>CM046363.1:5558600-6286197 GCA_025413025.1 Ficus hispida
ATATGGCTGAGATTCATTGACCAATATTCGGACTGAGTTTACCAATATGTTCCAACGGTACAAAATTGACTTATATCAATTGATTATTTACAAGAAAACTTAAAATTTTGTTCCTAAATGTATTAGAAAATATATGTGTATCAACTTTGACTACTACATTATCATCCTAACTTCCTTGCTATAATTCAGACAGCGGAACACATTTTTAACGGATAATGCAATTTTACATGACATTTTTATTGATGTCATTATCTCGTATAATGTAATTTCAAACTAACTATTTCTTCTCTCTCTCTCTCTCTCTCTCTCTCTTTTTGTTCAACTATAATAAGGGTGAGTATGTGTGAGATGCACGTGGTCACCCTTACTGGCTCTCTTTTATTCTGATGGATTTAGTAATTCCATATCCAACATATATATATATATATATATTTTGGCGTTATGGGATTTATGTTTTTCATTTAACAAAAAAAAAAAAAACTAATAAACAGGAAATTTTAGACAATTAAGCTGTTTTCAAAACTTATTTAAGTAAACAATCAAAAAAATTATTTGATAAAATGATCGTTAATCAGTAACTAACAGTGGTTAGTCAACTCTTTTTAATTAATGATTGATCATAATCAATCAATGACAAATACATATTAACGTTAGTCAATCACTAACTCATATCGGTCAATTATCAATGATTGACTTGTTGATATTTAAGAAATGAGCATCTTTCTAATTTTATAAAATTTAGATAATTTATTAAAAAAATTCGGAAATTTCTCAATAAGTAAGGAAGAAAATCTCGCTTTGAGATGACATGCCCAAAAATTCCCATGTCTTTCTTGATTGGACCAGCCGGCAATTAAAAAAGTACGTCTTCATTTTTAGAGCAAGAAGCGGAACTACAAGAAAGCTTTCTTTATCTTTGTGACAAATCTGTTACGATGTCTTTTTTTTCACAGTTTCACTTCTTTAAAAAAGGTCATTTACTTAGAAATAGCTAAACAACTCTTAAATAGAAAAAGTATCTGAATGACATAAATTTGAAAATTATTAATACCAATAAAATACAAAAAAAATAATAGACTAATATAAAAAAAATTAAACTAAGATAAACTAAAGTTGTGTCATATTGATTAAAATTAAAAATTTTATTATGTTAGTTAGAAAAAAGAAATATTATTTAGATTTTATTTTTTAATTTCAAATTTAAAAGTTTTTATTGAAACCACTTCCATCCAATCGATCAAGAAACTTCTTTTTATCGTGTACCCCTGCCACTATTACTCCCACGAGAAGCTACATTTTGAAATTATCCTTAAAAGTAAAAGGGAAATAAACACGCATACAGTTGAGTTGTGCTGCTCTGAAATTGCACGCATATACAATATGGTTACACATACCACCTCTTGAAACTTGCGAAGCTACTATCCAAATCCTCATGCAAATAGAGATTCTTTTTTTTTTTTTGTCAATATATATGCACACATATATATACTAGTTATGTCATTATACGTTTACTAGCTAGAAACAAAGAAAGATTCAGTGCACTGTACATGACACTTATCACAAATAATATTCGTTTACTATATATAGTCAATTTGTAAAATGTAAATGATGAACATTAATTATAACAAGACCAATCAGTTGCATTTTGCTGGGTGATGAGAATATCTGGATAATTTACTTCGTGAGATATATATGTATACTTAATGAGGATATTCTAAACATGCTATCTTCTATATATTTTTATAACTCATTTTTTTTAATTAAAAAATTACGCAGATAGGGATTTAGGGGTTTCCTTCCTTTCTTTTTTTTTTTTTTAAAGATCAATTTATTTATACCCTCTGAATTTTTGGGATCATTCACATTTTGTCCTTGAATTTTAAACCACTTTATAATTCTCTTAATGTTGAAGTAATCTCGCTTAACCTTTTTATTAGAATTTAGTTTTAAAATGCATATATATATATATATAAGAGTTGAATTAATCTCACTAAAGCCCTTAATTTGTTGGGATATTTTTTTAGGTTCTTCTTCTAATAGAATTTATGTTAAAAACAGAAAAAGACTACATATTAACCCCACTTAATATCTCTTTTTCTTTTTTTAGTCTGTTTTTAATAGAAATTCTAAATAGGGGATTAATGGACTAATTATAAGGAAAAATGATGTTAAAGTTTTACTCAAAAAGAAAAAATGACGTTAAAGTTTATGAACTTAGATGAGAATATATTAAAACTTTATTTATACATTAATTTAACTTTAACTAAACTGGATTTTTGTCTTCTACTAAAAAGTCAAAAAATTATAATTATTTTTAAAAGATCAATCAACTCCAACTTAAAAATTTTAACCCTAACTAATGATCTCAAGGACGATAATCTTTTTAACTATTCTTTTAAACCTACCACGGGGTACTTTACTTCTCCAACATAAGTAGGGACATATAAAGCAAACAATATCAACACAAAAACTTTTCTGACCTTTCACCGGACGCCATGAAAACGGAGATATGAATCTGATCATGATGATCACACGAACGGGAGTTTTCTCAGTCATCTTCGTGGTGATACCTTTGTACTGTGGAATAGACCCTTTTCGGCAGAGCGCGATCTCCGGCTTCCCTGACTTCAAAGCTTACAGGGTCGACTTCTCCTTATGGTCCTTACTTCCTATCGAGAAAGACGTCCATAATTTGCTCGAGAAGTCGGAGATTCGGTTTCGGAATGAACTCCAAGGCCCCGAGAGCATCACTTTCGACCTCCTCGGCCGCGGTCCCTACACCAGTGTCGCCGATGGAAGAATTCTCTTCTGGAACGGCCATTCTTGGACTACTTTCGCTTATGCTTCACCAAATTGGTGAAATTTTTCTTTAATTAAACCACTGATAATACTTATTTGCAAGCTTAAGTAAGAGGGCTATAGCCTATAGAGCTACTTCATATATAAATATATATATATATATATATATATGAATTACGTAAATAAAGAACAAATACTAAATTTATATTTCCAAGCATTTAAGTTATGCATGGTAATTTTTTGACATCACTTGATTCACTTGAGAGCATGTTAATATTCTCAATGTTTGTCAGTTATGTAACCACCACTTGAGAAAGTTTCTTTAGATTTATATTTGTAGACTAAAACTTATGATATAGTTTTTAAATATATATATTTCTTAATTTTTATAATATTTCTTAAGTTTTCTTATTTCTCTGCTCAAAACTTTTTTTTGTTTAATCTGCCGTTAAATCTGTATATTATTTTTTATTTTATTTCATCAATCGAGTTGCTGATATCTAATGTATTTGAATATAACGATTTTATACAAAATGATGAGGAAAGGAAAAATTTTACAAATGTTTTCATTTTCAAATTTGAGCTTATCCATTCGTCAATTTAATTTAATGTAGGTCAAAAATATGTGATCCGAGAGCATCAAGTTTGAGTTATTTGAAAAACGAGCACATATGTGGAAGGCCTTTGGGGATAAGGTTCAACAAGAAGACAAGTGAATTGTACATTGCAGATGCTTATTTTGGGATACTGAAGGTGGGCCCACAAGGTGGTTTGGCAACTCCTATTACAACCGAGGCAGAAGGAGTGCCCTTTAGGTTTACTAGTGATCTTGACATTGATGAATATGGAAATGTCTATTTCACAGACAGCAGCACCATTTACCAAAGGAGGTACGCTTTTTACGTATCGACATATATCTATATATCTATATATATGTAATATATGTATGGAGAGGCTGTGATCCGACACCTCCCTGTACGATATTTATAACTTTTTTAATGACCAGTTTTTTATTTAATTAAACTTAGGACATTAATTAAAAAAAAATTCTTACAAGGAGGTCGTTTTCCTGTATATCTCTTTTTTTCTTTTCTTTTAATATTATTTGAGGTAGGGGCTTAGCATAAGATTAGCATATTATGAGGGCTAACTTAATTAGAATATCTTAATCAGTTTTTGATGCTGTAGTTTGGTTCTTCTCTTCATTTGCAGAGACTTCATGCAATTAACATTCGCCGGCGAAAATAGTGGTCGGGTTCTAAAATACAATCCAGAGACAGAGGAAACCACAGTTCTTGCCAGGAATCTTCAGTTCCCAATTGGTGTGTCCGTAAGCAAGGATGGTTCCTTCTTTATCTTCTGTGAAGGCTCGTTGGGCAGGTGACATTATTTTTTCTTGCGTCTTACTTTGTTAGCAAAGAAATAAACAAATAAAAACCGTTCTGGTGCTTAAATATATATAGACATATGAGTTTTTTACGGCAGAAATACATTATCCTGATAATATACAATTTTTAATTTAAATCTCGTGGAAATTACATTAAAATGAAAATGTAGGCAAAATTGACAGAAAGGTTTACATATTTAACCGTAGAATTCTTTTTTTTTAATCAATATATATGTCTTAGTTTTTTTTTTTTTTTTAAAGAACAATATTATAATGAGTAAAGCTGCGGTAAAGTCTTTTTATAATCTGGTCTAAATTAGAATTAAATGGCTGAAATATTACTTGTGTATGATAGTTTAATGTATCTTATCTCATACTAGTATAAATAAAAAATTAAAAAATAATATATAAAAAAAAAACTAAAAAAATCTCTGCCAAGCAACGAAACCCCCCCCCCTGAACGTCGATGGCCTCCCCCGGCCGACGAGCCCTGTCACCTCCGCCCCCCACGCCGGAGACCCAAGTCCGCCCCCCCCCCCCCCGCCAAACCGAAACGCCAACCATATCTAGGTCGTCGGCATGGGAGGGGGGGAAGGCGTCTCAGATCACTGTCGAGGGGCTCGTCAACTTGGGGGAGTTTTTTTAATTTATTTTTTAATATATTATTTTTTTAATTTTTTAGTCTATACTAGTATGAGCTAAAGTGCATTATAACTATCATACACAAGTAAATCTTAGTCATTTGATTATATCTTAACAGTTTAAAATGAGCTCTATTTATAGGTGAATAAAAAGATTTTACCGCAGTTTTATCCTATCAAATTAATTTGATAAGAAATTTGATTGGCAAGTTTTCTTGACTTGAAGCGGCAAAAGTGGACTCCTAATTTCAAATTCCTCACTTCAAAGGATCCTAACTAGTTTTCTTTTTTCTTTTTGAATGTTTAAATGATCCTAGTCAACAGGCCATGCTATACACGTTTAATATTCTATTAAGTAAAAGTAGAACACGAAATAGCTACAACATTGGGAAACTACATATATGCATAAAAAGATACACACACACATTTGTTATCAGAAATATACCTATTTTATGTATGTAAGAATCTCATTGACACTACAAAAAATGCTCAGTGATAACGACTCACTAACAACTGTAATAGTTAATAATAATGAAAAAAAAAAGTGATGAATAGTAAGATCAACATATGTAAGAATAAATTCAAGTCATGCGTCTCTTTTTATGTTATTTTAATTAAATTATGACACACCAATTAGAATGTTATATACATTAAAAATAATCTGATATCACATCTACTAGAAGCTCACCATGTCAATTGATGATACGAGGGAAAAAAGAGAGAGAGAGAACATATGAGACATTGTTACGTTGAAGGCATTTATGTTACATGTCAATTTATGTTACATTGAAACATTGTTGACACAATTAGACTCCATATATATATATTTTTTTAATTGGTTGATACTACAAACTTATGATATAGGTTGAGCAAATATTGGCTAAAAGGCGAGAAAGCAGGAACTTCAGAGGTACTTGCCATTCTGCACGGATTTCCTGAGAACGTTAGAACCAACGAGAACGGCGAGCTTTGGGTGGCGATCAACTACAGAAGGTCCATCTACGCTCACCTCTCTGGTTTGCACCCGAAAATAAGGGAATTCCTGCTCAAGCTCCCAATCCCAGCAAGCTTTCATTATTTGCTTCACGTTGGAGGTTGGCCTCATGGAATTGTGGTCAAGTACAGCCCGGATGGTAAGATTTTGAAAATATTAGAGGACAATGGGGGCAAATTTGTCAAATCAGTCAGTGAAGTCGCGGAGATAGATGGCAAATTGTGGATTGGAAGTCTTCTAACGCCCTCCATTGCAGTTTACAGCTTGGATGGAAGCAAATGAAATGTCTCCTTGATATAAGTCTGTGTTTGTTTTGTTTGTTTGTTTGTTTGTTTGTTTTTTTTTTTTTTGCTAGTGGTTTTGTGGTTATTTATCCCAAATGTAGCTTTTTTTTTTTTTTTTCTTTGTAACCAATGGTAGTTTCAATCTTTATATATATATATATATATATATAATAATGTGCGTGCTTCATTATTCTCCTTTTTTTTTTTTTTTAAACTCCCTTTGTTGGATTGGCTCCTACATGTAGTGCTTCAAAGGTCAACTGATTGTCCCCTAGGAAGCGTTGATATTTGGTTGTTGTGCCTTTACATATTATTGGGTGTGACTTTGTCCAATTTGGAGCAGTGCGTCCTAATCAACTAATAATATAATAATTACACAAATAACTCCTATATGTCGTTTTAATTCTCCCTTTTCTGAATAATCAAAAACGTGAAGAATTCTTTAATTTATTGTTCTTTTCATGTTTTGCATTCTCAATTTCTTTAACTCTCTTTTATCTTTTCTTTTCTCGAACCAATTGAAGCCTTAATAATATGTAAGTATAGTTTCATGAAAACAAGTGTAATTTTTAGATTTTAAGAAAATTTTCTACTGTTTTTGCTTGTAAAATATTTATTTTAATGTTTAAATTAAGGGGGTGTTTGGTATTTACACTCAACTCAAACTAAATTATATTTTTTTATCATGTTTTTTTGTCTCTTTCTGAAATTTTTTTTTTATCTTTTCTGAAAAAAATCAACTTTCATAAAAATTATTATTTATCAGGTGTTTTTTTTTTGGGGGCAAACGCGTGTTTTGTTTTTATTATAGAAGTCATAACGTGTTGGAATTGAGTAGTTTTCCACGTCATCACACTCATAAGATGCACTTTTCTTTTCTTTTCTTTTCTTTTTCAAATTGATTTCATGCCACAAAAGTTTTTTATTCTTTTATTATTATTATTATGTTTATTTTTTTACATCAACATGTAATTGAATTAGATCAACCATTCAGCCATTCAGGTTCAATCATCAGTCTTTTAACAAAACTTGAAAAATAAACTTCGAATAACATTATGACCTTGCTACCTATCACCAAATAATGTGCACACCTACCCACCTACCCAGTACCTCACCCCATTCCACTCTATTATATGTAGCACACCTATACATACATACATTTATATATATATATATATAGCCATTTTCCGCACAACTAGCAAGGACAGTAACACAAACGAATGCACTAACTGACACCCAAAAACCTTCACTTTCTCTCTCTTCTCTCTCTCCTCTCTAGCCGGAAAACTCACCGGCGGCGATGATTCTGTGCAGAGTTCTCGGCGCGGGATTCCTCCTCCTAGCTCTGTACTGCGCAACAGACCCATTTAAGCACAGCGCGATCTCGGAGTTTCCGGAGTTCGAGACTTACAAGATCGAGCTTTCGCCATGGTCGGATCTTCCGGCGGAGAGAGACCGCGAGAATTTGCTCCAGAGATCGGAAATCAAGTTCCTGAACCAAATCCAAGGTCCTGAGAGCGTCGCCTTTGATCCCCTTGGCCGTGGACCTTACACTGGTGTCGCCGATGGCAGCGTTCTCTTCTGGAATGGCCACTCTTGGACTCATTTCGCCCACACTTCTCCCAATAGGTTGGATTTTGTGATTTGGTTTTTCTTTTTTGTTTATTTTTTTAGGTCCTGTTTGGTTTAGTCATACGGAAATGATAAAATATCATCTAAATTTTAAAATTTCAATCCTATATTAAAATTTTATTTTTTTATATTTTTAAAAAAATTTAAATGTTAAATGACATAATTTTTTTATTTTAAATTAAAATTAAATAATTTTTATGTTAAAATACTTATAATAATAAAAAAAATAAAATAAATTTATTTTACATATTTTTTAAATATATTTTAAATTTTTATATTACATAATTTTTGTAAAAGTTGTTCATTAAACACATATTCTCAACCTCATTTTTTAAACATTTTCTCTATATATTCCCCACGTTAGACCCTAATTTCTTTTAGCCGCCACCAGAAAAATAGGTAGTCTTATTATTTATTTATTTTTTCCTCCAGAACTTAAAATATCATATTATAGCAACCCAAACTTATAAAATATTTCACTATTGAGGTCCTTTTGTGACATAAAGGTTTTTAAAAAAAATGATAAGAGTGAAGGTGATGGCTTAATAAGTGAGTAGAAGGTAATTTAGTAAAATGATTCTTATGAAAGTTATAATTTTGGATAGTTTCGGTAATTTAGTGCAATTCGTCCATTCAGTTAATTATTTGATATTTATTTTTTTAAATTATCCTCTAATCATGTGAGCGTCACATATTTTATTTTATCATTTTTCCAATGTTTTTGGCACAAGAGGAATTAAAAGTAAATCGTTAATGAATCATTTGATAAGCTGAGTACAAATCATGTGACATTTCAAGTTTTAAAAGATAAAGCAAGACAAATTAAATTTGAAATTAACCACACTTTTTTTTTTCTTTTAAGAATTATGTAGTAAGGTATGACTATATGCTTATTCATATAGAATATAAATTTTAACAGTTGAGATAAATTTGGTACAAAGTTTACTTTATAAAGATATGAAGTTTTAAAAAAGTCTTCATTCTCAATTATATATGTATTTATTTATTGAAGTACCACCAAATAATTATCTACAACTTCACCCAAACTTTGCCCAATTTGTGAGATTTTGGAAATGGTTTTTTTTTTTTTCTTTCTTTTTTTGTTAATTTCAATTTTTGTCCCAGAAATATAGATTGTATTATTTTCCCTCTAGAGCTTAAAATATTATATTATTAGCATCCGATTTATCAAACAGTTCACTATTAGTCTATTTGTGAGAGAAAGGTCAAAAAAGTGATAGAATGAATGCGATAGCCTATTAGGTGAGTAGAAGGTAATTTACTAAAATGATATTATGAAAGTTATAATTTTGGATTAGTTGAATAATTTAGTCCAATTCATCCCTCCAATTTAATATTTAATATTTATTTTTTCAAATTACCCTCTAATTTTCTACATGTGCTTTGTTTTATCATTTTTCTAATGTTACTAATCAAAAGTAAAACATTTGATAAGTTTAGTATCAATTATGTGATATTTTAAGTTTTAAACAACAGAGTGAGACCAGGTAAAATTAAATTATCCTCTTTTTTTTTTTTAAGAGAATTATGAATTAAGGTGTGAGGATATGCTTATTCGGATAGAACATAATCTTTAATAGTTTATGTAAATTTGGTAAAGTTTAATTTATAAAGATATGAACTTTTTCCTAAAGCTCCTTTATTAGTCAAGAATTAACAAGAAAAATTGAACAAAAACACTTAAAAAAAAAAAAAAGGCAAAGGAAAAAGAAAAAGAAAAGGAAACCGAAAAAAGAAAAAGTAGATATTATTTGATGGGAACTTCAATATAAAAATAATTGATAATGATTTGATAATTATAAGTTATCATTATCAATTATTTTTATATTGATGCCCCACCAAATAATAATCTACTTTTTTTTTTTTCCTTTTCCTTTTGCTTTTATTAATCTTTTTTTTTCTTTGTTCTTTTTTTTTTTTGGCCACTAATTTAAAGTGTTTTTGTTAAATTTTTCTTGTTAATTCTTGACTTATAAAGGAGCTATGGGAAAAACTGGATTGAAATTATTCTGTGAGCCACATTCATAAAAGGGAAAAAAAAAAATTCATTTGTGGGACTTGACAACTGGTGTGGAATTAAAGTAGAAAAATGGTAGAAGACATCATATTTGTCTACTAGGACCAACAACATAATGAGTCGTTTGACATAGGTTTTTAAAGTTACTCTTCGCTTTCTAGATCTAAAATAGCTTATTAGATTATCTCTCAGAAGAGCTTTCAGACTTAGAATTGCTTCCTGGTAAAGTCAAAAAATACGACTTCCAATAAAGCTTTTCTTAGTAGACTTAAAACTTATAACAAAGTTTAAATTAGACAATATAAACTTCATTTTAATATTTTTATTACTTCTTAAAAAACTTTAAAGATCATTTTGATCTCATAACCTCTTCGGTTCAAATACTTACTTAGAAGTTATAGTTTTTACTTCTTTTTTTCTACTGACTAAAAACAAAATCAAAAAATCTGACAAACGGACCCAATGATGGAAGAATTAAACACCCTTCCAAAATATTAGATAAAAATAAAACACTTAAAAACCATCGAAAGATTAGTGTAATGATATCATTTTTCTGTGGATTCATTGTGGAGATATCAGTTTTATAACAATTGTCAATGTCAGGGTAATATGATCTGATTTTTTCGTGTTAAAAAATGAATTGGAAGGCAGTTTGAATGAAAAAAACACAATTATGATAGCTATCTTTGTTCGGATTCAGGTCTGAAATATGTGATCCCAAACCCAATCCCACACCCTTTAGTTACATGAAGAACGAGCACATTTGTGGCCGTCCTTTGGGGCTTCGGTTCCACAAGAAAACGGGCGATTTGTACATTGCAGATGCTTATTTTGGGCTACTCAAAGTCGGACCTGAAGGCGGACTGGCAACATCTCTAGCAACCGAGGCAGAAGGAGAGCCATTCGGATTTACCAATGATCTTGATGTTGATGAAGAAGGGAATGTCTATTTTACGGATAGTAGCAACAAATACCCGAGGAGGTAGGTTCGTTGTGATATAATCATGTTTCCTTTTTTTTTTTTTTTTTTTAATTAATGAATTGCTGTTTGAATGACAAACTAACGTTGCCCTGCCTCCAGAGTACTTAACTTAAGCTTTTGTGAGAATTGATAAACTAATATGGTATCAAAGGCTAATGTTTCTTTTGACGGTCCCCCGTTCAATGCGAACTGCAATGTTTCTATAGTCTTCTGCTGTTTCCTGTTCTTTTTTCTTATTTTCCTCCTGGAGTGCATGCGTGCTAAATACATTTCATTACTTCTAACTCGATGATTTCGTATAGGAACTTCTTGCATGTGGTATTCTCTGGAGAAAATAGCGGCAAGGTTCTGAAATACGATCCAAAAACAAAGGAAACTACAGTGCTTTTGAGGAATGTCCAATTTCCCAATGGTTTGACCCTAAGCAAAGATGGCTCCTTCTTTCTCTTTTGTGATGGAGTATTGGGCAGGTAATTCTGAATATGATCCGCAAACCGGTTCTGTTTTTGCAATGTTAGACCTGTATGGTGGTTTTCTACTTCAAATATATTTGGATGATATGGAGAACTAGTTGACGGATCACTAGCTTTTAATGGACACTAGAATACAGTAAACGGTATCTCATTTGATCACGAGACCGCTTTGGCATCGTATTGGGTTCAACGTCCCACCTGGTTCATGAAATGCACCTTAGATGTTGCAGTCTCTCAGGCGTTTTCAACTTTCATTCTCAAGCAGCATGATTTTACCTGGAAATTTCTCTCTAGAGAATGTGTAGCTTGAAACTGCTTACAATTGACTTATATGATGAGCTATCTAGCGACAAAAAAACAAACGTTAAAGTTGATACGATTTAAATATTATATGGTCGGAGCGAGTTCAACTGTTTGGTCTTTTGTTTGGCAATAATCATGTTTTAACAAAGTTTCGTTTTTGTTGTTGGGAATGCAGGTTAAGCAGGTATTGGTTGAAAGGGGAAAAAGCAGGAACCACGGAGGTATTTGCAATCCTCCCCGGATTTCCTGACAACGTTAGGACCAACGAAAAGGGTGAATTTTGGGTGGCGATCCACTGCCGAAGGACAATAGTCAGCTACCTATATGCATTGTACCCAAGAATGAGGAAATTCCTACTCAAGTTCCCAGTTTCCGCAAAAATGCAGTACCTGGTTCACATCGGAGGGTGGACTCATGGAATAATTGCGAGATATAGCCCCGAGGGGAAGCTTTTGCAGCTCTTGGAGGATAGCCAAGGGAAGGTTGTAAGGGCTATTAGTGAAGTGGAGGAGAGGGATGGGAAATTGTGGCTAGGGAGTGTTCTGATGCCTTTCTTGGCAGTTTATAACTTAGCTTGAACCAAAACAATCTTCCCTAGAAAGGAAACTTTATTCTTCATTCAAGAGGTAGCTTCTTCAATACTCGCAAAACCGTTTTCCTCGTCATTTTCCGAAACCATCCCATATGAGTGTCGCCAATTTTCGAATCCGGATGATATTTTGCATCCTCCGGGTACAGCATGGTTCATCCTTGTAGTGCATCACTCTCTTGGTTTGCTGTCATGAACAGACTGATAATTTTTACACACAACTTCTATGAATAAATGCAAGAGAAGATCAGGCTGATTTTTGGTCTGTAGTTAGCTAGGCCTAAGCCTAGAACTATTTTTGTTGTTTCATGAATGTAATTCAAGATAAGAGCTTTTTACAATAAATATCCTTATCCATAGTACATATTTCTTGATAGAAAACATTATATCTGATCAAAATTATATTAAAATAAAAAGGTATACAAAAAACCGATGGAGTAGTTTTTCATATCATACAGTAGAATTCTCCTACAAGAGAGCTCTTGGCAACATCTGTAATCTTGGTTGTGTTATGCTGATATGATGCAGCAATTGAATAGTTGGACTAGAAGAGTATACTACCTGTATCCAATAACGAAGTAAAGAAAAAATGTGGAATTATTTCCTTTAAATCACAAATCAGGGGCACGTTCTTACCAAAAAAATAAGAATAATTAAAAAAAAAATTAGAGGGACATGTGATTGTTCTAGAATCAAGCCCAAAAACCTTATTCTCCTGCGTCAATCTCATATAATAAAATGTTTTATTATTATTATTATTATTATTATTTAAAAGCTCGTCTAAGAAACTAGCAGCATACAGAGGTAGAGGCTCATTCGTAATTTCTTGGAATAATATAGTTGGCGCTGAGCACCAATGTGCCACGATTCAAGAGAATAGAATAGAACTACCCGTAAAATAATTTCTAATTTAATAAATGTGTTCATTTGTAATGGAATAATTAAATGTAATTTATATTTTTTTTAGGGTATACAGTTTATATCTTGAGTTGAAGCATTTTTCCTCAATGAGGAGGAAAAAAAAAATAGATATCATAACGCAACTTTGTGTATAATTTGGAGATCAAATAAGAAATTCAAGGAGGGGGGATAAATTTTAGTATTTTCCCTTGAACTTTGGTGCTCTTTTAACTTTATCGATGAACTTGAAAAATTAGTAAAAATACTCTCTGAATTATGAAATATTATTATTTTTATTCATTCTGTCAATTTAATTGATATAATTACCCGCATGATAGTAACTCAAGTGTAATTTAATAAGGACATACTTTATTTTGACCATCTGAACTTTAATACTCTTGTAATTTTACTCCTGAACTTTTAAAAATGTGATTTTATACCACACGATTTTAAATTGTTAGCAACAATGCCCCTCAAACTTTAAACCATTAACAAAAATACCCCTTGTTTCAAATTTTGGCCATGTAAGACTTATTAGAAAAACTTTATTTTTGCTCCCATAAACTTTGTGACTTGACCCCCAAAAACTAGTGCTTATACCTCTTGATCTTTAAACAGTTACCAAAAGCACTCATATTTCATCCATTTAAACCTGACGTGGTGTTAATTTAAATAATAAAAAAATTAATTTAAATTAAAGTCATTATAATTACAAAAATAACCTTAAAAATCTATAAAAATTGACGGGAGCTAAATGTACAAGTTCCTTTGTTTTTTTTTTTTAATGGCGTCAATTTGAAAAACAAATACAACAAACAAATTAGTCATTTTAGGCTTTCCCAGTGTATTGACTTTGTGTTTGTTTTCCATCTTTTTTTGGTGTTATTAGCTTGTTTGGATGTTTTGTTCTCTTTATTTTTTGTTTAGACTTTTTGGTCTAATGAAATTGAACTCTTCAAAAGAAGAAAGAAGTTAAATTTGTTTTTGTATTTTCTATCATGTTGAATACTTTTGTTTAATTTGAACTTTATTTTTAATAACAAAGAAACAACTGTAATAATAGATTTTTAAAGTTACTTTTGTATTAATTAAAATTTTAGTTCAAAATATATATTTTTTTTATTATTTAACTAGTGTATGACAAGAGTGTTTTTTTTTTTTTTAACAGCTTAAAGTTAGATATGTGTAATCACTAATTTTTCAATACTCGAGAAGTTAAGTTTTAAATATACTAAAGTTAGGGGGTAAAAAATAAAGTTTTTCCAAGTTTTATATTACCAAAATATGAAAAGAATGTGTGTTTAAGCTAATGATTTAAGGTTTAAGTGGAATAAATACATGTTTTCAAAGTTCACAAGGCAAAGCTACAAAAGTATTAAAGTTCAGATGGCAAAAATAAAGTTTATTCTTATTAAATTAAACTTTAGTTGTTGTCATGTCAGTAATTTCACAATGGAAGTAGCAAAGATGGGAATTTCATGGTTCAATGAGCATTTTTGCCCACTTTGGCGAGTTCCATGTCAACGGTGAGTATGGAATTTGAATGGCGTATAAGTGTCTATGAGTTCTTTTCCAATCAACAATTGTCTAAAGTTGTAACTTAGGGGGTTCACTCGGTTTCGCCTTTTGAAGGGTCTTGTAGTCTATTTGCTTTTGTAGGAAATGTGTGTCTGCTTGCTTGTGTATATATCAAAAAAAAAAATTCAGGGGACAAAGTTATAAGAGCACTAAAGTTGAGGGGCGAAAATAAAATTTGCCAAAAATGAGAATTTTCTTTTTAAAAAAAATAGAAAAATAAACCAAGAAAAAGGTTCGCTGATGAGAGGCATAACAAAGAAGAAAAGAGTAAACAAAAGAGAGGGTTTTGCTTTGATTTGATAGAGAGAGAGAGAGAGTCCAAGTAGAGAGCAACTTTAACAATGGCGGATGGTTCGTCATCGCAATCCTCGTTTACGAGTAATTGGGAAGGCTTCAAGGAATTCTTGGCGGACAGGCTTTCGTTCCTCGACAACTACTCCAGATTCGTCAACCGTGACGATCCTCCTCCCTACTGGTCCTCCTCCGATGTCGAAGATTTCATTGCTTCTGACCCCGTTCATGGCCCCACCGTGAGTTTTTCTTTTGTCCTCCTTTTTTTTTTTTTTTTTTCATTTCTGTTTTTCCAAGCTTTATCGATCTGTTTATTTCCACTCTATTGATTTGGTTACTTGGGGTTAAGTTAATTTTATTGAAATCTAATCCTGATGATGAGATGTTTACAGATTTCACGTTTTAGATGATATTTTTCATATGGGTTGTTCTTATTTTATATAGTTATCTTTTTCATATTACGATTTCTTGTTCAATTCGATTTTATGTACACTTACTTTTGAGCTTATTCTTGTTCATGTTTCGTGGCTTTTTTGTTCTCCAATTTACTATACCAGTTATTGTCTCGTTTCCCATTGTTTTGGTGATATAGCTTGATTCTCATTTCTTTGGATGGATTCTTAGTCTGGTCTAAATTTTTATAGTGTCCTAATCTTTTACTAACGAGAGCAACAATAAAAAATGAAAAAAAAAAGTAAGAAAGCTTAGGTAAGATTTATAGTGGTTCGTCTCAATGTGAGAACTACATCCATGATGTTAAAGAATAAGAAGAAGATTAGCGTAGAACGTTTGTATTTCTCTCTCTGTGTTTGGGCAATAATTAGTCGACACACTCGACACTGTCGGCATTTTGCTGGTATTGAAAAGATGAGTAGGTAGAAACTAGAAACTCGTTGAAGTGGGAAAAAAATGTTGTTTTTAGCCTTCGAAACACTGTAAATTGGTGAATCCTTTTATTTCATATATAAAGAAGTTACCATACGGATTCTTATTTTACCTTGGTAGATGTCCATCTTAAGTTATTGCTAATGGGATTCGAATTAGAAGTTTGCAATTTATAATCTCGTGCATTTGTTCCATAGTTTCTGAACCATAAAGATTGCCCTCTTTATATGATACTGAACTTGGTGGTTGCTGCTATCCAGTTTGATTTTCAAATCAAAGTGGAATAAGAATATTCTTCTGCAATTTGACCTAATATTTCACCTGTGAGTTCTTTAGCAAATTTGAAATCCCAGTGGTAGCAAGTTAGTTTCTGCTTTCCTTGTTGCCACGTGCCAATTCCATGTGGGGTTCTCAGTTCTCTGCTAAAGCTGGTTTGTCAAAAGAGATCTTTTAGGTTATCTTCTTTGCATATGTGCTTAATTCTTCGTCAACATGGAGTGAGTCGTTTACTACTTGAATATCTGTTCATGTATCTACAGCCATTTGGGTGGCTTTTAATGTTCATTTCAATTCTGAAAATGAAATAATTGAACGAACAGGCTACAACTTTTCGTTGTGTTTCTTTCTAAATGGACGTTTTGGGAGGTTGTCGTGGCTGCATTCTCTCATTTCCTCCGAACTACAACTCCTCTGAATGTATGTTGCATTTATAAAATTGTTTCGAACATAAGTTATATGATCCACTGCTTTAATTTTGTGTTCAAAACAAGAACAACAAATGCTTAGCTGAATGTGAGAATCATAGACCAGTCTTTCCTGATGCCGATTTGGTGTAAAGCTATTTTGAATTTTCGTATTTAACTGCTTTAATTTGGTATTCAAAACAAGAATGAGAAGTCTGCAAGTACAACAAGAACATTGTTTATCGTTTGTCTTAAAAAAATTTGGTAAAGAGATATTTTAATGTGTTGATTGTATTTATATTTTCGCTTGAGGAAGTCTTATCTTGAGTCCACTTTGGAAAGCAAATAGTTGCTAAGGCAAACAGTAAAATATATTTTACTGTAAAATAGTTGTCTTGCTACAGTAAACAGTAAAATATATTTCCCTGAATATAGTTGTCTTGCTACAAAGATACCTTTTCCAGGGAAACTCATGAATCTAGTTATGTCTTGCTAAGGCAATTTTTCGACTTTTACAGCTGAAGGCTGCAAGAGAAACAGTAAAATATGGCCTTGCAGGAAGTGTTATTGGAGCAGTTTCAACCGCAGGGGTCACCTGGAAGTATTCAAGGAGTTTGCATGGTAATACTTTTTTGTCTTACCTCTCTATACTTTTTAAAGATTGCTCTGTGTTCTTTGTTACTCTGTTAACACTCTTCTAGTTAACTTAATTAAAATGAACAATATCTTTTGCGCTTGTTCGTTTGCTATTCTTTTGTGCTTCTTCTTTTAAGTTCGAAACTGTTAGCATTTGTTTTTCTTCCTGCAGTAATGAAGATTGCGGTTAATGTTTGGGTGATCTGGTTGAAGAAAAAACAAAATAATAAAATCTGGTTGGAAACAAAAGGCTGATAAAAATTTTTGTTGGGATTGGATTTTGCATTTGGCTTCTTTCAGGCTGGAACATGCTATTATGAGTTCAGACTATAGTTAGAATTGTAGCATTAGCAGTAAAAAATCGGTTTATGACTAGTTTTGGAAAAGTTTATGGCTGCACTACTTGATAGAATTAATGTGTATACAATAGATTTTCAAGCCCAGCTGTACAAAGTTAAAGTTGACGATAGCGTAGAAATATGATATTCGTAAAACCTACTAGCATGTTAATCTGTCATATTGTACCGGATTTTGGAAAGATTGTCAGTTCTCATGTCCTGTTGACTATATCCCGTATTTGCTAAGAGAGGAGTGGATGACAGTTTATAAGCGTCTTAGTTACCTTGTCCTTGTGAGCTATAGTACTTTTAGGGTGAGTTCAGACTTCCAACTTGATATTCTAAACGTCATACAACTGTCCTTTTTTCCGTCGCTTTTATGGTAGTGATAAAAATTTACGAGAACAGGTATGGTTTATGCGCCATTCCAAGCTGGGATATTTGTATTGTCGTCCACACTGTATATGTTGAAAGCTCTCAAATTCTCCTGCAGTCGCAAGGTCATGAGCATCGGAACAAAACGTTTATGTGCCGTGTTTAAGTGATGAATCTAGTGCTAATCTAGTTCCAAAGCATCCAAATGCATGTAGTTTGCAATCTTGAGTTCATATGGTATGGTCATAATAGAATTGAAGTGTGCATATAATATTTTCCAGCGATTAGCGGAAAATATGAAGAGTCTGGTATGGATGGATCAAAATTTGAAGTCGCTTAACCCTATTACTGCGTTTGACAGGTGCTGGACTGTCATTCTTAGCCGGGGGTGTGTTCGGTTATACGTTTGGAGCAGAAATTGCAAATCACGCATTCCAACTCTACAGGTTGGACACCGTTGCTGCACAAGTTAAGTTCTTCGAGTGGTGGGAAAACAAATGCAAGAGCGAGGGACGGTCTTAAACTTCACCAGCACTCACAAGTGATGAAATTACTTTTTGTTTTTCTTCAATAAAATTCCAAATGCACCTGATCTGAAAACTGTGATGGTTAACTGCGTTGCCTTATGCTTTATGGTAGATTGTTCTACTTTTGAGTTTCGAAGAATTTCCTATTTTTCCTTGGCAGAAATAAAACTAGGAAATTGCAATCTTTTGTGGGTCCTTTTGCCATTGTTCCTCTGTTATGACGTAGTGAAAACCTGTTCTCTTGTAAAACTTAGTGGACAGTAATTGCTTTCAGATGTCCCCCTCAATTCTTTGGTCATATTGCAACGATGTAGCAACAAAGCCGGCCTTCTACTTCAGCGGGGCATATATTTATGTTTGTATTTTGGAAATATAGAAACAAATATAAATGGGCAAGGGAAAAAATGGGTGCGGTTCGGATTAACAAAAATAGAATCTTAGTTAATAATCTAATTCAAACTGAATTATATGCAATGCGGAATGCGAGCATTGTGTCTATTCTGTGAGATGTGTTTGAGGCTTTACTAATATTGATGCCAAAGTTCGTCATTGGATTTTAGTTTCTAAATAAGTGACAATTGACTAGTAATAATTAACTAATTAGTGATAATCTTAAATCAAGTCAAACTTCTAATCTCCAGCAATTTAAGTTTTTTAAAGCGTAAAGAATATATAAGTTCTAAGCAGGTTAATTTACCAATTCATTGAATTTTAAAGTAACCAACTAAGCGAAGTTGAAAACGGCAGTTAAACTTGTTAATAACGCCAATATCATGAATTTTTTTTCTTTTTTTATGCGTTAAATGACATTGATTCACCATCATGTGGCATGACAACATTGTCTTTCTTTAACTAAAGAAAAAATGTCGTGCGTCAATAGCTACACTATTTGGGTCTTTTGTAGGTTTATTGATAGATATCAATCGTTATTTCTGGATGTGATAAAAGTAATATTTTTAGTAGGGAAGTTGATAATTTTCACCAATATTTTTAATCAAAAGAAAGTATGGCTAAGTTTACACAAACAAGCTCTACTTATATGGGAAACATTTTGCATGAGATTAACATATGTTGGCTTTTTGTATCATATTATCTCAATATCATTAGATTAACAAACACTTGGAAAGCAAATGGAAAAACCACAGAATTCATATAGAGTAACAGCCTACTTTATATATGAATGTATTATTCCAATTCAACATGATTTGAAGGTCACAATTACGCAACCATGATGTAGCAGAACCACCGGGTGATTTGTAAACATTTTCATCGGTCTTGCCTTGATACCTCCGTCGGAGTATAGCTCTCCGAATCAGCAACATAGAATAGCTTTCTTATTTTCTTAACTTTTTTTTTTTTTTTTGGTTCAAATCTTGAGTTCATGTTCTTTCCTTTTCGTTTACAATTTCTTTTTTTTTTTCCCCCCCAAATAAATAGCATGCAGATAATTGTATATTTAGTAAAGTTGGTGAAACGCTAAAGTAAATATATTATTATTACTTCCGACGAAAAAAAAAAACCTTCAAAAATATCAAAGTAAACAAAAATGAATACAATAGGCGGTGTGCAAAAATTTACTTGCATTGTATAAAAGTAATAGTCCTTTGAAAATAATATTGGAATTAACAAGGGTGTGTGATAAGTAAAATTAATTCGTTTAAAACTAAGTGTGGAGTGTGTTTAGAAAGGGGTGTGAAGCCTCAGAAGGGGTGTATTAATGAAACCGCCTTTTTATTTTCTTATGATAGATTTTTAATTACGTAATTAAGTCTATAAGAGTTGTCTTTTTATGTCATTTTGTTTGAGAGTATTTTTGTAATTAAAGAAGTTGACTAATTCAGGGTGTGAAGAGTTGACAGGAGTGTACTAATATAACCATTCTTGAATAAATAATGATAATTAATTATTACATTCATGCATAATATTTAATATTTTTATAAAGCAACCAATATTTGCTCTTTAATTTTAAAAAAATATATATATTTTTTTTTAAAAAAGACAGCTCTATGCACATTCCATTCATATATTCTCTTTTCCTTTTTTTTTTTCCTTTACCTCCTGTTAATTAAATTGTTGTATCAATCTAAAGATCTTTACCACGTTAATTAAAAAGATCGTATCCTTTCTAATATTTTACTTAACTTGATATAATATTATTCAAAGGGATATAAAAAGAGACATGTTAATCAAATCTGTTGTCATAACAAATACACATTATGCATCCATACAATGCTTGTCCACCGCATTGGCGTTGTTTATATGTCCATTTGGTTTTCAGCTTTACTTGGTTGCTTTTTTTTTTTTTTTAAGTTAAAATTTATTCAACTAAAAATTCTTACATACACCAAATATAATACGGACACCCATATGGTGCACAATACAAAACACTCGATAAAAACCGATTACATCAGTAAAATCTAATAAAATACAAGGAAAGCGATATAAGATAAGACCTAAAATCAGAAAAACTCCTCAAACACATCAAATATTTAATTTTCTTAATTTAAAACTCAACAAATTCCTTTTTTTTTTTTTTTTTTTTTTGAAGATTCGAACTCGTGTGTAGAACTAAATTTTAAAGCCATAGTTAGCATATTGTGAAGAGTCATACGTAACCCACGTGTCAAGCAGCAATAGGGTCGGTTCCCGAAAGTAACAAACAAGTAGAGGATTGCTTACTCACAAATACCACCAAAAGAAAAAGAAAAAGAGAAACAAACAAGCCAATGCTCGAGAATAGAATAGCAAGTTACTAAATATAATAACAAGATAAAGAAAGAAAAAATTGTAGGGAAAGATTCTTGCTTGGACACATAATTACAGAAAAGAATCGTTTTTATTGCACCTTCACTCACATAATTTTTTTTCTGTTTTGAAACATTAATTTTTTCCCCTTTATTTCAAAGTGGGTACAGATGAAAAAGTGCATGACACTCTGCCCCCATCCAAACACCTTAAAAATCCCCACCACCACAAACCACCTAAAATACTTAGGATAGTAGTAATAATAATAATAATACTTCTAACATACATTTATGTACTTAAAAAACCAATATACTTTGGAGCTAGTGTTACTTTTCTTCTCTATTCCAGGACCCAGAGCCAAAGAAACAAAAATTAAGAATAAAAAATACATTGACAAAAAAAAAACAAAGATATAAACCCCCAAACAGAGAAGGAAAGAAAATGATACTGAAAATGACAGCCAAGGTCATTGCTTTTCTCCATTCAAGTAAGCCCCCTTTACTTTCCATGTCTTTTTACATCCTTTGCTATATCAAGGTCTCTGCAGAAAATGATGTCAAACTTCGATTAAGTTCACGTAAATTACGTAAAGTTCGAAACTAAATGATGTAAACTTGAATGGAATTCTAACGATTTGATTAAGGTACGTAAATCGGTTAATTAGCAAGGAGACAAGGACTAAGCAACAGCCGAGCAGTCAGTTTTATCATTGCGTTGTCCACCCTGTGCCAGGCTCAGAATTGACTAATTGCAAGATTTATCAAGCCGAGAAATAAAATGAAATAAAATAAAATAGTGTATCAATGTTGATGCAGAGGCAGAGCGGAACTGATTTCAGATACAATATTGTTTTTCTTTACAAGACATACAAGAGGAGAATGGGATTGCTAACCTTAGCCAGTTTTGATGGACCAGTCAACCAGATGATTTTGGGGGCATTTTTCAATGGCAAGTGGAGAATCGCGAATCCTGTCCAACGGCTCCAAGCATCCGGCATGCCACCTCCAGCAATTTTCCTGCAAATTTTCAAAATTTCCAACTTAATTTACAAATATGTATTTAAGAACCATTAAGATTAAAGAAAAGACTATAACCAGCCAAAAGGTATGGTACAAAGGATATTATTGTGGGTAAAATTCACAAGGCCTTCAGAAAGGGCCCAAAAGTTTAAATAAAGAAATAGTTTTAAACTGAGATTACTATCATGTCAATTTTTTTCAGGAAAATGAAAAATAGAAACAAGTTATTATTAGCATTTGCTTTCTACAGAAAAAAAAAAAAAAGAAAAGAATCAGAAAATATACCACAAGACAAAATGTAGTTATCAATTTTTCACTTAAAGTCAATTTTACCCAAAGTATTTTCTTTATAAACCAACTGCCCTCCTTTACACCAATCAAAAACATTCCTCTTTTCTTCCTATTGGGTTTTATTGAACTAAATCCCCCAAATTTTCTCATGTTTACTTGGTCCTATATTACTATGATGTCAAAGAGTATAAGAAACAAAATATCAAACACTGACGTGCACTTGTCGATTTCTATACCACTTACTAGAAGTGCATTTACTTTTGCCCCAGATATAAAATGTGAATATGTTTATATATATATATTCACAGAAAACAATGCCGTGAACCTAATGAACTCAAACTCAATGTCACTTAACGCTATAATCTTAAGAAACTTGACGAATTCAACCATTTTATAAAACGCTAAAAAGAAAAAGTCAACTTATACTTTATTGTTATTAGACAAACTATTGTTATTATCATTATTATATCTATATATAGCATCACGTTCCAATCAATTAAGAACACTGTAACATCTATTATTACCAAAACTATAGAAGAACCCAATATAACTATCTTACCCTACAAGTCCATTCCTTTACACACAAACAGAAACAAAGAACATGACTACCCGGTTCCCACGTCTGCACCACTAGTTAGAGAGAAATTATTGATTGTAATTCATCCTATAGGTAAATTTGGTAAACATAACAACCAAAATCATAGAGCAACAATTGCCTCCATTTTACTATCTTAGAGCTCCTTTGGATCATAGGTTTAAACCGATAATTCGTTTAAACCGATAATCTGAACAGTAAATTAAAGTATTTATGAGAGAAATCACCGTAGAAAAAAGTTTGATAAGTGGGTTTAAAACGAGATGTGAAACGGATTCTTTAGAAACTTGAGTGTCTGACCAACTCCACATGGGCTTTTTAACTAAACTCTTTGTCCTTGTATTCAGTTTACCAAAGCTTTCATATTGTGATGGAAACCAAAAACTTCACTCTCAGATACCAAACACCCCTATTGAAGGGACTACTTTCTCTTTTTTTCCAACTTTGATTCCCTAAACTAATACCATAGAACACTCTCACTTTACTTGAAAGCTAATCTCAAATCATAATTCAACCAAAAAAAAAAAAAAAAGAGAACCCCAAAACATCCAATTTTCATCATTTTTTTTTAAGAACTACTTTTAGCCACTACTTAGTCCACAATCCAAGCAATAATTGAGTAACTTTCACTGCACAAAGCAAAAAATCCAAAGCTTAAATATATATATATATATATATATATATATATAAAAAAATATTGACCAAAAAAGTACCTCTCTTGGGCAGGGCTGCCACTTTGGCGGGTTGAGCCGTTTTCTTAACGGTCGTGGGATCCGCCGAGGCCTCCTCCGGCGGGAACAGAACCCCGTCAATCCCCTGTACCGAAATGCGGCCATCGGTATAAATATCCGGGTCGAACAAATACGCCACGGCGTCTTCCCCATGTCCGAACCGGACAGAGCCATCGGCCTCCCGCGCCACGACCTTATGCGGCAGCCGGAGCGTGTCGTACCGGACTTTCCCGAACCGGCGCACCGCATTGTACATGCTCTCCTCCGTCTGGTACTCCGGTATGAGGTGGTAGTACATTATCTGCTCCGGCGCCCCCGGCTCGCTGAGCTGGTCCGTCGTGAGCTTCGCCATCGCCTCGTCGTTCGGCGCCAACACCGTAAGCACGTACCCCTCCGACACGAGCCGCCCCATCTCCGACGCCAGCGAGGTCAAATTAACCAAAATGTCGGCCATTTCGTTGTACCCACCGTACTGCAGCAGCGTCTGGATGAAATCCTTCACCTGCCTCTCACCGTCGAAATGGTGGTGCGGCCCGCCTGGTCCGGGAGCCGGCGCCGGAGCCAGAGACGGACCGGGCGCCATCGCCTCGTAAATCGACAGAGCCGGCGGGGACCCGGGCTTCGAAGCCGCCGACGCCGACGCCGTCTTCTTCGATCGCCTCGGGTCGACCTCCGGAGCGCCCTCCGGCTTCACCGCCGTGATCGACCGGAGATTTCGCCGGCGGTTGAAATCGTCCTCGACCGATCGGGGAATCAGAATCCTCTCGATCCCGTGGATGACGCCGTCGGGTCGGGTGACGGAGTCCGGATGCGTAACCCGGGCGAGATCGACGGTCCATTCGCCGGAGTCACTCTTCTCGAGGTGGATTTCGGCGGTGGAGAGGGTTTTGAGGGGAGTCGAGCCGATACCGGACCTCCATTGTTGGGATCCGAGCCTGGTGGGGACGACGTGGGAGAGGATGAGGGTTTGGAGGGACTTGAGGTTGCGGGGCTCGAGGAGGAAGCGCTTGAAGTCAGGGTCCAGGCCGCGCTCGAGAGCTTCGTTGCGGGGGGCGAAGATGGTGAGGTTGTGGGACCCGACGAGGTCCTCCAGGGTCTGGAGGAGGAGGCCTTTTTCGAGGAGCTCGGCGAGCTCTGTGTAATGCGAGTCTAGGAGAGCCACCAGGACGGAGTTGGAGTTGATCTGGCCTGCGCCGGCGCCGGCGGAGGAGGAGTTGGAGGAGGAGAAGGAGGGTGGCGGCAATGCGAGAGATGTGGGTGTGGCGGCGGCGAGGAGGAGGAGGAGGAAGAGGAAGTGGAAGTCAGGGAGGTGGAAACCCATGGCTTCCGCGGAGGAGAGATAATGCGGCGGATTCAGACAGAGGAGAGAGAGAGAGAAGATGGGTGGAGTTGGGGGGAGAGAGAGAGAGAGACAGAGAGAGAGTGGTGTGTGTTGGGTAGAGAGAGAGAGTAAAAGAGTAAAGCTGTATGAGGCTGTCTCTCTGTGGACGTGTGAGAGAGTGTGTGAAGACAGGAGAGAGAGAGAGAGAGAAAGAGGAGCATAGATTCTGTGGCTTTGTAGTTTGTTTTTGCTTTTGATATTTTAATTATTTATTAGAAAACAATTCATGCTTTCTATTGACAGTGCAAATAAAAAGATCACGTAATGTTATGTTGGTATAGTGGAAAAATGAAAGGAAGAAAGAAGGGGGAGGAATTATTAGATGGAAAATGTTAGATCGACTTATTTGGTAGGAAGGAAGAGAAAATGATAAGGAAAAATAGATGGAAAAAAAATTTTAATGGAACACACAAATTTAATTCTCTAAAAGCGGAAGGAAAATTAAAACCCACTTTATAATTGTTAAAATTACTTTTTTACCATTTCTTTTAAAGTAAAAGAATATGTTTATATACATAAAATAGAAATTATACAATTTTTTTTATCTTTTCTCTTCTTTTATGATACCAAACAATATAAAAATATAATAAAATAAAATATTTTATCTCTCTCTTATTTTTTTTCTATTCCATTTTTCTTTCTTTCGCCTCTTGTTTTCTTTCCTTCTTACCGTAGGCTAAAAGCTCTATATTTATTGTCACATCAATATGAATAAGATAAAAATATTATATATAAATATGTGTGATAATTTAATGAAATTTAATAAAAATATACTATATATACTTATGATATGCCGATTGGGTGTTATTTCACGCCTTATCATAGATATTTCTATCGTCTTTTACTTGGGAGTTTTTATGGTAGGAATTGGAAAAATGCTTACTAATATAATGCAAATACGTGAGCTAATTTGTATTAAAATTAGCACTGTATCCAATTGACGAGAAGATAAATCTCTTGAAAATACGACTCTTCCTAAATATCCATTATGGTCGGCTATACTTTTGTACTTTTTTTCATAAACTTTTGTACTATTTTTTCCTCCTTTGTTTTTGGTAAACATTAATTGAGCCAAAAGCAAAGCAAAACTAGGCCCCCCAAATACAACTGTTTTTTTAGGCTCATTGATGTGATTTTTTTTTTTTTTTTTGTGGTAGAGAAAAAAATAAAAATTGAAAACTCTAACAACAAGTAGTGAATTTCTTTAGTTTAATTTCCTTTTTTTTTAAATCACATTTTCTATTCTCATAATACTGAAAATATTTTTAAAAAGGGAAATTAAAATGGAGAATTATCTTTCTCTAATTAATTTGTGTTGTGTCTTTTTGGGTTGTGAGATTATTTGTGAGGAAAATTAACTTGGATAAGCTCAGGCGTAGGTAAACAAATGTGTCGGTAGGGTCAAAATAGCGAAATGGACACGTGGCCACCTGGACTCAATAAAGGAGAAAGAAATGAATGAGATCGGCAGCAGAGGAGTGGGGCCCAGATTTTTTCAGAAGCCGAACTGCTCTCTTCTGGTTTTGGCTTGGCTTTCAAGTCAAAGCCTTTCTCCTTTGTTACTTTTACTTTTTTTTTTTTTTTTTTTGCCCCTTTCTTTCTTTATTTATTTTTACTCGTTTGACTGTTTTCCTTTTCTTCTTCTTTTTCTTTTCTTTTTTTTTTTTCATCGTATAATCTTTATTTTCTTTTAGGATTTAATTTTCCTCTCTCTTTTTTGTCGGCTTAAAATGCACAAATTCTTTTATCTTTTTTCTGAGTATTTCTTTTTATCATAGGAAATTAAAATAATAATCTAAAAGGATTACAATCATTATCTAATAATTAATATTAATTTTATATTTGACTCTATCTATCATAAAGTATATAAATTATTCTTACCATCAAATTCTTTTAGATTAAAAAAAAAAGCCCTAAACAATAATTGCATTTTAAAATTTTTTTTGCTTGAAATAATAAATTGTAATAAATTTTAAGAGAAATGAACGAGATCAATTAAAGTCGATTTATCACAACGTAAACATACAAGAGTAGTAATATCTCACCAACAAACATCACTAAATAATTACTCTTAAAAATATTAAGTAGATTTAAGATTGCTAATAACAATTAAAAGAATCAATAAGTTAGATCTGAAATTATAAATGATAGGGAAAAAGTATAAAGCTTCAGAGATTCTGTGTCTCCTTTTCTTTAAGGCTTTTTTTTTTTTTTTTTTTTTGGGGTTGAGAATCACCTTTTCTTTGAGGCTTAGCATTTCCAAATCTAGTATATATTAAAGTCTTTTCGCCAACAAATAGTTGTAGCACCCTAATTAAATTTATTGTTTTTAATAATTGATCAAGTTCTCTAGTCTAGTGATCATATATATGTAAATATATATATAATAATATTCAGCACTATTTTATTGAGTTTAATATTCTTTAAGACATGTTTAACATGGGCAAACGGCAAGTATTCTTTAATTAAATAATAGCAAGAAAGCTATACATATGCAATATTTGTTGACTGGGAAAATCAATAGAAGGTTCACAAGATGCTCTCTTTTGTCTCTTTTAACAATTAGTTCATGGGGTGCCATGGTATTGCTTATAATATATAAAAACCTTTAAGTAAATATAATTGCTTGTATATATATATATATGGAAGGTTACTCAATGAACAAAATTATAAAAAGAAATATATATCTTAACTATATTATTTGATTATATGACATTTTATATGATTTTTATAACAAGTTAACCACTTTTTTAAGCATTAATTAAAAATATTTCTCTTTTTTTCTTATGTTGGAAGTGGATAATAAATATCAAAATTACTATTACAATTACTCTTCACATATACTAGGATAAGGAAAAAATTATCGTGATTGACATATTAGTGTTTTTTTTTTCTCCTTTTTGCATCTATTATTCTTTTTAATTTCGCTTCTCTCACTTTTGTTTACATCAAATTATCGTAAACTCCTTATTGTTTTTTATCCCCCCCTACTAATTTTACTTAGAAAAACATGTTTACATCAAAATCCTTTAGTAAACTATAGCAAGTCTAAGGAAAATTTTTTTTTCTTTCCCAAAGAGGAAAAAAGAAAAAGCAAAGAATATATGATAGCAATAAACTGAGAACAAGCGTTCCGAGAGCGAGAGAGAGAGAGAGATATTGAGAATAGACATAGGGAAATAAGGGAGGAAAGGGGGCGTTTGCAGGTATAAAAACAAAAAAAAAAAAAAAAAAAAAAAAAAAAAGAAAAGAAAAACACTGAGGTTTTGGACTTCGAATGAGAAAAGATTGTTAAAAAAGACATTATTTAAAGTTGATCAGAACATATAATTGTAAGAATATTAGGCCACTTAACCTTTTTTAAATAAATTGAAAAAAAAAATCCTAAATGAATATCAGGAATGAGATATAAATTGAAAAAAAAAAAAATCCTAAATGAATATCAAGAATGAGATTAAAATATAGGAAAAAATGGCTATTTAAATTTTATTTGAATAAAAAGAAAGTGTTTAAAAGTAATGTTAGTAAGTTAATAATAAATTCCATATCTAAAATCATATTAATAAGATCTCTAACTTCAATGCTCATTAATTATCATAAATTTATTTGACCAACTACCTAATCCATTACAATCTGTATCACACGGCTAAAATAACCATAATCATAAATGGATAAATATTAAAATAACTATTAAAACTACACCCGTACATAATATATGAAAAATACTTCTGATTATTATCGGTGTTGTGCATCACAATTAATAGAAATTGAATACTCTTTATGAACTTAATTTGAATCTTGTAGTATAGGACATTTACTTTTTATGTGTATAATACCCCCTAAATTAATTTCATATATAATAGGAGATATTGACCTATTATCGGTCTCACAAATTGATCAAGCTTCGAATGATCCTCACTACTCAGTTACAAAGTTAATTAATACTTGGTGAGACCAAGATCAAACTCTAAAAATATAAGAGAAATACTTCCTCTCAGTATCGATATTGTGCATCACAATTAATATTAATTGAAATTGAATGCTCTTTATGAACTTAATCTGTAAGTCTCGTGATAGAGGATTTTTTTTTTTTTTTTTTTTATCGTATGATACCTCTTAGAATTATTTCATTGGAGGAGATATTAGCCGATTGTCGGTCGGAAGGTCTTCAAAATTTATTTATAATTAAACTACTTGAGATTGCACTTTAATGGTTCTCATACTTTCAAGACTGTTTGTTATTTAATTAAAAAAAAAAATTCAATAGAAGAAGCCAATAAATTTATGTAAACAAGTAATAAAAAAAAAAAACAATGTGAACAAGCACAATTTGACTTACAAAATGATGACTTGCCGCAATTATACGTAAGTTTCAAATTTCCTTATCTTCCTTACTTTTGACGTACCAAAATAACGTTTCTCAAAGAGCTTAAGAGTGAGAGAAAATCAAAGCATGTTAGGCTTAAGCATATAGTTCTCAACCCATGTTGAATGTTGCCAATCTGGAGTAAGTCTGAGGAGGAGTTGAAGGCAAATCGTGGCTACTCAGAATACGTTAATTGGGTCGAAGGCGAACATGAAGGCTTGGAGTAAGTCAGTTGGACCGAAGGCGAGCTGTGCAAGCATGGAGGCTTATATAGATAGGGGGAGGCTTCATGAGTTTTAAAAATAGTGGAGTGCTTGGTGATACTCATAATTCTATTTTTCGTGTAATTGTAAGTAATGAAAAATCACTAATAATTAGAAGCAATATAAATAGATTCAAAGTTCAATTACAGAAACGGATACCCAAACTATCAAATATCCTAAACTATTAAATGATGAGAAATCTAGAGAAAATAAGGGCTAACGAACTAGAATTACTACGTTTAAATTTAAACATCGTTTTAAATTGAGTTAATTGCTATTGTTTTGAAACTTTACGAACAAAAATGGCAAACCATGAGAAGTTAGATGGTGGCGTATGTGTCGGTCTTTGTTGTTGATTAATTTGGACATTTATATTGTTTGTTTAGTATTTAGTATTGTTTTTAGTCCACAAGATCTGTTTCTTTTTTGTGATTGTCTGTGTGGCCTTTCTGCTCTAGATTTATTGTCATTGGTTGATCAGATGTTTTCATCAACTATAAAGGATTTGTTAAAGAGTTATGTGTATGCTCGATATTTTGTATATTTTTTGGGTGTCTTTTATTTATAGAGTCTGATACACGTAATTTCTCTTTATATATCATTTGAGTTTACTAATAGAATAAATTATCTTTCGGTATCAAGTTTTCTACAATAGGAGGCTTTGCATATGAACTGATGATTGTATTATATTTTATATTTTGGAATATAAGTTTTATTTCAAAAAACAAAACAAAAAACAAAAAACAAAAAACAAAAATGACAAACCACGAGAAGTTATAAGAATATAGATGCTCAAATTCCAACGTCAAGTTTCGGATTCATATATATTAGCACCTAGAAACCACATATTTAAACAAAACATACGTCCTAACAGGCAAACTTTGTAGACTTTTTAACACAGATAATTAACAAATATGAAAAGTAATTTGTTCACACAGTTAATCGAATTACAACAATTAACACATAATGAAATAATCACAGGTATAGACAATAAAGAAAGAACACTAGTGATTATTTAACATTACCAAAAAAAAAAAAAAAAAAAAAACGGCGAGTGCTTAACATAACAGCTTAAATGCGGGATTTTATTGATGTTTGAATTACAGTTGCAAAGGCAAATAGAATTATGAGTTTCACCATGCACTCCATGACTTCCAGAACTTTTATGAAATCTCATGTACTTTAAGCCTTCATGCTCGCCTTCGGTCCAACAAGTGTAATTAGAACTTTTAAGTTGCAAAACATGGAGTTCTTTAGAGCAACATGCTAAAGCCTAAGACGCTTTTGTTTTCTCTCATTATGAAGCTCTTTCTGAAAAAACCCTCGCAGAAATATATTTAAAATAGAAGCTAACCCCTCGAGTTACCTTTGAAAAATTTTTCTTAAATCACTCAATCAGGATCCGTTTGGGGATGAGTTTGAGTTGAAAATTTTAAGTTTGAGTTGAAAATTTTTGTTGACTTTTCAGAAAAGATAAAAACTTTTTCAGAAAAAGATAAAAAATTTTCAAAAAAGACAAAAATTGAGATAAAAAAGTATATTTTAGTTTGAGATGAGATAGTTAACCAAACAAAGCATCAGTCTACATAAGCCCAAAAAAGAATTCTGAAGCAACAAAACTTTCCATATATGAACTTGCCATAAGTGTTTCTCATATACATCTACGTTTTAGTTATTTTGCCTCTTTTGTCCAGTTTGTACTTTGTTGGATTTAAATTTTGTTCTTTTTCTTACTTTTAATAAAATGTTGATATAGATAAATAATAAGGGAACTAAGTAGGTGTCAATCTAGTTAGAATGTCGCGAACTCCTGATACACCTATTGATTGCTATTTAAAAAAAATATCTTTTAAGATAGATTAAAATCCATCATACACTATAAAAGAAAAGCTGCACAAATTCTTTCCTAACAAATCAAATTACCAAAATACTTTCACAATATGAAAATCCAACACTAAAAATCCGAGTTATAATACAAGAATATTCAGCAGATTAACCATAATAAATTTAGAATTCGCACTTTGTTTTTTATTATAAAATGCTATAGGGATAAAACTCCTAACACAACATTCTATAACTATATGAAAAAAAAAAAAAATTAGCAATGATAATTGTATTTGACATATTTGGAGTTTTTCATTTAGTGAAAGGATGTGAGACCCCATTCAGACTAGCTAAACGAGCGAAAGGAGAAGCTTGAGTTAGAGTTTTTAGGTTTCCTAGAGCGTTTTCATTTCTTTTTATTATCAAACCGTAGCCAAGGGTCTCAACTGTAAAAGAATAAAAATAAATAAATAAATAAATTGAGTTGGCTCAAAATAGTTACAAGTTTCAACGGTGGAAATGGCTTGGCTGAGAGCGGTGAAGTAAAGCAGAGTAGTAGGGGACAAAAATATCGTCCGTTGGGGGGACCGATTGGACTCTACTTGGTTCACCTTTGCCTTTGATTCATACACTTCCAAACACAAACTGAGCTGTTTTGTCGATCATATAGAATGGAAAGCTATTTAATTACATCTTCAATACAACAACAGGGGAAAAAAAAAAAAGGGTATTAAAAAGACAAAAATCTAAAATGAGTATAATTTCACTCACTATAAAACCACCGCACTCTATATATATATAGGTGAATACGTACAAAATTTGCCTCCATGAAATGCATAAAAGTACGAAATATATTAATGCTTATAATAAACCACATTAAGGCGTTTCGATTGATTCATTCCAACCATCGTTTCCAAAGTTTTTTGTTTTTTTTTTCTTTACAGTAAACACAATTTAATATTCATAATGTTCATAATGTCTTTTTTTTAAAATATTTTAAGTTTGTATATTTTTAATTTTAAACTGTTTATTTTTAATCAAAGTAAATTTTTAAAATCAATTAATTTAAATTAAAATATATCTAAAATTTCAACTCAAATGACCAATCAATGAACATTGTAAATCTTATTGTGTTGGTAACATTCTTTATTAGAATGTAAAATCTTTTAAACCGCTGCACTTTGATTCCTGGAGGAAATTTATTGGAATTAAAACCCTTTCAAAGTACTTTGAAATAGTGGGCTTTTTTTTTCCTGTCACTTTTTCTTGTTTCATGATTATAACCTAGGGAAATGACAGAAAAAAAAAAAAAAAAAAAAAAAAAAAAAGGCCAATTTTTTTTTATTTTTACTCAAATATTTGTTAAAGGAGAACTTCTTTTTGAAAGCAAAAAAAAAAAAAAAAAAAAAAAAAAAAAAAAAAATGAAAAGACCAAATAGAACCAAAATGCACTGTTAAATGTACATAAAAAAAAAAAAAAAAAACTCAAGGAATAAAAAGTTTAAGAATGAAATATAAATAATTTACCTGAAAATTAGAATATAGGCTTTAAAATGTAATACAGTTGAACTAGCACACTAGATTAAAGATTTCTATGGAACAATATCATCTCTAGGGATAAGATTTGCTGTTTCTTTTACATTATTGATATTGATTGATATTCATAGCGTGCCGCACATTGGCATTGATATTGGTTTTTCTTTTCTTTTTTCTTTTTTTTTTTTTAACGGGGGAAAGAGATTATTTTGGTAGGATAGGAAATATTCCTTACTTCTAAGATATGATTTTTAACAGTTAAATTTTCATTGACTCTGTTAAATTGTCTTTACTTTATTTAGTCTTGTATCATGCGATTTAATCTAACATTCAAGATTGATCTGATTTTTTAAATTGATGGTTAAAAACTCTGACTTACTGATAGGATATTAGGGGGAAAAAAAAATCCATACAAAAGAATCCTAGAGAAAGAAAATCAAAAGTTTATGTGAAACAATTTGGATGTTAAGTAGGAATAAAATTACATTAAAAGAGAAAAGAGTTACCTAATTCACACAACTAAAAGTCTGACAAATGAAAATAGTTGTCAAACATTTAACAACTTTTTTCATAGAGAATCTGTATTATTATTATTCATTCAAATTCTTATTTTAATTATCAGATTAAATTTACAACGATCTTATTTATAATTAGAATAATTTTCCATCGAACACTGCAAATTATTAAGATAAATACTATAGATCATACAGTTAGAAAAATTAATTTACACCAATAATATATAATAAGATGGCTTGCGGTAGAAGGATACATTTTCGTATCTGTATTCCTAAATTAATTAAAATGTTGGTAGAGATTTTTTGTAAACAAAGGGGGAGATAATGAGAGAGACGTTTCTCCAGCTGGGGTATTTTCTTAAATAAATAGAGTCCTTGTTGGTCATTGAATGAGTTTGATGATGGTGTAGTACAGCACAGGCATCGGATACTTGTGTTTGTTTTTTGATTGGTTGATTTGGTGGTTTTGGTAAACAACGGGTGAGTTTAGCACTGCACCCGACTATGTGACAATTATCACCGGTCATCAGTCTCACCAGTGTCAATGTGTCGGTAGCATTATTTATTCTCGCTTTCCTCTTGATTTTTTTTAATAATTAAATAAATAAATAAATAAAGTTTCTTTACGAGAGAAAATTCCAAACTTTTCACAGAATTCTTTTTAAAAAAATCAGCTTAATTACTAAAAACTATTGTATGATCCAATTCCAATGCTATACGATTTGATATACATTTTTCCTCCCCAAAAAAAAAATAAAATAAAAATAAAAGGTGATATGTTAGGAAGATTTCACGCTCGTGATTGTGACAATACTATAATGTTAATAAACGTGATGACTTAGAAACTATATGATAAAATTGAAACATATAATAATGTTCTTCATCTGAACAAAAGAAGGAAATTGCGAAAGCCAATAAGTTTGCTTTTCCATGAAAAACTCTTTGTTTATTTAGAGGAGAAATCTTCCCATTCTCTTTAACTTTCCATGAAAACTCTCAAAATTCATTTAGAAACCATTACAAATTGAGATTTATCCTATATTTTTGGAAACATAGTGTGCTAAAGGGCACGTAGTTCAGAGCACCAATCTAGACCTAAATTCCTTTTCTTAAAATAAAATAATAAAAAAAATCCAAATTTGTAACCCACTACTAGCCCCAGGCTTTGGCTTTTCTGACTAAGCATGTATGGTTTTCACAATTTGTATAAAAATAAAGTGAATATGCTTTCTCTTTAATAAGTTTAAGAGTGTTGCTTTATTTAGATACAATAATCTAAATAATCATATGAAATGATAATGACCCGAATTTTGCTGCTTTTATGATAATTTTTCATATGAATTTATTGGTGCAAGAAAAAGGAAATATTGAAATAAAATAAAGTGAAAATCGAAACAAACAAGATTTATATTCTTCTTTATTTACTTTACAATAATGTACAACAAATACTAGCAGACAACCAAGGTCAGGAGAAAAACTCTTGGATGCCTTAGTTCTTTTTCCAAATAACAATAATGAGATAATAGTGTAATTTAAATTTATCTTAATATTTTTTTATAAATGTAAATTAATTATAATGGTGACTATTAAAAAACAAAAACAAAAACTATATAGTTACAAGGATAACTTAATTAATTTCACGTCTGATTTTCTCATAAGTGTAAAGTTCACGTTTTATATTCTCAAGTTTAAAAAAAAAAGTTAATTAATTAATAAATAAATATTGTTTAGAAAAGTTCATAATAATGCCAAGTGACCGCTTAATCAAGTTGTGCCTTTTTTTTTTGGTAAGTTAATCAACCTGTGCCTTGGTTATTTAGATATTCTTTTCATGTGAAAAAAAATAAAAAAGAGAAGCAAAAATACTAATATCTTAATATTTCTCTGTTGGTTTACCAAAGGAATTTTTTAGAGAGAGAGAGAAAAGAGAGAGGCTCTAAGAGATATTGAGGTTTTTGAGATTTGGGGCAGGTGGTCCGGTTTTTTGCGAGGCTGTCGGCCTTCGTCTCTCATGAGGGAGCTCGCTGTGGTCTCTGACACCGTGCTCGTGCCGTCAGAGGGGTAGGGCGGGGTTGTTTGGAGTCGAGCATGGAAATTGGTATCCATTTGTCGTCTTCACGTCAAGCATGTCCGTATTGAGGGCTCGTGGATACCATGAGAACTGGGTTGCGGGGCGGTGGTGAGAGGATTGGGTTGGTGCATGGGCCCATGTTGCCCGTCATGGGTGTCGTGTGTCCCTCACGCACAGTCGGTTTTTCCTCCTTGTTGTTGGCCTTCTTTCTGCAATGGTCCGATCGTGTTGATCGTTGCTCCGGCGTTGATGGGTGTGGCTTTACCAAAGGTTACAATGGTTCCCCTTTTTTCTTTTGTCTGTTTTCCATGTTTGTTTGAAATAAGGGCGGAGGTGTCCCATTTGATCTAGGTTTTTGTGTTGATCTGGGTTTTAGTTATTATTTAGTTGGGTATTATTTGGTGGGCGAATCTTGCATTCACGTCACCCATTGTAGGAGTTTTTCTCCATGTTTGGGATAGGGGGATCGCTTCAGCTTTCCCCGAGTGGGCTAATTACCTGCGTATTATCCCATTGGTTTGTGAGCTTTAGGTTCATTTGATGGTTCCCTAGCCGTTCGGTGCCTGGCCGGTTAGTTTATTCCGAGTTCTGTTTTGTGGGCTTGTCCCTTTGCTAGTGTCTTCTTTATCATTTAGTGACTTGATAATAAAATTTCTTATTTAGCAAAAAATATATATATCTTAATGAATATGCATATTTATATATTAAAAAATAAGGAATACAAAATGCATATAAATCAACCCCTTAAAAATGATAATATTAGTACTAACCCTAAAACTATTGAGGATTGATGGGTTGTTCACCCTTCTTTTTAGAAAGTCATCTTGTTCACACATAAAGTTCTCTTAGTGTCAATGTCACTCCAATCTTCAGATACCTTTTGCTTAATTTGGATTAGTTTTTAGATTTCCTCAATAACAGAAGAAGAAAAAAACAAAAGGTTGCAACATTTTACTTGTAATCTTGATGTACTTTGATTTTTTTTTTTTAATTTGAAGCAATTTGAGGGGATATGAAAATGTAATTATTTATGAAATAATTATTGAATTGTGAGGAATAGAAAAGAAGAGAAAAGAAAAAAAAAACCCATAATCCGTTGTTTTCATAGGTTTGAATAAGAACTTTGGACATAAATTTTAAATTTTTACGAGAGAAAACATTAAAAAAAAAAATTGTGGATTCGATTATATGGTCTGAACGATATTAAATCTCAAACGAGATTCTCCCATGATTATGGGAATCACTTTTTTTGGAGAACTAGAATTGGTAAGGAAGTTTATAAACATTAGGAATTTAGAATGGGGAATGTGTGTTTTAATATAATGTGAATAGACATAAAAGATAATAACTTTCTACAACTAAGTTTTTTTTTTTTTTTTTGGTTGTACTATATATTGTAAAAGATGAGGATCGTCCAATGAGATGGTAGTAGGCGTGAAATGCTGAGACCAGGAGTTTAGGGGCTTATTTGGAATTAGTCGATAATGGGACTCACTTACAGTTTTGTGTCTATTTGAGTGCGTGTGAAGTGAGAAACTGGAATCTAGAATTCAAAATCGGAGTCATTATAAATTACATTATGTGTTTGTTTAAAACTGAAATCGGAATGAACTGTTATACATTTACTCGTATGCTTTTTTATAATTATGTTTTAAATATTAAAAATTGATTAATTTGTATATTATTATCATATTATTATTTGTAATTAAACTAATCATTACAATATTCAAATAATAAAATGATAAGAGTAAGTTGTGTAATTTTTTTGTGAACAAAAAAAAAATTAAAAAAGGTGTAAAAATTTGAATTAAAAGAAGTAAAATAAAAAAAGTGTCAAATATGGATGCATATTCTTTTATTTTACTAAAATTAATAATTTTTAATCTATTCTAACAAAATTATTAATATTTAGGATAATTATGTAATATTAGGTAAATAAAATATTAATATGGGTTATTATTATAGTTTTTTGGTACTTTTTTTAATATTAAATTTTACAATTAAATTAAGGGTAAGATAGTAATTTAATATTAATATCAAGATTGGGAGTTACAATCTAGACGGAGATATGAGATTGTCAATCTCATTTCTCAATTCCAAATCGGTATAAGATTCATCATTCCCAGCTTATTTAGGAATGAAATGATAAGTAAATAAGAGATAACTCTCATTTTTTATTTCTTATAAGTGAAAATGTCATTATAGTTTTGCATTTATTTAAGCGTCCGTGAAGTGAGAAAAGCAAAAGGAAAATAACAAGAAACAAAAGTTGTTCGAAATTCAAAGAATTACTCAGCACATGAGAAATATAATATATTATCACGGAATGAATGATAAATATCAACACACTGTAAATCATGATTAAAACCATCCATTAGTATGCGAAAAACATGATATTTAGTACATTAAAAAAAATCATTGGACACGTTCTCTAATTCTGATTATAAATTGTTGCTTTACTTATGGTCGGTGAAAACAGCAGATATGTCATTAGTGCATAGTTACACTGTGACACAAAATGGTTTCCTAGCAAAACTGTTTTCTTACAAACAATGGGACATCTTATCTCCTTTTTTTTTTTTTTTTGGAATTGTTGGGTTCACAACTAGCATATGCTTTGTGTTGAACAACAATACCAATTACTAAAAATAAAAAGTTTTTATACCCTCAAGTAAATAAAAAAAAAAAAACAAACTACTAAAAAGCTTTTTGCATCGATACCCCTGAATATATTTTATGTGAATTTTAAAAAAATTACATGTGATTTATACATAGACAATAGTTAATAGTATGAATGATCATAAGTTCAAAAAAAAAAAAGTATGAATGATCACTACCATCTATTTTAATCTAAATTTAATGACTAAAATCTTTGATTAAATAAATAAAAAATTTTGACTTAGCTTTTATTTAAATAAAAATTTGGGTTAACATTGATTAAAAATACCTTTTATGCTTTTTATTAATAATCCTGTGCAAATCAAGTATTAATTTCTAAAAAAAAAATTATCAATGAGGATTGATTGTTGGATATTCGTTATGCAAATTGTACAATAAAAAGTTTAGAATGCAAATTATTTGATAAGTTTCAGAGATACTAATTCAACTTAATTAGAAATAAAATTACAAATAGACAGAATTAACTCATCATTATAAATATGAACATAATTTAACAATAATTTCACACTATTATACTAATTTTTTTTAACCTATTCAACAAAAGAGAAAAAAAGAAGAAAGAAAAAGAAAGATTAATTTCATAGTTGAAAAAACCAATTTGATTTAGTCAGAAATAAAATTACAAATAGACACAATTAACTAATAATTATAAATATAAACATAATCTAACGATATTTCATATTATTAAATCAAGTTTTCTTTAACCTATTTAACCCAAAAAAAAAAAAAAGAAGAGTAATTTCATAACCTTCCCGAATATGTTCCATACAGGTAGTGAGTCGGGAAAGGCACAAACGGATATCAGCATTGGATTCATAGTTCATATTTGAAACTTGAGCTCATACCAAGAAACTAACATACCAAATGCTGGGCCTGATAAAACCCAGTTCGACATTAGAGATGGAATTCTTCTACAATAATATTTTTCAGTGTTTAAACTTGAAAAATAATTGTATATTTAAACCATCTTTAGAACTAGTGCATTAGCAAGTAATGCTCAGAAATCTATAGTATGTATACTTATATATTCATAAATAAGTTAATTAATACAAACTGATTTACAACTGGTTTTGCGTGGATGAGCTTTTCTTTTCCATAGTCCTCTCTTATTGATAATCACATCACCAATTTATATCTATCTAAATGTAACAAAAAAAAAAAAAAGGATTTGATTGGAAATATCCACTGGCGTGAGAAGAAGGAAATGTGGATAAGGAGAATAGGATTCCACCTAAAAAACCAAATGAATCCAAATTTTCCATTAGATCACAACTCCACCACTCAAAAATGTAAAATTGCAAAATTTAATAATCAAAACAGAAAATATATACTTGGATAACAAACATAATCCGGACAAAAAGAGCTCAAAGCAAGAAATTTGAATTACCATGCCTACCATTAGCATATCACACACTTAATATAACACTTCAGGGAAATCTATCACTCTTTAACTCTCACTTCTTTAGTTTTGTGCCCGTCTTAACTTAAAATATAATGGCAGAAAGTCAGGGCAGAAATCTTGAGTGTTTTTAAGAATGGGCATAAATCTTTATACTCTATAGGGGATAAATCTTTATATTCCTCCAGATTTCACGAAAATGAAAAGTTTGATGCAAAGGAAGCAAATAATGGGGCCCATGGGAAGCAAGACGAATGAAGTTCATGTGTAACAGATAAGCCATCTCTGACGAAAGGGATATGCCAAAATGGAAAACAGGGCTTGCAAATGATTGAGCCATCAGCTACATGAAACAAGTCATGTTAAGTCATGGCCAGATCAGCACATAGAGAACACAGCGTCGTTAGAGATTCCAAACGGGCCCAAGTCGAGAACCAGTAAATAGTGATGATAAATTTAAAGGATTTACTAGTATTTCAGGGAATGCAAAGAAACTTCTAAAAGTCAGCCAACAGCACATCATAATGATTGCTGTAAGAAAAGAACCAAAATTCACATTTCAACTTCGCTGACGCTCTTTTATTATCCGCTCTCAATTCTACAATGTTGAAGGAGCTGGCAACAACTAAAGCAGCATCATAATGCAGAAAAGGGCACACTCGAGGAAGTCCGCTGTATGCTACCAAACGGACAATCAAATCTTCAAAAACTTATGCTTAAGAGATGCATAAAGTTCCTTATGCCTAGCCAATAAATAATAAAAGGAATAGAAGAAAATAAAGGACCTTTTTTTCTCCCTTGAAAAAGACATTACAGGAACAAGGAACTAAAATTTCCCGAGCACATACATAACTTGTTATAGAAGCTATCCTATCAAAGTTAACCTTTACGTCAATACTCTAATGCACATAAGGCATTACAAATGTATTCATACTCGCACAAAATGGTGAGAGCCACTCGATAATAGACTAAATACTAAGATACCTTAATTGAGAAAAAAAATCCCAACAATCTCCACTAACGAGTCTAATTCATTAAAGAATAATGCTGGGGACACCAAATCCAATCCCAACTTTTGTACACCAACCTACATGGCATATGATGTGCAATTTCACCTCATATGCCAACTCAGCTCTTTTAATTTACCAGATCATTTTGCTAAAATACCACTTCTAGTTTTGCTTTTCTCTCTCTTCTCTTCCTGCTCACCAACTTTTTTTCTCCTCTCTTTGTTCTCTTCACTCATGTCCCCAAAGACCTTTCTAGTTTTCACCATGACCAAAACCTTCAAAGCCAAGACATTTAAAAAAACAATAAAAATAATGAGTACAGCTCCGTCCATCAGAAACTCAGAGGTTTTGTAAACACTCACCACAGTTTTCACTCTCTTATTATCTTTTTTTTATTGTTGCATCCATAAAAAAAAAAAAAAGAAAAAAAAACCAATATCCCACTTGTATTTTGTAATCATCATAGAATTGCTACTGAAAGTTTTTTTTCTTCCAACATCTGACAGCAAACAACTTTTTTTGGTGATTTGGCAGCGAGAAAAATGGAGACCCTATTCAAGGACATTAATGAGCTTATAGCTGAGTTCTCTTAAAGTTAATACTACTACTAATCCAAATACTTAATGAACAAAAACTTGGGTTTTGTTTTTCTTTTTTGTTGTTTTTTTCCCTTTTTTTTTTGGGCAGTGAATAAAAATTTGTGTGGATATTGAAACAAGGTGAGTCAACAACTTTGGGGGAGATCAAAAGGGTATGGCTTTCCAAGAAGTTCTCATACATATACGAGGCTCCTCCTTCCAATTTGGCCCTCGTGATGCAATCCTTGTTCGGCCATGCCATTGGTAGGATTATACCCAAGTATTTTTGTTTCTCCGTCTTCCATTTTCAGAATCTTTTTCCCTTTTCCTCTGCTTCCTTGTACAGTGTTGTTCAACTTGTCAATGTAGGAGAATTTTTCTAGGTCAAAATGATAAGTACCACTAAATTCCCCACTATCAGATTCACTTTTGGGGGGAGAAGAGAAGAGAATTTGGGCATTATTGGCTTCTTCCATGATTTTAATTTAAAAAAAAAAGAGCATGGGTTTTCTTCTTTCATTATGGAAGAAGATTTACTTCTGAAAAAAGAGAGAGAGGAAAAAAAAAAAAGACCTCAGCTTAGAGTTTTTGGTTATGGTGAAAATTAGAAAGGCCTTGGAAGTGAAGAGAATGAAAAGAGGAGAGAGAAAAAGTAGGTGAGTGGGAAGAGATGAGAGAAAAGGCTAGAAGGAGCATTTTAGTAAAATAATTTGGTAAATTAAAAGAGCTGAGTTGACATATAAGGTGGAATGCCACATCATATACCATACAGGTTGGTACAAAAGTTGATATTGGAGTTGATGTCCCTACATTATTCTTCACTAAAACATTGATTCATGACATAAATGATGACATTAATCTCGATTCCCACATCAGTTTCCCACCTAAAACATAAACATATAACGCTCTAACTAACTGACTGACAAACTTCTTACTCCCACAATCAGTTAATTACACTTACTCCTACCCTTATTTCGTCTAACATATGTGCGCCTAATTAAAGGCCTAACATCGCTTTCTTATACAAGCTTAGTCAACTAAGAAATAATAGTTAATAAACCAAGGTAGAGGCCACTATGGCTTTTCATCTTGCAACTTCAAAATTATGGCAAAGGAATCTATTTTAACCTTGCGTGTACTATCAACTCCCTGCTCCAAGCTTATGACTTTGGAAAGCTACATAAGAAGTGCTTTTCAAATTTATTTAAAAAAAAAAAAAGTTTAAGATAAGTTCAATACTACATTTTTCCTGAAATTTGAAACCTGTAAATTCATGTTCCAACACCTAATTGGCCTTGGGCTACCTAAAAAAGCTAATCAGAAACAAGCATGATTCAACAAGATCTGTTAGGTATAATTCTTATGAATTAGCTAAAAGACATGGTATACTGACCCAGATGCCCTAACGACTAAAAGACAGATGGCAGTGGAGCTCACCGTCCATATTTGTCGCTAATTTCACAAGTTCCTAACTGCACAAAGTCTAAAGGCCGAGGAACAATAGAAATTTCAAAATTATTGAAGAGATGATGTTTAGGGTAGAGACGATTGTACCTATACCTACAAACCATTCCAACATATCTGTATACACAGAAAGTAAGTCAAGAGCAATTAATTTGTTCTAGAAATTAGAAGAGCAAAAACCTAAGAAACATTGTATAAAGGGAGGGGCCAGCAGGAGGCAAGCCACTAGTTTCAGAAGGAAACTACCCATGCAGATTGAGAGAACATGAAACAAAAATATTCAGAGAACAGACAAACCCGAGTTTAAACTTACCATCGTATGAATTGCTCTGAGCTGATTTGATTGCTGATTAAGACTTAATTTGAACTAGAACCTGCAGCACATGATGCCTTTGCATTTGTATCACTCAAAGAATTGGTGCCACCAGTATCTGATGTCTGTTCGGTGTCTGATGCCGGAACTGAACTATCTAAACTATTTGATACTGATGCATCACTGGTTCTACTATTATCTCTGGTCTCCAGACGCTCCATCATGCGTGATACAGTTGCAATCCCTGCATTAACTTCCCTTTTAACTTCGGAACCAAGATCTGCCATGGAGGTGTTGCGTGAGAAAAATCTCTCCTTCCAACCTCTTGTGCTCTTTGAAATTGACTCTTTATATCTGAGATGAAATAAAAGTGGCATTAAGAAATAAGACACATTGTCCTACTGTTCACATGGACATGCTAACCGCAGTTAATACCTCGTTGATACTGCATTGAAACGAGACTTCAGAGATTCTGAAAATGATTGGAAATCCGATGGTCCAGGTCTATCCTGACTACTTGGAGAGGACTGACTAGGCAACCTCCTTTTATAAATTGGTAAAAGTTAGTGTGCATAAACAAATACAAATAGAGTTTAATTGAGGGTCGAAACTGCAAGGCTTTATGCACATATAAAGAAAAACAAACTGCCCTGAAGTTAACCTGAAGAATGTACCTATTATTCGAGGAAGATCCCTGTTGGTTGGCAACAGCACTTGATCCAGATGCTGAGGCCGATACAGGTTCAGCTTGAGTAGAAGGAACTGAACTTGAGGCAGACAGTTGTGATGATTCTTCACTTGCATTTGAAGTAGACGGGAAAGCTACTGTGATTGCAGGAACAGGCTCGGCTTCTGCCCTCTGATCTGGGGAGGAAGAAGCAGGAGAGGCAGTCGATGCATTAGGATGGGTTGAAAATACAAGAAACTGCGGACGACCTTGAGCAGATGCCCTATGTCTCTGGCCTTCCCTTCTAGCAATGTGGCGTGCTCGCCCCATTGCAGCAGCAGCAGCTAAGTGCTGAATTATACGTTCTTCTAGTTCAGCATCACTAGCACCCACTGGTAACTGAAATTTAAGAGAACAAATAGATCCTTTTAGTACAATCCTACTCAGATAAGTCAAGCATATTTAAGAATGATTGAACAAAGAATTAATTAGTCAGATTACAAACATGCTGCAATTCAAAATCTCCGAGAGTTGGATGATGAAATATTGTAGCATTTCTGGATGGATTGAACCTAAAACTCCTCTCGCGCTCTACAGCCTCAAGTAGCTCTTGACTGCAAACGTGAAAGTGTGCCATCAATTCAATGGAAGTCTTCATAAAATGTTGCAAGAAAAAAACAAAACAAAAAAAAAAAAAAAAAGAAAAAGAAAAATAATAAGCACAGGAAAAAAAAAACCTGGTGGGATCCTTAAGGCTGATGGGTTGCCAACACATAGGGCATTGCGAGCTTCTCTGACACCTAAAGAAATGTTAAAATTTGAAACCCGGGTCATATTCCAAGACTTTCTAATTGATCATACAACAGTTTATGAACATTTGACAACACCCCAATATTAAAAAAAACAGTAGCATAGCATACATGCACGAGACAACTTGAAATATCTAGGGCATAGTATCAAAGACACTTTCAGCATTAGGTCATGAATTTTCCTCTTTCCAAATCGTTTGTTCATTCTGCTGGTTGATGAAGTACACAGAAAAGGGCATGGGAAAAAAGCACCAAGTCCTAATTGTTTACTGGTCAGGGGAAGGAACTGAACAACTTACAACAGAACAAGGGGAAAGGAGTTATACTGGTTACTTAAGAAAAATTTTAGAGAAAAAGTTGAGAACCAATATAGGAAAATTTAAGAGGAGAAAGCCATAGAAGCAAGAAAACAAAACGCAAACACACGTGCGGATCAAAACAAAAAGTGGCATAGACTACAAGACTCAAATTAGAAACTTAATTCAAGGTATTGACGATGAACAAAAATCCTTGACAATCATAAATCCAGAAAGCAGGAGAGGGAGGGAGGGATGGTTAGATTCTGATAGAGAAAGAGAATTTTTTCACATTACAAGACTTTGTGTAGTGGAAACAACAAGAATAAAAGTTATTAAACAATCAATTCAACGTAACAAGAGACCTTTTAACATATCCACAGATTCTCACATCCACGGTTACCGAGCAAATCCATTTAATGGTCCCTAGTATTCCGAATTAGCAGATACACTACCCCTCAACCCAAGACCACAAAACCATCATAATCACTGTGCCTTATATGGGAATAAAAGTGAATCAAAAGCCCAATAACCGAAAACACTTGAAGTTAAAGTCATAGGAAACTACCATTCGAGAATGCATTGAAGATGAAACTCGTGCTTGCAACTAGTCACCTGCGGGGAGACAAGCTGAGCAATCAAAAGGCAAATCCCATATTCAAGCCAAAGAACACGACACAGTAGTTTCATTTTTATGCATATACCGTTGAAGGGTCACTATCACAGAAAGCTTCAAGGCAGATACTGCAAGCATCATCACAAGCATCCTGGATACCACCCTCAACAAAAGCTGCTGCTGAAGTCAAATGAGCATCAGACTTATTGATCTCTTCCGTCCTGGGAGCCTGTATATCAAAGCCCACATAAATTTTTAAGCATTTATAATGCATGTAATAAAATCATCATTTACATACGGAAAACAATGATACAAGTGTGATATAACGGATTGATTTCTAGACATGCGGGGGCGTTTGGGGTAATAATCAGGACCTATAATCCATCTTTGAATGAGATTATCAAATAAGATTATCTTTTTCAAAATTCAAACCACGCCCATTTTGTTCTCTCCCAAACACCAATATGCATTCACAATTCCATTTTGAACCAAAATGCTTAAAACTTTCCAATCCTAACTCATTTGCCACACAACAAACAGAGCAAAACCAACTAGACTTTAATATCCAGTCCCAGTGATACGTACATGATGTAGGGTAACGCAACCATTCCTCCTTAAAGTTTGGGCCCAAACACCACCCACTACTAAACACAAAATCCACCCTAACACTATCTGTTTGGACCCTTAATTCGAGGAGTTTCTTACGAATCCGTGGCGCACCCAACAGACAGACTTAGGCACTTCTTTGATGCCCAAGCCATATAAATCTCCTCCCAAGTTCAAGTATGCTCCAACATCAGTACACTTATGATTCGTTTGGCATTTCAATTTCAACTCCAACAAAACTGTACTTTTTCATTTCAGTTTTTATCTTTTTTTGAAAAATCAACAAAAATTAAACTAGTTTTTGAAAATTCAACTAATTTCAACTTAAAATTTTCATCTCCAACAAGCGAACCGAACGCAAGCTTAGTGATCTAACAACTAAATTATAACATATTAGAAAAAACATTTTACAAGCCCACCGACACAAAGAGCTCATCTTTATCCATAAAATTTAGTTTTCAGTATATATGTAGATGTATGTATATATATAAATCAGAGAATAGTCACTCCAACAAACGATCAAAGGGGAAAATTTCAACTAAGAGCAATTTCAGTCTTAAACAAGTATTAAGGTCACTAATTTCCCAAATTAAGAACAGAGAAAAAAAAAACCAAATTCAGAAAATAAATCGAAGGAACTCGAAAACTGATTACATTTTCCTCCATGAAAACTTGCGATGAATCGGGCCCAGAACCGATCTTGGAGTGCGTGATCAAAATCTGATTGGATTTGGGAATTGGGGGAGAGATTGGGAGACTGGTGAAACCCTAGGCTATAAAGAGAGAGAGGGGAGAGAGGAGAGAGAGGAGAGAGGGCTTAAGCAATGGTAAAGTCTGAGTGATGGGGGAGGGGGGTTGGGTTTTGTTTGGTTTGGTTTACTTTCCTTTTTTCTTTTTTTCTTTTTTATTTAATTTTATTTGGAGCGAAGACTTGATCCACGAAGTCTTGAGCCTTAGCTCGGTCGTCAAATCGTTTGTGGTACCGACACGTGGCGTTCAGAAAGAATATCTTTGACAACTCCACTAAAGTTTACCCGGCACTCACCGTCTGGTCTTCCCTGGCCTTTTCTTTTTCTTTTCTTCCCACCCAACATTCTTTTTCTTTTTCTTTTTCTTTTTTCTTTTTTATTTTTTAATCTTTTTTCTTTTCCAAATTTTTCTTGTCAATTGTCACAGTAAAAAGCGACGGAAATTATAAAACGAGTTTTGTTTTTTTGCAAGAAGAAAATGCCCTATGCTTTGACTTTTATGTTGCATTTCGACAAACCATTTGGAGTGATTATTAATGTATGGTAATATCAATTACACTATTACAGAAAGAAAATTATTTTAATATTTTCATTATTTATATTTTATGTGAATAAACAATTTAAATTATACATTTAAATATAATATTTAATTTGCATAAGCATTTAAAAGCAATTTACTATCTAAATAAACACTTATCTTTATAAAATTTTTCAATTTATTATTATGATAAAAAGTCAGAATGGTTAATAGATTAGAGGAGGAAAATAGCTCAAATGCACCGAGCTAGTAGTAGCTGTACCTTTTGAAAAAAAAAAAAAAATTCTTCTTCACATAGCAAAAAAAGTTTCTGCACTATACTTAGTTGGAATTATACCTATAAATATGGGTTAGGCTAAAGGGACTGGCCTGTTACCTACAAAGCTGGTCCGATGGTGGGCCCATCCCTAACCCATCAAACAATGGGTCCGTCCCTAGCCCGTTGCAAAAACTAGGGCTAGGTTGGACCTCAATTTTGAGCCCGTTAGGCCGCCCATTTAGCCCAGCTTGCTAGACCAATCCAAACTCTTCTAGCATTTTTTTTAAGACAACATATGTTCATATGTATATCATTTTCAGGGAAAAAAACAAAAAAGTATAAATTTATTAATTAACTTGTCAATTATTTTTCCTTCTTTTTGCTATTTTTTTTCAAACGTTTGACTAGCTTGTCATTTATATTTGTTCATCCTTTTTTTTGTTTCCATGGAATTTTTTTTTGTTCGTATCATATATTTTTCCTTCTTTTTGCTAATTACCTTTCACTCTATTCTCTCCTTATTTCCTGGTTCTACCTCGACCTTCTCCCCCCTCCCCCCCCCCCCTATTTTTTCCTTTTTTTTTCCCCCTTTTTTCTTTTTTTTTTTCAAGTTCATTTACCCATTTACTCAAGTTAGATCTAAGCCTGCTACCCATCCTAATTTGAAGCCAAGTTTTATAATTCGATCTAGCCTAACCTGCCCCGCAATTAATTGAGTCAGGCTTCCCCTTTTACCCGTTAAGGTTGGGTTGGGCACCCCGAATTTACAAGTTTAATTGGGAGAAAATTAGGGAAATAACCATTATTTGGACACCTCCTTATAATTTTACCGCATCTAACTTTAAAACCGATAATTTTGCCATTTCATATTCTTTAACTTGATTTTCCCCTTGAATTGTAGTTTTTACCCTTATTTCCCTATCTCTCTGTTTCTCTCTCTCCTCCCATGAAAATCTGAGACCCCTTTATCTCTCTCTTCCCTTTCCAACTACCCTCATTTTCTCTTACCCTCCAACACCACCACGAGCTGTGATATTTTTCCCCTCCACCGACCGCCACAAGCTGCGATCTCCTCTCACATCAGGATCTATGTTTCTCTTTATGGATGGATTGTAGAGGATGGGGATTAAAGATCAGAGATTGTGATTGTGAGTCGGCATTTGGTGGCAGCTTCTCCAATCACTATTCAATTTCTCCACCACGAGGATGGAGATCATATATCGGAGATCATTTTTCCCTACCTTAGAATATTCACTGTTAAATTGTCCTTGATGCATAGTAAGACTGACAATTTAGATCGCGACAAAATAGCACAACATGAACTTAACACAAAAAGGTGCATGTCAAGGTTAGGAAAAAAGGTGTGGGTTGGTTTTGGATTGATCCCATATGACATGATAAAATATAGGTCGTGGTCAGTTTAACTTAGTGGACATGAAATCAATCCGTAATAACCAATTCAATATTCATGTTCAATTCAGTTACAATCGAAAATTAGCCCAAAATGTGCTAATTCGACGTGCAAATCCATAATTGACCGCCTAACATTAACTCATATGATCTGTATTTTAATTTGCATGTTTTAAATAGTATAAGACCTAACCATTCTCTAAATAATTTGAGATAATTATGAAAATGTCATAAAATAAATAAAGGTGTATTCACATATGCCACAGGAAGGAAGACTTTTACAAAATATGCTATAAAGTTTGCCATATGTAAATTTTATTATAATATGAAGACAATATTGCCCCAACCCATAGCCTAAATTCATTTCAGTTTTTCAGACTCTCTCTTTCCCCTCTCTACTCTCGATGCATCCTCTTCACTGATTTGACCTAGCTATCGATGAACTCCATTTCAGATCTTCACCGGTGATCACGATCTCACTGGAGAGTTTCAAATTGGTTTGCCATGATAAATGAATGAGAAATAAATTACCTAGAAAACCTAGCCTTTTGCATTTGGTAACCCAAAGTATACCTCCATGTTAAATGGCCCAAAATCCATTTCTTAGTCATTGGTAATTGAAATAGCCTAAGAGTGTTGGACCTAGAGTTTCCCTAAAAAACAAAATTGCCCTATTAATGAATTTTTGCCCTACATTAGAATATTCACTGTTAAATTATCCTTGATACATGGTAAAACTAACAATTTAAATCACGATGAAATAGACAATATGAACTCAACACAAAAAGGTGCATGTCAAGGTTAGGAAAAAAGGGTGAAGGTTGGTTTTGGGTCGATCTCATCTAATGTGATTAAATATAGATCGTGCTCAGGTCAACTAAGTAGGCATGAAATCAATCCGTAATAATTCATTCGATATTCGTGTTCAATTCAAGTACAGTCAAAAATTAACCCAAAATGTGCTAATCCGACATGCAAATTCGAAATTGACTGCCTAACATTACTTGCATTATTTGTATTTTATTCTGCATGTTTAAAATAGTTTAAGACCTAATCATTTTCTAAATTATTCGAGATAATTATGAGATGTCATAAAAAATAGAGGTGTATTAACATATGCCATAGGAAGGAAAACTTTTACAACATCTACCATAAAGATTTCCATGTGTAAATTTTATTACAATGTGAAGACAATATTGCCTCCACCCATAGCCCAAATTCATTTCAGTTTTTCAGACTCTCTCTTTCCCTTCTATACTTTCAACGAATCCTCTTCTCCGATTTGACCCAACTACCGATGAACTTCATTTCAGATCTTTGCCAGTGAGCGCAGTCTCCATATCTCCTAGCATATGAGCCAGCTCCCACTCGAGAGAAGCCCCACCATGCTGTTGGCCACACATTGTAGCCAAAGAAGACAAAGGTGGGGGGTGAAGAAGACAACAAAGAGGATGCCGCAGCAGAAGAACTTGGTGAGGATGAAAGTGGTGTGGCCACGCAGAGGTGAAATATGTTAGAAAATAATGGAGCATAAACAACGAATAAGTGAATCAAGTATAATATAAAGAAAATTGTTACAATCGAAATTCAATCTTAACTTGAATGAAACAACACAACGAAGAAGATCATCAAGGCATATAAAACACGTTTTTCTTAAAACAGATTCGTATATTCCGGTAAGTGCATGAGGATTCAACGGACATCTGTCTCCCAAGATACAATGATGAGCAATGGTAGTCTAGCACGATTGAAAACCACTTCCGGTGAACTTGAAACCAAAGCCTTCCCTCTATGACCAAAACTACAAGAGAAAACCACGCAGAACAAAGAAAACAAGAGAGAATAAAGAACTTGTGTTGTGTGTTTTTGTGTGTGTTTTATCAAGCTTGTGGATGCCTCCTTTTATAGGCTCAAAGAAGAGATGTTACAAAATCAAAATCAATAGGTTTAATCTGGATTAGTGAGAAATAATACAGTTTGTTAATCTTTTGATGATTAATCATACACTAATACCCATATTAAATTGTACTAAAGCCATGGAATATTAGCAGTTGGCTGTTGATATTCTGGATAGAAAAAAAAACTGAATTTATATTGAAAAGAGCAAAAAAAAAAATGCAAAACGAAGCCCGTGCGAGGGCAAGCTTAATGGACTGACATTTGCATTGCCCACGTCATGTAGGCACACACATTGAGCCTCTAACCCACTGCATTGGTGATTTGCACCCCCCTTGCGTGTGAGCGACCCTCTTGGGTACACCATCTAACCCAAGTCCACAAGTGTAAATTCTTATAAAGTCCATCACGCCTTTATGGCTAAGCAATGTGGGACTTCACATTTATTAGCAATTTTCCAACAAAATTCTATTCCATTAGGTACACTTTGAGCATCAATTTCTCATTCATCCGAATACCATTTTGAGCATATGAATATATGATTTCGATCTCCTTGTGACGGAGAACACAAATCCACCAAGATCAGTTACTTTTACTAAGTAGGTCCCACTCAAATTTGAACCTCAAAATGGCTCCTCAAAATGGTTTAAACCATTTTTCCAACAATCCCCATATGAATAAAATTGGCCAACGATGAGGGAAACAAAAGACAATACATGGTGATAGAGTTCCATGGTTAAAATCTATATAGGATAGGTAAATATTAACTCTTAACCTTTTCTTGCGAAAGTATATTTACTTTACTGGCTAATCAGCATACATAATGTCATTGAACTATTCTGTTGTTTGTGTAAACGATATTATATCTCACACAAATATTTTTCTGACACAGTTTCAGTTCTCATGGTTATGTCCATTTTGGCCATGGACATCGTCCTGGTCCTGCAAGAGTTTTTTAAAGAATTGAGACCTAGTAATTCTCCTTTGAAGCAGCCCTATGTTTCTCTCACATAGGTGATTTCTTAACTAAGAATATCCCGTATTATTCCACTCGGATTCTTGAAGCTTAAGAATCATTAAAAGCATAGCTTAACCTATCCCATACGTGTATCATTATTTTCATCACATTAATGGATTGGAAGGTAATCCCCACAGTGATTATACTCAGTCTATATAGTTTAGTTATCCCATTGAACCTAGATCTTGGGATCTCCAGTCAACAAGGTTGGATTTCCATTGTTTTGACCTATTATACTTAGGGCTTAAGTCACATTCCCCTTCATGATTTCTCAACTGATCTCTATTCAACCCTTTGGATAATGGATCTATTATATTTTCTTTTGACTTTACATAGTCAATTGTTATGACTCTAGTTGAGATTAATTGTTTAATGGTATTATGTCAATGACAAATGTGTCTTGACTTACTGTTATACATGACATTCTGTGCCCTACCAATAACAAATTGACCATCACTATGTATGCATATTGCAGGTACATGTTTCGGTCATTCTGGAATATCTTCTAAGAATTGTCATAGCCATTTAGCATTTTCATCGCTTTTATCTAAATCTACAAACTCAGATTCTATCGTGGATCTGGTTATTATCGTCTACTTAGAAGATTTTCATGATATTGCTGCTCTTCCCAGATTAAACACATATCCACTTGTGGCCTTAGAATCCTATATATCAGATATTCAGTTTGCATCTGAATATCCTTCTAGAACAACAGGAAATCTATATAATGCAGCCCATAGTCACGAGTATATCGTAAGTACCTAAGTACTCTAACAATTGCTTTCTAATAGTCAGCCCCTGGATTACTCATTAACCTGCTCAAACTACTCACAGCGAAAGGAATATCTGGTCTTGTACAACTTATTAAGTACATTAAACTCCCTATCACTCTAGCATATTTCACTTGAAATATACTTTCTCCTATATTCTTGGATAGATATTGATTTAAATCAATTAGCGTTCTAGCCAAACCGGAGTCATCTTTATTGAATTTATCAAGTATCTTGTCCGCATAGTGTGACTGACTCAATATAAGACCATTAGGTGACCTTATGATTTTAATTCCCAATATTACATCAGCCAGTCCCATGTCTTTCATGTAAAATCTTGAATTTAGCATATCCTTGGTAGATTTGATAATCCGATCATTACTACATGTGATTAGCATGTCATCTACATATACATAGAGTATGATATATCTGTATTTTGTATTCTTGACATAAACACACTTGTCACAGTCATTGATTTTGAACCCATTTGTCATCATGACACTATCAAATTTCTCGTGCCATTTATTTTGGGGATTGCTTAAGTCCGTACAAGGACTCATTAGTTTACAGACTTTTTTTTTCTTGTTTCCTGGAGCTATACAATCTTCGGGTTGCACCATATAAATTTCTTCTTCAAGATCTCCATTAAGAAAGGCTGTCTTTATGTCCATCTGATGGACTTCAAGATTTCGCAGTGCGGCAATCGCCAAAATCATTCTTATAGAGGTTATTCTTATCATGAGAGAATAGGTGTCAAAGTAATCAAGGCCTTCTCATTGTCTGTATCCTTTTATTACAAGTCTGGCCTTATACTTATCAATTGTTCCATCTGCCTTCATTTTCTGTTTGAAAATCCACTTAGAATCTAATGATTTACTTCATAGAGGAAGATCCGCAAACTCCCAAGTGTGATTTTACATGATGGAATCAATTTCACTATTTATGGATTCTTTCCATAAAGAACCCTCTATGGAACTTACAGCTTTTTTATAAGTTTGATGCTCAACCTCTAATATATAGGTCAGAAAATTTGGTCCAAATATTTTTTCCGTCCTTGCCCTTTTGCTTTGTCTAGGCTCTTCTTCCTCTTTTCCAGTTTCATAGTTTTACTCTTAATCCTGACTATTTTCTTCAATAGTCTTATACGTTCGTTTAGACGAACTTGAACCATCTTCCATGGAATTACAAGGAAACACATATTCGAAGAACGATGCTTTCCTAGATTTCATTATCATGCTCTTGTGTATGTCAGGGTTTTTAGATTCATGCACAAGAAACCGATATGCACTACTGTTATGGGCATTGTTAATAAAGATGCAATCAATCATTTGAGGACCTATTCTCATCTTCTTTAGTGCGGGTACCAACACTTTAGCAAGACATTCCCATACTCTCAAGTATTTGTAGGAAGGCTTCCTTCCTTTTCATAATTCGTATGGGTTTTATCTTCTTTTTTCCGGGAAACCTTATTTAAAAGATAGTTAACCGATAAAATGGCTTCCCCCTACATATTATGTGGCAACCCAAAACTTAACAACATTACATTCATCATATCTTTTAAGGTATGATTTTTATATTCAATCACACCGTTTGATTGAGGAGAATATGGTGGTGTGACCTCATGAATAATATCATGTTGTGCGCAAAATTCACTAAATGATTCCACATATTCACCACCACGGTCACTTTTTACCATCTTAATTTTCTTATTAAGTTAGTTCTCAACTTCTTGCTTATAAAGAACAAATTTCTCTATAGCCTCATCCTTATTTTTAAGCAAATGCATATAGTAATATTTTGTGCTATCATCGATGAAAGTGATAAAATACTTGTTACCACCTCTTGTTTGATCAAACTTCAAGTCACAAACATCACTATGAATTAATTTAAGTGGTTCAGATTCCTTTCAATTGTTTGAAATGATAACCTTGTTTGTTTTGTCTCTATACAAATTTCACACTTATGTTTTGAATCAATTTCAAATACGCGTATATGATCCAAGTTAATTAATCTACGCAATGTATCAAAATATACATATCATAGTCTACCATGCCATAAATTAGAAGAATCAAGCATTTAAGTAGGAGACTTTTTATTCTTATTGATGGATTTGAGCTTAACAGCAATTACATTCATTTTCCATATTCCATCTTTCATGTAACGTTACCCCACATATATTTCATATTTGGACAAAACTATTTTATGGGCCTCAAAAACCATCTTGAAATCGTATAATATCATCATTGTTCCGGAAATAAGATTCTTCCGGATATCAGGTATATACAACACATTATGTAGTTTCACTTCCTTCCGGGACGTCATCTTCAAGAATACAGTCCCTTGACCTTTTATCTTAGAAGTTGCATAATTGTCCATGAATAGCTTCTCCCCAGCTTCCAAAGGAAATAAGTTAGCAAATGTAACTGTATCTAAACAGATATGATGGGCGACACCAGTATCTAGCACCACTCCTTTGGGTTGGAGTCCATCATGTTGACTTCAAAAACCACAGCTAAATGACTAATGTCAGAAACCTCTTGGGCGATGGCGTCCACTACATTGGCCTCTTCTCCTTGTTTCTTTTTAGCCGTCTACAATCCGCCAACTTGTGACCCATTTTGTCACAATTGAAACACTTTCCTTGGAATTTATGTTTCTTAGAAACTCCACCTTTAGGTCTCAGTTTGGACCCCGTCTTGTTGAACTTATTATTCTTAGAGCTTTGACTATACTCCACCATATTAGCCTTAGCGGAATTGGAAACAACATTGTTGGAGAGCTTCTTCTCCGAGCCCTTATTATCCTTTTCGATGCGAAGTCTCATAATGAGGTCTTCCACATTCATTTCCTTTCTCTTGTGCTTCAAATATTTCTTGAAGTCTTTCCACGCTAGGGGTAGCTTCTCTATAATTGCCGCTACCTAAAAAAATTCACTAATAACCATTCCTTCAGCATGAATCCCGTGAATGATTAATTGAAGCTCTTGAACTTGACTGATAACAGTCTTGGAATCCACCACCTTAAAGTTCATGAACTGTTCTACTAAGAACTTTTTAACACCAGCATCTTCAGACTTTTACTTATGATCCAAGGACTCCTCTAGTTCTTTGACCGATTTCTTCATGCAATACACACCATAGAGTGAATCAGACAAGTCATTCAGAATATAATTCCAACACAGGAAATCAAAATGCTTCGAAGCATCAAAAGCATGCAATACTTGAGCATCTGTCTCATCCTCTCTAATAGTAAGAGGATCCTTTTTTAGGAATCTCGCAAGATTCAGAGTGGTCAAATAAAACAGTATCTCTTGTCGCCAAGTCTTAAAGTCCAGTCCGGTGAATTTCTTTGATTTCTCATTGTGATTCACATGAACTGAGACAACCAAAGGCTGTGTTGAAGATGAAGCTACCTGAGGTGATGGCTCCAGTGTCACATATGGATTCTCTGTTGGTACAATGTTCATGTTTCCAGCCATTTCTAAAAACAAGTCAATTATTAGAACCAAACTAATTACCAATATATATAACAAATAAATACTATAATACCAAGGCCAATTAAAGAAAGCTATAAATACGTATAGCTAATTAACATAATAAATATAAGTTATAAATAAGAATATGAACCAAACTTTTGTAAAAAAAAAAAAAAAACACGTTTATAAATAACTATAATGTCATATATAAATGTTTTCGAAAAATGAACTAAACATATATATATATATATATATAAACACAAACCGAAAAACATTAGCAGTTCCATGTTTTTCAAAACAAAAAAAAGAAACTAAACACATATATATGTATATGTAAAAGAAACGCAAACTACAGAAAGAAAAAAAAAAAAAAAAAAAAAAACGTTAGCAATTACTTCCCAAAATTGAACAACTTATCCGTCATCTATGGAGCATATCTGTTTTAAGATTGTTAGAAAATAATGGAGCATAAACAACGAACAAGTGAATCAAGTATAATATAAAGAAAATTATTAAAACCGAAATTTAACCTTAACTTGAATGAAACAATACAAAAAAGAAGATCGTCGAGACACGTGAAACATGTTTTCCTTAAAACAGATTTGTCCCCTTCAGTAATTACACGAGGATTCAATGGGTGTCTGCTACCCAAGATACAACGACAAGCAATAGTAGTCTAGTAAGATCAAAAACTACTTCCGACGAACTTGAAACCAAAGCCTTCCCTCTATCACCAAAACTACAAGAATCGACTACAAGAGAAAACAGCCCAGTACAAAGAAAACAATAGAGAACAAAGAACTTATGTTGTGTGTTTTTGTGTTTGTTCATCAAGCTTGTGAAGGCCTCCTTTTATAAGCTCAAAGAGGAGATGTTATAAAACCAAAATCAATAGGTTTTGATCTGGATTTAATAAGAAATAATACAGTCCATTAATCTTTTGATTTGTTTTGGATTAATCATGTACTAGTACCCATATTAAACTATACTAAAGTCATGGAATATCAATAGATGACTGTTAATATTTTGGAGAGAAAAAAAAAACCAAATTTATGTTGAAAATAGAAAAAAAAAATTTATAAAACAAAGCCTGTGCAAGGACAAGCTTGATGGACCGATATTCGCGTCTTCCACGTCATGCAGATGCACACATCGGGCCCCTAATCCACCGGACTGGTTCTTCAAAATTTTCAATTGCCGCTCTCCTAACATGATCAATGTTTCTACCTTGGAATCCCGCTCCAACAACCAAAGTAACTCATATCCCCAATTAAAAATAGATGCTCATTATAATTCTATAAAAACAAAAAAAAAAAAATGCTCATCTTTATTAAAATAAATACTCTATTTTACTCCCTTTATTAATTTTTTTTTGATAAACTAAATTTAGAGTTCACAAGCCAAAAAAAAGAAAAGATAGATTTAGGCCCCGTTTGGGGACAATCTTCCCAAAGTATTTTCTGAATTTTTTTTTTTGGGGTCTTTTTTCTTCAGTTTTGCTATTCACTTTTTAAACATTTTCAAAAAACTCAAACTTTAAAAGTCCATAATTTTATCATTTTAAGTCTAAATGAGATAATTTTTTTTTCAAATTATATAAAATTTCGAAATAAATGAAACAAGATCCATATTACTAATTTTTTTCTAAATACATTTTAAGTTTTTACAATTTTTCACTCAAAACAATTTATTTTCATCAAATATATAATTCCAAAACTTAAATCATCTCCAATCTTCAAAATACCATCCCTAAACATGACCCCAAACGAAGTCTTAAAGTTTACAGATATAGTTAACTTTCTAGATCTGCTTTTGTTCAAATTTGTTGTTCACGGGGTCAAATATTTTACCATCCAAAATTTAACAGAGTTGGACTTAAAGAACAGGCAATGCTTTCACAACTTTGAAGGCCCACAATGTATATTTTAGTAGTTGAGAGCCTAAAAATGACACTTTTAAATTCTTTTAAAAGGTTAGACCGAATTCACAAATTTCTATTATCTATGACTAAAATCTTCACAACTGCTTTCGCCTTGACATTTAAATACTAGCTTTGAAAAGGGTATTTGAAATTCAATTAAAAAAAAAACTGTATCCACTTTTTCAAGAAAGATACATCAAAAGAATTGAGTGCTGATTTATTTAGTGAAGCTTTTGCAAGCTGGTTAAAGAACTACACTCTTTTTTTTTTTTTTTTTTTTTTTTTTTTTTTTTTGTATGCTAGAAAAAGAACCACCGACTTTGAAGTTTAGAAAAATTTTAGGAGACAATTATGATTCTTTGTATCTAGATTATTTTTTGGACAATTTTCATATCTAAACTAGATGTGATTGTTTCAAATTATTGGAAAGTCGTATCTTTGCTTTTTTGTTTTTTTCGTTTTGGTCCTGACTCCTAATTGAATGCCAACAGAACTCAAATTACACCTCCTACCAACTGTCAGTAACTCCAAAACAAAAAGCATATAAAAATCGTAAAATCAAATAAAAAATAAAAATAAAAGAGAAGTGAGGTTCGAAACATGGAAATCATGGTTAGCTCTTTTAGGTCGTTCTTGTCCAAATTGACAAATTGAATTTTCAAACACAGAAAAACGCCATCTCCCAGCCGAAGCCTTTTAACACAGACTCCTAAATAAAATAAAATAAAATATATAAAAAAAAATCGAAATTCCACAAAAACTAAAGTCCCACCCTCCGAAGCAAGCAACTCTATTGTCCAACTTTCTAGAAATAAGGGGTCATTTGGGGCGATAATTGTAAATGAAGTTTTGATGATTGGTTTGAAAATATATATTTGGGACATAAGTGAATTAGAAATTAATTGTGATATAAAATTAAAAATGTAAAGTGTATTCAAAAAAAAAAAAAATAAAAGCAATATGAATCTTTATTCGTTCATCTTATTTTTTTGTGAGATTTGAACCCCCAACAAACTCGGATTCGGTGAAATCTCATTTTTTGGTAGTAAGAAGGGGGAATTGGCCCAAAAATTGGATAGGGGTAAAGACACAATCAAGGGTCGGAGGTTAACTCAAGTATCCTCCAAACCACACGAAACGGTTGCGTTGTTGCACCAGGTCCTAAAATATGGGTGTTTTGTATCCATTTTCTGAAAACATATCTTAGGATTACAAGTATGATATAGTTTTCAAACAGAGATGACATGTCCCAAGGCCCAACGAGTAAGGTCGGGATGGGGATAATGTTTGGGGTTGGAGACGAGGATAGGCATACAATCTTATCCTCCAGGATTGACGGGACAAGGATGGGGAAAGCACTTCCCATCACCCACCCCACCTCCACCCCAATACATATAAATATGTGTGTGTATGCCTGATCAATATATTTGTCATATATATGCACTTAATTATCTTTAAAAATAATTAGGTTTTTGTTGAGAAAAAGGACTAGCAGATTCTCTACTCAATACCCAAGGAAGCTATTAATATGCAGTTGTTATTATATGTATAAATCAAGCATAATTAGTGTTTTTTTTTTAACTAAAAGGAGGACTAATATTTTTATTTCTAAACGCATAGTTAGAATAAATGAGGAATGCGATGGGCAATGCAAAAGTCTTCCCCAAGGGAAAATCCCCGCCCCGTCCTCGGTCCCATCCTGCCCCATTGTTATCTCTAATTTCAAATCATCTTATTAATTTGAAATTAACAGAATTTGATAAAATCTCATCATTATTACCTGTGTCTCTTGAAATATAGGATTATCCTCATTTTATCTTTTAAACTATAAAAACTCACACTTTGTTTCTCGAATTGAATTCATCCTACTTAACTTTTTTTTTTTTAATATTTCTGTTAAAAAACAGATGAATAGAGAGGGAGTTTAGTATGATTACATAACTTTTTTTGTTTGTTTGTTTTCTAATAGAAAGATCACATGATCTTTTTGTGTTAAGTAAGATTAATCCAAAAATTCAAAAGAGAGATAAATTCATCTTGTCTTGTAATTACACTGGAACATAAGGGGATAATCTAATTATATTTTGCTAGGATAAATCTTATCATGTAAAATGCGTATCTTTTGTGTTGTGAATCACACCATTTATGTCAATTATTTCCATTGCACTAATATATAGATTCATTTAACGGAAAACAAATTTCCTTTTTGTATTCACATAAACAAGTGATGCACGTAATCCCACAAGATATATTGCATATCAAAGTTACATGTTACAGGAGAGCACATGGTCTCTCCGTGAGCTTTCCACCAAATCACAATTTCCTTAAACGGCAATATGTTTTCTCGCTTCATTTGATTTTTTTTTTTACCCTACTTACAAATGGATTTTTGCTACTTACAAATGGATATCTAAACTTAGGCACCATCATTTATAGTAGGATTAAATGTAGAACTATCGAGAATTTTCGTTAAATTTTTCGTGTAATCATCTTTCATTTTAACTTCAAGAATAGAAGGAAAAAAAAAAAAAAAAAAAAAGAATCCCAACCATGGACAAAGTCAAACAATTAGGATTCTCTGTGCGTAGGACTCCTCCAGAACCCCGTAGTGTAGAACCCGTCCCACATCTCCTCTTCCAGAAAGTCAACGGTCCCCAGCGCCCCATCACCACCACCGCCACCGTCGATCTTCTCCTCCCCCTTTACACGCTTCAACTCCTTCTCCAGCTCTTCCACCGTGGGCCTGGGCCTCCCCTCAGGCCCACTGGGCCTCTTCTGAAGCAGGCCGTCCCTCCCACTCGCCGATCTCTTCCTCCTACGGGCCCAGACACGCCGCCAAATACCCGCCGGAACCTTGTACAGCGCCAGCACCAGCAGGTTCACAACGGAGCAGGGGCAGCAGCAGCACACGGCGGCGCACTCCGCCGTCGTCCCTCCGGCGACCTCGCCGATCCCCCTCCGACTCGCCGCAGGCTTCTCCGGCAACAGCGGCGTCCGCCGATTAGCCGCCCCCGGCGATGCCGCCATGATTTGCCGATTCATCGGGAGTCGGATTTTTTTTTTTTTAATAAAATTTTCTTCCTTGTTTCGTCGGTGTTTCTTCGTCGGAATGATCGAGAAGGTTTTATGTGGATGGAGCTTCGCGAAAGGAGGATCGCGGTCGCTGTGAACTAATCATCGTTGAGAAGAGAATTCAGCCGGCGTCGAATAAATGGCGGAGAGGAGCGAAAATCTGTGAGGGATTGGGGAATTTTCCGGGAAAATCCCTGCGGAAGGAGACGGAGAAATTACGAATGAGAGGAGATAGGGTCGAGAGAGCGGAAATTAACTAGAGGAGAAATCTGTTCGGCTAGCCGGAAAATCCGAAAGACGCTTTCTCGGAATTGTTTCGTTCCTGTGACCCTGACTTCTCTCTCCGTTTCGTTTTTGTTTTTGTTTTGTTTTTAATTTATTGAAAATGTCCATTATGGAAGAAATTACAGAGTGAGGTCGGCAACCGGTAATAGTTTAGAGGTTGCCAATTAGAGAGCTGCGTGAATTCACGCGCGGATCAGGAGAGAGAGTAAGTCCAGTTTGAGAGAGATTTTCCGAGGTTTGACAACTAATTCAAACGACACGGTTTCTTCTGCTACTGACCCTTTTTTTCTCCCCCCGAAAGACAAACCGACTTTTTTTTTTTTGGCACCAAACTTCTAGTTGGAACCACGTCCGTTTGTTTGTTGTTATTGATTTGTTTTGTTTTTTTAAACAATCTCCAACTTTATTTAGTTTGGTATCTTATATTCAAACTTAAAATTTTCATCTCATTATAATTAATTTTTAAAAAATCAATCAATTTCAATTTAAAAGTTTCAACTCCAACCGTCAAATTAAACGGACACTAAAAATCTAATTTTTTCTATAATTTTATTTTCTTCTTCTAAAAGTTCTGTTTAACAAACACAAAAGAAAAGAAAGAAAATATTAAAGGAAAAAAGGAGAGAGTGTAAACTTTTTTTAAGGGTTATTTTAACCATGTATTTGCTTTTATTTAGAAAATATTCCTCTTAGGACCCCGGACGGAGCAGGAATAGGAGACAAAGTTCGGGGATGGGATAAAACTTTACCCCCTAAGATTAGCGAGGCGGTCAGTGAGAATGGGGAATCCACTCTTCGCCCCCGCCCCTCATCCCCATCCCGATATATATATATATGTGTGTGATTTTATACATTTGTAAATATATTATATACTATAAAAATATATAATATACTTTTTTTTTTAATTTTGTTATATTTTCAAATGTATACTTAGGGGTGGCAATTCGTGTCACGTGTCGGGTTCGTGTCGTGTTAGAGCCGTATAGATTTTTTTCTTCCCCGACCTGAACATGACCCGCGACACGAACACGAAACGAAACCGCGACACGAACACGACACGAACCATCATGGGTTGATACGACACGAACCGAAATTGACCCGTGACACGAAATTGACCCGCAACCAGAAATTGACACGAAATTTGATCAGAAATTGACACGCGACATGAAATTGATCCGAACTTGACCCGAAATTGACACGAAAAGTGGACACGAAATTGACACGAAAAAAACGAGTCCAACCCGAACATGACACGATTTTTTTTTCGTGCCAATTTTTTCCAACCCGAACACGACCCGCCCCCTATTTTTCCCAACCCGAACTCACAAAATTCGTGTTGTTTTCGAGTCTTGTCGTGACCCGTATTGCCACCCCTATGTATACTTATAATAGACAAGGAACGAATTAGGTATAGGAAAAGCCCTTCGATGGAGAGATGATTTTGAGGGTGGGGATGGGGACGAGAAAGCATTCCCAAGCCCCACCAAGCCCAATTGCCATCCCTACCTACATTTTGAAAAGTGTAAAAATGTATTTTTAATACAATGCATTTTAAATAAAAAAACAAAATGCATTGTATAAAATTATAAATAATACATAATTGTAGATTTTCTTTTTAAGGGTAATTTAGACATTTTAAGATAAAAATTAAGTATTGACAAGAAAGGGAATAAATATGTATATTGAGTGTAATATGATGATATATAAATGTAAAATTTCAAAACACATGGTATACTTTGTGAATAAAAGAAAAATACATGGTACAAAAATGTAAATAATCATTTTTTTAAATAAGGAAGATTAAAAGTTTACCCCTTATGATGAAATCAAAGGTAAAATTACAATAATAGCTATGTTGCAACTATAAAAGAGGAAAGATTCTAGTGCTGCAGATAAGTCAAGAAGATATTGGGTTAATTTAAATGATAACTCTTCTAAAAGTTTTTATTTCAAACCTAATACTTCAAGTCATATTTTATAGATCTTACACATGTACATTATCAAATTACGCTCAGCAGATACCCTACACCAATTTCTCTTCTTTTTAATTTCAATAATAATACATCCAAAATTTTTTACTTCAAACCTAGCACTACTTTTCAATACTTTCTTTTGTGCCATATCAAATTTTATAGGTACCACATAGTTAAATTGTTGAAAATTACCCCAAGTTTTTAGCTCAAAACCCAACCGAAACCATTGTCAAAAGAGACGTGGCAGACAGAGAAGGTGAGAAATGGGGAAGAAAGAAGAAAGAAGAAAGAAGCAAAAGAGATGAGATAGAAAATAGAGAACGATGAAAAAGAATCATAATCACAAAGTATTTATATGGATGAATGTTTTGTCTCATTGTATTATATGAGTGCCAGACTGATAACACAAGATTTGATTATTATTCCTAAACTGTAAATTTAAGAAAGCAAATATAATTTAGAAACTTTATCGGATGAGATGCTAGCATTCAAGGTACAGAATAAATTAAAAAGAAAAATAAAGAAGAGTAATAGATTTGATTACAAAGAAGCAAAATGAAAATTTAAAAACAAAAGAAACTAATATAGAAAATAAAAAAAGTATATAACCTATATACTTTTTGATAAAAGAGAAAAGCAATAGAAAAAAAGAGAAAATAGAAAATAAAAAAAAAGAGAAAGAAATAGAATAAGTTCTTTTATTATATAGGTTATATTTTTTTTATTTTCTAAAAATTATTTTACTAATTCCTTAACCATTCTCTCTCTTTCTATATTTCCCTGTTTCGAATAAGCTGTTAGAGAGGTGGTTACAATGATGGGACGTGTGGTAGTGGTGTAGTGTAATAGAGTGATAGATTTGATTGGTCACAGAATTTTATGCAATAAAATGACTAGTGGCTCTTTCTGGGTCCACACGTGAGTATTGGATTCAGCAGCCTCGTTTGACAGCACTATGTTTGATTTGATGTTGTGCTGTCGATTTATTTGGAATATATTGTTTTACTCACATGTGATAAGATTATGATTTGAATATATATATATATTTTTAACTCGACCCTATTTTGTCTTGAATAACATTCAATGTTATCTCAAATTTGTTTGTAGATATGCATCTAATGAAACCATTTTGATGGAAGAAAAATACTAAGAATACAACTCTAAATCTAACTTTTAAATATCAATTTTTATAATATAATTAATAAATGTTTAAATATTGTATCTATCAATAAAATTAAGATACATGAATTGATAGTCAAAAGATTGGGATTAGAATTTATGTTTCCAACACTGCTCTTGATGTGTAAACTTTTTAATTTTTCCCGAGTCTGTTCTCAAGTTTTTTAATTTTTTTTAAACTAAGAAAAATTATTAGTAATATCATCCGGTCTTTCTTGCTCTTTATCAGCAATAGCTAAACTTCAAAAGTCTACTAATAAGATGACAAGAACGTGACCAATTTTACAAAAAGAAGTGTGCTCTATTTTAGAATCGAATTCAATGAACTTATTCCTTTTATCGGAGTAAGGATAAGATAGTTGAGGCTTTCAACAAGAAAAAGAAGTGTGACATGAAAATAAGAGGGAAAGCAAAATGGTCTGGTTCTAATTACCCGAGTCGTCTCTATCAAAAAAATACCCATAACCAAAAATCGTTCGTGAAATAGTTATTCTAACATGACAAAGTTGAAAACCAGCACACTTGGCGCGTCCCAAGTACTAAATATGCCCAACGGGGTGCAGTTAAATCAATCAACCGATTAGATCTCCATTGCGAGATCTTCTTCGCAACTTCGTCTCTAGAACTGAATCAGTCTTATTTTACATACACGTAATTTTGAAAAATGAAACAATTTCTTGACTAGTAACCAGACCAAAAAGAAGAAGATGAAGAAGAAGAAAAGTCATTGGCACCAACTTCACCCACCAAAATACAAGCTCCCATCCTCTCTCCTTTAATCTTTCTTCCTTTCCTTTTACATTGACCAACACAATCTCACTTCCATTAAAGATTTGTGACCGCATATATTAGTTTCTGGGGATTTTCACTCATCTATGGATTGAACAAGTTGGTAATTGGAGAATAATCAAAAAATTGGTCGCATTCTAGCTGCCGATGTAGCCCAGCCAGTGAAGGATTATTGCTAGAATAAGCATGCATATTGCCAAAATCATACCAGGTTTACCCAGGAGCCAATTCTTCGTCTTCTTTACGCTTTCCGCTCCTCTTTGTATCCTATCTGCCCATCGCATCTGAAATGAGAAGTTAAATGAAGATGAGCATTCTAGTCCCAAAAAGTATAGGAAAAAGAGGAAGCCGGATAGCTTTTGTTTAAACAGAAGGAAAAACACGATAAAACATCCACCGATCGACGGGATTAATCATGACACTGAAAGTCCTGTGTTATGACTATGAAGCATTTATAACTGAGGCTCATACTGAATCAACAGCTACTACAGAAACTTTTTAGAATGTTCCATACCCTCGATGGTACAAGAAACGGATCAAAGTTTAAATAAACTGGACCAAGATCTCCTAACCACTCAAGAACTAGCAACAGAACACCAAGCTATATGATCAGAGTGCAAGTTAACCTTGTGCAAGAAAATTACAGCATCTTGATGTAATTATGTAAGAGTGAATATTTTGACAGTCACATGTCTTCACTTGTAACTTAAATTAAAAGAAACAAAGAAAGAAAACTATAGTGAGTCACAAAGCCAAACTTGGCTAAGAAGGTACCATTTTATCCAAGTCTTCCGGTGAAAAAGATGACATTGCTTGTTGAGCCTTTGCTGCATCTTCCGGAGAAAGCTTAAAACCAAATTGCTCGCCCATGTTTGCCATCATTTCTGGGCTCATATTCTTTATCATTGATGTGAACATCTGCAAGATCACATTTAACGAAACTTGAAGGTTTTGCTTGGAAAGATAATATTTTCCAATATTCATATGATTTTTATTTTTATTTTTTATTTAAGAGTAATTGGTCTAAATAGTCCCTGAATTCTTTTGAAGGTAACGGTTTAGTCCCTTTTTTTTTTTTTAACCCGAGATGACCCTAAATTCCTATTTTCTTGGCCAATACGGTCCTTTCCGTCAAACTCTATTAGAAATCTAATGGAATCTTGCTAAAATCATCAGTTGACTGAAATACCCTCCCTCTCTCCTTCCTATCCCTCTCTCCCCCCCTCCCCCTCCCCTTCCTCCCTCCCTCTCGCAACCCCACCGGCATGAACTCAGGTCTGGGTTAAGCCGTCGCTGTCATCGGCGCCCCCCCACCCCGCTACAACACAGTCGTGCCCCCCACCCGCCAACCCCCCCCTTTCTGCTACAACACAGTCGTGCCCCCCACCCCCACCCCCACCCCCACCCCCGCACCCTCCCCACCCCCGCACTCCCCCCTCTCCACCTCCCTCCCTCCCGCTTGCGAACCCAGATCGGAATCAAAACCCAGACCTCACGAACCCCAACCCCCCCTCCTCCCCCCCCCCAATCGCTAAGCTCAACCTCAAAACCCAGACACCGAGTTGGGTTCCCACCCCCACACCCGCCGTTGCCGCCCAAACACTGATATGGGTTTCCTCCACACCCCCCCCCCCCCCCGCGCCCCGCGCCGCTAAGCTCGACCTCGACCACCCGAACCCAACTACCCCTCATGGATCTGAGAAATGAGAAGAGAAAGAGAGAGGGGGGGGGGGGGGAGGGGGGAAGAGAGAGAAAAAAGAGTGATTTTTTAAAAATTTTATTAAATTAATTATCAGTAAATTACTAAAATACGCTCTCATTCTGTTAGAATTCAGAATTATTTATTAAATCAAACCGTCACCTTCAAAAGAATTCAGGGAAAGGACTATTTGGGTCAATTACTTTTTATTTAAATTTCCAAAGGCATGCAGATGATTAGGTGTCCAAAGAAACTATCATCCCATCTTCAGTTAATAACTTGAAGCACAAACCTTTCCTCCAAGAACAATGAAAACCATGAATGTAAATTGGCTCAAGAAATAGCATAATACAAAAATATTATATAATAGTTTCCTAAATCCTAACATGAGCGTTAACTTGTGTCGAAATGGTGTTACATGAACAGCCATTCTTGAGACAATAATTCTAATGCTGCACCGTTCAGTTGTAACTTGTAAGATCACAGTCTGGGTGCTCTCCTGGAGTTCAAAATACGATACCTAAACCAATTACAAAGCTGACTGTGTGACAAAGGATGGTATAGTTTCCATGGTAAGTTGGTAATAGCAGAGTTCAAAACATGGTCTTCTCGGGTCTTGCCTTGAATTTTTGGTAAGAAAAAACAGCCAGATTTTCATGATTTCAGCTACCATGAAATAAGAAAAGCTAAAGGAACTATTTTAATAGCCATTTAACAGGCTTATCATGGAATGGTAATGACTTTGGTTACATAGATTGTAGAAGAATAGACGTATTCTAAAAATAGACATTGATAATAGAATCATAAGATGTATTCTACAAATGCAAGGGTAGCTGAAGAAAAGGACAAGTGACAAACCTGCCGCGTTGCTGGATCTTTCATTTGGTTTCTCATCTGTTCTTGCATATCAGCAGTTGAGGTGGGGAAGCTCGGTGGAACACTTCTTAAATTTGCAAACGAACCACGGGAACTACTTTCACCTCCCATGTTAGTTTCATTAACAACAGAACTCTCCCCATCAACTGAATATCTTGACCCACTATCTGAACTCGTTCCATCTGTCTTTAAAGCTGTCGTTGGCATTGAAAATGAGTCTATTCCCCTTAAATTAGATGCCATTTCAAACATCTTCTGAAGTTCCTCCGGTGACATTTTGCTCATCATGTCACCTGCTGTCTTAAGCATGTCGGGTGTCACATTTGAAGGAACTGACCCAGGTCTGAAACTATCTGAATTAGCACCAAGCGGACCTCCCCTAAAAATTGGGTTATCTCCCTGAAACGAGGAAGCCATTTCGAACATTCTTTGAAGTTCTTCAGGTGACATTTTGCCTATCATGTTTGATGCAGTCCTGATCATATCAGCAGATACCTCTCCAGAATTTCCAGGATTCATAGTAGCTAGAGTTTCAGGATCAGCATTTGCAATGAAATTCTGGAATGATCTGTAAATAAGCCACATGTATATAAAGGTAATTACTTGGTTTGACAACTCTAAGACTGAAGAAAATAGAAGAGAAAAACATTACAATAAATGGAGGATGAAAACCTTTTCAAGTAAAATTAGCGACCCCCCACAAAAAAAAAAAAAAAAAAAAGAAGAAGAAGAAGAAGAAGAAAAAAACACAACAACAACATTATTGTTTTCCAATGTGAAAACTAAACGTTATATTTGAAATTTTAGTTCAGATGTCAAAGAACATGCCATAAAGAGACCTTAGAGAAAGAGAGCCTCCTCATAGCATGTTAGAATAAGAACGTGGTGCCAACTTAGCTAAAGCATTAAAAGAAATGTCAAACAAGAAGTTTTACTCATCCAACTTCCATTCTTTCTGATTTTTGTTACACCTTGAATCAAATTACTACACTGCAAAAAATTAGTGCAATTTGAACATTCCCTCTCTCGGATATGATATGAAATGTAGTGCATTGTACTTTCGTGTAACTGCTACCAGTAATCACTTCAGTCAATTTACCATTCACAAATTAATTAGAATTACAAAAACTTTAAAGCGAGCCTTCAAATACTTACAGAGCACATGATTGTATAAATTAAAAGAAATGCAAGTAAAACGTTAAAGTACTTTCACAAACATGATTGCGTGAAAATTAAATGGTTAAAAAAAAAAAAAAGAGAGCCTGAAACAAGGTAAGTATAGAAAGCCCAACCAAATGTATATATAAATCCTCCAGTATCTGATTTATTAAATAACTGAACAACATGGAGAACGTCTAACTTTCTGTGAAAAAAACAAACCTCATAGCTTCAGGATTATTTTTTAAAGCCTGCAGATGGTCGGAGTTGGACGACAAACCACCATTGCTAGCAACTCTTTCAGTCTTAATGGAGTTATTAGTTTCCTGGGATTGTGTCACTGAAGACTGTGAAGATGAGCTTTTAAAGTCACCAGAAGATACAGTCTCTTCTTCTTCCTCATTTATCTCTTCAATTACAAAACCTATTTGCAACCAAAATTTTCAAAAATATGAACAACATTACAAAGTCTAGCATGAGAGTCTCATATGCCTCATGCAAAGCGAATGAACTAACAATAAAATAAATATAAAACAACGGACCTCTTGATGCAGGTTCATCACCCTCTTTTGTTAATCTTTCCTCCGCATTGCTGTTAGAACAATAGGTGCCAGTTAACGAATCAAAACAAACAAGTACTGCTCATGCTCAATAAGCCTACTACTGTCTTCCTATTGTAATTAGCAATCTTGATTCCAACTATCAAAACATGTATCAATAACAATGAAAACAATAAATAGTGGGGTCAGAGAGAATAACATCTATTTGCCCGGTAAGCAAATCCACTCAAGAGACATTGAAATATTTTTTTAATAGTCGACAACATATTTTTTCCTTACACTAGAGAAGCTGCCACCGATCATCTACCAGAGTGTCATGATCATACCAAGGGCTTGGATGAATTCAATCAACACAAATTGGGAGTTATGAGAAGTCTAGCATATATATATACACATACATATATATATACACATCTAGAGAGAGAGAGAGCCTGCAGAGGCTTACTGCTCTCTTGGAATCCTTAATGGTTGTATAATGCATCAGTTTAATGTATATAAGAAAAAGGGTGTAATACAGAATCTACTTGAACAACAAGAAGTAGAAACGAAGAAAAGTCACACCTCAAAACATTCGCAATGGTCTCATCATCAGGAGAAATTTCATGTGCCTTCCTAAGATCAGAGACAGCATCCTGACAAGAGTGAGAGTCAGATAACACAGAAAGGTTAGCAAGCAAATGCATAAACTAAACATTCCTAAGAAGATGATGAGACTTACTTTTAATCGACCTAATTCTCTATATGCTTGACCTCTCCGGTAAAGTGCTTTCACATTTTTCACTTCATATGCCAACACCTGAACGGATAACACCCATAATTTTAAATCGGGAAAATTTTACAAATGATTTGCTTATATTTGCATGTACATCTGAAGAAATAAAAACACAATACTGAAACTACGGAAATAGGAACTTCCAAGCAAGGGAAGGCAAAAAAAGGCAAAAGCATTGATGCTAACGTTTATTTTTAACTACTGCTGTTACTTTGAATGTTCAGATATGGATAAGAATTGGTGTATTAGATAGCACGATGAAAAGAACAGGAAGAACAAGTTCTTCATACCTCAGAACCTTCTTTTATGCACTCATCATATTGCTTTGTTTTCAAATAACATGACATCAAGTTTAGGGAGCATGCCAACCGTAGTGCTTGGCCTTTTGACGATGGAATGCCTTTCAGGTTATTTTTAGCCTAAAATTTCAGACATGGAAAATGATTATCTTACTAAAATAGGGACATCATTTATTTAAAGTAGATGAAGTTATCATTTAGAAGAAAAAAGGAAAGGTCAAACAAGAAACTATAAACTCACAAGCAAGTACTTCTGCAAGGCATTGTTGTACTTTCCTTGGCTATGAAGTTCATTCCCCTGCCAAATTAACAAATAGAAAAAGAACAGCGCAGATTACTCTACTCCATGGGCAAAAACTGAATGAATTTTATAATTACATAACTTACTAAAAGGATACTATTACTACTAGAATATTATTCTTCATTCATCCAGTTTAGGACCAACTTTAAACATACTTTAACCATAGATGGTGTTTCATTGTCTAACAAAAAGGCTGTTTAGGGGATGGGGGGGGGGGGGGGGGGGAACCTGTTTCTTCAGCATCTGAGCTCCATTGAGTTCATAATTGATCTGGGCATCAAGACGAGTACGCATAGCTGCTATCTCCTCGGGAGTCGAGTTAGCCATCTTCTCTCCTATCTCAGTCATCTCGTCCGGACGGGTATGAGTCAATTGTTCTGCTGCATGTCTCAGGTCTTCAGGCCTCAAGTCCTTCATACTTTCAGAGGCCATCCTCATTAACTCTGGATTAGCCATCATCTGCAAATGCCGGTTAGAAAACATGTGATTTCAGTCCGTGATTCTAAGACTGGCTATTTTTTGGCAACTGTACTGATTGTATTCCAGATATTCTGGAATTGTGTATTAGGAAATTTCCTAAGTCAGAGGGATTTAATTTAGGAGAGTTAGTTTCCTCTTTTGTATAAGTTTCCTATTTTTTCTCTTATGTACATAGTGTATATATGGCCTTGCAGTGGCTTGTAATTTGATACAATTCAATACAATTCTCAGTTTTTTACATGGTATTAGAGCTGTACGGCTCAAATTTCTCTGGAAAAATAATTTGTCTACTTGGCCTTCATCGCTGAGTCCTTTTCTAGCCTTCATCGCCATATTCTAGCCTTCATTGCTAGTTTGTTTATGCTCCGGTGAACTAGTCGTCTTTGTTGTTTTCCTTGCCAAGAATCTGTCATCATGTCTAACACTACAGCCTCCTCTTCAACTAGTCCATCTGGGGAGATTACCTCCAAAGAAAAAACACCACAACAGCCTGCTGGAGATCTGTACAATATTCAGGCTGCATATAGACTAAACGGGAAGAACTACTTGAAGTGGTCCCAATGACCTTTCTTAAAGGAAAAGGGAAATTGAGTCACCTCCTTGGGATTGGACCGAAGAAAGGAGATCTAGGGTTTGATGCTTGGGATGAGGAAGATTCCCTGGTAATGTCATGGCTGTGGAATTCAATGACTCCAGAGATTAGCGACACCTGCATGTTTCTACCTATTGCAAAGGACATTTGGGAAACCGTGAGACAGACCTACTCAAAGGCGAAGGATGCTGCTCAGATATATGATTTAAGGTAAAAACTGCTGTTATTAAACAAGGCAGTAAATCTGTCACAGAATATGCCAATCATTTGCAGAACATGTGGCAAGAGTTGGATCATTATCGGGCTATCAAATTGAAGTGCAACAAGGATGCAGCAATCGTGAAGGCCTTTATTGAGAGCAACAGAGTCTTATGACTTTCTTGTAGGTCTTAACGTCGAATTTGATTAGTTTAGGGTTCAGATATTGGGAAAAGACGAGGTACCATCTCTGAATGAAACCATCTCCATTATTCGAGCAAAGGAGAGCAAAAGAGGAGTTATGCTCGAGCCTCAGAACCAGGAAGCATCTGCTTTTGTTACGGATAGTGGGAATAACCGAAGGGCAAGCCAGGAACAATCTCTGATCACCGAGAATGGGATAACAGAAGCGTCTAAAGCCCTGAACAGAGATAGCAAAGACAATCTCGGGTGTGCTTACTGCAAGAAGCTGAGACATGCCAGGGACAAATGTTGGAAATTATATGGCAAGCCTACTACAGCGAGCAAGGATTGGGGACATCGAGGAGGACAACAAAGAAATCAAGGCCAGGCTCGTGTAAGCACAACAAATTCAGAGACTGCACCAGATTAGGGAGAATTCAATAAAGAGGAGATTCAGAAACTCCGAGGACTACTGGAGATGTTAGAAAAGCCGAAGTCCAATGGTTCCTGTTCCTTGGCACTCTCACGTAAGTTCGTCATTCCTTGTGGGTTAAAGGCCCTAGTTAGTCCCATCATAGATTCCTAGATCATTGATTCAGGGGCCACTGATCACACGACTCATTCTTCATCAAAATTAAGCACCTACACTCCTTGTCCAAGTAGTAGGAAGATTTCAATTACAGATGACTCACTCACCACAGTAGCAAGGGATATACAGATTAGTCCACTCTTTGTTTTAAAAAATGTTCTTCATGTTCCTAAGCTTTCTACTAATTTAGTGTCCATTAAGAAACTCACCCATCATATGAGTTGTAAAGTGATCTTTTATCCTACCCACTGTGTATTTCAGGACCAAGACACGGGGAAGAAGATTGGGCTTGCTAAGGAGGACGGGCTCTACCTTCTTGAAACACCAATAGACTCAAAGAGTGTCAAGAATAATCTGCCTCTGTCTCTCCTTTCCTCCTCAAATAGAGACATAATCTGGCTCTACCATCGTCATCTTGGTCATCCTTCATTTGGAGTTTTGAAAACTATGTTTCCTTCTTTATATAAAGGAGTTTATGTCAAATTTTTTCATTGTGATATCTGTGAATTTGCAAAACAAAAACGTGCGTCTTTTCCAACTAGCAATAAAAGAAACTCTATTCCTTTTTATTTGGTTCATAGTGACATATGGGTTCCCTCTACTATTCCAAATGTAACGGGTTCTAGGTGGTTTGTCTCTTTAATTGATGATTGCACTAGGGTTGCTTGGATTTTCCTACTTAAATATAAATCTGATGCGAGTATTGTCCTTCCTAGCTTTCACAATATGATTCAGAATCAATTTGGGGTGAAAATTAAAATATTCTGGTCAGATAGTGCTAGGGATTACTTCAATCAAGTTTTGTCTCCTTACTTTCGAAAACAAGGAATAATTCATGAGTCCTCATGCATTAATACCCCTCAACAAAACGGAGCGGTCAAAAGGAAAACTGGCCATTTACTAGCCACAACCAAAGCACTATTGTTTCAACATGTTCCAAAATCATATTGGGGATAGGCTGCTCTTACAATTGCTTATATCATAAAAAGGCTGCCTTCTAGGATTTTGGAGTACAAAACACCCATGGAAGTACTCTCTAAGTTTTATCCCAATTTAAGCACCACAAACAATCTCACACCACGGGTTTTTGGCTGTTCAACCTTTGCACACGTTCACAGTAATAATAGAGGAAAACTAGACCCTAGAGCAATCAAGTGTCTTTGTAGGCTACTCATCAACCCAAAAGAGGTACAAATGCTGCCACCCACCTATTAGAAAATTCCTTGTTTCTGCTGATGTCACTTTAAAGAAGGGAAAAGTATTTTTTACTTAACCTTATCTTTAGGGGGAGAACTCGATGGTAGAAAATAAGGATAGAGACCTTTTTTTGCTGGACCTATCTTCTTCAAGTCCTATAAACCCTACTCTCAACTCTTCATCAAATCTTGTAAGTCCTACACCCACATCACCTCCTCGTGAAAGTGTTCCAGAAATTGGCTCTTCTATCCCACGAACTCAACCACCCCTTCCTACTCCTCATAACTTAGCAATTCCAATTTGTGACACTTAAGTTCAATACAGGTTCTGTATTGAACCAATACACTTGAATTCAGTGTTCCAGTTCCAGAACCAGTACAGGTCCAAGATTCTTCTCCAAATCCTAAAAATGAGGTAACTAATTTTTCTGAACCTATTCCCCAATAGGAAACTAAGAGTGCTGATTATGATTTTGATAAACCAATTGCCATTCGGAAATAACCACGAAAGTGCACCAAACGTGCCCTTCACCCATTGTCTCACTTTGTATCTTTTCAAAAATTCTCACCACCTATAAAGCCTTCTTTGTGAGTCTAGATAACATTTTAATCCCTAGGACACTATCTGAGGCATTATCCAACAAGGAATGGACGAAAGCCATGAAAGTGGAGATGGAGGCCTTGGAGAAGAACAAAACATGAGAGATTGTGGAGTTACCGAAGGGAAAGATATTAGTAGGGTTCAAATGGGTGTTTACAGTCAAGTATAGAGCTGATGGATCTCTTGAGAGATATAAGCCAAGATTGGTTGCTAAAGGGTACACTCAGACTTATAGAGTAGATTATAAGGAGACGTTTGCTCCAGTTGCAAAGATGAATACAGTAAGACTTTTGCTATCTTTAGCCACCAACTTCCACTGGGATTTGCAACAGTTCGATGTTAAGAATGCATTTCATGGTGATTTGATTTATATGGATACTCCTCCTGTTGTTGGATGAGCTCTAGGCACTAACAAAGTTCGTAGATTAAATAGGGCGTTATATGGTCTTAAACAATCATCAAGAGCTTGGTTTGGAAGGTTTGCGAAGGTGATGATAGCCACATGTTACAAGCAAAGTCAAGGGGACCACATGTTGTTCATCAAGCACTCGGATGCAGGGGGAATTATAGCCTTGTTGGATTATGTTGATGATATAATCATAGCAGGAAATGATAAGCAAGAGAAGGAGTCTTTGAAGCGGTGTTTAGCCAAAGAATTTGAGATAAAGCAAGTAGGAAAGTTGAAGTATTTCCTAAGAATCGAGGTGGCTCACTCAAAACAGGGAATCTTTATTTCACAGCGGAAGTACGTTACTAATCTCTTGAAGGAGATGGGAAAGCTGGTGTGCAAACCTGCTTCTACATCGATCAATCTGAATCATAAACTCGGGGAAGCAAAAGAAGATTCGATTGTGGAGAAAGAGATGTACCAGAGGTTAGTTGGAAAGCTTATTTATCTTGCTCGTACAAGACCAGACATAACCTATGTCGTGAGTGTGGTAAGCCAATTCATGCATGATCCAAGGGAAGTTCATTTACAAGTTGTCTATAGAATTTTGCACTATTTGAAAGCTAGCCCTGGGAAGGAAATTCTGTTTAAAAAGGATACAAGGTTGGTGCTTGAAGCCTACACAGATGCAGGTTATGTTGGATCACCAGTGGACAGGAGATCTACTTCGGGTTATTGCATTTTTCTTGGAGGCAATGTTGTCACATGGAGGAGCAAAAAGCAGAATGTAGTGGCAAGGTCTAGTGCCAAAGCAGAGTTTAGCGCAATGGCGCAAGGGATATGTGAGCTACTATGGTTGAAGATTCTCCTTAAGGATCTGAAGATTGAATGGAATGGACCTATGAAACTTTATTGTGATAATAAGTTAGCAATTAATACTGCACATAATCTAGTGCAACATGACGGAACAAAGCATATTGAGATAGACAGGCATTTCATAAAGGAGAAGTTAGACAATGATCTAATTTGCACACCGTATGTGTCTACAGGAAATTAGCTGGTAGATGTGTTTACAAAGGGACTGAACAGCACACGGTTTCAAGAGATTATTTCCACGCTGGGAATGGAAGATATCCATTTACCAGCTTGAGGGGGAGTGTTGGAAAACACGTGATTTTAGTCCGTGATTCTAAGACTGGCTATTTTTTGGCAACTGTACTGATTTGTATTCCAGATATTCTGGAATTGTGCATTAGGAAATTTCCTAAATCAGAGGGATTTTATTTAGGAGAGTTAGTTTCCTCTTTTGTATAAGTTTCCTATTTCTTCCCTTATGTACGGAGTGTATATATGGCCCTGCAGTGGCTTGTAATTTAATACAATTCAATATAATTCTCAGTTTTTTACATGCTGGTTAGGCACATTGACCATCACAACTATGAGACAACCGTTTAAGTAGAACCAACTAAAAAATATCGTTGAATTGTCGTCACAACCCAAAACCCAGATTTAACTGGTTTTGGATGAAAATGTCATATCTGCATTTCTGGCAGATGCTACTTATGAGCAAGTTCCTTAAAAATGTCAATTAATTTTTCCTTTTTTGTGTGAATACTTTCCCTCAAATTCTATACCTCAAATTATGTTTTCGGAACTCAATAGAAAAAGAATTGGTAGTAGACTTTTTAAAATAAAAACTAAAAAAGCACTAAATTACCAATATACCAAAATCTGAGGGCCAGATTGGAACAACGGTTCCAACCTATGTTTTCTAGGTTGGTTTCCAGAAACTCCAACTCCAATTAGCTACACTACAAATGCCACATCTCTCTTCTCCCTCTTCCATTTCTACAAAACCCAGACTATAAAAGTCCATATCTTTATCATTTTCTTGTCTCTAAACACTCACAACGATGAGAGTAACAGAACAATATCCATATTGCTTATTTTTCTCCGAACATATTTCGAGTTTTACTTACACTAATCAAATATCACAATTCCATGCTCCAACTCCAACCTCTGTTCCAAACGGGTCCAGATTTCAACATTGTCATGCTTTCACAAACCAAAACCTAAGCATGCATTGTCTCTCTAGAAGTGATAATATAGGCAAACTACTTGCAATCTAAACACTTCAAATTCTATGAAACTCAAAAAAAATCTAAACAAATTACACGATTTGCAGTTCTTTTTTCCTTAAAAAAACAAATAAAAAATTGAAAGAAAGCAACAGGGAAACACCCATTAAAAGGGGGGAAAATTAAAAAGAACAAAAAAACATTAAAAAACCAAAACTTTGAACTCTAAGGAAGAAGTAGCAAATTACGAGTCACAACAACCGCAAAAATGAACCCTCAAATCACACAATGTTAAGCAGCTCCTTTTTCACTTTCCTTTTTGAAATCAAAATTAAAACTTATACTCATCAAAATCGAAACTCCCAAATTAAAAGTTAAAAAAAAAACAGAGAATTGAGACCTGTTGTTGGATTCTGGCGAACTCGGTAGGCGACATGCGACTCATCTGCTCCTGGGCGATCCTAATCAACTCTGGATCCATCATGTTCATCGTTAATCTCAATTCCAAAAACAGATTTCTTCTTTCGAATTCTTCTTAATCTTCAATTCCCACGTTCTAGTTCGCGCAAATCCGAATTCCAAAATTGGGGAATTCTGATATTCTGGGGTTCAATTTTTCTTCGGGAATTCTTCAGGAGAGCCAGAGCAGGAATAAGCTTATATAATATAGGAGTATATATGCACATATATACGTGTATATATATATATATAGATATATATATATATATATATAAGAAATGGAGAATAGTCAGAGTCAGAGAGAGAGAAGGGAACAAAATAAGAGTCGGATTCGGAACGAGGAAGATGGAAGTCGCGTAGAAAAAGCTTTTAAATTTGGTGTTCTTCTTCTTGTTTGTGTCAATTTTGAAAATAATTTGGGAACTTTTTTTAAGAGGACCTCAAAAACGAAAGAATCGAATATGCGTCTCTATTTTTCTGATGAAATTACCTTTTTGCCCTCTCTTTCAATTTTCGACAGAGAATTCGATGCATTAAACATTTGTGGTTGCTTTTGAAAGAACAAAAAAAAAAAAAAAAAAAAAAGCGACAACTGCCATATGTGGTCCACATCATTTACAACTAAGGCGAACTTTTTGTCTCCTGTACAAAGTACTAATCTGAAAAGAGAGATTATTATTATTATTATTATAACATACTAAAGGGGTGTCAATGTTAATGTTCTTTCTACAGTATTATGATTTTTTTATCTTTTATTTCCATTTTTTTTATTATAGTGTTATGTTGATTTTATCTTTCCTTTTTTTGATCAATTGGCTATTTTTTTTTTGGATTTTAGTTACTTTTACATCTTGTCACAGTGTTGGGATAACTTATCCTTCTAAAATTATTTACGAACGATTTTGTCCTTTTTTTGTAGCTGCTTCTTCTGACAGCTACAGTAACTGGACATCGTTACCCTTTTAATGTGCATTCTCAATTTTATCTTTTGAAGATGTATTAAAGTGCAATGTGTGGACTATTATCTCCTCAAACCCTAACATATCTCCATCCCTTCTTTCTCCATCTCCCATTCCATATTTTTTTTTGTCTCTCTACTTTGCCTCTTTCTCGCATTAGTGTCTCTCTCTCTCTCTTTCTCTCACTCTTTTGCCCATTTCAGATTTTTTTTCCGTCTCTTTACCTCACTCTCTTTATACACTGTTCGTCTTCTCTTTTCTTCTGATTCTAACATTTTTTCTGATCTTTGATTTATGACTTTTTCTATTGAGGTTTGTTTTTTTTTTTTATTTTTATTTTTTATTCCCTGTTTGATTTATGCTCTTTGTTGCTGGTGTTTTTTTGTGAACCCTAATTTTTGTTTTTTTCCCCCTTGTTTATCTTTTTTTTTAATTATTTATCAAAATTTGACGTCATATTTTTTATTCGTCTTTTCTTCGTATTTTTGTCTTTTTTTTAATGATTTTTGTTTCCACATTTCCGATTTTTAATTTCATTTTTTTCATTCTCTTTGGGTTTGTGCTTTTTTTTTTTTTTTTTGCTTTTTCATTTATTGGGCTTCGTTTTTTAGATGTTATAGTTATTTTTTTGTCTTTTGCATGTATTTAATCTAACCAAAGTTTATTTTTTTTCTTTTCTTTTTTTTTTTGTTGTTGCAAAAAACAGTAAATAAAAAAAATATGATATGTTTTTGGTCTTATTGTTTTTATTTAATCTTTTTTCCCCCTTTTGAGTTTTTTTTTCTTTTGTTTTCTTTTATGGTTTTTTTTTTAATTATCATGATCATTTTATTTCTCTATCTCTTCATAATCGGAGAAATTTTTTTATTTTTTATATTATTGTTATTATTATTATTAATTTATATTTTTATGATTGAGGGGGATCCTTAGAAAAAAAATTAAAGACAAAAAAGATGGAGGAAAGTATGGATATGTTTTGCTTTCTTTTGTTTTGTTTTTTATTTTTATAAGTTATTTCTAGATTCTTTTTTTTTTTTTTTCAAATTTATATATATTGTGTTTTGCTTTTTGATTTATTTTAATTTATTTTTCTAGGTTATGGTGATGATGTTCAAAATATATGCATTGAGAATACAAAGAGAACTATTCAAGACCCTTTTTTTTTTTTTTGGTGTTATATTTTTGGTTTTTGCATCCCCTAATAATATTTGATTCTGTTTGGTTTAAAATATTTGTTTTTTATTGTTGTATTTGTGATTACATGTCGTTTTGGGAGTTTGCAGTTTAGTTTTCATATTTTACATAGTTTTTTTACTTTAGTTTATTTTAGTGTGAGGGTGGTTTTTTTTTTTTTTTTAATGCAGATCGTGTTCGAATAGTTATTTGTCTGAATATTCTGATATTGGTATTTTGGATTTCGTTATGTTGCATGTGTCCTTTATTTTTTTGATTGTGAGTTCAGATTGTATTGTTTAGTTATATCAAAATGAGTTTTTAAGTTTTCTTATTACTCAAAGTTTCTAGATTTTTAATGTTATTTGCTATTGCAGCTTTTGTACTGAGATATTTTGTTTTGTTTATGCTGATTTGTCGTAGATATTTAATACTTCTACATTGGTTTTTTTGATCTGTAACTATATAATTCGTTGGATTTCCTTCACCTCTTGCTATTTATCATCGGTTTTATAGGAATTTTATGTTATTTAGTGGCAGCTAAAGGAATTGTGACAGTTTTTTATTTTCTAGGTTTGTAGATTGGTTGTGTTATTTCTTATTTGTAGCTTTTGTACTGAGATTTGCTGCTCTGTTTTAGCTGATCTGTCACTATTATTTAATGCTTTCATACTTTCTTTTGTGATATATAAATGTGATATTTATTGTGGGTTTGTGATTTTCGATGAGTCATTACCATTTTTCCTGGAATTTTTTACACATGTAATTTTGTTATTGATACTTCTAAATACATTTTTTTTGATTTGTAATGCACTGATTTGTTATAACTCTGTTATTCGATATCTACGGAGTTGTCTAGGTTTTGATATACAGATAATGTCGATGGAAATATCGATGTCCACGGATATCCCAAGAAAAAATGGATACTCAAAAAAAAAAAAAAAACTTCTAAGTTTTGCTAAAACTTTACACACAATCAAAACAATAAATATTACATAATCTGAATGAATTTTATAACCAAAATGATATATTTTTTTAGTCAAATATGATAGTTGTATTGCATAATATAATAGTAAATTATAATAATTAAATATTGATTGTAATTTTAATATGACATTACGTACTCATTAATCATTATAAATAAAATACTACAATATAATAGGGTACATAAAAATTAAATATCGAACATAAAAGAGTACATATAAGTTTCGAGTGTACATAATTCATAAAGAGTTTCTAACAGGTTGGAAACTATTAAGTAGTTATTGATCCTGATCTAATAGAAATAATACATTTGTCAAGATACTTCTGATCAACAATATCCAATTATTAACCCATAATTGGATATTGTTGATTTGTTCAATATGATGAGTAGTCTTGATGGGTATGCAATGACATTTCAATATCAATTTGTGGTGGAAAAAAAAAACCAATATATCAAAAAAAAGGCCTCGATTTTGTACTTCTAAACTAGACACTATTTAATAACCTTATGTAGGATTATAACCGTATGAACTTTGCTTAATTCTTAAGCTCATGAAATAAAAACTCAAGGCGAATCCTCATCAGTGAGTTACATCACGTCTTCTTCTATGATATTTTCCAACTGTATAATACCCTCTCCTATTCTCTTACAACCATGACCTTCATCTTATGTAGAATGTTATTGTAAGAATAATTGATTATTATTATTGAATAGGTTACAATGTGTGTCTTATATACACGGTCTAATGCCCTAAATTATCAACAAGATCTTTACAAAAAAGGAAACTAATTACAGTTAACAAATCATCCTATAAAGATAGAAATCAGAAATCAGGAAACTTTCCTAATATTCCTAATACAGCTGTGTAGCCGTTCGACACTCCCCCTCAAGCTGGTGAATGGATATCCTCCATTCCAAGCTTGCTAAGGATATTGCGAAACACAATGCTTGGCAGCCCCTTTGTGAGAATATCTGCTAATTGATCCTTTGTTGAAACAAATGGAGTACATATTAGACCACTTTCAAGTTTCTCTTTGATAAAGTGTTTGTCGACTTCTATGTGCTTCGTTCGATCGTGTTGTACAGGATTGTGAGCAATACTGATGGCAGATTTGTTGTCATAGTATAATCTCATTGGTCCTTCACACTTAATCTTCAAATCATCGAGAATTATCTTCAACCACAGCAACTCGCATATTCCCATCGCCATTGACCTGAATTCTGACTCTGCACTTGATCTTGCCACCACGTTTTGCTTCTTACTCCTCCACGTTACAAGATTTCCCCCTAAAAGAGTACAATAGCCCGAGGTTGATCTTCTGTCATCTAGTGATCCTACATAATCTGCATCTGTGTAGGCTTCTAATGTCAAGCTTTCTCCTTTCTTGAACAAAATACCTCTACCAGGATTGCCCTTCAAGTAATGCAAGATTCGGTGAGCGGCCTTGAGATGTGTTTCTTTGGGATTGTGCATAAACCTGCTGACTACACTCACAGCAAATGCAATATCTGGTCTTGTATGCGCCAAGTAGATCAGCCTCCCAACAAGTCTTTGATAAGCACTCTTATCTACTATGGGATCGTCAGGAGCCTCACATAATCCATGATTGAACTTGATGGGCGTATCAATCGGCTTACACCCTAACTTCCCTGTTTCTCTCAACAAATCAAGCACATACTTTTGCTGAGAAATAAATATTCCTTGTTCTGAATGAGCCACTTCAATACCTAGGAAGTATTTCAATCTTCTAAGTTCCTTGATGTCGAATTCTTTCAGAAGGCACTACTTTAGATTGCACATCTCACTTGCATCATTACCTGTCACTATCATGTCATCTACATACACCAACAAGGCTGTCACTCCCCATGAGTTCGAGTGTCTTATAAACAATGAATGGTCTCCTTGGCTTTGTTTGTATCCCAAGGTGACCATCACTTTAGTGAGTCTTCCAAACCATGCTCTTGGTGACTGTTTGAGTCCGTAGAGTGCTTTCTTCAACTTGCATACCATTCCTTTTTTTGATTCAAACCCGGGAGGAACTTCCATGTAAATCTCTTCTTCTAGATCCCCGTGGAGAAAGGCATTTTTAACATCAAACTGTTGTAAATTCCACCCAAGATTGGCAGCTAACGACAAAAGAACTCGTACTGTGTTCATCTTTGCAACAGGGGCAAACGTCTCAAGATAATCAATGCCATAGGTTTGAGTGTAACCTTTGGCAACTAACCTTGCCTTGTGTCTTTCCACAGATCCATCAGACTTGTACTTCACCGTAAACACCCATCGACATCCAACAGGTTTGATTCCTCTCGGCAATTCGACCAGCTCCCATGTCTTGTTTTTTGCAAGTGCTTCCATCTCCATTCTCATAGCATCCTCCCACTTCTTGTCCCCTACTGCCTCAGATAGATTTCTCGAAATGGGTATTGTATGGAGGTTGCTTAAGAAGACTCTATGGCATTGGGACAGTTTCTGGTAGGTCAGAAATAGATATAGTGGATGTTTAGTGCAGGTTCTGGATCCTTTCCTAAGTGCAATTGGTGGGTCAGCATCAATTGGTTTTTCATGCTCATCTATGGATTCATTAGGTTCAGCTGATGGTGTGACATTTTCGGTGGATGTGGGAATAATTTCAGGGATTTGAACATTAGCACGAATAGGAGATTGTACCTGTACTGGTCGAGAGGCTGGTCTTTTCTTCCTGGAAAAAACCTGTAGTGGTTGACTATTATCTTGTTTCCCCTTATCTTTTATCACCTCACACGACTTGAGTGGTTCGATAGACTCTATCTGAGTGGACTCAACCGAGACTGAGATAAATTCAGGTTCAACTGATGTTGGAACAGACTCTAATGAAGATTGAGACAAGCTTGGACGAGACAGACTGAGACTCGGAAAATCAAGAAGGAACAGGTCCTTTGCTCTATCTTCGCTAAGATTCTCCCCCTGAAGATAGGAGTGTAGAAAAAAGGACTCATTTTCGATAAACGTGACATCAGCCGAGACAAAGAATTTTCTGGTAGGCGAATGAAAGCACTTATACCCCTTTTGTGTGGAAGAATACCCAATGAAAATGCACCTAAGAGCACGCGGATCAAGTTTTCACCTATGTTGAGAATGGGTATGAACAAAAGCAACACTTCCAAAAATTCTAGGAATAAGATTGTTGGAAGCATTGAAATTTGGAAAAAAAATTTGTGAGAATTTCAATTGGACTTTTAAAGCCAAGGACCCGAGTTGGAAGTCCATTAATAAGGTGTGCAGCGGTTAAAACGGCTTCCCCCCAATATTGCTTAGGAACATTTTTTTTGAAATAATAATGCCCTTGTGGTATCCAGAAAATGACCGTTCTTACGTTCAGCCACTCCATTTTGTTGTGGTGTATTGACACAAGAGGACTCATGAATGATCCCTTCTTGTTGAAAAAATGGGGTGAGGGTTTGGTTGAAATAATCTTTGGCATTATCAGAACGAAATCGTTTAATTCTCACATCAAACTGTGTCTTGATCATGTTGTAAAAATTAGGAAAAATAGTGCTCACATCAGATTTATTTTTCAAAAGGTAAACCCACGAGACTCGTGTACAATCATCAATGAACGACACAAACCATTTAGCACCAGAAATATTGGAAATAGTAGCAGGACCCCAAATATCACTATGAATAAGAGAGAAAGGATTAAGGGTTTTTGTATTGCTTTTCGGAAAAGAGGTACGTTTGTGTTTGGCGAATTCACATTCAGTACAATGAAATGACTCAACATTAGACCCTTTAAATAAAGACGGAAACATAATTTTAAGGACATTAAAAGACGGATGACCTAAACGGCGATGATAAAGCCAAATTTTATTTTTGTTCGACATAACTGACTCAGAAAGAAATGACGTAGATAGAGGATTCTCAACTCTAGTTCTTCCACTTTGATTTTCCAGGTAGTAAAGACTATCCCTCTCACTAGCACGTCCAATCATCCTCTTCGTGTCCTGTTCCTGAAACACACAATGTGAAGGGAAAAACGTTACACTGCAATTGGAATCTTTGGTGAGTTTTTGAATGGAGACTAGATTGGCAAATAATTTTGGAACGTGAAGAACATTCTTGAGAGTGATAGAATCACTAATATAAATGTCCCCTTGACCGGCTACAGTGGTAATGGATCCATCAGCTATGGTTATTTTCTTATGGCTAGAACATGGATTATATGAGGAAAAAAACTTGTAAGAACTAGTCATGTGATCGGTGGCACCTGAGTCTATTACCCACATCTTTGGAGAAATTTTTTCTGAGACATTAGCAACACAAGAGGAAGAAGAGATACCTGAAAACGCCAATGAACATGTACCTGCCAGGGAGGGTTTTTCAAGGGTTCCCAAAAAATTCTTCAGTTTTTCAATCTCCTCATTGTTGAAATCTGAAGCCAAACCCTGTAGATTTCCCTCGTTGTTTGACTGATCGCTTGCAATGTGTGCTTGGCCTCTGTTATTTGCATTTCGGTTAGGTCTGCCATTGAGTTTCCAGCATTGTTCCCTGGTGTGGCGATATTTTTTGCAATATGTGCAAAATAGAGAATCTCTAGCGTTCCTTGATGTGGCGGTTGCTTGAACAACAGGTTGATATGGAATGGACTCCTTCAAACCTGTGCCTTTGGTCACCATGGCAGATCCTTCTCCTCCGTGGGTCTCAAGCATGACACTTCGGCGTCCTTCTTCTGCCCGTACAATTGCGATGGTCTCATTCAAGGAGGGCAGCTCTTCTTTTCCCAAAATCTGCACTCTAACGGCATCAAACTCGATATTGAGACCTGCAAGAAAGTCATATATGCGATCCTTGTCCAAAAAACGTCTCAGGATTGCAGCATCCGTAACACACCTAATTTGAATACATTGATAATGATCCAACTCCTGCCACAAAACTTGCAAGGAACTCGAATATTCGGTGATAGTCCGAGTCCCTTGTTTGGTTGCTGAAATTTTTGTTTTAATTTCGAATATTTGGGCAGCATCATTTACCTTGGAGTATGTTTGTTGGATTGTATCCCAAATTTCCTTGGCGGTTCCGAGGAACATACACGTGTAGCTAATTTCTGGTAGCATTGAATTCCATAGCCATGGCATCACCATTGAATCCTGTTCATCCCATGCCGCAAATCTGGGATCTTCCTGTGAAGGACCCGTACCCAGTAAGTGGCTCAATTTCCCTCTGCCCTTCAGGAAAGTACGCACCAGTTGTGACCATTTCAAGTAATTTTTTCCATTAAGCCTATAGACCGATTGAATGTTCTGTAGGTCACCGGTTGAGGCAGCAGCAGCAGCAGTAATTTCAGTTGCAGGAGCATCTGAGGCAGGGCTGTATTCTGTGGTCTCGGACATATTGGCTTGAAGGATGATTTCTGGTGCGTGTGAGGGAAAGGTCTGAGACTGGGAAAAGAAAGAACAGATCTGGTGGGATGATTTTTGGAAGGAGAAGGAATTCGGCCAGAAGAGAAAAACTAGCTTCAGGAAAAAGCCAAAGGCTCTGATACCATGTCAGAATAATTGATTATTATTATTGAATAGGTTACAATGCGTATCTTATATACACGGTCTAATGCCCTAAATTATCAACAAGATCTTTACAAAAAAGGAAACTAATTACAGTTAACAAATCAGCCTATAAAGATAGAAATCAGGAATCAGGAAACTTTCCTAATATTCCTAATACAGCTGTGTAGCCGTTCGACAGTTATCATATTTTATTCATATTTAAAAAATGAAATGTGTGTAAAAATTGAAATTTTTGAAAAAAAATTCCCCGAATTTTTGGACATTTTGTGGAAATATCTAAAAATATCTTGGATATTCACAAATATTGCAGATATTTTTGGACATTGTTTGATAGATATTCCGTTTATCCATGTTGAGACTTCAAAATATAGATAATGTCATGAAAATGTTGACGATGTTGTGGACATTTTCATCCTTGTTTGCATCTACTAATTCGTTTTAATTTTTGTTTTTAGTTTCTTTTCTTATGCATGGGCAAGTAGTATTGGATTTTCTGATCTTTTTCCCCCCCCTTTTTTTTTTTTTAAAACAAATTAGTAGTGTATACATGATGAGAGTGATAAGAAGATAAGAGTAATAAGAAGGTGTTAACTTAATCGAAATGTCAAGATACCTCTTGTATCATCCTTTTATTTTAAAAAAATGTATTTTGAAAAAAAAAAAATTTTGAGAGGGACGTGAGAACAAAAATGCCTAAAAAATGGTTATTTGAGAAAAAGTGTTTCAATATGGATTTAAAAAAAAAAAGGTGCCACACGGAGAATGGGGAAGGCGCACGAAATGGCACTTTCATTTCATACATGAGTATGGTTAATAGTTGAGGGGGCTGTAAGAATAAAAATACGTGAGTTTGGATTCATTTGAGAAAATTTGTGCCACATGCACATGGAGGATGGGGAAGGGGGGATAAAAGAAAGTGTTTTTGATAGTGGTGGAGTCACATTGGACCCAACGGGGCAGTTGCCTCGCGGCCAATGGGTTCCTTTACTTTAATAACCCCTCTTCCCTTAATTTTTCAATTAGGCCTAAAATTTATCTCTTCTGAAATTTTGAAATTACAAAATTTTATTAATATTTTTTAAAAAACTTTCACTAATGCCCCAACATTTGATTTATAAATCCATATTATTTCACACTTAAAAGCCCAAATAAACAAAAAGTAAATTACACTACTATTTAAATTCGTATTTTAGATTTTTTAAAATTGGTTATTTTAGATTATAAAGTTTATATAAGAAGAAAAGAAGAATATAAAGTCGAACAATTTTTTAGTTTAAAATTCAGTTTAAACTCATACCCTTCTGAAAAAAACTTCTGACTCCGTCATTAATTTTTGACACTTTCATAGATATAGATATAGATGTATAGATTTTCATAGATATAGATATAAATGTATATAAAGATGTAGATATATTTTTTCTCCCTCATATATCAAAAAGTATATACTCTATATATAAATATATATATATATTTTTTGTGAAAAAAAAAAAAAAACATGTTTCGCACTATAAGATGTACAAAGTACACCAAAATCATATATCACCTTTCCTCTGTTGATATTGTGTTCAAGGATCTCCTTCCATGTCTGTATTTGTTATTGACTTGTGAGAGCTAGAAATTCCAATTCCTTTTGTTTCAATATCAGTTAGGCTGCTTATGCTGTCAGATGTCCAGTCAACCAAGTAACCAGGCCTCGAAATTTCACTCTTCACCTCTAAATCTCCTGAAAGCATTGCCACCACTCGAGACATTGACGGTCGTGCCGTTGGCAACGTTTGAGTGCATAAAAGAGCTACTCCTATGACTCTTCTTACTTCTTCATCGTCGATTTCTGATAGTTCCGAATCCACTAATTCGCTTTCGCAGTCCTGTTCATACAAGTTCCAAGCCTAGCAAACCAAGAAATACCAAGATGGCATTAAGTGACTTGGGACAATTCAACCAAAAAAAAAAAAAAAACCGAAGCTTGTCTATTCGACATTGTTTACTGAAAGCTACTTTTGACTTCTTGTGTCCAAAAACTGCGTTTTGAGTGTTTGAATAACTCTCAAGAAAAGTTTTGTATCCCATGATTTCATGCCAACAGTTTGAGCATTTTGCAACTTAAACAAAAAGAGGACAATTCAACTTTTATGAAAACACAAACGGGGGGGGCTTTCAATTTTCACTTTGTTCCATGAAGATATATATCGTTATGAGTCAGTTAGTGATTAAAATCTTCTTAAAATCATGATTTGGAACTACATTATATTATTTTTCATAATGTGTAATATTAATTTTCCATACCCATTCAAGAAGATAAATCTTCTTTCCTTTCAAGTTCGAGTCTGAAATTCGCCTGCCGCTAACAATCTCTAGAGCCAGGATACCAAAGGCGAACACGTCTGCTTTTTTGGTAAGGTGTCCACGCATGGCATACTCCGGTGCAAGATACCCTCTACATCATTAGCAACCGTAGTGATAAATTTTAACGCGACAGAGAAGAAATATAAATATAAGCAATCGAAATATAAACATAAGCATTCAAAATATCGGACAAGTTGAAAACAAAACTAAGGCGTTAAAAAGTATTGACAAGAATTTACATTGTTCCAGCGATACATGTGCTTATGTGGGTCATTTTATCATCAAAAAGCTTGGCCAAACCGAAATCTGATATCTTCGGAATGAGATTAGAATCAAGTAAAATGTTGCTAGCTTTCACATCTCTATGTACAATCGAAAGGCGGGACTCCTCGTGAAGATAAGCTAGACCTCTGGCTACTCCCAAGCAAATATGGAAACGTGTTGACCAATTAAGCTTCAAGTTATTCTTTCCTGCTCATGACAGCCATAGATACTAATGTAAATGCTTAAATTCATACACAAAGACACAAAAAGGCGCGCACAAGCAGTAATGATATTGTTCTCATACCAAATAGCGCTTGATCAAGACTTTTGTTTTCTAGATACTCGTAAATCAGAAGTCGCCGTTCTCCCTCAAGGCACCATCCATACAATTTCACCAAGTTACGATGTTGCACGGCGGATATTGTAGCAATCTCAGTCACAAATTGGTTATTTCCTTGCTGAGATGTTAAAGATAGTTGCTTCACCGCAATTGTTCTTCCATCATCGAGCATTCCCTGTCGGGCATAAGTAGATACTCATGCTAATTATTCTCAATTTATTATGGATATTTCTATCAATTTCCAACCATTTTTCTAGGATTTAGAATAATATTACCTTGTAGACAGGTCCAAATCCTCCCTCTCCTAACTTATTAGCAGAGCTAAAATCATTTGTAGCCGCACTTAATTCGGCATAACTGAAAGTCAATGGTCTAATATCTATCCCCAAGAGCTCTGTCAATCAAACGTATGAAAGTTAAAAAAAAAAAAGTACGAAAATTTAACATAATTTGATGGAATTCTGACGGTTCAGAAGTGTGTTATAATTTTGGAGTTTTTGTTCAATCAAAAGACTATTGCATGAAAAAGAAATGGTAGTTACCTTCGTCTTTACTGGTGCGACACTTCTTTCTTCTTTTGACAATGTAGAAAGCCACCAAAACAAACAAGAAGCTAAAAATCGTAGCACCAACTGCAATCCCCACTGTTCGTCCAGTCCTGTTCTTCTTATTGGTTGGAGGTTTATTATTGACTGTGGGCTTGAAATCTGAACCAAAACATCATATATAAACTATATTATATTGTAGACTCTGTGTGTGTGTGTGTGTGTGTGTATACGTATATATGAAGAAAGTAATACTTAAACTACTTTAGTTGCACCTAAAAGTGTCTCTCCATTTTACCTGGAGTAGCACTAATGGCTGAAATAGAAGGTCCATAAGTATTCAAATCAGGTATGCAACAAGTCCCTTTTCCAGCCCAAAAGAGATGGATTTCGAGGTAGTTTTGGGATACATAAGCCTTAAAGTCCTTATGGATAGCTCGAAAAGAAACCCCGCCAGCCTCTTTTCGTATATCGAAATCCTTTAAAACAAGATTGCCCTGATAAATTTTAAGAAAAGATGGGAAGAAAGAGTTATCATCTATCCAAGAAACATGGAGCGGAAAAACATACAAGAAAGAGTAAACATACGCGCAAGCAAAAAGCACAATGAATACTATGACCTAAAAACTTGGTTACCGAAATATTTTCCGGAAAAGTGGAAGGAGGGAAAGGGTGGGGCTTGTGGAGAATAGTAGAAGCATTTCGGGATCCATGGTTGCGTGGTAAGAAAAAAAAATGGGGGAGTTGATTAAGTATTCTCTCAGTATGACGGGATTAGAGAAAGGGAATCTATATCAAACAAAATAATAGAAAGGTTCTTTCCTTGCTCTCCATTTTCCTCAACTAGGTTATTCTCTTCTTATTTTCTTTCCCTTTTACCAAACAACATAAAACAAAATCTTTCGGAAATAGATAGGTGAAAATAATTCTATACTATAATATGTACCTGGATATAAATGTCAAACACACGCCTCCCATTACTTGTCCATGTAAGAGAGTCTTCGAAAGCCGTTTCTGCAAACTGGAGGATTACGTTGTAGTTACCATTCTCGAGCCCCAAGCCATAATATCTTAACGATGAAGCGGAGAGCCTCGCAGTTTCGAATAGTTGTGAATCTAAAGTATTTGTGAATCGAGATGGTACGGAACTTGTATACTTGGGATTGGTACTTCCAACGAAATATCCAACACTACTAACTGCCCATCTTCTAGTTCCGGAAACGAAATATGTAGCCGGACCAAGAGGCTCATTGTCACTCTCATACACAATTGCATCAGAAGATGTGATTTGAGGACCACCGCATTTAATACCGAAGTCATAATCTGCTTACAAATATAGTAGATCTACATGTTTATGTATGTCTAGGAACAAATTCAAACCAGAAATTCAGAAACATGAGAAAAGTTGTTTGCGCATGTTTCTAAGAACATATGTTAAAGTTATGAGCCATAGAAAATGAAAACCGAAATCAGAAAACTATTTCCCATTTCCTTAACTAATACCTTTCTCACCATTTTAAGTTTTTGTTTCTGTTTTCAAAGTATTTGCTAACCAAATTCAATTCAGAAAACGTTTTTGTTCTCACGCCTCAAATAACATGTAAAAACAATTTCAAAAACTCCTTAAAAACTATACCAAACACCGCACAAATTATTCCTTCTAACAGATATTAAAGAAAGTTTAGTCCTTTTTTTTTTCTTTAATATCTAACATGACATAGATTTTCTAGATTGTGGTAGTAGCATCAAAACCAAATACCATATTTTAACCCTAAATCAACAGTAACAAGTTTCTTGGGATTTTCTTTCCCTTAATACAAACTCATTTGCTCACTCACAGATATCCGAAATAAAGAAAAATTTTCAACTCTACTTACAAATGCCTCGGCCGCTATTGCAAGGAAAGTTTCTCTGAACACAATTCAATCCTGAAGGAAGGGCACTGAAAACAAATAATTCGTGGTTAACAAGGTTCAAGCATGCGTTAATATTTTCCAAATCAAGATGAAAATCACCTGCTATTTAAACTTTCTATGGTGAAGTTGTTCCCAACCAGGTTACTGCAAAATACTCCAAGAAAAAGATTGCCAATGCTAAAATCAGAAGACTGAAAAATAAAATAAAATAAAATACAATAAAAAAAACTAAGCCCTTGTTTTGGCACATAGTTTTGAAAATGCTCATTTTAAAAAGATTCCATTTCAAAATGTGTATCATTTCGGATTGGTATTTGGGATAGAGATTAGCTTGCAGTTGGTTCGCTGGTTGGAGATGAAATTTTTAAATTGGAGTTGGTTGATTTTTTCAAAACTAGTTATAATTTTTATTGACTTTCAGAAAAAGATAAAAACTGAAATGAAAAAGTACAGTTTAATTGAAATTGAGTTGAAATGTCAAGTGAAGATGAGTATGATGTGGGTTTTGAAGCAGTGAAAAATTTAAGTTAAATTGGAATCTTTTTGAAAAGCTGGTCTTCAAAACTACGTGCTGGTCTAACTTTAAAATAATCTAAACGTACAGTTGTAACTTCTCTTCATTAACCCAAGAAGGAAGGGACCCCTGTAAATTATTGTATGACAAATCTCTGCAAAGCATAAAAAAACTGTGTTCTTGAGTAACAATTAATAAACTCAAAATAGAGCCAACATTTGTATTATATCTACTTACATAGTGAGAAGAGATCTGCTTTTTTGTTGGGGCAGGGTTCCATTTAACTTATTATTTCCAAGAAACCTGATTAAGCAAACAAAAATAGTTGGTTGAAAAAGTGTATTGAAAGGCATGTTATATATAGATGCAATAAAAGAGACAACCCGCTTGGGTTAGCTTAGTGGGTGGGAGGGGAGGAGTTTGGATGTGAGCTTCAAGTTTAAAATCTGATAGTGTTTTCATTTCTCTTTAATATATAAGAGTAGAGATAGATTTGTTTGGGGCCGAGTGGAGGTTATAACGCCCCTAAATTTTTTTCTTTAGTTTCTACCTCAAAAATTTTATAGTTTTTCTATATGGTCTCATTAAAAATTAAAAATTCTCACATAGCTCTCTCTAAAATTAACTTTATACCCTAAAAAAAATTTATAATTTTTCTGCTTTACCCCCATTAAAAATTACAAATTCTCATATAGACCCACTAAAATTTTATCTTTTAATTTTAACAATTTGATTTTATTATTAATTTAAAGAAAAAAATAGTGTACGCCTCCATTAAATATATGTTTGGCTCTGCCCTGTCGAGGAGTTATAGGCCCATAATGTAAATTCATATATAGAAAAGTATAACAAAAGCGATATGGCACATTACAGAAAAGAGAGTGAACTCATGTTGAAAAGAGAATCTGGAATCTGTCCAATTATATTGTTGAAACTCAAATCCCTGGAAAAAATTGAAGGACAAACTTCATGAATCAAAGACAAGCTTTAGTCACTACTACATGAAAAACTTGGAGTTCCTAATAAACTGTCAAATTTGCAAGTCAAAATAGAACTTACAAGTGCGCCAAGTTTTCGTACTCTCCAATGTTGGCCGGAATCGAGTCAGAAATTCTGATGTTCCTCAACACTCTGCAGAATACATCAACGAGTTGTTTCATTTCATTATAAGAAAAATGGCCATAGATTTGAAATCAATGAAGGAAATGTGTTGCTTACAAGAGATTGAGAGACTTCATATCCTTGATAAACGAGAGTGAAGAACTCGACCCGTTTGTGATATCACCTAAACGCCTACAAATTTCATTCCTAAGATTGTCATCTTTAGAACTTGATCGGAAGATGCAAAAGTAACTAATACCAAAACACAATTACTCACAACTCTTCCAAAGAAGTCAAATTGGAAAATGTAGTTGGTATAGGACCTTCAAAAGAGTTTCCTTGGAGCCTCCTACGGAAACATTTACAAGTAAATAGCATAAACTCGTTTTAAACATGTAAATGACCACTTAAAAAAAGAAAGAACGAAAAAAAAAACGGAGAAAATAGCTACTGAATTTTTCTTACAAGGTAGTAAGCTTCGTCCAATTTCCTATGAAGTCGGGTATCCTTCCGGTGAGTTCAAGGTCCGATGCCCAGCTGTAAAGATTACAAGTATTTCTTACTATGAGACAGAACTTTTAATTTTACGAAGTGACAGTTCGGTCACTGAACTTTTTTTTGATCGATTTTAGTCCCTACCCGAACTTTAAAAATTTTTTTGGTAGGTTTGGTTTATGATGATAGAATCTACGACTGATTTTTGAAATTTGATGAAGACATAGTGTACCCATCATATATAAACTTGAAATTTTACACAACAGTACCCTATGTAATATATAAAAATGTTATAGTTTTCAAGCATTTTCATGGGTATTAAAGATAACATTTTTCTTTCTTATGTGTCTGTTTTTATAGAATGTCAAGTTATCATGTGAACTGATATTACCAAACTACCAAACAAACAAATTTCAGGGATTAATTAGCCAAAAAAGATAGGGACCAAACTTTCATAATGCTAATAATTTAGGGACTAACAATGCAAAAACTCTGTCTACAAAAGTTGAGAATGTAGTAAGCTTGATGAAGACATAGTGTACCCATCATATATAAACTTGAAATTTTACACAACAGTACCCTATGTAATATATAAAAATGTTATAGTTTTCAAGCATTTTCATGGGTATTAAAGATAATATTTTTCTTTCTTATGTGTCTGTTTTTATAGAATGTCAAGTTATCATGTGAACTGATATTACCAAACTACCAAACAAACAAATTTCAGGGATTAATTAGCCAAAAAAGATAGGGACCAAACTTTCATAATGCTAATAATTTAGGGACTAACAATGCAAAAACTCTGTCTAGAAAAGTTGAGAATGTAGTGTGTATGGTCATGAAGTTCTTACACAACAGCCAAGTTCCGTAGATTGGCGAAAGTTGAAGGAATCGGACCGCTAATTCCTGAACTACCAATGTAACTGCCAAGTAAAAAATCCATACAACATAACAATCTGCATTAGACAATACTTAAATTTCAATCTAATTTAATAAAAGATGATATAATAACATTAAAAGTTTTTTAGAACTATTTCAAGTTCCAATTTCCCTTGCAACCATAAACAGCCTAGAAGGAACAATCAATTTAAAACCACAGTTGGTAAATAAAAGTGGTGAAGAAAACAATTATCAAACTTACAGTTCTTTTAGTTGCGAAAAGTTCCCAAACTCAGATGGTACAGAGCCAGAGAAGTTGTTTTCCAAAAGGGATCTGAAAATCGGACATATAACTAATTCAGAGTTATGTAATCATACTATGAATTCTACTGGTTTTATATAATCATGACTTTTTTTTTTCCTTGGCATGGGGCCCCCTGAGCACCCACTTTGTTTTTAAAGAAAAACTGTCAGGTTAGGTTTCGAATATGACATCTCAGATCTTGAATCCATCTCAGATCTTGAATCCTCCTTTTCATCCGCTGAGCAAGCCCCAGTGAGGATACAACGCACAAAACACAATAAGATGTCCAATGACATACTTTTTTGTCCTAACAATTTGAAAGTTCATTGGAAGGTTTTTTAAGATTATTCTCATTTATATCCCTGAACTTTAATGTTGTTTCTAGTTTACTCCTTAAGCTTTGAAAACTCTCACCGTTCCCCAAACTTTGAATTTGTTCTATTTAAGTAGTGGCTAATTCAAAGTTCAGGGAGCAAAGTGATAGTTTTTAAAGTTTAAGAAGTAAAGTGGAAATAACCCTAAAGTTTGGGGGTATGGTTGAGAATAATCCTATTTACTTTTAGGAAGAATGAGGACCTCAATTACTAAAATCCCTTTTGTGGAACAAAAGAAAAGAAAAGAAAACGACGATACAAATGAAGAAAGCTAGCTGTTAGATCTTAGATGTATGACTGCATATAGGAATATGAACTTACAGTACTAATAGCTCAGTAAGTTTTCCTATTTCCCTTGGGATCTCCCCAGATAGTCCATTTGCTCCAAGGCTCCTAGTAATAGCAAAACATAGAGCAACAAAATGAGGGGGGGAAAAATTTGAAAAAAAATGAAGAATTATGGATGACAGATAGAAAAAGCAGCTAAAGCGTTTTTGGGCTTACAAATACTTCATTTTAGTCAGATTGCCTATCGATGGCGGAATAGAACCTGTCAAGTAATTCTGGTTCAAATTCCTGCAACAAATACAGGAAAATCATATACTACTCACAAAGGCGGTATATTTTGAATCGTGTTTGAAAATTAGGACACCATTGCTTGAAACATCCAGTTTAATGATTCAGAGCTACAATGAACTTGGCTTTGTTGTAAAGAGATGATATTAGAGAAATCATACAGATGGATGAGATAGGTCAAAGTCCATATCTCTTCTGGAATGGGACCAGCAACATCCAGTGCAGTGACTTTCCTGCAAGAAAATTTTTGAACATACAAGTATAAATCATATTTAGCAGTTTTCCGCTATATGACCATGTTCCTACTTAAAATTTACTCCTCTTACGTTTACATGTGTTTGCGGGACCCAGTGACTCTAAAAAAAGAAAAAGTGTTGGAAAAAAAAAAAATGTTTTTAACCTATGAAATTTTGAAACGTCTGCATGAAGTTATAACCTACTAAGGACAAATATAAGTATTTCCAAACCAACTATTATCTGTAAAAATCTGATAAAAAAGTTCAAAAAAAAAAAAAAAAAAAAAAAAGAGAAATACAGTTGGGTAATGTGGCAAAGAGAGCCATTGTTGTAAGAACAGTCGCATTTGATAAATGGGTTGTAACTGAGATCGTTCAAGTCGGTAGAGTCTGTGGCCGCACCACTGCAAAGCTCTCCACTTTTGTTCCATTGAGTTGGCTCCGCTTCTATCTTCCATTTACTAAATATCGAGTTCAAAGCTCTCACTGCACCAACCAAAGCCAAATGTTGGGGGGGAGGGGGTGTTAAAAAAAAAGCTTCAAAGCGTCATAAATACTAAACACCACTACTAATAAAAAATGGATCGTATCTGGAGGATTCATATTATGGGACTCATATTTTATTAGTAGAGCACCACTAGTGCTATTTAACATTGTTCCAAATGCAAATGACGGGCAACAATTTATGCTCATAATGAGTAAAGCTAACAATGAAGAATAATGCTAAAGGTTATCAATGGTAATTAACATCACACACTAATAAATTGTGGGTTTTATAATATAAGGTCCACAGATGAGATCCGCCTTCTATTAATTGTTATATTTAATGCCACCATTAGCCCCAAAGCATTTTTTGACAACAAACTTATAATATTTATTGAAATTGAAGCAAAGCATTCCGAATCAAGATACTAAATCATAAGTTAAGTTTCCTTTATAACTTTTTTTTTAGCTAAGTTTTTGTTTGATTTACTGATTGAAAATGAAACTTTTAAGTTAGAATTGGTTGATTTTTCAAAAACTATTTTTAAATTTTGTTAAGTTAAAAAAATAAAAAAAAATGATATAAAAAATATAATTTAATTAAAATTAAATTTAAATACAAAACCAAACCTAAATAAAAAAATTATGTTCTCACGTTCGTATCCCATAACAACTTTTATAATCACAGATGTAATGAAAATGAGAATGATTAATAGCCCTTAGAGGTTGACGTGGGTCAAATACATAATAGTCACAACCTTTTTAGTAATCCAATACTTTTATGACACTTCATGATACGTGGCCCCACTCTGCTCCATCATGAAAGAACAACCAAATCGAACGTTCCACAAATGTTTGACAATTTAACCAGTTATATATATATATATATATATATATATTCTTATACGTGTCCCTAAATTGTAGAATTAGTAAACCCACTAAACCCTTTTTATAAGAAATTTGGTCAAAAACAGATTAAAAAAAAAGAGAGAAAAATTAATCTTACTAAACCCTTTTTATTATAATTTCTGCTGAAAACAAACAGAAAAAAAAAACTATATACCTGCACTTAATTAACTCCATTTTCTGTTTTCTGTTTCTAATGAAAATTCTAACAAAAAGGGTAAAGAGGGATTTGATTCAAAGTGAGCGTTTTTTAAATTTAAGGGATAAATTTAGAATGTCCTTAAAGTTCAAGAACAGAAATCAGAATAATTAATCTTTTTATTTTTATTTTTATGCAAAGCAGTTTTATCTCCCCCCCCCCCCCCCCCCCCCTATTATTCATAGTTTAACATAACACACTACGCAAATCACAGCATATATAAATGAATATCAGTTTTCCACGGGACGAACACATCTAGACGGAATTGTTGAAGAACCATGCCATGGATGAAAGGGGAAACGAAAAAGTTTTTTTTTTTTTTTTTTGCTGAAGCTAATTCCCAGAACTTATCAAAGGAAAATGAATTAAGTATTTTCAACATCAAACAAATGCATATATATGTGTATGTGTGTGTTTGTGTGTATAGAGAGAGAGAGAGAGACCTTCAGAGGGATCTGTAATGGGTTGAGTTTGACTCTGAGCTCTCGAAAAAGAAGCAAAGCCAATTATGAAGGCACCTGCAAAAAATGTAAAGATTAAAACTGAGGATATTGGTCTTGACATGAATTTTTCGTCTTTGTTTGCTGCTTCTTTTTTTTTTTTTTTTTTTTTTTTTTTTTTTGGTTTCTTTATCTGAGAACTCAAAGAGAGATGGAAAGCAATATGTAATTATCGTCTTCTTAAGCCACTAAGATATTATATGCCTAGAAAATTCAACTAATGTTTCATAAAATAAAAATCTAATAAAGGTGGCGTAATTAGACTAACTCAACACCGTGTGGGACCCGGTAATCATGAATGTGTGTTACCGTTTTCACTTTCTTTATGTTTCCTCTTTTGTTATGACTCCAGGATTTGACCTTGTGTCACCAACATTTGTAAACTATATTTGAAGGAAAAAAAAAAAAAAAAAGAGCTCTGCCATTCATGTTGATTACTGATACTTGTAATTTATTTGACCAAAACAGTACTAGAAAAGTTTTTGATTTCACGAAGGTTTTAAACCGTCATGACCTGAAAAGATAACATGACTTTAAAATACCATCATAAAACCTTCTATGGTAAGTATAAGGATTTCATAATGGCTTTTTAACTGTTGTTTAATAGATACGTTGCATTTCCAATGGTTTTTGAAAAACACCATTGTTGAAAGTTGCTTTTAATGGCGGTTTTTTAAAAACCATAGTACAAATCCCTCGTATTTTTTTCCTTTATATTTTGTACTAGGGCAGGGTAATTTTTTAGTCTATAATTTGTTCTCAAATCGAAGTAACAACTAAAAAACAATCTATTATCCTCTTGTAGTTATGTTTGAATTAAACAAATCTTATTTAGTCATTCTTCACTTACTAATAAATTTAATTTTCCCAAACATTCAACATATATCAAATCCAATGATAAGAAAACAATTAATCAAATAAGATTACATGCATTAATCATTTAAGGACCAAGTACAGATTAATAACACCAAAATTTTAACTAGGAAAATACCTAAAATATTTATGATGAAAGAATCTCAGATTTAATTATTTTAGGAAAAAAGAACAATAAACATTCAAGACTACATGTAGGGGTTTAACTCAATTAAAAAAAAAAAAAACTACATCGTCTAATAGAATTTCATCATCTACAATAGTGCAAGAAAATTAGAAAGACATAATTAAATTAAAAGCGGCAAAACAAATATAACCAAAAATGAAGAAGATAGGACTTGGTTGTCTTCTCTTGAATCCTAGTTGTCTCCTCCTCTCACGGGTAGTCGTCTTTCCTCCCCCTTTTCATGATTGCTCTTTTCTCTATTTACAATGGACAAAGTCGGGAATTATTTTTAGGGGCATGAAATGAACTAAATTGCTATTACAAAAATCTTAAGATTCGTTTATCTGTTTGTCTCTTTGATTTTGATTTGTATTGATATAAACTTAGTTTATGCGAGGGTTTGCGTAAACTTTTATAAGTTTAGAGTCCAAGAAATTGTTAATTTATCTAATAATATCATGTTTTATTTTTCTATTTGAAAATTTAAGTTTTCAATATGAAACTCAAAAATAAAAACTTGGGTTATTATTGTAACTTTTTTATTAAAAAAATTATTTCATTGTAGTTCACCCTTATGACAAGTTATTATTGGAACTATTCTAGTTTCCAAATTGAGAAAAACTCGTGTCATTGTGAAAAGTATGTTCATCTTTTTCCTTAATTTACTTATTTGTTCTATAAACTCCAATTAACGACCAATGAAATAAAAATGTTAGCTAAATAAAATTATGAAATAAAAATAAATAACAATAAAATAGGAATTATGCTAATATATATATATATATATATATATATATATACACATGCTCATCAGAATATATCATAAAAAAATGCTAGAATAAATTGTCATTTTAATTTTACAAAACTTATAGAATAAATTCATGATATTAATAACTTTATTGCTAAAAAATTGAAGACCAACACAGTTAGGTGATATTTTTGTTTATGGAAATAGAAAATTAACCTATTGTAAAGCATCCCCTATGAAACTTGTACCTGTTGATGAGTAACAAAAGCTGGAATCAGTTCCTTTCATTGCCTCACTCATTTGGCTGCTTATATTTTCGGATTTCCAATCAGCCAAGTAACCAGGCCTTGAAATTTCGAGGCTTATTTTGACATCTCCAAGAAGCATTGCCATCGCTCGGGACATTGACGGTCGTGCTGTTGGTGACGTTTGAGTGCATAAAAGAGCTACTCCGATGACTCTTCTTACTTGTTCCTCGTTGAATTCTGATAATTCCGATTCCACTAATTCAATTGTACGATTTTGTTCATGTAAGTTCCAAGCCTAGGAAGTAAGAAATGGTTTATTAGATCAAGGACACTAAAGAAAGGTAAAAGGACCCTTTTGAAAATAAATAAATAAATATATTGTTGGGGGGGGGGGGGGGGGGGGGGGGGAGTGTTTGTCAAAGTATTCAGTCGGTAAATTAAAACTATTTTTAGTTTGTTTTCTATTACTGATAATTGGTAGTTTTTATTATTTGTTAGTTTACTTTCCTTTTCTTGGTATTTTGTTCCCTATAAATATGATTAAGTATTCTTTGTAATGTGTGAGACAGAATTAAATGAAAAATATTATTATCTCCAATTTTCAAGTATGTTACGTAAAATTAAATCATGATATCGAGTAAATAAGTAAAAATGTGAAAAGAAAAATACGAATTGTATTCACTGAGTTGTACTAAACTTTTTAACTAATCAAAACCGTTTTCTTTGTGTATATAAACTATTGGGGGGGAAAAATTTTGTCTGCTTAAATTTTAAAAAATACAAAAATGGTCCTCAGTCTACATTAAAGCATTCTCTTAATCATCCTTACTAGAAGAGAGTGAAACTGAAAAGTTTTTTTTCCTCTCTGAGAATGGCTAAAAAGCAACCTCAATGCTTCTAACCTCAACTGGTTAAAGGTTGAGGCATTCTTGGCAACTATGTTTAATTTCTTTAAAATTTTAAATTTTGTTAGTTCTGAAATTTAGTTATTTATGTAATTAGTAAATCAAGTTTAATAATGCTTAAAAACATATAATTGTGGGTATTTTTGTTAATTTTGGAAATTTTACGGATTGCTTTTTTTTTTTTTAAACCTTTAAGAAAATACAAGGATTTTTTTTTTTTTTGGTTATTCTTAGTTTTTGTAGCATTTTTATGAAACTCGTGGATAATTTTCTGGATAAGAAATATTCTTTGAAACTCATAAATAATTCTTCATACCCTTTCAAGAAGATAGATATTTTCTTCTTTCAAGCTAGGGTTTGAATTTCTCCTGCCACTGATAAGCTCTAGAGCCAAGATCCCGAAGGCAAACACATCTGTTTTTTCAGTAAGGTGTCCACGCATGGCATACTCTGGCGCAAGATATCCTCTACAAAGAAATTGATAAAACAAAAAATGCTAAGAGCAAATAAAGAAAGAAATGATAGTGTACTTATCAGTAATAAAAAGAAAAAGTATAGAAAAAAGAACAAAATTGCAATAAAAGATTGGACCTAGATGAAAATGAAACTAATTAAGGTGATCAAGCAGAAAAGTATTACATCGTTCCAGCAACACGGGTGCTTATGTGTGTTTTTGTGTCATCATAGAGCTTGGCCAAACCAAAATCCGATATTTTAGGGTTGAGATTAGAGTCAAGCAAAATGTTGCTAGCTTTCACATCTCTGTGCACAATTCGAAGTCGTGACTCCTCATGAAGATAAGCTAGACCTCTTGCCACTCCCAAGCAAATATCGAAACGTGTTGACCAATCCAGCTTCAAGCTACTATTTTCTTCTCATGCCAAAAATAGGACATGTAAAAATATAGGTATAGAGATGCATTTAACTATACAGGTAAAAATTATGTTGTTTTCATGTACCAAACAGTGCTTGATCAAGACTCTTGTTTTCGAGATACTCGTAAACAAGAAGTTGTTGATCTCCGTCAAGACAACATCCATGAAATTTCACCAAGTTACGGTGTTGCACGGCAGATATCGTAACAATTTCGTTCAGGAATTGGTCCCTTCCTTGATGGGATGCTTTTGAAAGTTGCTTCACCGCAATAATTCTTCCATCATTCAGTGTTCCCTAATTGATACATATATCAACAGACATTTCTAATTGAGATTTGATTTTCACTTTCATAATCATACACAATCTTGTCAATCACTCCATTAAGTTAACATGGCTATTTTAAGAAACCAATAATATAAATGCCTAGAATTTATATATTTCTTATCTTCTAACAAGAGGACAAAATTTATTACAAATTCTAAGAGAGTAGAAAATTAACATCGTTTGGATCTCTGTTTTAAAATATATCGGGACTTACCTTGTAGACTGGTCCAAATCCCCCTTCTCCTAACTTATTAGCAGAACTAAAGTCATTTGTAGCAATCCTTAGTTCAGCATAACTGAAAGTGATAGGCTTGATATCCATCCCTAAAAGTTCTGCCAACCAAACGTAAATTTATCTCGGTTATACAATATTAAGTTGTTTTCTCATCAATAAACCTAGTTTTCTTCTTTTTCTTTTAATCTTGTAAGAATCAAATTGTTCATCTGTTCTAATATCTGGATTGAAAGTACTAAACACAAAGGTACAAGTTGCACGCACTTAAAAAAAATAAAATAAAAAACTATTAACAAATGAATGCTAATTGTAAGTTCTTTTTTATTATTATTTTAATTTTCTTCTCTAGCTACCTCAATGAAAACCCTAATCCTCATGGTGAATTTAAATGAATTTATCAAGTCATCTTTCACTTGTTTGTTTAATTTTATCATAAATACATCGACTAAATTCTTATATCCAATATATAAATACATTTAAATATTGGCTTTTTCTGTATCATACATCATGAACTTATCACACAATTATAATTTGCACTCTAAACTTTTACCCTGAACTTATAAATTTGTAGTAATTTACCCCTTATTTATTACAATATTTTTTTTAATAATGCAAATTGACACTTAAATTACATGTAAGTTGTTAATTAAGAGTATAAAGGTCGTTTTTAGTTAATGTTAACCCAAATTTATGTTTATAACAAAATTAACTGAAAGTTTTCTTCTTTGATAATATTTAATTAAAGATTTTAACCTAAATAAATTTAGGTTAAAATAGATAAAAATGATCATTTCATGTCAGTAATTAACAATTTATGTACAAATCACATAACAATTTCCTTCAAAAGACTAACATTGTTATCAATGAGGGATAAATCGCTATAAATTTATAAGTTCAAGATGCATGTTACAAAAATCAACAGTTCAGAGTATAAATTGCAAAAGTTCAGATTATAAATTTGTAAGCTTAGGGTAACTGGTGCAAAAATAGCCTTAAAATATTTAATGAGTAATATAAAATTTCTGAAACACCATTAGAAGCAATAGCTACCTTCATTTTCGTTGCTTTTAGACTTCTTTCTTCTTCTAATGATGTAGAAAACCACAAAAACAGAGAACAAGCTGAAAAGCCCTAAACCAATTGCAATTCCCACGGTCGAACGACTCCTATTCTTTTTGTTGGTTGGAGGTGTGTTACTAACTGTGGGTAGGAAATCTGGACCAAAATATCATAAATCTGTTACGTACATTGAACTTGTAGTGTTAAAAAAAAAAGGACATAAATTGTATAATTAGAAGGAAAATAAAGTAGTACTTAAACATCATAGAAAGAAGTAAATCGAAGATGTATCATACAGCTCAATTTCAGTGATTGGATGATAAAAAATCAATCAAAGTTGCTATTGAAATTTTAGAATATTCAGTAGTGAATGAAATTTGGATCACGTGGTAGTTGTAACTTAAGATAGTACTTGAACCGCATAAAAAGAAGTTTGTATCATATAACTAAATTTCAGTTGTCGGATAATGAAAAAGAAAAACAAGTCGGTCTAGTGAAATTTTCGAATGTTCTCTATAGTGACTGAAATTTAGATCGTACAGTTTACTCATAAGTTATAGCACGCTCTTACCCGGGGTAGCACTGATGGTTGAAATAATAGGTCCATAAGTATCACGATTAGGGATGCAACAAGTTCCTTTTCCTGCCCAAAAGAGATGAATTTCAAGGTAGTTTTGAGAAACAGTACACTTAAACTCCATTTGCACAGCCTGAAAAGAGACTCCCCCGGCCTCCTTTCGAATATCGAAATCCTTTATAACGAGCTCACCCTAGCATACAAATATTTCACAAATTTTGAAAGAAATTAGAGTTCTAAGAACAAATATCCATGTAGGTGGACACATTTCTTATGATTTATGGTCAAGGCCAAATTCATACAAAAAAAAAAAAAAAATGCGTCTCAACAAAAAGTAATAATAATTATAAAAAAAACCATTAAATATACTATTTGGGTTCTGGAAATTATTATAGGATTTGGAGCAATGGAATTTTTTTGGGGGAAAAAATCTTCAAAGAAAAAAAAAATGAAAAGGCGCATTACTACAAAAGTATCTCAGTTTGAAAGAAAATCCATGGGAAACAAACGGGAAACTAATAATGTGATATCTTTTGAAGAAAATTATCTAAATAACTATCTTTTTTTTATCTATTGACTAATATAATACAAACTCCCCCCCGTCTTGACCAACATGATACAAACTTTAGTTTACTTTAGTTTAATTTCATGTCATATCGGTCTAACATTACTTTTTTGTGTCATATTTATGCAATTATTTTTAAATTTGTGTTATTCAGATATTTACCCCTATCTTTTAGTTTAAGTTTTTTTCTTCAATTTGATATCATCATGTTTGGAAACTCTCATTGGGGTATATTGTTCTCTAAGAAAATATCAATGCAGATTAATTTTTTGAGAATTCAAACACTATAGCATATCTTCAAAATATATTATAAAAAAAATAGCAAGTCTGACAATTTATGAAAAATTATAGCATATTTTTTATTTATGGAAAATAGAATTCCTTTTTTTTTCCCCTAGGAACATTTGTTTTCTTCACAACCGGTGACTGCAGAAGTTCCAGTGATCTTACGACATGCCAATGGTGACTGCAGAAGTTCTGGCGACCTTGCAATGCAGCAATGGTGACTGTAGATCGTCGGAGTCCTTAGGTAAGCTAGATTGATGGCATCTTGGTTAGATCGCGATGTCCAACAATGAGATGACATCACGATAGAGAAACAGAGGTCGCGATCTCCATCGCCAGCGACTCGAGGTTCGCGAGCTTGATCCCGATCTCCAGACGATGCGTGCTTCTCCAATATTTGAAGCTGTGACGGTGGCGGTGGCTTTGAATGCTTCACGAACAATCTCCATTGTCGATGACTCGACTTTCCTGAACTTGATTGCAAACTCCAAAGCATGCACATTTCTTGGATTCCGATGATATGAGGACAACGATGGCTCGTCGAAGCTTCATGACTCATTCTTTGGTGATATGGCTATGGTGGTGGTGGTGGCAATAATTAGAGATTTAGGATTAGGGTTTGACGGAATTGGGGCTAAATTTGGGATACTTTTGGGGTAATATTTGTTATTTAATAAAATTTTGTAAATAAGTAAAAGTTTGTTTTAAAAATGAAATATTATTTAAAAATAATAATTTAATTATTTAATGGAAACTTCCATATTTACATATAATTACTAATATTTATTGGGTAAATATTTAGATTTAATATTTATACGAAAAGTATAAAATTCAAGATAAATAAAGGATTTACATGTAAATACTATTAATTATTAATAAATATATGTATTTACCAAACAAATTAAGATTCAAAACAATACATATTGCACTAAATATAACCTAAATATTTTATAATTTGCAAAAAATTGTAAATAACTAAAGATTAATTTAATTAAATATTATTTAAAAAATATTTTACTTATTTAATTGAAATTATTAAATTTACATGCAATTACTGATATTTAACTAAATATTTAGGTTTAATTTTTATATGAAAAGTGTAACAAACAAGAAAAATAAAATATTTAAGTGCAAATACTATTATTTCTTAGTAAACATTTAGATTTACTAGTAATTATGTAAAATTAAAAGGAATTTTGTTTAATGTTACAAAAATATATACTTGTAAATTAATGTATTTATCTAGAGAATAAACAACAAAAATAAAAATATTTACAAATAAATCTTATATTTACTGAATTAAAATATCAAAAGATCTAGATAATGCAAATAAACTTATTTTCTTGATTAATACCATTACTCATTACTATATATATAAAAAAAAACCATGTAAATATTAATATTTACTGGTAAATAAATCTATTTCTTAACAAATAAACCTTCGTTAAAGAAAGTATTTATGAACCAAGTAAATATTACTATTTATCAGTAAAAAATAATATTTTTATTATTTACTATTAAATTAGACTTTTTTGTCACAATAGTTTTTTATTTACTTGTAAATAAACTATTTAATGAAGTAAAATAATAATTTTTATTTTTATTTCATTAATTAAATTTTTTTCCCTTAATTTATTTATATTAAAAAAAAACCCCCAAATCCCAAATTAGAAGGAAAAAACCCCCAAAACCCTAGATCTAACCTAGATCTAATCTCATGTCACTGCTGGAGAAGGCTTGACAAATTCAGCGATAGAGACAGTTGGCAATCTCATGACAGGTGATTGTTACTTATCGCTCGGGTTGATTTAGCAGGGAGATCGGAGCTTCGGCGAGGTCATGAAATTGCGATTGCGAAGCTTTAACCAAAAAGCTGCTGGAGAAGAATCCGTCGCTGGAAAAGAAGATGACCTCGACGAGTTGGAGGAAGCAGCGTGCGCGGGATGGTCGGTAATGCTGAGCAGATGCCAATGAGGAAGATCATGATTCCCACGATCTGGGTTCAATTGGGACGGCAGCAAGGACGGTGGCGACCACGACTTTTTCTGGCGTGGAGAGAGAATGGTTGATTACGCAATTCTCCGGCAAGGGGTGGTAGAGAGAGAGTCAGAGAAGATAGATTATTGGAGAGAGAATTGTAGGGGTATTTTTGCTTTTTCTCCTTGCTATTTTATCCTAATTATGCTGTTTGGTGGCAATAATTTAGTTTATGCTATTATTTTAAAAGCTTATATTGTATTATGCTATTTTGACTAATCTCTCATAGAAAAGCATAAAAATTCTAGAAGTAAAAGATCAAGTTTCATTAATCTGATTAGTTAAATATATGTACCCTATTTTATTTTTATTTTTTTTCTTACTGAAATTTGTTTACAAAATTTATAGGCAGTTTTTTGCTTAATTAAATTTAATTGGAAGGGTTTATGTCCCAATAAAAATGCTCAGGGTATCTAAAAATAAAAATTTTCAAAAATAACAATTACCTAAATGAGATTTCTGGACCATGAATGTAACAAATTGCGGAAAACGTTAAGCAACTACAGGGTATCAAAATGATATATATATATATATATATATATATATAATATATTTCCCCGAAAACAAACGGGTGAGAACCATTCCGTGTACGCTATAGAAAATGTACCTGAATAAAAATATCGAATACGCGCCTTCCATGATTAGTCCATGTAAGAGAGTTAGCAAAAGCTATTTCTGCAAATTGGAGGATCACAGTGTAGTTTCCATTCTCAAGACCCAAGCCATAGTACCTCAATGATGAAGCTGAAAGCCTTGCTGTCTGGAATAATTCTGAATCTAAAGTATTTGTGAATTGAGATGGCACAAAACTTGAATATTGAGAATTGTCACTTCCAATAAAATTTCCAACACTACTAACTGCCCATCTTTTGGTGCTTGACACAAAATATGAAGCTGGACCAAGTGTCTCATCATCCTTCTCATACACAATGCCATTTGAAGACGTGATTTGAGGACCACCACATTTAATTCCAAAGTTATAGTCTGCAAAGTATAATCTTAAAATTAAACATTATTTCTATAGATGTTCACATATAAAAAGTGTTAATTTCCACTAAACACATTCAAAGTAGGACAAGTACAAATATTAATATAATAAAGACATTAATTTATGGAAATATTTTGGTTTTTTTTCCCCTTTTATATATCCAAAATTCTAATTAGATATGAATTTATTAGTTTATCTACTTTTACTAATCGAAAGTTTATTAAAAGGAAAATGAAAAGGGATATCCTAATGCATAAGAGATCTAAAAAAGGGAATTACAACTAAAAGAAAAGAAGCAACTTAAGAGAAAACATTAAGATTTTCTTATTAATTTGGCGGAGAATTGACAAGAGGCTTTTTAAGCATGACTTGTACAAGAGTTATGCTGAAGAGATCCTGTGGGAAGAGCAAGTGTTGAAATGCCAAAGTAGCAAGTAACTACCCAAGTATAGGATATTATTTAGATTTGGATTGATTTTGAGTACTAGATATAATATTTAGAAATGTGAACTATCGAGATCGAAAGTTCGTTAATTCCCATTATTTAAAAGAAACGACAAACAAGAAGGAAAAAATTCAATTTTACTTACAACGGCCATCACCCCGGTTACAAGGAAAGTTCCGTTGAAGGCAGTTCAACCCTGAGGGAAGAGCACTGAAATCAAACAGGTCATTGGCAAAATTACAAAAGAAAACTAACGAATAAAGACATTTAAGAGTTATAGTGGTTCACTTTTAATTTGAGAGTTATGTTTATTTTGAGCCGTTGTAATAATTTATCATAATGATCAAAAAGCTAATAAGAGAAAATCACATACCCCTTAAGTCTCTCTGCGTCCCCCCCCCCCACCTCTATGATAATAATCAACCCTAATAATGATGTCCTCTATTTATAAAAAGCAAAAAATTAGGACAATCAAAATTACAAGAACTTTATTGAAATTCAGGTTGGATTATCGCCCTCCTGCCAACCCCCACAGCACCTTATAAGGTCAATCTGTGTATTATATACACATCACAACAATAATTATTATAAGCTTCACAAATTAATATAAATATTGCTAATTAGTTGTTGCTATTTAGTACATCGACTCCTTGGGAATTTTTTATAAAAGGCCTATATATGTTACAATTTTGTTAATTACCACCCAAAACACATTACTCTTACATCTATTGTTTTTCTTTAGTGCCAGAATGACTATAGTTCTCATGTAAGTATAATAAATAACTATAGTCTAAAAAGTTAACATAAGGAATTATTATAGCAATATTTTAATGGTGTAGGGATATTTTAATTACGAAAGAAGATCAGGAATCAAAATTGAATAATGTTAAAAGTTTAGGGATTAAATGAGTAATTTATTATATTATTAATAGATAAAGGAATTAGATGGTCAAGGAAATTTTGAATAATTTATTTTGGCTCTAGATGATTAGAGTCTCAAAAGTGTAGGATGGGTATTAATTTACATATTAAGATGAGTAATGAGAGATACAATCTAAAATCTTATGAAGAAACCAAATATAATCTATAATTATATTATACGAGTGAGGTTGTCTAAAAATATTATTCAAAAATTTGGTCAAATTATTTTCTCTTTTTACGATGATGTCTTTTTTTTTTTTTTTTTTTCACTTTTCACTTTTGTTTGATTTCTCTTCCTCCCCCCCCCCCCCCCAAAAAAAAAACTTATTCTAAATTTGTCTATTTACTTCTCTTACTTTTTATATTAATATACTTTTTTAATTAAATTTATTCCTATAAAAATATATTTGTAAATATGTGTTTACTTTCTTTTCTTTTCTTTTCTTTTTTTTTTTTTGTGATTGCCTAACATATATGTCAAAAACAATTTTTTTAACCAGTGTCAAATAATATTATATTGTTAAGAACTTTGATATTTATGTTTATAAAATAAATATTTAATAATTTTAGTATGTATACGCTTCACATGTGTTTTCAACTAGTATTAATATAAATTACATTAAAATTCACAAGCAGCAGGAAAATCTCAATTAATTCATTGTGAATTTGGGAAGCATTAATACACTTTTTTTTTTCAACGATCATATGAACAATCACATGATTAATTTAGAAGAAAACTTGAGGTTTTGAACTGAGACTCTCTGTTTGCCCGCTGAACTAGTCCTACTAGGGTTTAAAGCTTTATGCAGAGAATTACCTGTTGGTTGAACTGTCTAGTGTGAAGTTGTTGCTAACCAAGTTACTGCAATATATTCATAAGAGGAAATTAAATCTCAATGACAATTCAATATATTTTTTTTTTCAAAATCAAAACGTACAGCTGTAGATCCTTCTGATCGACCCAAGAAGGAAGGGTTCCAAGTAAATTATTATATGACACGTCTCTGCAAAGTACAACCTTATAAAGCATTATGAACACAGTCTCAACGTGTTATGAATAGTATGCTTACATATTAATATTAGAAACATATATGCTTACATATTGAGAAGAGAATTGATTTTTTGTTGAGGAAGTGTACCGTTTAAGTTATTATTTCCAAGAAACCTGACAAAGGCAACAAAAATACTTCCTTCAGAATATATTGCTTTTAAGGAGGTATAATATATATATATATATATATATATATATAAACTTATTAAAGAGTTAAAGAGATGAGACACTACAGAAAAGAAAGTGAACTCATGTTGAAAAGAGAATCTGGGATCTTTCCGATTATATTGTTGAAGCTCAAATCCCTATAAAAAAAAACTAAAAATAAATCATGAATCAAAGACAAGAGTACTTACCTAAAATGAGGTGAAAATATGTACTATTGAAAAGGAAATAAAGTTGGAAATGTCCCACTAATTAAATGAATATGACCATATATGAGGTTGTAGATATATTTTAATAGTAATATAACACACTTGATTTTATCAAAACATGAAAAACTTCGAATCAAACCCCACAGAAGTTTAAAAAAATAATATAAAAAATCAATATGACCATGTTGTATGAAATGAAGAGATAATTCTTGCTCTTAAAAAACCACACATTATTAAAGTTGCAAGTAACATTAACTAGAACTTACAGATGCTCCAAGTTTTTATAATCTCCAATATCGGCAGGAATTGAGTCGGAAATTCTGTTATTCCTCAGCACTCTTCAAAAACCATCATTTACTTATTAATTGAATATAACAAAAAGGGAAATAAATGTACAAATTAACCTCATAAAAAAATATATATTTAAACATCAATTCTCTTACAAGATATTGAGAGACTTCACATCCTTGATAAATGCAAGAGAAGAAGAACTCCCATTCAATATATCACTTAAGCGCCTGCAAGCATGTCATATTTCGCAGATTGTCTGCCTTACAATTTGAAATGAATATCAATAAAAATAAGGATCAAAATCAAATGTGTCCCTCGAATTATAGGGTCAAAAACCCTCACTTTGTCCCATTGAATTTTGGATCAGTCTCACTTACCCTCTTTGTTAAAATTTCTATTAAAAATAGATGAAGAAAAAAAAGAAGAAGAAGAAGAAGAAGAAATTAAGTGCAATTACAAGGTTTTATTCCCGTTAGCTTCAACACAAATCATAACAAAAAGACCTTGTGATCATGCATTCCCTTTTTTCCATATGTTTTTTTACATGGGTTATAACAAGAGGGCTAAGTGGAATAAAATATGAATTTTTAAAGTTAAGCGAGCAAAATAAGAATGATCATATATAGTTCCTATAAGTAACTAATTAAAAAACAAGTAGCTACTCACAATTCTTTCAAAGAAGTCATATGGGAAAATGTCATTGGTATAGGACCTTCAAAAGAGTTTCCTTGGAGCCACCTACAGAAACAATATTTACAAGTGACTAGAATTAATTAGTTTTAGATTTATGAGCACTTATTCAACTGAAAATATGCAAAGAAAACTATCAAACTGAGTTTATCTTACAAGGTAGTAAGCTTTGTCCAATTCCCTATAAAGTCAGGTATCCTTCCTGTTAGTTCAAGATCCGGTGCCCATCTGCAACAAGTGTATGTTCCCTTAAGGAAAACAAACAAACAAAAAAAAAGAAAAAAAAAAGAAAAAAGAAACTAAAACTAAACTTAACTTAAAAGATAAATAAATAAATAAAAAGTCACTAAAACATTTTTCCAATGTACTTGTTTGTATTTGCATGGTCATAACATTCTTACACAGTAACTAGGTTTCGTAGGTTTGCAAAAGTTGAAGGAATCGGACCACTAATTCCACAACTGCCAATGTAACTGCCCAACAAATCGAAAATTCAAAATTCAATGAAATGTACCAAACAATTACAAGATTATATATATATATATATATATATATATAAATTGTACTTGAGAAGCTATATATACTACGACAATTTACATAAAGCATGCATTTGTATGTGCATATATATATAGATATATAATATCTATATATATGCACATACAAATGCATGCTTTATGTAAATTGTCGTAGTATATATAGCTTCTCAAGTACAATTTGGGTGTTATATTTATACAAGAAAGTTTATTGCCGAGCAATAATTCAAGGTTCCAGCAAGAGACATTGAAATTGAATTTGTATTGCAAGACAATAATTCAATTATTGCAGTTAACAAACTTCAAAAGGAATTTATCGCATATTAGAATTCCTAACAAGAAGTATTTATGGATTCTCCAACATCTAATTACAATAATGTTTTCACCGAAGGCAAATACTCTGACAAATATACTATTCATTCCAGGTTACAGATATAAGTAACAAAAGATTCTCAATCTAACAGATCTGTAGATATACTATTCATTTTTTTTAAACGGTCAAAATTTTAAAAAAGAAAAATTCATAGGGGTGAAAGCCCCCCACTTGACCATGAGTGACTCTACCCCTCTGACGGCAGCACTTTCCATAAATTGTAGTCTTCCCTTCAAGGAATCTCAAAATATATTTGAAATTTGATTCCTTTTTCAATTTGTGAGTAATTTTTCATATTCAGTTCGTCAGGTGGTGTTTGTGCGTGGGGTATGCCCACCAAAAATCAGGCTTGAAGCTCTTATAAATTGCCCACAAGACATGGAATATTTTTGTTTATACAAGCTGATATGATATGATATATATATATATATTTACGCACACTAATTAACGCCATAATCATACTTACAGCTGTTCTAGTTTTAATAAATTCCCAAGCTCAGATGGTAGAGAACCAGAAAAGTTATTTTGGATAAGGGACCTGCAAGAATTAACATAAAACAAATAAAGAGTAAAAGAAAAGTTAATTTATGTAATTTTTTTAAAATGAGGCTAATCAAATTATATGTATCCACATTAAAAAATTATAATGCTGATAGGGACAACAGGACAATAACGGTTTTTCATACGTTCCAACACCATTCCAACTTTTTCTTTTACGGTGTTTTCTCCTGTAAAAGTTTGATTTTCTATTCAAATTTTCTGTTTAATTAAGGTTATGAACAAATGGGCATGTTTCGTTTGTAAAACTTTAAAGCCATGATTTAACATAGGTCTAAATATATATTTTTTTTCTTATACTGCAATACTAATAATTGCATTAAAAAATATCGATGATGTTGTTAGAAATTGCATTAACAAGATTGAGAGCCTCAAATTAAACGTGTAATTTGGCATATTTCAAAGAAATCCACTTGATTGAAATAGAAATCACGTTTTATTGCTAATTTATGAAAAGAACAATGGAGACTTAAATCTGAAAAATGTTTCACTTCTAATTTTAAAACGCCAAAAAGAATAAACTTCAAATTTTAATTTGCTGCTTACATATACTATTGCAATGAATTAGATACCAAAAACTTACAGTGATAAAAGATCAGTGAGTTTTCCTATTTCCTTCGGTATCTCCCCTGATAATGCATTTGCTCCAAGGCTCCTAATTAACATATATATATATATATATATATATGTATGTATGTATACACATATAATAAGTAAAATAGAAAACAACCAAAAAAAACAAAAAGAACAAAAGAAAATTAGGAAGAATGAAAAGGACCAGAATACATATTGTATATCATGTCTAGATTGTAAGTTTTTTTTCCCCCAAAATCTCAACAATATGAGGGGTATTTCTCCAAAATTAGATGAAGAACTAAACTTACACATCTAGAAAGGAAACATAAGTTTTGTTGGGCTTACAAGTACTGCATTCGAGTTAGATTGCCAATTGATGGAGAAATAGAACCTATCAAGTAATTCTGATTCAAATTCCTGAAACAAAATAGAGGAATCCGCCTTATTAATAATGCACTATTATATGAATAATATTTATTCATTACATGTAGGAGCGGCACCATCCTTGGAGTGGGACTCCTTCCCTAATAAATTTTTATCTTTTACAATTTTATCTCCAAAAATTTTATATTTTTCTTATTTTATCCCCACTAGATATTGATTGTCCCTACATAAATCTGACTAAAACTTTAATCTACGACTCCACTTCAACAAAATGTAGGCTCCACCGCTGTTCACATGCTCCTTGTAACATAACTTTTATTTTTCCTTTGAAAATTATGCTTTAACATTTCAGTGTCACTTCCTTTGTTTAAAAAAAAAAAAAAAAAATTTTAAGGTCACAACATGGATAAGGTGAATTCGACTTTGAATGGAGAGAAAGAAAGAAAAGGAACCATGCATACAGATGAAAGAGGTAGGTCAAGGTCCATAACTCTTCCGGAATTGGACCAGCAACATCCAATATAAAAACTTTCCTGTAAAAATAAAATATTTGTACCAAGTGAGTCGGGGGAAAAAAAACAAAAAACAAAAAATTGGTATGTTCTTTTTTTTTTTTTTTTTTTTGTGAATAAAAGGATCTGGGGATGATCTCATCATTTTTAGATTTTCAGTCCCACAGATAGAAACTACGTACTTTTCCTAAGTATGGCAAGGAGACGGATTCTTTATACTAGTTTCTCTCAGTCGACTATCCAAGGTCTACCTAACCATCATCAAATCATGGTTTAAAAGTTAAAGTTGAAGCAAGGCATAAAAGGAGGCCACAGAAATCAAATCCGGGTGGACGAAAGGGATAAACTAGTAAAGACATATGCCCTTAACAACCCATCAAGCCATGTGGGTGTTAAGTTGGTATGTTCTTGACATGTTGCAATTTGTTAGTTAGTTAGTCAACAATAGGAGTGATGTTTCTAGACATCCTTGTTCATGTAATTCATTCTTTTACGGGTCATCACTGATGTTTCTATTGGGTCCATTAAAAATAAACGGGCGACTACCGCAAAATCCAACAAAAATACAGAAAGAAAGAAATAAAAATGACTACTTACCTAAAAAAAATTAAAAAGTTCGTCTATTTATTAAAAGAGGTGGTAAAAAAATGACCATCCATCTAATTTTTTGATAAGTTTTAAACATCTTGAAGTTCAAAAAGAAAAAAGCACACTTAAATGCATATTTGCAATGGCAAAAGTAATGTGTATTCAGATAAACAAGTGTGTGTGTATACATGTAATCGATAAATGAGGGAAAAAAAAAAAAAGAAGAAGAAGAAGAAGTAAAAGAAATACAGTTGGGTAATATGGCAAAGAGAGTCATTGTTGTAAGAACAGTCGCATTTGATGAATGGGTTGTGATTGGGATCATTCAAGTCGGTGGAGTCTATGGCTGCACCACTGCATAGCTCCCCACTTATGTTCCATTGCTCTGGATTAGCCTTTATCTTCCATTTATTAAATATAGAGTTCAAAGCTCTCACTGCATCAATCAAAGTCAAAGTTTCCGGGTCATTTTATGTAACCTGTCAACATACCTTAAAAGATATTGGACCAATACGGCGGAGGTGACTTAAGTCCCAGACTTTTTTTTAAGGCGAATGAGCACCCAATCACATGTTTTCTGAGTTTCAATTCTATGAACCATCCATACCTTTTTACTTAAAAATTATATGAATTTCTCTCCTAACCTTTGGGAATGAATAGCCATATATATATCGAGTATTAAGTCGTTTCATTTTGTAAAGTAACTAATTAACCTTGTTCCCCAAAAAAAAATCTAAATTTCTGTTAGGAAAAAAAAGGGCCAAAAAAGACAGTGAAATAAGGCTGAGGGTGAAGAGGAAGTTTGAGAGTGGAGCTTGAGGCGGCCGAGGCGCAGGTGGTGGCTGATTTCCTCTACGAGTTGAGATAGATATCTCTCAACTAAAAACCCAAATTATGTAGTGAGGATTTTTATCGAGCAAAATTTTGCACTACTCTTTTTATGTTATTTTATTGTATTTTAGGGATTTACAGTTAAATTGTCTTTTTTTTTTTTTAGGAAGTTTTTTAATCAATGGCCAAAGTTTTTTAAAATCAGTTAAAAGGTCATTTTTTTCTTCTAAAATAGTCAATCAATTTTTTTAAATGGTCAATCAGCTATTGATTCCATAATTTAGTTAATTTTCTCAATCAGTGATTAATTACGACTGATTGATCGTAACGTAAATCACCAAATTTACAAATTTCATAGTTAATCACTGATTAAACCAAATTTAGAAAAATGACAAACGACCATTTTACTAAATAAAAAAAGTTCAGCCATCTATTAAATTAGGTAACTAGAAAAGGTCACACAATCTAATTTTTCTTTATTTTATTAGGCTGTTATCTCTTTCATTTAAGATATTTAATGTCTTAGATTTGTAAGAGGTTAATTTCTTCCCTTCTTTATTTTTTCTTTTCTTTTAATTAAGTTTTTGCTTCAGTCCAAAAAAATTTTTTTTGTATTAGGTTTTCTCTAAATCTTAAGATTTTACACTAGTCAAACTAAGTATTTAATACTCTTTAGAAAAGGAAATGTGACCTGCACATGCTTAATTTTGTTAGACAAATTCAGGAAAAAGGAGGAAATTCGAGAATATATTTTAAAAAATTGAGGGGAAAAAGAAGATTGAAATTCGAAGGAACAATGACAATAATAAAAATTTGAGGGTTTTATACTTTTTTTTTCATATATATAAATATCAGGATTATTTTCATATATGTCGATGAATTTTAAGAAAATTCTCTGTTCCCCTTGAACTTTAAAAACTCTCTCTTTGACCTCTGAATTTTGTATTAGCCCTATTTAATTCCTTCCATTAGAATTTCATTTAAAAATATATTGAAAGAAGTGAGTTTAGTGTAGTCATTTAATAATAACGATTTTAACATAATATGTTAGTAATAACAATTCTCTTATTTTTCCGTCTGTTTTTAACCAAAGTTCTAACAAAAATAGTTAAGTGAGATAAATTCAATAAAAACAAAGTTCTAAAAAAAATAGTTAAGTGAGATAAATTCAATATTCAGAGGATAAAATGCGAATTTTGAATTTCATAAGTCAAAATGTGAATGACCCAAAATTCAGGTACAATCAATATTAGGTTCACTAGAAAATACATCCAATCAGAGATTAATCATTTGTAAAACTATACACATATTGAGAATATCAGCATGATTTTTCTACACTCCAGAAACATATAACTGGAATATATAAATAAATAAACATATATATATATATATATATATAGAGAGAGAGAGAGAGAGAGAGACCTTCAGAGGGATCTGTAGTGACCGGTTGAGTTTGAGTCTGAGCTGTTGATAAACAAGAAAGCCAAAGGATGTAGGCAACTCCATACAAGGTAAAGACAAAAGCTGATGGTCGTCTTGGCATCTCATCAATTTTTAACCCCTTTTTTTTTCAGAAAACTCAAAAGAATAATATATAGATATCATCCATAAATAGATATTGATTAAGGTGTGAGAAGTAGGAATATATATATATATATGTGTGTGTGTGTATTTGTATATATATATATATATAAAGAAAATTCAAGTGAGGTATTATCCAAGTGAGGAAGGCTTACGTTGGCATTTTACATATAAATAACGTGCGTGTGGGACACGTTACTCTCAATTGATTTTCTAGTCATTAAGTTGGCTAGAGTAGCATTGAACGGATTCGTTTTCTAATTAAATGATACGGAACTCTATTTTTACTCAAAATTTAGTTCACGACGTTCAGGTATAACTCCATCTAAATTCTAGTTTTTTATCTTAATTTTTATTTTTATTTTTTTGAAAAGTCAACAAAATTTATAACTAATTTTTAAAAAGTCAATTAATTCAAATTTAAAAATTTCATCTCATCTCAAACTGAACCCAAACACCAAACGAACCCTATTCTTAAATTGACATGTATTTGTGTATCTTAATTTAAAAAACAATCAAATTAACAAATATTGTAACTTTTTTAAAATTTTACACATCAAAATGGGGTTAAAATCAAATAAAAGTGCTCCAGAGACATACAATAAAGAGCTCTTATCATTTTTTGTTTGTGTCTTTGACTTGTAAGGTCTGCGGTCAAACATAGATATACACACACATATACATGTATATATACATCGTGGACTTTGGATTCGCAGACCTTCGTGCTGACCTTCTGTGGCAATTGGAAAATGACCCTCGTTGAAAATGTACTTCTATTTACTTCTATTTATTGATTCTATTTATTGATCAGATATTGTTTAAAGGCACCCGTTTGGATTATCGATCGGATCGTAATAAAACTATGCATAAAACTTTTATCGGTACTTTATAGCTATAGATTAAGAAAAAATAATTCTTGGTCAAATACACAATATTTCTTTTGCTTTATAAATTATATTACTAATTCAACGCATAAATTATGAGTAAGATCAAGAATTGTACTATCATCGTTCGATCAGGTCGATAACTTGATTAAAAATTCAAGCTCCAAGACACCTTAGGTTTTTCATGTCTAATCTTGATAATTGATGAACGGACATATGTGCATCTCTATTAATCGGGTATGATCACACACTCACTTTTATGTTCTCTGCATTTCATTTTCAACAAATGAAGAAAGCAAATAGTGTAATAGGGGAACATTTCTCTTTGGTATGGGGTTTTCTCTTATAAATATATGAGAATCTTAAGATTACCTTGTTTGATAAGGGATAATCTTATGTTAAGATACTGGATTTGAATTTCATGGGTTTCAAATACTTTTATAAATGGATAGTCTGAAATTTACCTGATTATCCCTATCTGAATGTCACTGCAATCTTAAAAATTTAAACAGATCAGACATAATTATCCATTTAGTTTTATGTACTGATCATCTTCTTCAATCCAGCAGGTTCCGTGACATGTTCTTCTTTTGTTAAGGTGCGGATCAGAGATCGCTGTTGGATTGTAAGAGTTTTGGGACCTATATTCCTTGATTGATTCATGTATGTTCCGAGTTATTGAAAACATTTAATTTGTAAAAGGTATAAAAAGGGTAAATATGTGGTAGAGTCTCATTTATATATCATATTGATATAACTCATTTTTAAACCGTTACGATATAATCGAACAACTGAAATATTGTTTATGCATAATAACTATAATGCGCATTACCTCATAGTATTATATACTTAAAAAAATAGAAATTAAAAAAAATCAAAGAAACTAAAAAAAACTAGTCAGTGACCATCCACCGGCGGACCCCCCCCCCCCAACACCGATGACGAGCACCCCCCTCCCCGTCGCCGACAAAGAGCCCCTCCCTCCCCTCGACACCGACGAAGACCCCTTCCTTTGCCCAACCAGATATGCGCCCACCACCGACACCGACGAAGACCCCCCGTGAATCAGATCTGCACCCCCTCCTCGATGCTGGCGACAAGCTAGTCCCCCTACCACATCTCCCTGGCCTGCCCCGCTGATGTCGACAAAGGCTCCCCCCTCCCCCAAACCAGATATGCGCCACCCTACATCCCTCGCCGACCAGATCCGACCCCGCAACCCAGGCCCTCCCCCTCCCGCGATGACAAGGCTCTCCCCTCTTGAGGCCCGTGACCCCAGGTGACGGACCACCAACCGCGAGCCCGATGATCCTAGGCAACGACCTACGACCGACCCTGTGACACCCTCGCCGACATCGAGTTGCCAGTGAGAAGCTCCCTCCCCCCCCCCCCCCCCCCCCGCCCCCAAAGCTGTTCATCGGCCAGATCTAGTTTTTTTTTTAATTTCTTTTTTTTAATTATTTGTTTAAATTTATTAATTAGTTTATAATACTATGAGGTAATGTGCATAATAGTTATCATGCACAAACAACTTCTCAACCGTTTGATTATATGATAATGGTTTAAAAATGAGCTCTATCGATAGAGTATATAAATGAGACTCTACCACATATTTACCCGCATAAATATAAAAGTTCAAATAACAAGAAACAAATCTGAAATGTTATTCAACGGCAGAAATCCAGATTTCTAATAGCTACAATAATAAAGCAATTACAATGAAAAGTAAGATGTTCTTTGTACAGAGATTGAAGGAAAAATCCAATCCCAGTGTCAGTAACAACATGACTATTTGTAGCGGTGAGGGTGACTGGTTGTCCTCAAGGTTATAGAAAAGTGTTTCAAAAGTTTGTATACTAATAAGAAGGCTCAAGACCAGAGAGAAGGGAGAGAAAGCTTAGGGGGTGGTGCTTAAGCCCCCCTCAATTTTTGGTTTTTTAAAAAAGAGCCTATAATTTTAATTAAATTTTCATAGTAGTCCCACTTAGAAATAAAAATTTTAATTTGCTCATAATTAATAATTACCTTATTATCTATGAAATAATTATTAGCCCCTCCAAATAAAAAAGTTATGGCTTAATCACTGCAATCAAGACCATATTTGTTGCATGATATGAATGTTGTAGTCTTGTTGTTGTGGTTGTTGTTATTATTGTTTTCCAAGATACTGTCTTGCACGACCCCGAATATAGGAGGTGGAAAACAACCCTGTTAGTAGTGCAAGGTTGAGAAGAGAAAGATGAACAGAGTTGGACTGACTACAAGCCCAACCTCATACATGGTGTACAAGGTACTAGGTTGGTCCATTAAGTGAGAGAAATGCAACGAGAAAGAAAAATACAAGGTTTTGAATTCTATACAAAGAGAGATAAATCACAACCTTTTATATACAGGGTTGAGCTCGATACAAGGTTGGGAATTCTGTACAAGATTGGATGAAGTTGGAGAGAGCAATCACAACCTTGTTTTCCATACAAGGTTGAGAATTCTGTACAATGTAAGATGAAATAGGACAACCCTGTATGGAGTACAAGGTTGAGTTACCTTGTGTGGTGCACATGGATGGTTGACAACCTCGTATGGATTGTGAAACGTAGTTGAACCCACCCTAGTCATGTCCTTCTTTTACCTAGTATGTATCGTTGTATTAAACAACATCAATCCATCCTCAAATATTCCCCGCTTGATTACTGATTTCACCCTCAAAATCAGTTTTTCTCCAAAACAACGCTCTCTTTTGGATAGAGCGCCTAATTTTTTAAATTAAAAAATTTTTATTAAAAAATATTTGTTTCAACTTTTTCATCATTATCTCATTTAGAAAAGAAAAAAAAACAACAACTATCTCATTTCAAACTTACTTTGTACAGTTTTCTTTTGGAAAAAAAAATGAATTTTTTTGAAACTTTCTCACAATGTACTATTCTCAATACCATTTTTCTCATTCCAAACAACTTTTTTGTTTTCAAAAAGAAAATTTTTTACCCATCCAAACATCATTTTATCTCAAAATGAAAAGAATTTCTTATTTAAAATAAGAAAATTTTCCTTTTTAAAAATAGACACGTGATCCAAACAGAACCTAAACCATGTGGGAAAAAAAATAATAAAATAAGAGAGAGAATATTTCTCCTCCTCTTTTTTTTTTTTTTCCTCTCTTTTTTTTAGAACATATAATTGAACCAGTTACTTTTCTTTATAAATAGGAGATGGGGCATCATTTAAACCCTCATCCAGCAATTGCAATCATGCCTTCATATGATGATCTTCCTTCACCAACTCGGCCAGTTGATACTGATCTCCTCTACTAGACCCATGATAATTTGGAGTCGCTTCTTCTTGATCCTCCCTCTATCTTTCATTAACAACTTTCAAAGAGTCATGTCTTTGGAACATGATCTTCATGCCAATAATAGAATCTCGTGATGCTTGGCACTACGAGTATCATGATCTTCAATATCAAAACAATGACATGACAAGCATGAGTCTCCAGTTACAATCCTTGAAGATTGATTTGGTTCACACACATCTTGTGGCTGCTTGGAGGGAAACAGAGGTAAAGTTTCTCGAGTTTTAACAAAAGCCGCTTTACGAGGTCGTATCAATTGGACGAAAGGTCCGAGAGAGAATGTTGTTCAAGGGGTGATGGTACCCATTGGTACCGGATAATGCAGTCAATTTTGTGCTCAATATGAGAGGAGTATGGAATCTACTAAAGCAGAAGTCCAGAGATGGTTTCGTTACTATATGGATGCAAGAATGCTACATCAATTTTGTATTTTAGAGCCCCCATGATAATTTGCTCTTCTTCTGCTGATGCTTATGAAACTTCTTCTGGACCATCACGGGCTGGAGCTCATGTAGCTAGACGGTTTTAGAATAAATGTAGCTAGATGAATGCTTGTTGGGGCACAACTTATTTTGTTGTTGTTGTTGTTCTGCTTTCTTTGTCCTTTCTGTTGTTGTCCTGCTGTACTTTGTACTTTTTTTCCTTCTTCTTCTTCTTCTTTTTTTTTTTTTTTTTTTGAAATTTCTGTAAGCCAATGTTGGCCAAGAATGAGTAGGACTTATGTGAACCGTGCCACAAGCAAAGTGTTTAAAGTTTTGTCACATTTTCTGTTACTCTCCTTTCTCTCTTATTACTACTAATATAATTTGTATTCACTTACTATGTCTTTCTCCACTTATACAAATTATAAAATGAGTTTCTACCTTGTTTGCGACATTTCTATATACCCTATATGAATGTTGATTGCTATCAAATTGTTGTTGTATACGTACATCCCTTAAATACCTTTCCACATAGGGAGACGGCTCTGTGGGTTTCGGTCCTGAATGGGGCAGGGATGGGAACAATATCGAGGATGGGGATTAGAATGCAGATAAAATCTTATTCCTGAAAGTTGTTGGGGCAGGGATGGGTAAAGCACTCCCGACCCACCACTTCTCTGAAATATATATTTTTATATATATGCGATCATATATTTATAATTATTAAACTTTTAACATACATTTGGTATAAAGGTTTGGATTATAATATTTGGATTTTAATTGAATTGTGTATTTGGTGAGATATTTGAATTACTAGAATTAAAGAATGAAAAAACTTGAGATGTGTTTGAAAAAAAAAATCAATATGGAATTTATTTCATCCATATTGAAATTCTATGTAGTTTTTAAAAAAAAAAAATCATCTCATTTAAGTTTGTATATACAAAGTGAAGGATTTTTAAAATTTAAATTACAAAATTATAAAATCGTAAAACTGAGACTGATTTTTCATAAAAAGACAAACTGAATTGTAAAGTGTGATCCAAACTAAAGCGCTAAACACTAGTGAAAAAAATGAATCACCATCTCAACTGGCAGACTCACTATCCAAGAGGTTATTAATCATTCCCAAATATGGCATCGTTATATTTAATCAAAGATAATTAGTTTCCTTTTTCCACTAAAAGGAGGACTAGTCATTTTGTTGGCCAACTCTCTCTCGCTCCACCAAGGGAGTCCTATTCTTGAATCCTTACATGCACTTATCACTATCCTAAGAAAGAGTAATCATCTTCTCTTTTTTCCTGGAAAGGCAAATTGTCATTCTTTTTTTTTTTTTTTTTTTTAAGAATAATTGTAATTCTTACTTAGTAACATAGAACCCTGCACAATTTTCATATATGGCATTTCACATTACCTAGTACCAACCAGAAAGCCTTTAGTTTAACAAGAGATATCAAATCAATGAAAGAGAATTTCAAAATAACAGAGTTAATTACAAGTGTAAGAATTACAGATTGTGGACCTACAATAAAATCCAATCACAAATTATACGAAAGAATTTAATTGTTTTTGCTTTCTAGCAAAAGCCTTGCCTCTACAACAGATGTTCTAGCACATTGTAACTCTTGTTCAATCTTCTCTGATCTGAAGCATGAATGAGAACCTGTTTCCACCAACTGGGTTGTCTTCTCGGCAGCCACAGCCTTAGCTTCTCGTAATTCTTCGATTCTTCTTAACTGCACTTGCAATTCTTCCTCCAATTCTTTCATCTCGGCCTCCTTCAAATCCGCCTCAAACATATGCTGCAGGTATTCAACGATCATGCTTTCAATTTCTGCCCTTCCGTTGTCTCTCATTTCCAGAAGTGTCTTCTTCTCCTGCAGCACACCTTGAAGGGCAAGATCCGTGTCTTCGACCAACCAAGAACCTTTCTGTATCTCCACTTCCACAGCTTGAATCGCGCTATCCACCTTCACAGATTTCCTGTTCAGATTCTCAACTTCCTTTCTCAAAACACCAAGTCTTTCTTGAGATAGCTTAAGCTCGGCTTGTAGTTTGGTCTTCTCTTCCTCTGACTTTAGTAACTCGGTAGCTTTACCTCCCAACTGCCAATTTTTCTGTGCGGGGTCTACTTTTTCGATGTTATCGATTGCAAAGAGGACCTTTTCGTTCTCCTGTTTCCGCATTTCTTCCTCCAGTTTCAGTTTCAAGCGTGCAAGGCAGTTGCTTAATTCAACTTCAGATTGTTTAGTCTTACTCAAGGAAGCCTGGATTTCGTCTTTCTTTGACTGTAGATGGGCCAACTCCTTTCTCTTTTGCTCCAGATACAATGTCGAAGCATTCACCCTGGAGACTGCACGAGCTTCTCGTTGCTCAAAGTACGCTACTGATGAGGACAAGCTTGATAATGAGTACTTGAGAGCTGATAATTTTTTTTGAATTACAGCCATCCTTTCCTCGATTTCTGAAGAATGGAGTTTGAGAGATTCAAAAAGTTGCCGTTTGCTCTGAATGGCACCTTCCATTGTCTCGGTTTCTCTTGAGAGTTTGCCTATCTCACTGATTAATTTCTCGAGCGAACTGAACAAAGTTACAGCTTTGGCAGAATCTACAAGTTGTTGGTCTGCTCTTTCCAGTTTCATTCTTACCAAATCCAGCTCTTCTGAAACCACAGCCGTAACAGAATTCAGGGGCTCTGTTTCCATGGCGGAGGAAGTTCCTTCACCATTCAGATTTCCTGATTCTTGTTGAAGACCCACAGGAGGTAGGCCAGCCCTATCCTGCAAATTCAATCTAGAGTCGTCAGTCTCTTCAGTACACATATCTATATCATCATCGGCAAGGCCGAGCCCCTCTTTCACCTCGGCTTCTGAAAAGCCAGTTTCTTCAATGGAATCTTTTACTTCCTCACATAAAGTAGGATTTTCAAGCTTGTGATCTTGCCCTCCGCTCTGTGCATGTAATCCAGGATGACTAGTTTCACCAATTAAATAGCTTGCTTCCAACGACACAGGAGACTCACTTGTGTTTCCCTCTCCATCAACTTCAACAACCTTCTCATCACAATCAAATTCCCTTCTCATTGCCACACTCTTCTCTCCACCAGAAGAAAGCATTCGTTTGAGATCGTCCCTCTCCTGCATTGCCCTTTCATATAGACCCAATAATTTTTCATTCTCTTCATGCATTTCCATGAGCTGATGCTCCAAATTTTCAACTTTATTAACCTCAACCTCGCTATCTTTGTTGAGTTCAACACCACAATTATTGTGCGCTTCACTTCTGCCTTGATCACTCTTAGGTTCGTCAATGCTTCTTTTGTTGCATTCTGCAGTGGCGCGTTCATAGAGTTCAATGAGTTTGTTGTTATCGTCAAGCAAAACCTTAAGCTTCATACGCAGCTCATCATTCTCTTTAGACAACACAATTGCAGTCTCGTGTGCCTCTGCTTCTCTTTGACTTGCTGCAGCAATGGCATCAACCATTGCTTTTAGCTCCGTTTGGTCGCCAAAATTAATCATAGGCACGTCAGTTGACAAAGAAGAATGCTCAACTTGCGGCATTACTTGTTTCATAGCTTTGGAAGATCTTTCCTCTTCAAGTTTTGTGACCAAATCATCAACACTCCTGGCAGATTTTTCAGTTAAGAAACAGTGTCAAATTCAATAATATTTCAGTTTATATGAATATGGAAGAAAAGAAAAGGGAAGAATGAATAGGAGAATAGGAAGGAACTTCATGAACATAAGCGTCCATTTCTTTTTTTTTTATTATTTCTTAATCCAGTCCACATTAGAATTTAAATTCACCTATTCATGGACTAATAAGACATAAATGAAGTTGTAAACATTTATTATTGGGTTCATACATGTGGAATGTGAAAGAACTAAACTATATAAAACCATTACCTTTCCAATTTTTCTTTCTCTTCAAAGCAGAGTTCTAAGTTCTTTCTGAGTGCGTCCATTTCTGCTTTGTTTTGAATGGCCTACATAATATAAATACTTCATAATAAGAATACAGTATAATTGAAAGACTATTTCATTTGGAAGGAAAAACTTAAGATACCTGCATTCGAAGAAACTCATTCTCCTCATTGATTGATGACTGCCAAGGCAATCCTGGCTCCTGTTCCAAAAAGTAATACAGAATAAACATCGCTTATTAAGCCTTAAATTTGATGCAGACGTGTTGGATGCCATAGGTGAATACTGGAAAATAATATTTAGCAAGGCTGATATTCAAAGTACTTCGGCCTCAACAATTTATTGTTTATGTCGGGCAGGCATATTTTATGAATGAGTAAATTTAAAATATGCCTTGGATTAAGAATTGGCAATAACAATAATGGAGCTGAACGAAACAAGAACAACTGTAGGCAAAAGGCACAAAAATTTGCATATGATACCAAGGTGAATATCAAAGAGAACTTAGTTTTGTACACTAATGCCACATTAACAAATACCATGGGACAGATATGGTTAAATTATATGAAAATATTTCAATATCTGCTATGAGTCTTTGACCAAAACTTATCCAGCAAAACCGAGAAAAACTTGAAACTACTTGGCTAAGTACATATCAAGCTCTCAGTGCATGTTCAGTATATACACAGCAGAATGCAAGTCCAAACCATAAACATTTTCTAGCAGCTGCAACTTTCAGCCCCAAGGGCCACCATGTAGGGAGGACAAATCGTGTGTCCTTGATCATCAACCACTAGAAAAACAAAAATGCCTAAAAAAATGTTCTTGGGAAAATAACAAGCAGTCTAATCTGTCTAAATTGGACTACGCTTTAACTTTGTAACTTCCTATTCTGTTTTCTTTAATTATTGTAACTTTCTACAGTTCGACTGTAAAAAAAAACTTTGCTCTCCATGTCTAAGCACCTTTTGGTCAGAAAGATAGTCAATGATGACTATTATAACATGTATTCATGAAAAATGGAGAGTAAACAAGCAACTTATTCAGATAAATTGTCGTGTAAATCACCTTATTGGAAATCAATAGATCATCCCCAAGAAGTTCTTCCGTCAACTGTGAACTTGTTTTCTAAAGCATAAAATTACAATGTGTTAGGGCGAAAGAAGAAATTTCGGCAAAAATATAATCCTCAAATTCCATGGAAGCTCAAGAAAAAACCTGAACAGTTGAAGAATCTGATTCATGCATAAGCTTCCAATCCAGAGCTTCAAGTAACTGCAGATTATACACTCACACCATTACGATTTTATCAAACTAGGAAAATAATAAGTGTTAACTATTGACGTTAATCAGCGTAGAAAAAAAAAAAAAAAAGCTTATTAAGTTTGAAGTCCAGTAGTTCATTGATTTCTTTACCTTATTCTGTAACACCAAGATCTGCTCATTCATCATTTCCCGTTCACCTTCCTCATAAAATGACTTTAACCTGTGGGTTAAACACATGAAAGCAATAAATTTATAATTTTCGGGGCTTCCAATCCATTTTGGGGAATAAAATTAATTAGAGAGAGAACTTCATCATTGATGAAAACTTAGAACTAGACCACAACAATTAAGGGAGTAAACAACAAACAATTTATTCGCAAGACTTGAAACCTTTTACACATATACTGATAGAGACATGGCATAGCTCTAGTGCAGCTTCTTTGGGGAATCAAACTATTACTGGTTCTTTTAGAGGAAACCTTTTACATCAATCAGACAATACAGATTCCTCAAATTTAAGATGTGACCAGCTAAAATGACTCCAACAAATAACTTTTCAAGTTCAAAGTATGTGCAAACGAACAAAAGATGAGTATTAAACATGAGTAGGTTGATTGTTATTGCAAAGGGACTGGGAGGAATCAGCCAACATGGAAGAAGCCCTTTAGTCTCAGACTTTCCACAGCAAATAATGACACAATTTACTTTCAAATCATAAAGATACATATATTGAATAATGTTGTGCAGCACAAAAAGGATGAAGATAAAAGTATGATATAGTTAGAGCTCTTGCCTCCTAATTTCTTCCTTTAGCTTCAGATTTTCCATAGCAAACCTTGTCACTTCTTGGTTACGGTTAACTTGTGTTCGAAGGACCTCGATTTCCTTCAAATGTTCCTCCTTCTCTTTCAACAAGTGCGTCTCCGCTGAGATCTTTCCGCTGGCAACAGCTTCCAGCCTCTTTAATCCAGCTTCACGAAACCTTAACCGCATTCTCAAGCCTTGTATCTCATCTTCTCTTTGCTTTGCCTAATTCAACATCAAATATTAGAAGGGCATTTAATTGCACAAAAAACTTATAATCATCAAATATATATACACACATATCCATATATACAGAGTATATGCATATTTTTTTGTAGAGTGTGTATATATAGAGAAAGAGACAATTCTTTAAAACACTCTCAAATAAATAGAGAACCTAAAAATTCATCTCTAAATAAGCCTCAAAAACAGGGAGGGGGCTGTAATATATATATATATATATATATTTATGAACAAGACGGTACTTGTTTTCCATTGGCATTGAGATCTACAAGTGTACAATTAGATAAAAATGAGTAGAAATGCCGCTCGACAGAATTAATTAGAAACATCTATAATTCAATCCTTCCTTCAACACATACCAGTTGCATAGCTGCCTGATTCTCAGCAGCCAACGCCTGCAGTGCAATGTCTTTATCCTTTTCCCTCCTGAAAGCCCCAACGAGGGCAACTTCATAATCCTTTTTCTGAACATAAATAAACTCAATTATGGACTCGAAATAAAAAGGCTATAATTTTATCAAACTCAAGGAAGATAGCTGTGCACCTGGGACATCCTTTTTCCTGAAGTAAGTGGGCTGAATGACCCATTAGGCCCTTCCCACTTAAAGCATCCTGGAGACCCCGGAAAGCTTATTGCCAATGTGTCATTATCATGAGTTCCCGCAACTCCACCGACTAACCCTTGCAACCTGGATACTTCTTTCTACAGCAATATACGCCCAAAAACAAAATAAGAAATAAATCCAGTAATCTGAAAATGGATCAATAATACCATAAAAATGTTGTCTCACTACTTTCACTAAAAGAATCAAATATGTCATAGTTACTGAATTCAGAAAAAGGATTAAAATATTTATGTAATATGCATTGAATTTGACCTTATAAGAGAAAAGGAAAATTAAACTATTATGTCGAACATGCAAGAAAGCACGATTGTTATCTAGAGCATTATAACATCGATATTTCTGTAACCCTCCCCCTTAGGAACAATGAAAATACAATCCTGTACTGCACTAAACATAAGTAATGTTAGAGAAAGGGGAAGGTGCTTCCCTGGGGCCAAAAGGTATGATGAGCAAATCAACATTAGCAGAAAATTAAATAAAAGAGCAGGAGACTAAATAGATGTTCAAACATAAAGTTTAAAGCAGAGAATAGTGTCATTAACCTAATTTTCTTATCAAACTACACTGTGTAATTCAGTTCATTTCTTTGCAGATGGCAACACTAAAAGGGAAAAAAAACATGTGAATAATTTTCTATTCAACCAAAGTTTATGAACACAATCTGATCAGAGAACAAAAATAAAGAAGTAATGATGGATTCCAGTCACACCTTAAGTTGTTGAATTTGCATCCTCATGGCAATGACATCTCCAGAAGCATCCTCATTTACAATTGCCTAAAACAAACAGTCGCTTTCAAACATGAAACAACTAATAAACCATAGTAGACTTGCAAAAATAGATAATAAAAGGGGTGAAGAGTCAAAATAAGCTTTTGATTGGAATTTCAAACCAATCCATCTTACCGTATTTTAACAAATCAACATGGACATAAAAAAATAAAATTAAATAATTGGACATAAATCCTTAAACAAACAAGTGACGTACATTATTCTTAATAAATTTTGCACGTTGAGCAAACTTCAAAGTGCTTAGCGTCTCCAGTGAGCAACTGAAACGACCCCAAACAAATGTTAAATCAAACAAGAAATATAGAAAAGCAAACTTCAGCTTAATAAAATAAATAAATACAATAAGGCGAAGAACCAAAAGCAGAATATTTATCATATAGGAAAAAATGTATAATGTGAAAGCTAGAAGTGTAAGATGTTAACAAAAAAAAAATACAAAAAAAAAAAAAGAAAAAGAAAAAGAAAAAGAAAAGAAATGAAAAGAGACGTAAGTATAAAATCACTCACCAACTAGAAGGACTGATATTTGAAATTATAATGGTCTTAGAATTCCCACCTAAAGAATCCTGAAATGGAAACCATATTTATCATAAATTTTAATAACCAGTTCAATGAATTCCAAATTGAACAACTAGGTTGAGAAAACTTAAATTGGTTGCAACAGGGTTATGTTGTTGTTAAATTTGCATTTAAACACATCAACTAATAGCATCACCAATTACCTGAAGCAAAAATGTCAGTTTTGAGTCCCGGTAAGGAACATGGAGTGATTTGCCATTCGACATATTTACCAAGTTCATAATCACAAGTCTGCAATTTTTCAACAAATAAGTTGTGAGAAATTACCAGTTAAACAGTTTAACTGCTAAAGGATAAACTTTAAGCATAAATCAGGATGACATACCCCAGAGTTGAAAGGGACTTGTTGATATTAGTAGCTTCCTTGAGACGCTCACCTTCAGCACCAGAACTCTTCTGCCTGTTATCAACAGATGCAGAACATCAAAAAGATAAAATTGGACCTATAATTGTGAAGCTTAAAGATTCAAGATTGTTTTTACCTTATAGAAATGTTTACTGGAGGACTATCGCAAATTAAAAAGGTAAAGAATAAAAATATACAATTTACAGGTATTTTTAAAAGGATACTAAAATTTTGGTCATTTAGGCAAAATTCAAAATTTTTATTCACCATAAGGAGAAAAATAACAAAATCAAGAGAACAATAGGACCTCTGCAAGTCTTCAATTTAACGTAAAACAGATGCCTAAAACAAAATTTGAAAAGTAACTTCCTAACCAAGCATAATTAAGTTTAAAGAGTGACTCTAAACTCGTTCAATGGGGAAACGATAAAGAAACCCTAAATTTTGAAGTTATCCAGTATAAACTCAATGTCCTTGAAACTGCCTTCAAATATTTTGGAACAACAGAAAACCTCTAACAGGCCTCAAATATATTACCATATATCTTCATTAGTCTTGTCATTTTATTATTATCCCCAATCTTTGTGGTTAAAATAGGCAAATAAACTATTTACATCACTTTACCTTTCAGATCCTGCTAAATCAACAAGATTCAGACGAGCAAATCGATGGTGAGTTACTCCTTGAGATTCCCACTGATAGCAAGTTACCGGCATAACGTCAAAAACAATTGGGAAGAAAAAGAGATAGATAATAATATGATATAAGCCATTAGTAATTATATCAGAGAATAATACCGCAGAGTGACTTACCTTACTTTCAATTATGCACGTGAACACACTATGGGAACGGCTACTGGCTCTATTCATATTAGTGGCAGCTACCTTTCTATTTGCTGAACCCTGAAACATAACAGTTTAATCCTAAAATTAACTTAATCACTTTGAAAACTTGAATAGTGAGAACATGAGATTCTATTTTCCTACTTGAATAAGCTGTTGCATAACATCTCGAGCACTCGTGGCTTCCACTTCCTTGAGATTTTCAACATAAACCCCTTTCTTGACATCTTCTCTTAACTGTAATATAACAATAACATTTGCAATAAGCTTGGAAAGTGAAATGTAGACATTAAAACAAAACCTAAATAGGGAAAAAAGACCAGCATAAACATCTTATAGAAAAAACTATGAAGGTTTAGGAAAATTTAAATCAAAAATGAAAATCTTAACAATTACTGGTCTATACCTGCAAATTGATAGAAGAGGGGTCCAAGAGATCAAAAATCTGTTCATTGTATATCTCGAGAAATGAACATTTACAGGTAAACTTTAACTTTTCATCTCTACGGGCTTCTTTTTCCTGCTCAACACATATGAACCAATAAAGTCCATTAAATTCCGAAATAAATATGTAAAATCTAAAAGTGGGTAATCTCGTTTTCATGATTCGCCTTACTGAAACCAACTAGGACATACTGTATGATGTAAACTATTATTTTACTCGCCTTTTGATGTATGCTTTTCTTGAGAGTTTTATTATGACATTCAAGAATAATTTTCATGTTTCCACATTAAGAAAAGTGATGGATCGAGATATCTGAGTTATTATTTGAATGACAACAGAGAGTTTTATTTACTTTTTAAACAGGGAGCCTTTGTAATCTGTATGAACAAACTAAAACCTCATGAAAGCTTGGTGATGGAGTCCTTTACTTGAGTAGAGATCTTTAACTTTATAGGGAAAAAAAAAATTTAAAATAAACTAGACAAAATAAGAGAAAGCCTAGATCATAGTAATGTTATGCTTGAAACTGAAAATTTGTTCCTACACACATGAAACTCGGGCCAAATCTCAAGATCACCTCCTACTTAATACAATAACATATATTTGATACGAACAAACTAGTTCTTTTACTTTTTGAACATTTAGTTATGAATTTGGTCAGAAATATGCTAACTATTTCGCTAGTGATAAGTTATAGATCATATGTTTGATAAAAACAGGTTTCGGTAATTTCGTGATCATCATTATATTTCAACAAAAGTAGTCGTAGGGCTTTGTTGTGAAGAAAGCACAAACCTTTTGAATTCTTGAAAATAAATATTCAAATACTCTGGGTGTCATCCCACAATTAACACTGTGTCTTCGAGTGCCTCCTTCAATGTCTCCAAGCATTGTGTGGGTCTTCCCACTTCCAGTCTAAAATTACAAAAACAATAAGAGAAAAAAGAATAAACGTATAATGAGTTAACACATAATTTGAGACTTGCTGTACAGTCATCATAGTACACTGGCTAGTTAAACTGGAAATATCATATATGAAAAACCAACTTTATGGAACATTCAAATTTGGGAAATTCACGGCTGCTTTGGAGGAGGACATAGACTCACTTGTCCATAAGCAAACATGCAACTATTGTAACCCCCCATGCAGTTGTCAACCATGGGAACTCCAGCCACTTTGAATAGTTTCTCCTGTTGCCCAACCAAATGGAAGTTACAACACAGAAACAAGCCACCAAAAGCACTAAGTAAGCCAATCAAAATATTACCTGGCAAACATTCTCATCTGCAACAAGATCAAACGTAAAACGTGACTCAGGATGCCCTGTCCAAGTAATTGTCTGGAAGCTCTCCTGATGAATGCATTTTGCATAGCCTTGCAATGATATCTCAGTGCTACTGAGAGGACGAATCCTGATTATGACCTACCAACAGATTCAACAGACAACAAAAACCATTCGGTTAGAGTACCAGAAGCTAATTTGACATTTCAGAGAACAACTTAGTCATACTAAAAAGTTTCTGAGGGAGAAGGTAAATTTTTCAGCATCCCTGACAAAATTATCGCCCATTTGTAATAAATAGAATCTATCATAATCTACATTTGAACAAGGAAGAAATGTCACATGACAAACTACTAAATCTCAAAACTGGACATGAAATCCTACTTCTATCTTTAAATTAACTATGAGAATCGAATGATAAAAGTACCATAACCGCTAAACACAGCTTGATCAGAGGGGCAAAAACCACACACTCAGTAAGTTGGCAACCAGTAGTTCCACTTCCAAAATCAATTATACAGCGTTTTCAAAAGTCAAAACGGAACATGAAAATGAAATAACCCCCAAAAATCCCGTAATAGCAGCACTAGAATACCTACAAGCCATCTAAATTAAGCATTACCAAAGACAACAAGTAGTACATTCCACTTCTAAAAGCAATTTAAAGCATTTTCGGAGCTTAAAACAGAACATGAAACCATTTATATCTTAAATGTAACCCAAAAAACCAGCATTAGCAACATCAGAACACTTAATCACTATTTCATTAACACCAACAGACACTAATAATCAGCATAATCGGCTCCCAAAAGCAATTCAAAGCAAGCCAAAAGCTGAACATTAAAAACAAACTTCTCTCACATATGTACCGCTACATAACCAACAATGGCAGCCTCAGAATACCAAATCGCTCTTTAATTAAGAAAGTAGAAAAAGTAACGAGCAAAGTCAGAACTTCCAATGCCGAAAAAAGAACATAAAAAAAAAAAAAAAACAACAAAACCAAAACAAAACAAAACAAAAAAGGGGCGAACTTCTGTCCTAAATATCACTTTTAATCAACACCAAAATGCACAAATAACCAACAAATCGGACTTCCAAAAGCAAATTTAAAGCACTTTAAAAGCACAAAACAGAACATGAAGAACGAGCTTCTACCGTAAATCTAAACTTAAAAACCCAGCAATAGCAGCATCAGAACACCAAGCAACAATTAAATCAATACTAAAAGCCGCAATAACCAGTAAATTCGCTTCCAAGAGAACGGAATCATCCAAATTACCTGCACATTGTGATCCTTCCAGAAGGACGGATCCTCGGAAATTTCGAAACTCTGGCTCGACGACGACCCCGCCGCATTGCCGCCGACTCGGCCACCATCATCGTCGTCATCGAAGCAATCTCGGACGCTCCGAACAGCCGAAGCTTGAGCGAGATTCTCTCTGGACGCAGATTTGAGAAGATCCGGAGTGCTCCGAACTGAGGGCAAGGGATCGGCCGAGTGGTCCTGGAACCCAAACCGGCTCTTGATCGCGCTCGCGGCGTCCGAGATGAACGGCATTTTCGTTTGTTTGAGCGAAAAGAGAGAAATGGTGCTTGGAAATGGAGCAATTAGGGCTTGGAGTTTGGACTTTGGAGGAGAGAGAGTGAATGGAGAGCGAGAAAATTTTTGGGCTAGAAAATTTGAATTTGGGAGAGGGAGAGTTGGGGAAGAAGATTCGATCGAGATCAGACGGTTGGGAGTAATCTAAATGGACGTTCAGGATGGAGTAGCTTTGAAAAGTTTTTCGAACGTTGAGGTCTGGATTTCAAAATCTTTTGTACTGGAGCCAAACTTCTGGTCCTTGAAATTACGTTTATATCCCTTTGACGTTGACGCTGGCTGCGGGCTATTCATTATAATTTGTTAATTTTTTGGTAAATAATTAATTTGTTAATTAATTGCTTAATTTATTACACACCAAATAAGGGTCATTTAGATCTAGTTTCTTATTTACAGCCAAAAAAATAAATAAACAAAAATAAAAAGAGAAGCAACTCGAAGATTCAGTTAACTACTTTAGCCTACAAATAACATATTTATTGAAGTTAAAATAATTAGATAACTTCATCAAAAAAAAAAATAATTCAATAACATATTTATTAAACTTTTAAAATAAATAACATATTTACTAATAAATAATTTACACGCTTAATAAATAAAACTTTTCACATAAAATGTACTCTCTTCCTTCCAAAAAAAAATAACTCTCCTTGTAAGAAAGAGTATACTTACACGTAAATATGTTATTTACTTCGATATGCAATCCAATATGCTATTCATTTCAATAAATTTATAAAATACTTTTGTTTTTTTATTTCGTATGTAATTTATCTATCTCTCATTCTTTTTATATTACACAAATAATTCTCAAAAAATCTCTTATCAATATTTAAAAGCACGAATACCAATTTTCATCTTCTCTCCCTTGTAGCCCATGTGTCACTTCCTTTTTTTTTCACCTATTTTTATTTTTCTTTCCCCTTTTCTACGTTCCATTTTCTTCTCTTTTCTAAACTTGCATTTAGTTCACCGATTGATAATAAAATTTTTAATTTGAATTTTATTGATTTTTTAAAAATTAATTATAAAATTTTGTTGATTTTTCAAAAAAAGATAAAAACTAATATGAAAAAATACAGTTTAATTAGAGTTAAACTTGAATACCAAACAAAACTTAAGACAAGGTTGTTCTATTCTCTGCTTCCATAGTTCTTTTTACTTTCCTTCTATACTTTTTTTTTAATTCTTTTTTCCTCAATATTTTATCTTCTCCCACCCGATTCAATGCATGCTCTCTCTCTCTCTAAGGTTTTCCTTTCTTCCCTCTTGCTCTCCCCTTCTTTGTAAGAAATCTTCAACTCTCTCTTTCTTACTTTCCTTCTATACTTTTTTTTTTAAATCTTTTTCCTCAATCTTCAACTTCATCTACTCCCACCCGATTCTATGCCTGCTCTCTATCTCTCTCTCTCTCTCTCTCTCTCTCTCTCTCAAAGGTTTTCCTTTCTTCCTTCTTTCTCTCCCTCTCTCTACTAGAAATGTTCAACGCTCTCTCTCTCTTTAATGTTTTCCTTTCTTCCCTCTTTCTCTCCCCCTTTCTCTCCCCCTCTCTACAAGAAATCTTCAATCCCTTCTCTCCCCCTCTCTCCAAGAAATCTTCAACCCCTAATTAAGCCCCCAATACATTGATTTGCTTAGGCATTCTCATTAGGCTCACGCGACGCACATTCAATTAGTAATTATTAAAACAACAAAAAATTTTCGTAACTCATGCTATATACCCATCCAAATAGGCTCTCTCTCTATCTTTTTTATTTTTTATTTTTTTAATTCTTATAGAACCACCTCAATAACTACATCTAATCTTGTTATTGTAGGCATAACCTGAAGAATGTATGTCCTAATAAAGCCACAATTTATGACATATTATTATCTGATTCACAAAATTGATTTCAAACTCAAAATAATATATTGATAACAATCATAACACGTTTTAAAGTTAACTTCGTGCATAGGCCTACGTCAGTGTGCCTGAATTTTCTAGTTCAATAAACGTCACTAAAATCATTAGTTCACAGTCTCAGGTAAAGTAGATCCACTTACTATTATATTTTTCAGCTCATTCTCTTTTCGTCACATTAAGTGTCATGTTAGTACCAAATACCCAATATGGATCTCCGTTCTCACACACTCCCTCTAATCATAATCCTTGGAGTTGAATCCACCTGGACCAAGGGAGTCTGAGAGTGGCAAGATAAAGTAAAACAAGAAAGAGTAAATTGTGGAGTCTCATATCTCATACGGACGGAGAGTTATCAATAATATCAGTGCCTGCCAGAATAAGGCCCAGCTTCTTGGGGGTAAAAGGTTGAAGAGCAAAAGAGTTTGGGTTTAGGCACAAGCATGCAATGTGATCCTCATAATAATATTTATAAGAACTCTTAACAGGTTTTATTAATAATGTGAATGAGGCAATATAACAATGAGAATTTTAAACAGTAGACCCTATTCTAAACTTAAAATAATGACTCTTGGGGGCATTTGGAATACCAACAACTTTTGGAGTTTTGGAGTTTTTCTTATTGAAAATGAGTTAATATTTAAAAATGTGTGTTTAGTTGAAATATAAATTAAAACTAAATTGTGATATTTAAACAGTGTAAATCCTGAAATATATTAAAAAATATATATCAATATAGATCTTGTTTCGTATATTTTGTCGATGCAAGCATATATTTAGACAAAAAAAAAATCTCATTTTAACTTGAAATGATAAAGTTTTAGACTTTCAAAATTTAAGTTTTCTGAAAGTACAAGAGAAAGAAAAATAAATGTGTATAAAATATGGAGTGTGTATTTGAAAATGAGTTGATGTATCAAATGTGACTTTAGACATAAATAGAAAACATTTGGTTGGAACTAACTCGCTAAATGCCCCTTAACGCATACTAAACATTTGGTTGGAATTGTTCTTAAATTTAAAGTAACTTCAAGTAATAATACGAGTAGAGAATAATCTTCATGCTTTTCAAATGACCCATCTTCAGATCGAGCAAATGATTCGGTCAACTTGTTAAAACAATCACTTTCTAGAATATGTAAAATATAAAGTTAACTACATTTTCGATTACTTCTTCCAAATTAAAATTTAGCTAGCATCCATAAAATCATCTTCTTCATTCAATGGTGACACAGCCACAGACAGTGACAGTGCCATAGGCGCAAGTTATCACACTCTTGCTTCGACCTAGTGTCGCAACAGCATAAACTTCAACCCTTTGTCCCACAAAATTGAAGTTGATTTGCTTTATAAAAAGAGGACATCAATCAGTTTCTATGAAACAGTTTCACGGGATTCAGCCAATTATCTTGATCGTGGGATATCATTAAGAAATAGAAATCTGTGTTATCAAAAGATTTCCTGCGATTACTTCTAATATGAAATGGGTCTATCATCCATTTTGGTAAAGGATTCCCCTTTTATGTGGAAAATGGTCATATTAATAATTATGATTTTACGTATGGACAGTTCCTCAATATCATATTCATTCACAACAAAATATTTTATTTGCACGGTGGTAAAAAAAAAAAAAAAAAGATATTATTTCACCAATTACAGGTGTCTAACATATTCATACCTAACAATGACCTAGTTTTCAAAAAATAACAATCATGAACGGCATCAAAATATCATAACTACATGTGTATGTTGTTAACTTGTTACAAGTCATCCCCTTAGGGACATCCAATAAAACTGGAGTGATACAAAGAAGATTAACATGATCCCCATGCAAGGATGACACACACAAATCGAGAAATGGTTCAAATTTTTTCTCATAAAAGAAAAAACTTGTCACTAGTCAAATCAAAGTGATAACTCCACTAAAAAGTATGGCAAAGGAAGATGTTGGGCAGTAAAAATGGGTAATATTTGTGTGGGAAATTATAGTAAATAGTATTTTTTATAAAAATAAGTTAAGTAAATAGTAAGGTTTTAAAGTATTTAAAGTAAATACTAAATTTATATGTAAATGGAGAATTTACTAACTAACAACAAATTTACTAGGTAGATAACATATTTAAAAGATATAAATGAATTATTTATCTGAAATTTTATTATTTATTGAAATATTTTAAAAACCTATTATTTACTTCAATTATTATTTTTTTTAAACTGCTATTTATCACTTTCTCCTACATTTGTGATAGTCACACTGCCTTGGGCCACCAAAAAAAAAAGGAAGTTGGTATTTGCTATAAAAAAAAAAAGAGCAAATTAAAGTAAAAGGTTTTTGCAACTTCCTTTTCACTTTATATTTTGTGATTTTTTTTAAACCTCCATTTTTCAAGTTGCGATTTTTAAATCACTGTCTAATTTTCTTTCTCAAGACATTTCTCTTCTTCCTCCATTTTCGTCCGACTTCACAGATATTAGATATGATAAAATATACAATACAAAAATCATAAGAACACGAGTCTTCCACTTAAAAAAAAAAAAAAGTCCCAAGCATTTGGAGTGATTTTAGCTGGAATTTTCCGCAATGAAGCGCTTGATAATCGACATCAACTCATTTGAATCTTTTGAATTCGGATCGATAGTGAAGAAACCATGTTGTAGTCCTTCAAATTGCACGTACTCAATCTTCTTTCCCCAGTTTTTGAGCCTCCTTGCATAGTCTTCAGCTCGGTCTTTGAGCAGGTCACTTCCTCCAGCCACAACCAAGATCGGATCAAAAGCCACTGCTTCAAGGCTGGGGCTTAGTGGCCCAAATGGGTTCACTAGTGGATGGTCTCTGGTTTCTCCAACTGGTATAGATAACCTCCAAAACCTACAAAATTCTAAACAATTGATCAATAATATTTTAATTGTCATTCAAATTAGTAATTAGATGTTAACATATCGTACATTATATTTAAATATAAACATTGAATTTATATATATATATATAGTATGAAAATGAGCATCCAAATACTCCATTTCATTTCAAATGTGAAAAGTTCAAACATATATTTAAATTAGCCATTTAAATAAAATGACCTAAATTAAATCAAATGATTGTCCGAAACAAAGCTTCCAACAAAAATGTTATATATGTGACGTATATTTCACTTTCAAAATAGAATGATGAGAAAGGTCCAAGGGCTGTGAATTGACCCAACAACAAAGAATTACCCAACTAACTTGTAATAATATGATTGTATTGTCTTTTTTTTTTTCAATTGAAAATCCTTCTAAATAATTGCTTCATCAATTAAAAGATTAGTAAAAATACGACAATTCAATGTCATGCGAATTGGTACTTAAAATTAGATAAAAAATTATGTCTATAACACTACTCTTTTTTATATCCTACCATAAAATCCATGTTTTTTTGACAGATAAAATCCATATTATATTAAGAATAATATTAGAAACCCTAAATTTAATTCTAAAATTTTACCAATTTTTAACTTGTCAGATAAAGACAATCTTTTGTTATCCCTTAAAAAAGAAAAAAACTTTTGGTAACAAATTGCAATTTTATATTATCTGTTAATATTGTTATTTTTAGGTATTAGGTCAATTTTTTAATGATCTAACATTTATTTTTCAATGATTTGATATATGATTAATGACAATTTTATGTGTTTCACTATAAATTTTTAATGTATACACTCTCATGTTATACTATTAAAAATTGAATTTAAAAATTAAAATATTAATTTCTATTGATAAGATAAAAATATAATTTCTATCATAATTTGATTTTAATTTTTTTTTAAAAAAATTGATATAAAAAGATGATATTAAAGTTGATATACTAATGTTTATCGACTTCCAACACTTTTCCTGGGAAAAAAAAGCAAATTTTCTTTTCAAATCATTCTCATTTTATTTTTCCATAACTTTGACAGTAATACTATATATAGAGTTTATTTTCAAAATAAGAGTGTATAGTTGGAATATCACCATCTTTTAAGTTCAAAAGAAAGCGATTAAAAAAAAAAAAAAAAAGGAAGCATCAGTTAAAAAAAAAAAACATAGGGAAACAAAACAGAAACCAACCTATCAATGAGCTCCCAGTTGAGAAACGCGTCCTTTGGACCCTCAGCCTCTGCCTTCGTCCTCACCGTCCCACCGAAAAACGGCGCCAAAAGCACATAACCCCTCAACCGAATCGGTCCCAACTCGGGCGATCCTTCTCCGAGTCGAACCGCCAAATGGTGAGCGATATTCCCACCGGCCGAGTCACCGCATATAAACACCTTCCCATAATCCGCCACGTGGCTCAGCCACTCGTCCGGCTCCTCCGACTCGGCTTCCGACTGGAGCCACTTCACAGCCGCGAAGCCGTCCTCTATGGCCGCCGGGAGCCGGTTCTCCGGAGCCAGCCGGTAGTCCGGGGAGACGATCACGGCTCGGAGCTCCAACGCGAGCCGGAAGCAGTAGTTCTGGCAGTTGGGCCAGGCGCGTGAGCCGATGCAGAAGCCGCCGCCGTGGATGTAGAAGTAGATAGGGAGCTTGGCGCCGGCGGGCGATTGAGCTGCCGGCTTGTAGAGCCGGAGGCTGAGGCCGTGGATGGGGTCGAAAACGACGTCCTTCCATAGGACGGAGCCGTCGTCGTTCACCGGGACGTCGAAGCTCGGCTTGGAGGAGCGCACGATGGAGCCGTCGCTGTACACGCGGAGGACGCCGCGGCACTCGTCGACTTCGTACGGCTGAGGAGAGGAGGCGGCGGGGGCAGTGCTTTCGGACGACATGTCGTTTTGTAGCTAGTTGGGTGATATATTTAGATTGTATATATGGAGATGCCAATATAATTAAGCGTTAGAAAATGTAGGTTGATTTAAGGATATAGAGATTAGAGACAGAGACAGAGAGAGAGTTGGTTTTTTTTTTTTTTTTTTTTTTGGGCTAAAAAAAAGAGTTGGTGCTTTGATGTTTGACGTTTGGTTATTGTAGTTTTGTGATTTGCGTGATGGTGTTTGTTGTGTCTAAATATAAATATTTATACACACACATATACATATGTAGATATATATGAATACGATCATAAATATAGGACTAGAGTAATACATCATGGACGTGTAATGGATATGCTTGTTTGGTTTTGAAGAGAAGGGTGGTTTGTCGTATGCTTTGTCATGACACGTGCTGATGGTCAATACTGTCAATTTTAAGCATGATATAAGCTTCTAAATTAACGCCATTGTTGATCATCGTTAACAGTGTTTGGTAGGGATGAAAATTTGAAAGGAAAGGATGAAGAAAATAATAATAATCAAAGATATTGATGGTGTTAAATATCATCCACTAATAATAGAGGTGAGTCTTAAAAATCATATGAAAAATATTAAAAATATCAACTCTAATATATTTAAGTTTTAAAAACAATATTGTCGTTTTTTTTTATTGATAAGTGTTTTGAGCATTATTCTATCAATTAATTGTATCTATTAATAAAAATATGATACATGAGTTGATACTAAAAAATTTTGATTAAAATTAATAACCTTAACACTACTTAAATAATATGAGGCTTATAAACAGGATCATTGTCTATTAATAATGATGTTTAATATCAGTGGTGTTTCAAAATATTTTTCAAAAAATAATATTGAAAAGTGTTTGATAAGCGAGATAAAAAAAAAAAAAAAAAAAAAAAAGGTAAATGTGGTTCCTACTATTTTTCGTAAGGGATGTCCCATCATTTTTAATCCACCCAAACATATAAACCCCTCTTTAAAAAATAAAAATAAAAATCCACTACTCATTATTATTATCATTATTAGGGGGACGAGCCCCATGGGTGAGCTTCATCGCAACTCACGGTGGAGAGCGATTCGGTGGGCGACGGCATCCTCATTGTGCTCTCGCCGTCATTCGATTCGAGGATCCAACAAGTCAACATCCACAAGATCTCGAGCTCACCGGCATCAACCAAATCGATCAGCAGGAGGGCTTGCCCTATCTTCTCAGCCTAGAATTCGGCAACCCATCGGCCGTCTCTACTGTTTTGTTTGGTATATTAGTTTAAATCCAACAAAACTGTGTTCTTTTTTTTTTACCGGATTTTTATTTTTTTTTTTGAAAAGTCAACAAAAATTATAACTAGTTTTTTAAAAAATTAATCAATTCTAAATTAAAAATTTTAACTACAACTAATGATCCAAATAAATGCTGCGATTTGGGCAAGGACTAAACTTGCAACACCGGCAGCTCTGAGGGCTCTATGTTCTTGGTTTTTTTTTTTCCAGTTTTTTTTTTTTTTTTCATATGTAATCTTATGTGAAAAACCCACACAAGTTTTCATTCACCCTTTTAATCTCAGCTGTTCAAAAATGATGAAAGGGTTAAAAATTTTCACCCTATGAATGGGATAAAATAACTTTACCCCATTGCAGAGTTCCCTTTTTTTTTTTTCTTTAACAAAAATATTTTCTTTTTTCTATTGTACGTGCTAAAAAAGATAAACGAAAAATAACTGTTTCTCTCATTCATAATTTTCCATCCTAAACATGTTTCCCATCCTTTTTTCCCTTTCCTTGTAACCAAATGAAGTGCTCGAAAAAACATACGTAAATGATACACTGGGCAACCAATACAGAGCTATAGGTTAGTTTTTTTTGGGGGTGACTAATATAGTAGACATTTAAGTCAACCCGCCGTCTATAAAACCATAGAAATGTTTTCATTAAAGAAAACACTAAGTTTTCTAACTTAAAAAACTCAGCCTGCATTTGGTGTTTATGTTGAGATTAAATATTAAAAAAAATTAAGTTAAAATTGGTAGACGTTTCAAAAACTAGTTATAATTTTTATTGATTTTTTCAGAAAAAGATAAAAAAACAGACCATAAAGTATAATTAAATTTAAAATAAACTCGAACACCAAACGTAAGCTTAGGATATATATTAAAAAATGACTTTCCAAACAAAACAAAACCAAAAAAAAAAAAGAAAGAAAAGAAAAGAATTGCTAAGAAACATAAACATTAAAGAAAGAACACAGGGTGTACGCGTTGATATTGTCTCATCCTTTGTCCGTATATGAGATTATCTATCTCATTGGAATGAGATTCTTTGTTAAACCTGATTTTTCAAATATCCCATTGTAACTTAGCAAATAAACGTTATATGCCATTCTGAAAATGGTAAATTAACCCCCAAAAAAATAATAATAATTATAAAAAAATAAAAGACGGAATAAAAAAATATTAACGGGATATTTACCAGCTCCTACTTTGCTCCTGTTCAATCCTGTTTTGAAAATATCTTAGTTCGGACAATAAAAGACGGAATAAAAAAATATTAATGGGATATAAATTTTGTTGTGTGGACAATATGTTAGTTCGGGCATATTGATACCCATTCACTAAAACCAATTCGAGCTGGAATACAATTTATTTTTAAACTTGATATGATTAGTTATGAACTTTAAATATTATAATTGCAAAATGAAATGTTAAACTTATAAATTTCACATGATTTATAATTACTTATGAACTTGATATGATTACATCTGAATTTGATTCAATTATTTATAAACTTTGAATTATTAATTTTGAAACGTCAAACTTGTAAACCTTACATGATTTACGATTATTTACAAATTTGATATGATTATTTACAAACTTGATACGATTATGTGTGAATTTGATTCGATTATTTACGAACTTCGAACTATTAGTTTTGAAATTCTTGACAGTGAAAAAGACCAATCCGTTGAGGAATTTTTTTTTTTATATATAAATATATTGCTTTTGTCATAGAGAGTAATTTCACCAAACCAACCCGCCGAAGATTGATTTTGGTCTATTGCACCCGTCGCTTAGCGAGGAGTATTGGGATGGGACGATTGGGGTTAACACGGAATAGATTGACATTAAATAATACAAGCATTTGTGAAAAATAGTTTCATATATATATACATATATAATTTCTTTTTTGAAACAAAAATATAGTACTTAATGCGGGTTATGTTCCACCGAGGGTTTGAAAACCCAAAACCGTATTCAACCACCACAACAAGAGGTCACTTTCAGTTTTCAAACCGCAACTATCGGTCACGATATGGCACCCAACCTCTAGTTCTGGTGCCAATTGGTTTCACAAGTTCTGGTGACTACCGGTTCACCAACATAGCCCCAATCAACAAAGCAATGACTAAATGAAGAGTTTTGTTTCATATAAATTTCAATGAAGAATCAAGTACAACTAGACTTCATGATTTTACTAATGTATGAATCATAAATCATGGTTTCTAGAAATGAAGAAAAAGCTTACTAGAGAAGGTAATTCAAACCCATCAGCCACCGATAGTGGTGGCATAGTGATCGATGGATGTCCACTTAAGACTCCCCATGCTCCCAACTCAGGTTCGATTCTTGCCCGTCCCTTCAATGTTTGCCATCCATGATGGGAGTGGCACTAATCCTTACCACTCCACCTATGGTACCAGTAGATTCCCATTGTGGCACTAATCCGGGAGACACAATGACAAGCTACTTTAAACTACTATATAGGGACTAGGAATTTTGTGGTTGGGATCTACTGATAGGGAACAATTCTAAACCGCCATATCTTTATCAAGTTCCATTATAGTGTCGTACTTCTCTTAATTTCATATGGTTATGATGTGATGTTACCATTCTCCGTCCTACTGGTGTACTCTTTACCTGCTGTGAGCATATATTGTGATCAAAGATTGAAGGACCTGCATTTTTATGGAGTGCATTGGCCTAATCTTGCACATTGAGAGCTTCAAAATAGTTCACCATTTGATTCAAAAGCGCTATTGTGAATTGTCTTCTCAAAGAATTTCATTGTCCCTCTTTCTGTCTTCAAAACAAAATAAGATAGAAAACATCAAAAACGAAAAATCTAAAATTTGTGATTCCTTCATCTCTCTTTATTAAACACTGCAATTTTACAGGAAGTAAGGGGATGTGAGTTTCAAACAAAATATACCATTAAATTAGATTTGAAAAAGAAACGAAACAAAACAAAAAGAAAATATACATGGTTACCATAGAAATAGGAAATTAAAGAATTATGCTAAACAACAAAAAACCCAGAACTAAGTTCATAATCGTCGAGAATATCCAGAACCGGCACATTTCTTGCAGAGTATCAACCCTACAGAATGAAAATATTAACGCAGTTCAGATTCTGAAATACTTACGAGGACATGAAAAGTTTCAGCTTATGCCATAATGACCATTTATTTAAATGACAAAATGACCACGTAAAATGTCACTTAAAACCAAATAGTATGGGCTAATTAGAATTAGAATCATATTTGGATTTCTACAAAAAAAAAAGAAAAAAAAAAAGTAATAAAGATTGTCCTATTTCTTTGTGAGTGCAATGTCTATTCCCTTAAAATTTCCATAAAAGCAATAATAGGTCCATTTGTGGAACTGATCAAAGAGTGAATATATACTTTTCCACCAAAAAAAAAAAAACGAATCGAAGCTTAGAACGAGTTTGTGCTTTGAAGCAATATAAATAACTATAGGGAATTAACTCAGGTCATCAATATGCTCATATCAGAAAATAATACCTGCACCCTTGCACACCTTACAGTCAACCAACCCCGTGTCTTGCTTCATCTTACCATCATTACAGAAAACACATTTTGTTCCACCTGCCAAGAAGAGAGATTAGTATTTTCCTATGAAGGTGCGAAAGAGAATCACAAGTCACCACAGAGTAAGGAAACATAAAGGCCAGACAGGTCTAAGTCAAATTGACTAAGAAAATGGAGGGAGCCAATGCTACGCCTACAGTCACACAGAAACAAAGAAAGGGAACATTGGAGATCTCTGATTCTCCACAAGCACGATTTATGCCAACCGGCAATCAGGGTTTAGTTATTTCTTTTCACTCTGGTGTTTGTATTTTGTCTTGTATGTTGTATTCCCTAAGGACATCTTGTCCTCTCACCTTTGTAATTGAATTAATTATCAAGGAAATATACGTTTTTCTACAAAACAACTATGAATCTAAACCTAGAACTCACGGTCGAGTAGCAAATGCAATCCTCAAATAAGAAAGCAATTATTGGCAAGCACAAAGATGTGATTTAAAATCTTCTCATTTCTCCTGGAAAATGTATGATATCATTGTATATGCAGGAACATGTTGTCCATAATGCACGAAACTGAAACAGGAAATTATAGCAAAAATCAAGAAGTGGAAATATTGTAACAAGATGTGAACCCGAAAAACGAAGCAACATGAAGACCGAAGGAAAAATAAGCTAGTGTGATGTACAAACTTATTGCAAGTTGCGAAGCTAGTATCAACATAGTGTTAGTTCATCCTAGCACTTCAAGTACTCGGGTGTTTGGGGTACCATCTGGAGATGGTATTTTGCCATCTGGATTTTAAATTTCCAACTGTACATCAAACTTTCTCTCCCTTTCATTTTCAAAAACTCAAACTTTAAAAGTCTGTAATTTTCTCATTTCAAATCGGAATGAGATGATTTTTATGTCAAAATGCTCGTAAAGACGACACGAACAAGACAAGATCCATTTTGCATATTTTTTTCTGAACATATTTCAAATTTTTGCACTAATTTCTATATCACAGAACTTTGTCAAAAGTTTTCCCCCCCAAACACACATTTCCAACTCAACCTCCAAAACACCATCTTTAGATATTAACCCAAACAGACATTTCACAAGCCTTCTTCTAAAGATTCCAAATGACCGTCATCTCAACTTTTTTCTAATAGATGTACGCTTTTCTGTAATTTAAAGAAAAAGAAAACAAGAAAAAAAAAAAAGAAAAAGAAAAGATGTTCTACTTGTCTGAGAGGTAAAATTATATGATCTTGATAAATAGCCACTACTCTCTCTGGCCAGAAAATTATTTTATTGCATACCCTAGTCTAATTGTATGCGTTAAAAAATCATCCCATGAGAATGTCACAGTGAGCTACACCATATATTACTGTTAATTAGTCTCCCACGTTTCGGTTCACCGAAAAATCGCTTCTTTTATGTTTGAACTAAAACAGTGGAGTCCTAAAACCAGTTTGCTGAATGTACAGATCCGTTCCTACCTTGAACCTTGAACAATTTCCTAAACAATCCGAACCAACATATGCTTAAATATTTTTTGATGTCTCAAATAAATTTGCTAGATCCCATGAAATCAAAAGAGTGCATATTAAAAAATTAAAAAAAAAAAAAAAGCAAAGCTGACTTCCATCAATAAATCATTAGAGACCACTCTAAAGAATATATCTTGTAGTTTTCTGAAAATTTTACTCAGCATCAGTAATGAATGGTGCCTCCGGAAGTCGCTTAGTCAGAGAAGTGGCTTCAAAGCTTCAGCAATTGCAATGAAGGAAGGCAAGACAAGCTAAGGTTTTTTAGGTCAACAGACACCCTTGAAAAGGCTATGATCTGCCCCTTATCCAGCCCTTTCTCTTCCATTATGTTTTTAAAAATTAATGACAAAAAAATTTTCGCCAGGATGATTCATGAATTACGATCCGGTCTACTTGTCATTATACAATCTAGTTATCATCTATCCTCATAATTTTTCAAGGTGCCAAAGTATGACGCATTCCTTTTAAGGAATATAATCAAATTTCTTAGTACACGACATTAAAGCCGCAAACCTATCATGCAATCAATACAAGTTGAAATTCTCACAACGGTTTTTCTGTTTATTCATTTTTTTTTTTCAAAGATATTGACAAGGTGGGACCTTTTCTTTTACCACAAATCACAAGAATTCACTCTATCTGTCATATCTAAACCGAGTTTATACTCCTAATGTCATCATTATCAAAATTTTTACTTAGCAAAGCAAATATAAATAGTCAAATCGCTCCAAACATGACCTCGGATATCTTCGGTAATAAGCATGAGTCAGAGTACCATCGTTTGTACATTCTCATGTTATAAACTAAGACAAAACCTTTTTTTTTTTTTTTTTTGACCCTTTTCATTGATAAAATAATCAATTACAAGGATAAAAGAGGATGAGACGTCCTCAAAGAAGAGAAAAAACAAGGTCTAAAAACTTATTAGTCTAAAATAGGAAAATCAAGGAAACAATGTAATGCAGCAAATACTATGAAAAACAACAAATTCTAAATTATAGCAAATAACACTAATTATAATAATTATACTAATAAAAATGATGAGGATAATACTGCTTTAAAAAAAAAAAAAAAGGAAGAAAAGTTGCATACCATTTCCAGCACAGCGCTCACAGGGCACAGGATCTCCCTACGAAACAACCAAAAAACTTACTGACCAAAAACACGAAAACCCCATTTCTCTGCATCAAAGTTACTTTCTCGGGAAACAAACCGAACTAGAAAATGAAGCAAATTAAGAAATGGGAGAGCAGAAATTCTTGGTATTACCTTAAGGCCAAGAAAGAGAGAGAGAGCAATGGTGGCCAAAACACTGATAGTGGCGAGAAAAGTTTGGGTATCCAAAGAGGCCTCGAAGCCACTGAACAGCAAAACTGGGTAAACAAAGAGCCTGGTGGGTTGTGAGTTTCCGAGCTTGGGTCTTGGGAGAGTGGCTGAGGAACGAGGGAGGAGGAAAAGTTCTGGTTTTGAGGAGAGAGAATGGGTTGTATAGAGAGAAGTTGTTGGTGTAGAAGATATTGAAGAAGATGAAGAAGAGGAGAGAGAAGAGAGAGGTTGAAGAGAGTAGCAGGAGAGAGTAGCCATGGATAGAAAGAGGAATATGTGGAGCTCAGTTTTGGTTTTGTCTTTTGAGTTTTTGGGCTGTTGTCTCCGCTTTGTCTTTTCTCACTTCCCCTTACCTACATTGTAATTAATTAGACACCTTTTTATTCTTTTTTTTTTTTGAAAAATCATAGTAAATAGTATTTTTCAGAAAATAATTAAAATAAATAATAAATTTTTAAGATATTAATAAGTATAAATAGCAACTTTATTAAGTACTTTTATTAAATTTATTTTTTACATAATAAATTTATTATTTATCTAATAAAATTTATATTTACTGCTATTTCTTTCAAATATTTTCGAAACCTATTATTTACCTTCATAATTTATGAAAACTAATTTTTACTTCTTTTTCTTTCTTTCTTTCTTTCTTGTTTTGTAACGGATTTTTTTTTTTTTTGAGACGTGTGAAAAATAATCTTTTTAGTATAAATATTCTAAGTTTTGATAAATTATGATTCGTTTGGATCATACTTATAATATTAGTATTTGAATTAAATATAATAAATGTTTTTAATATGCGTTCGCATGTTTACACTCAAAATGTATGCATTCAAATGGAGCATCCGTTTTAATTTCATTGAAATACATTTGAGTGTTTTAAAAAACTGTGTATTTAAATGGTAAATAGTATTTGTGTTGAGCTTTATTAAAAAATATATAAATATGTGTGTTCTTAAAATGCAAAACACTTGTATTTCAATGAGATATGCATTTGGATATAAACTTTGAAATACATTTGAGTATTTAAAAAGTGTGTATATTCAAATGGTTTATAATGTTTGTATTGCAGTTTGTTCAAAAAGGTGTGTCTTCAAATACAAAACAGTGATAACCAAAAAGAATATTGTATTGTAGTATAAAAATATTCCAATAGAATGCGAGATCAAAACGCCCCAACGTGATTGTTTTTGTAAGTTTCATGATTTCCTTCATTTAGTATAGAAAATACGTTGTTAATCTTAAAATCAAACTCTAATCTGCCAAGAAAATAAAATTTTTAATTTTTTTCAGACCCCAAAGTGACAATTTTAACCCATACATTTATTTTTAATCAATCCTTGAATTTATTGAGCAATGTTAAAATGACAAGGGGCACCAATTGCAAGACAATAATAGAGTAGTTATTCCAGTTCGCTGTTCAACAGCTCGATGGAGCCCCTTTCTTTCCCTTTCTTTTCCCATGGTGATATACCACTCGACTCACACAAACTCTCCAAAATGATTAACAAAAAATAGTAAATGAATTTCATAGTCTATCAGACTGACTTTGATCGTATAGAAATAAAGGTACGATAATGTGACATGGTACAAAGTTGATCCCTTAAAAAGGATCAACAATGTTTTGATCCTAAAAAATAACATTGATATTACATTTTTGAAATTTAATGGAAATAATTGCATGCCCATCTCGTAAAACTTGATTCCTTCTTTGAGTGATTTGCCTTCGTAAGGTGCACATGTCATAGAAAATACAACAACAAGCTTCTTTTCAGAACTTCTACTCACCATCACTATCAGAACTTCAATCCATAATATTTATCTAGCATCTGTGAAAGAATATTGTTACCATGGATAAGAGGTATGAAAGAAGATATCCACTATTAAGCTACCAATTCAAATAAGCATATCCAATTTTGAATTTCACCAAATTTCAGATATAACTACCATTTTCTAAAAAGTATTGTCCCAAAAGATATCTGATAGATTATTTATCTTTGTACACATTGAAGTAAAATATTTTGTACATAAACAACCACTAATGAAGAAATGAGCTAAGATGACTATTAGAGTTTGCCCCTGTTGTTAATCTGCTATGAAGTTGCTAAAATCTACGGTAAATGTATATTAAAGAAAACGTATGAATATGAGCAGAAAAAATATATTAAAAACTTAAAGTGGTTTTCCATTTCCTGAATGTGCAATACTGATGACTTTCTTGTCCTAAATATGCAATATTGAAATATCAACAACAAGATAATCATTGGATCGGATGAAAGACGGACCTTTTTGATTACACGTTTTGAACTTCTTTTTTCAGCTCAACAGACTTACGGGTCCGTCTTCTAGATACAGTCCCGGTTGACATAGACCACCGTTTACGTACTTCCTTGAAATACAGATACACTTGATTTGACCATATTTTTCGACAATGTCTTTCCACCCAAGCTAAAAAAATCATATATATACATTTTTTTTTTCTTTTTCTTTTGGGCTTTATATCCCCATTCTTTTTCTCCTAAAAAATTTGTGCCAATAAAACTCATCAAAGGACAGGCGGTTTGCTGCAACAATAGAAAGATCTGTTAGAATGAATGAATGTAGATGTGATACAGTAAATCAAGCAAACTATAACTTTATTGTAAAGTTGAATCACTAAACCTGGATTCGGACATAGCAGTTTTAAACACACGTCAACACAATCCGGATTCAATCTGGGAAGGATTACTTGAGAAAATGGAAGACGTGTACTCGACTTTATATTCTTTAGTACCTGAGGAATGGCAAAAAACTCTACAAGGTAATGGATCTTGCACATCTTAAGGTTCTTTGCCTTTCTTGAGAGGAAAAAAAAAGAGTAAGTTAGTACCTGAGCATTATTCCTACCACGGAAAGGGGGGTATCCATTAAGAAGCTCAAAAAGAATTGCGCCAACACTCCACATGTCGACCTACAAACAAGACCTAGCTCTAAGTTTGACCTCATTTATAAAACGGTAGAGAGAAAAAAAGAATTTTGAAAGGTTCTTACTTTTTCATCATATCTTTGGAATCCTAGAACTTCAGGAGCCATGTATAATGGGGATCCACAGACTGTCTCAGCATACTCGCCTGGATTCACACTTCTGTCGTAGCAAAAAAGGACAACAAAAAACGAAGAATCACAGTGCCATTATTTTCTTGGCTAAAATTCAGAAGGGATTTGAGAAATGAAAGATAAAAAATAGGTGGGATTGCACCACCATTTTTCTTACATTGGAATTTACCTTGAGAGACCAAAATCAGCTATTTTTAGCACCGGATCCTCCTCTGTGCCAGATAATAGAATATTCTGATAAAATGATAAAGCACCAGGGTCATTATTTTTAAAGAACTCTATAACATAAATAATTTTCTATCGAAATAAAAATCTAAAGAAGCCTCACTGCTTCAGGTAGGAAACCTCGGTAAATTTTCAATTTCCCCTTTTTTATTCCGTGGTTTATACAGTTTCTTACAATTAAATTGGCTCAAGTTGTCAATGGTTCAAACTCGAGAGAAGCATAAGAAAATCTATCATTTGCAAATAAAAACATCTTCTTAGGACTTAGTCTTTACCTCTGGTTTCAAGTCCCGGTGAATGATGTGGTGAGAATGCAGTATTTCCAAACCAGCCCCTGCAATAGGGGAGTTTGATGAACGAAACAAAGAGTGGCAATAATAGAGAACAGCTAATAAAGAAGCTACCAAGTTGTTGCATAAATCTTCTCGCAATATGTTCCTGAACTCTCCCATGCCGATGAATGTAGCAAGCAAGATTTCCACCAGAACAAAATTCCAGTACGAGAAAAACGCAATCTTTATCCTGTGGTTGTCAATTATTAGCCTCCTCTTGATAATAACGAATTGAACAATTTGGATTTAGTTGTAACATGCAACTGTGCTACAAAGAACAAAATGTTGCTTTCTTCCATTCTCAAACTTTTCCCTGGTGGCCGCAAGAAAGAACTTGCAAATAATATGCTATTTGCCACCACTATCATTCAATAGGAAGGAGGGAGAGTGGAAAAGATGGATAGATTTAGAAGGATTGAGAGGAATACTAATTTGGTTAATTACTCTGTTGTCCTTGTTAATCATTTGTAATAATATTTTGAAGGTAAAATATTCTTTTTAAGTTTTTATTGATGGATTTCTTGAACCCTCCCATTGGAGGGATGATACTTTGTGGGCCTAGAGGGAGATTCTATCCCTCCATCTCTCCATTCCATCCTCTCCTCCCTCAACCAAACAAGGGATTAGCTCTTTCCCTCCCAACCGATTTTCTGTCTCCCCTGTCCTACATAATTTAATTTTCAGATTCACCTTTCTGCTTAAAATAATCTCCTGCTCAGAGCAATTCTCCCACCAAAAGTTGGAACTACGATCAACTGACTCCAACTGAGGAAAATTACCGGTAGTAGGATCACTGAAATTTCATCTGCATACAACTTTAACAAGCAAAGAGAGAGCTAATAATTGACATGAGTTTTATGTTAGCCTCTTCTTCCATCTGCTCCCCGCTTCCCTTTGGGTGCCCTTTTTCGCTTCACAAATTCAAGCTTTCACATATGTGGTAACGGGGCAAAGGCGGGGTTCAAAAGAACCATGTTTGAAAACTTCTTCAAACGAAAACAAGCCAATTTTTCTCCTTACATGACAAAGTTTTATTGCTATCACAATGCATAATACTTGTTTCTTTCATATAATTACAAAACTCATCATTACCCTTAGATTTTAGCTAAATTCACAACCTTGAATGCTGTATTTCATTAATAGATTTGTGGACTAACATTATTCTGCTAAAAGCAACTTTGTGGCAACATTTCCGAACCATCTAAATCAACTCTATTTTTACCGCAAATACCTAATTGAATACAGAAAACCACCGTAACACAATCCCAGTTCAAAACATATGCTTCGTATACGAAAGGGAATTTCCTATAAAAAATGCAAAACAAAATCACCTTCATTGCTGTCAACACCATTCCTATAACAAATATCCATATACCATTCCTCACTTGTTTTAGACCGTCACCAAAACTTAAGCATAATCTTTCTTGGATTGCAGTAACGGAAAACCACTACTTCCCCTACAACTTTGACTCTCACATAACCATCTAAAATCAACTCCATTTTAAACATATAAGAAATATAACTTTTTACGATAAAAGAGGTCATATGGATAAAGGGTGGCCTACCCAGATAACCCCGAGGAGGCAATGTATCCGCGTGATAGATGGATCCCTCACGGAGTGAGTTGCTTACATACCCCGTTTACTACAATGGAACTGACTCGAACCTAAAAATGTTACCGCCAGTATACCATATACAGGCACGGTGTCACATAGTGAAGGCTTAAGTTAAGCCTCCACTCACGTTATTTTGTTCTTTCAAAATTTTACCTATATTCTTGTTAATTTGCCAAATAACCCCCATAAAAATCGAGAAAAATCATTTATCACCCCCTCAAATCCCATAAGAATTGAGAAAATTCAATTTGGCCCCAAATTCAAATCTACACATACTCGCATGAAACTGAAATATAGCCCCCTGTAAAAACCAAAAATTTCTCAATTTGTCTCATGAAAAATTTAGAAAAAATATATATATTTTCAAGTCCCAACTGCATAAAAATCATGACTCTGTCACCGATCAAATAAACATCTGGAACGACCCAGAAAATTGTAATTAACAAACTGGGAGTGAAAACGAGTCAATTAGTAAAATGATACCAACAATTTTTATTAGTAAAACAACTTCGGAACGACGGAGAACAACCGATTTCTTAATTAGTAGTTCTAGTGTTAAAATGAAAGAAGGTTATTTTACTAAAGAATCGCCCAAAATGAATCAGAAAAAAAAAAAAAAAATTTGGTAGGGCAAAAACAGGAAATCCCAAAGAAAAAGAGAAGATGAAAGAGAAGGAAAGGCTAACCCGAAAGACATGGAAGAGGCGAACGATGTTGGGGTGGTTGACGGAGGAGAGGAAGGTGAGCTCGCAGTCCAAGCAGGTCCTGAGATGGCGGTTGAGTCTTGACAGAAACACCTGCTTCACCGCCACCACTTCCTCTCCATTCACGATATGCTGCCCCTTCCACACCGTCGAGAAACACCCTTCTCCTATCTTCGACTTTATCACGTACTCTCCCACTGTCATGGGTTTTGTCGGATTTTGCCTTGTCCTTTTTGCTTCTTCACCTTCCTTCTCCTTTTCATTTTCCATTTCCATTTCCATCTCCATCTCCATTTCCATCAATGGCTAGCCTTCCTTATTTCTTATTGAATATTTGATTTGATTTTCCCTTTTTTTTTTTTTTTTTTTTTAATGTATTCTGTTGCTTTCTTGTCTCTTTGTCTGGATTGAGATGGCTTTTATAGGCGGATGGGTCTCAGATGATGCATTTTTTTAAAGATTAATAATAAATTCTAATATAAATCTTTAAATATAATAATAAATAATATAATTAAATTTATAATCATATAATATTTATAAAAAAAATTATCATTCTTTTGCTTCTTTCTCTTCTTAATATGAAAATATGTATATAAATTTGTTGTTAAAATTAATCATAAATCTGATTTTTTTTAATCTAAGGAAATGTAGGAATTTATTATAAATATATTATAGTTTATCATCTTTTAAAAAACATGTTATAAACTTTAAATGTAATTATAAAATATGTTATTTGTTATAATTTTTCTTTTTTTTTTCTGTGATAAAATTTAGGGCTCATCTGAGAGCGTTTTTGTAATGATTTTGTTTTGAATAAAAAAAATTGAAGAATGTTTTAAAATGACTTTTTGATATTTTTTTGAAATTGTGTGACCGCAGAAATTGATTTGAATATAAGAAAAAGTAAAATTGTGTTTTGATATGTTTCTAAATTGAGTGTGTATTTACAAAATGAAAATGAAAACGTGAAAATTACTTTATTTCATTTTCGAAGTCTTTAACAAAACATGAAAACAATTTCTTATTTTGGTTTCTGTTTTCTAACTTTGTGCAAGACTAATGTTATTTTAGAACCATTTTCAATTTAGTTTTATTGGAAACAGAGAGATTTCTTTCCAAAAAGTTTTAAAAACAATACCAAATGGGGCCTTAATGGTTCATTTGTGAATATCATTATCAAATATTGTATTCAAATATAATGCAATAAAATCTAATATGCATTTGGATATTTTTTTTTCTTATATTGTATCCAGATGCAATGTGTAATTGGGTTGTTAGAAAGAAAAAGTATGTGATATAATTAATAAAAGTAGATAGAAAGAGAGAGAATCAATTATGTGATTAGTAAACATCTTAAAAAAGGAAATGATAAATAGTAACTATTGTTGACGGGTAAAACTCGCCTAACAAATCCCACAATAATGAGGATCTCTAAGAACTATCACAGCAACAAGACAACAGAAAATAATAAAGGAAAAAAATGTAGAATATAGAATACGGAGATTTATAGAGATTCACTGCCAATTAGCTACTTACATCCTCTCTGCCGTCTGAGGGTTTCACTATCTTTTTCAAAATTACAAGTGGTGTAATCTAATAAGTTGTTAGATGAGGTTTCTGAATGCCACTTTACCATTTATTTGTAGCCTCATAAACAACAACCCTTTAAATAATATTTTAACTAATCAATAGCTCTTCGTGGATGCACCAAAGGTTAACTATTTGTAGACCCAAAGTTTCCTTAATTCCCAACCACTGATTCAGAAACCGCCATCTAATATTTTAAAGCTACTCATTAGATCAATAGTCAAGACAAAATGGCAGGAATTCGAAAAACTAATTGACAGTTAAGATTTTGAAAAGTATGAAACAACGTGACCACAATCTGAAATGATGTGACGGTTCCAAAATCTTAGGTACGTGTCAATGACAGAGTAATCATAGCATAACCGTCAAGCTAAACAACAAAGCAAAACCATGAATCCCGGTAACTAGTAGCCCGAAGCACTTCAAGGTACCGAATCCGGAATTATTTTGGGTTATCGAGCTGGATGGGGGAAAATTATGGATAGGTAGTCCATATCCTCGAGATACCAGAACCCTAACATAATTTGATTTGCAAGCGTCGATTTTGGTGCCTAGTGATCTAGGATATACGATTTTAGATATTTGGATCTCTAATTATCAGTCAAGATTATTTATTATCTATAATCAGAATCTATAATATTGATGATTATCTCCACCTTCTGAATTCAAAAATTGAAATATTTATACTTTGAATAATAGTTAAGGGTTATCTCTTAGTATGATACAAATACATGATAAATTTCTTCTGGAAACCCTAGGTCACATTCTATAGAGTGCACCACGTGTAATTCCGAAACATATAATGAAACCCTAAGCTCTAAGAGAGGACGTAACTAGCCAATTTGTGATGAACCTCTATAAATCTCCGTGTTCTTTATTTTTTGCATTCTTTACTTTTACTGTTTTGTATTGTATTACAACCATGATATTTTTTGGCGATCCCCGTACCACGAGATTTATGTGGTGAGTTTTACCCATCAATAATAAATCCTAACTAAGCTAAATATAATTAAGTTTTTTGCAATGTTTTGGAGGTAAAGACTATAATGAGACAATTTAATAGTTCAAAACTGGTTCTTTGATGTTTTAAAGTTCGAATTCTATAATGGGATTAACCCTATAATTCAATAATTAAAAATGAAATAAATCCTACTAAAGGAACCACTTATTGTTGTCATTTTCTTTCTTTGAGGATTTATTTATTTATTATTATTATTTGTATGAAAAGCTAGGTTGAGTGGTTGTTTTGGTCCTTTTACAAAAATGGTGGAACTTTCTTTTTCTTTCCTTTCTTTTTCTTTTTTTAGTTAAAAGGCCGTTCTTCTTCTTCTTTATATAAATATACACACACAAACATATATTTTGATTAAAATAGTCATCATTGGTCATTGATTGTCATTGATCAGTGATATTGTTCTATCAATGATTAATAACCAAATTTATTAGTGATGAACCATCAAATAATCTATCATTAACATAGCATTTATAAAAACAATAATTTTATACATAAAGAAAACTTGAAATACTTATTAGAAATTTCTCTATATACTTTTGTTTTTTTCTTTTTTTTTTTATTTTATTTTTTGGCTGGGATTTGAGACACCCAGTTAGCATTTACGTTAGAATGAAATTCAATGGTTTAAGTTATAGAAAAATTTTGAACCACCAATAGTGATCTTAAGTAAATTATATATTTTATTATTTTGAAAAGACATTTTGTAATTAGGAGGGAAAGTGCGCAAGCGAGCCAAATTACCATCAAGGTTATTTTGAATGTAAAACTACCATTCAAATCGTACGTCGACAGAACTGAGCCGCAACATATTCCATGGGGAGATGGAGATCCATATGGATGATATCGTTTTGTCATTAGCACGGAAAACATCAAGAAGCTTTAATTAGTAGCTTATAATTTGGGTCTCATGAAGAGCCAAGATGACGAGGATCATTTGAACGTAAATGGGAATTCTTCTCAGGCCGATGCAATATGGAAAACGCTAAGAAGAAGAAGAAGAAGAAGAAGAAGAAGAACATGCCAAAGAATTCCTTTTATTGCTCCGAAGAAGAATGAAGAAGATTACGAAGAACGTGAATCATGAGGGAATTTTGCTTCCATTGTGACAAGAAAGAAGTTATAATTTCCTTTATCATAAGCACAACCATGCAATGTCTAAGAACGTGGAATGCGAGTAGTTAATTACTCTACACCGATTATTGAACAATACACATTTTGAAAATCAACTACATGACATATTGCCAGACAAAAAAAAAAAAAAAAAAGTTGTAAGCAAGCACTTATTTAACAATCTACAAAGAAAGAACTTGTGCTGAAAAGAACTCTGGATTAGGAGGGATGGGGATTTCAATAGTACCTTCCAACATAAGCAACACTTTCTTCATCGAGGGACGTCTTGATGGGTTATCCTGGATGCACCAAAGTGCAACTTTCACCATTTTTTCCAATTGTCTCTCGTCTATCTCTTCATTTCCCACCAATTTGAGAAGCTCGCCTCTCTCAAAGCAATCATAGACCCACTCTTCCAACACAGCTTCTTCCTCGGGAAGAGTCCAAATCAAATTCCTTCTGCAGCATATGATCTCCAACATGACAATTCCGAAGCTGTACACGTCTGCCTTGGTTGTAATGGGTAATTTCCGATGCCACTCAGGGGCAACATACCCTCTTGTCCCTCTGATCCCAGTATTAGTTTTGGTTTGGTCAGGCTTTAGCAATTTTGCCAATCCAAAGTCTGAAATCTTGGCATGGCTATACTCATCAAGGAGTATGTTTTGAGGCTTAATGTCGCAGTGGATAATTTGTGTTGCACACTCTTCATGGAGATAAAGAATTCCACTCGCTATACCACAAGTGAGTCCCAATCGTTCATCCCAACAGGGTTTGTTTTCTGGATTGAAGAGCATATCTGCAAGCGATCCGTTGCTCATATGCTCGTAAACCAGGAGCCTATTTGACCCTTCATAACAATATCCTAGTAACCGGACTAGGTTCTTGTGATGGGTTCTCCCAATTGCTTTCATCTCATTCTGAAACTCTCTTTCTCCTTCCTCCAACACTTTTCCAAGTTTTTTGACAGCAACTTCCTTTTGGCTGTTCAAAATAGTCCCTTTATAAACTGTCCCAAATGATCCTCTACCAATTTCTTCCTTGAAACCATCAGTCATTTTCTCTAGTTCTTCGTATGTAAAAGACATTATAACCCCGTCGCCCAGCAATTCAACGTCTTGACACCTACAGCTCTTCTTATTTATCTCTTTATAGACATGAAAATTCCTTTTCCGGAAGACAACCACAGAAATGACCAACATAATAAAACCAAAAGAAATTAGTATGATGCCGATAATTAGGATGTCCTTCCCATTTCTTTCGTCACTGTCTTGTGGAACAGTTGTTGTAGTATATACCTTGATGAGGGTAACATCCGAAACTTCTAGCGTTCTGCGCCCGTATAGCAATGGAAGCCTCTGCTTTCGGCACACTCCGTCTTTATAAAATGCAGCCTCACAATTGCAATCATCTGAACAAGCTTGTATGCATCCTTCTTTCGCTTCCACTTGCAGAACTGAATAAGTAGTGTTCGCCCAAATTGTGTTTGAAAGTTCTTTGATGTCGTAAGCAACACTGTTACTTTTGTTCGCACAACTGTATGCAACGAAGGTGCTCTCGCAGCCTGAACTCCAATTTCCCTTCTCCACAAAGTCGAACCCCGGAAGACATGTACAGTTGGCTTCTTGATCATAATTGACACAAAACGCGTTTATTCCACATATGCCATTGGGATCGCACTTATCATTAGAAGATGACCATTCGATCGACCAGGTGCTGTTGCTTTGCCTCAGATTGTACGAGTACAAACGGAATATCCCATCTACATCGATTCTCATTAGATAAGTTCTGTCTTTTGTGGGATATTCTCCATTTGTAATGTTCTTAATATTCACTCCTGTAGAATTCAGCAAGTAGAGCTGGATATCGGAATCAAAAACTAGGCTCATGTTGTCTCCTCCCCCGACCGTACCAGATGCATAGTAGGCATATGAATAAGCATCTGTAGTTCTTATAGGATACTGAACAAGGTTGCCATCATTTTGCATGATGAGACGAAAACGGCCTGATGAGTGATCAGATTCCGAAGCACTCGAAACCAACTGGTTACCTGCTCGGAGACGTTGAGTAGGCAAAAGGGTGTCCGTCGGGTTGTTGAAGCTTTCCCATATTATCCTCCCACTGGAGCTATAGAATATCAAATTGCCTGAATCTAGCATGGAAGCCGAAGATGCTGGCTGATCACGATCTCCGATGTAGTGCTCGTCGCCTGTCGATGATCGCAGGACAAGTCTTCCTTCACTTGTGAACTGCAAAGTGGAATTGCTGGTGACCGGTGGGGAGTCACGATTCGCAGTCCACACAACAGTCTTTTGGGGAATTCCCGCCATGAAGATGCCGACGGAGAAGCCATCGCCTTGCTTGTAAAACCCGAAAGCAAAGAGACCCGAATTCGACAACCATGAGGAGTTCTGATCATGAGGTGTTAGAGAAGAGCCAAGACTTATGTTGGACAGTCTTTGTTGAGCTTCAGAACCAGTAAGTAGTAGTATAAAGGCAAGGAGTGGTAGTAACCTTAGATAAACCATTAGAGAGTGATTTGGTGTCTGTCTATTTCGTATCTCTTTCCAAGGTATGGTTGTGAGAAAACTCCAAATCTGAATTGCTTTCAGCAATGAAAGAAATTTTTTCCTCAAAAGAAAAAAACCCAAAAAGGAAGAAAGATAAAAAGGGAAAAGGAACGTTCCAAACCGATATTTCCACTGAGAAACAAAGTTTACAAGTCAATGTCTCTTTCTGCTTATCTATCAAATTTATATAAAATAGTATATATGTCTACATCTATTTTTTTCCACTCTCCTTTCTTATTAGAAATGACCTTTTCGTAATCGACCCGTTCAAATACTTCTAGAAAGCTTTAAAGCTGTCAGGGAATGTCAAACCCTTTTTTTCTTTAAAGTGTCTTTTGGGCTATACAGAAAAATTTGTGCTTGTGGATATATATTAATACATAAATGATATATACTATATATATATTTAGAGAGAGAAAGTTCTGACATAATTATTTTAAAAGATGACTCTATCAAATTGGTATACTAACGTGACAAACGTATTTGATGGTGAAAATCCGTCTTAATAAACTCTGTGGAATTTAGAATTATGTCAAACCAATCATGCAAGTAGAAAACAGAAATGCAGAAAAATAAAAGTCTAACAAAATCTATGGAATTTAGAATTCTGTCAAATCAATCACACAAATAGAAAACATAAATGCGGAAAAATAAAAAATGTGCAGATTTATAAAGATCCACCCTTAGCAAATAACTACATCCTTTTTGTTTTTGTGGGGGAGTACTAGCAATTACATCCAAAGCTATAATTGGCTAAATGACTTAGCATCTCTTGAGGTTTACACACTTATTAATAGCTTTTTAAGTAGTGTTAACATTAATTTAAATTAATTATAATACATTTGAATGATTCAAAAAATTGACACTATATATGTTCTGGAGCTGAAAAGGGATCGATCTTATATGTGTGACACCTTGAATCAGCTAAATAAGGCCAGACTAGGATTATGATACTGCTTTTTGAATTATTAAGGGTGCCACGATAGAGCAATATTGCTTAGACCAATATAATTTCTTCTATAAGCGACTAGGGCTAGCCTAGTGGTGAAGACGGGTTGGGTTAAGGACTTAGAATGCCTTATCCCAGGTAATGATGGAGTTATAGGGATACATGCGTGCATATCAACCAACCACCAAAAAAAAAAAAAAAAAAAAGAGAGAGAGAATTTCTTCTATTATTTTGATTTCTAATTTCAAGGGTATTTTTGAAGTCAAAATTTATAGGGATACATGGGTGCATATCAACCAACCAACAAAAAGAGAGAGAGAGAGAGAGAGAGAATTTCTTCTATTATTTTGATTTCTAATTTCAAGGGTATTTTTGAAGTCAAAATTAATTGGTAATCGAGAAAATGTATAAATTTATATATTAAATGTAATCTAACAATATAGAAATGCAGAATTTTAAGACACATGATATACAATCTAAATAAAAATAAAATAAATGGTGTCAGAAGGTAAATAACACTTCATTTTTTTTTCTTCTTAAGGGTATTTTTTTGCATTTTTAGGTCAAAATTAAATGCTTGACCAAGAAATGATATAAATTTTTACATTAATCATAATCTGATAGTATAAAAATGTAAAACTTCAAAATGCAGGGTAAACTTTTTGAATAAAAGCAAAATATTAACTATTTGATAATTCTTAACAAAAGGTTACGCGATTGAAATGATACCTGATTGATTGGTAATATTTTTATTAATTCCTGAGTCCTTTCTAAGGAAAGTAGTGTTATGGGACGAGCTTCTTTCTCTATTCCTATTTACAAACATGTGTTGAGTTTACAATTAGCATATATCTTTTTATTATTATTATTTTGAAAGTGAAGAGATTTGAATTCTATATTTTGTCGTAGAGTTAGGTGTAAAATTATTACTAGAACAACTTATAAAGGGTTCATAAGAAAATGATAATTGGGTTGGGTGGTCTTTTTTAGTCACCTATGTGAGTAGATGACCCAATGTTTTTCTTTTTCTTTCTTTTTCTTAGGATGGTCTTGAAAATGGTAAATCAAACCGTCCATTTGTTGTGGCATTTCTTGGAGATGTGAATCGAGGTCTGTGGGAGAGGAATTGATGAGGAGGAGTTGTTGGAGTTGCTGAGAAGCGACATGCATCTCATTACGAAGTTGGAATCGCACATCAACATTGATAGCTCGAACAACAGCTAGCGATTCAGGCACAAATGGGGAGATATCCGGTGTGGCGGGGACTAGGCTCCAAAATTATAGCCCGATTGGAGCTTGGTTAGGGATCCGGTGAAATTAAAGCTGGCTTTGGAAATTTTTGTGATTTGCTTAAAATCTAATGCGTTTTTTTTTTTCCCAATTATTTTGATAGATTTAGGATAAATTAGTGATTTATTTGTAATTAATCACCGAATGACTAAAAAATTGATGATTTACATTATAGTCAATCAGTGATTAATTATCATTAATCAATTATTAATCATATTAATTATACTATGTAATCAATCACTAATCGATTATTTAACAAATTAATTGACTATTTTAGAAAATGAAAAAAGAGAGAGAGAAAAAAAAAGACTTTTTTAACTAATTTTAAAAAACTTCAATCACTTATAATTAAAAAAAATCTAAAAAAAAAAAAGACCATTTAGCTATTGATCTCATAAGAAAACTTCTTACGTTATGAGGAATGTTATCGTTTTTTAATCTGAGAATTTAAAAGAAAATTACTATTTTGTATTAATTAGAACCCATAGTCTATTCTTTCATTGATCATTACTTAATGGGTTTAAGCATCAATATTGTAGTGTCTTTAAAAGGAGTTTTTCTTTCAATTGTTAACGTAGGATATCTGAACAATATACTTGGAATCATTTTTTTTTTCGTAACTTTGTTTTCTAGTGGCTTCTTTCTGTTGTTGTTGTTTTTTTTTTTTTTTTTTTTTATCTTGCCTACAGTTAGCAGGCCTTTACATCTTAGTAATTTAGTAAAAAAAATAGTGCAAACTACAAGTTCCATTCTAAAAATTAGCAGAAACGATTATTGTAACAACGTTTTTAATAATTTATAGTCATTTTAATTACAAAAAAAAAAAGATTAGAGAATGCTCATCAAATATTAAAATGTTATTATAATAGTCATTTTTGTTAATTTTTAAACAAAATCCGTTAGTAATTTAGTTAAAAAGTTATGTTAACTACCAAATTCCATCTAAAAATTAACGTTAAGGACTATAGAAGCAACATTTTAATAATTTAAGAGAATTACAACTACAAAAAAAAAAAAAAAAAGTTAAGTGACTATAGTTTTACAAAGTTAAAAATTCAAAGATTAATCTAACAACCTACCTATTATTTTTTCAACTCGCTTGCCCTCTCATGTACACTCGTATACTACATAGATCCTTATAAAGTTATAATAAACTCTTATATTTTTTAAGGAGTTCTCATATTATACTCTTATTATTATTGTTCTCACTTTTTTTCCATCTTACAATCTTCTTTAATTTAATTGGTTTTCTTTAAATTTATCGCTTTTAAAATAGTTCTTTTTTAATACAAGTTCTCACTTTTTTTTTTTTCCTTCTTACAATCTTCTAAAATATTTTCTTATTCAATGCGATATTTACAGGTCTATTTTTCCATGATTTCTTCTCATATATACCCCTAATTACTTTAATATTTTATTTTATGCAGCCAAAATCTTTTTTTTTAAATATATTTTATTTATGTGTCACATTCCATCAAAAAATCTATTTTGATTTAAATTTACATGCTTACATATTTATATATATTTCAAAACAAAATATTTTTTTCCTGATATTTTTTTAAAAAAACTTTTTTTCTTCTCAATTGTGTTCCTCATCTTCGCAACTTACTCTAAATGTCAATGTTATATAACTTTTGTATCAAATTCAAATATGTCCATACACTTGCTCTTAAATTCTTAGATCCAATGTGTATGTATTTATAGTTTAGATTTTTTATTTATATATATATATATATGAAATGTCTTGATTTTTTAAAATCCTTGAAAAATAATCAACAAAACGCAAGAATAAACTAATAGACATAATTGAAAAAACAACGGCATGTTGAATGCAAGCCTCGTAACATTTGCCTAAAAGGAAGTCTCTATCTACTCTCTCTGTGCAAAGCTTGAACAAAGGCGGATGGATTTTCCAATGTTCAGTTGCAAGAACAAGAACAAGTCTCCCTCATTTTTCTCCTCTAAACAAGTGTAAACATCGGTTACATACGCAAGCTCGGGTCCATAAATGTGACAAGCAGATGCTGCTTTATAAGTCGGGAGCTGCAAATCCCCTGTAGAAAATTGGAATGGAGACAGAGATTGTTAGTACCAGCTATGCAACCCGTTGGGGCTTAGCCTCAGCGGGTAAGCCCCAACGGGTGAGGGAGGGAATGGGTTTGGGTAAGAGGTCTCAAGTTCAAAACCTACGTGTTTTCATTTCTTCATAAAATAAGCAGGAAACATCGGCCCCGCAACCGTTTAATAATTAAATTTAATTATTAAAAAAAAAACTATGCCGTTTTTCAAGTACATCCACTTTCTGAGATGCATTTAACTTTGTCTGTGCACAACCTTGCTAGACTAAAAGAGACCAGCATTGAAACACAATACAAGGTAGAAAAAATGCAACCTGGTTATTGTGAATTATAAGTTTTTTACTTTTTTGGTAAGAATTGTTTATTCTAAAGTTACCTGCTGCAATTTCCAATGCGAGTGTGTTGCGACTGAAGTGACGTGTTAACCACCATTTACAGCGCAGCCTCCAATTCTTTCTCGATTTACCCTCTTTAAACATGTTGGGGATCTCATTGAAAGAAACTGAACACTTTTTTTCAAGTCCACTTCCATTCCCATTTTGACACCATGACATTCGGTCCTCTTCGTTCTCCAAAAGTTTCAAGAAACAGGAAGCAAACTCTCTCCATGTATTGTGGTCTGCATAAGTAGCATCAAGATGCAAAGCTATCATCTCCACTAGAGATTCAGAACTATACTCCCCTGAAAAATATCCAAAAAAAAAAAAAATTAGAAAAATACATTCGCTTTAAGAATACAATCTAGTTCCTCGACAAACAAATGCACAACTTCCATAAGAAAAAAAATGGCGTAGACAGTCCCATAATAAAATCAATAATATCAACAAAATATTAAAAAAATAATAAAAATAAAAAAAGGAGAAATCTATGTGCATACAGCCCCAAATAGACCCTCTAAATCGTACATCAGACTGGCAATCACAATGGTTTAGAACTTGTTTTGCAACCAAAAAGAACAGAAAAAGCTGCTTCGGAATTCTTTCTCCATTTTGGAAATGAGTATGCAATCCAAACAAGCCCATAGTAATAACATAAAGAAGAGCTTAAAAGAATTTAAGTTCACCAAAGATGATTAAACATAAGAGAAAATCGTGTCACAACAATGTAGTCCCAATTTTCAGAAAGATCAAATACCATTTTGATGCATGGTTACAAGCTTTGCCAATGAATGGCTAGAAGTAGGATCCTTCTTTAACGTATCTTCATAGCAGGTGAAAAGCACAGTATTGTTTCTACGATCAACATGCTCCAAAAGTTTAGCTCTTAATCTGCACATGTAAAGATCCACAATGAACTGATTGACATGAAGGAAAACCTCATTGCTCGCAAAACGCTAAACAGCAATGGTGGCTAGCAGTAATGAACATACATAATTTGAACTAAATATCAACAACTGTCATTCAAAATTATGTGTCAGAGTTAAACCATTAGAAGGCACTTATATTAGCTTTTACAAACAGTGTTTATCTCAGAGACTGCTTGCACTCTACCAGAAACGAACTAGAACATAACCAGTTCAAATAGCATGAACCACATTCAAAGGAAGATTGCAGTGACATCAAATGAGCCAGGATTTTTTGACGTAAATCAGGATTAATCATTTACTAAATCTGAGTAGTATTAGGGAGACCAACTCAAATCTCAAACCAACTCATATGACGGTGAGTTATCAACTTCTCATTGATAGATCCAATCAATTGATGTGGCAATTTTTAACAGATTAGAGTTGGTGTCACTAGTATTTTTTGAGTTATCAACTTTTCATTGATAGACCTAATCAATTGATGTGACAATTTTTAACAGATTACAGTTGGTACCACTAGCATTTTTCCATTCACTAATTATTTTATCAATCTTTCCATATATGGGAGCACTACCGTTGACATCCTTTCAATTTCAAGTCTAAATATAGAAGCTCGCACAAAGTTTTCTTCGGGTAGAGGGAACAGTGAACACAGAAGTAGGGATAACAACGAACAACAATCAGAATAAGATAACAAACTCAAGGATAACAAAGTCAAGGAGTGAACTTAAAATATTAAAGTTAAAAAAAAACAAAAACAAAAACAAAAAAAAAAAAAACAAACAAACAAATGATTTAAATATGCCTAAATTCCTGAATTTTGTAGCGCATGGCCCTAATCTTAGTTTGAATCTCGAAAATTCTCTTCTCAGTTGTCAATTCTCTTTCAGAATGAGAAAAGACCCCCTTAACCTTAGCCATTCCAGCACCAAAAATAGCCACCACCGCGATATTTTTTTACTTTAATTATCCGACCAGCCTACAACTTACTGCAAGTATCCTAGCAAGTTAATCGTCTGCAAAAAAGTCATATATGCTTTGTAGCGTGCTTTCTGGAATAAAACTGATAAAGACAAACTTACTTTCACGAGCAAAAGAAATTCCACCAACTTTTTAGTCATTAAAGTAAAAGCATGGAAACAAATATAATACCGGACAGGAAGTGTGGTGTTTGAAATACAGCAAAATTCATGGAGCACTTTTAGGGCCTCGTCAACTTGACCTCCAACCAGTAATAACTGTAACAGAAAGCCACAGAAATTTCATAATAGAGAAGTCGTTACATATTATTGTCATAGAGTTAATACTAAAGTCGTGATAACATTATGCAGACAGGCTTCACAAAACCATAAAAGGATCACAAGAGATGAGAACATGTTTGATTATGAATCTCATGATAAAGAAGTAATCATATATAACGCACCACTATCTTGGGAGGATATCTATTAACATGCTAACATAGGCTTTATAGGAAAAAACATTGGCCCCCCGCTTGATAGGATTCAAAATAAACAAACAAATAACATAATAGTACTTTTTCGTTTTCTCAAAAGAAATGGGCACCTGTATGAAAGGAAGTAAGGCTGCCAATACCGGTGCAGTCGAGCAAAGAGCAAGTCTTAGGTACTTGACTGCCTCCTTATAATAGTTGTTAAACATTTCCGTTTGCAAATACAAGAAATCCTCAGAATTCTCAAAAGACCGTGGCAACCGTACAGGCAATAACAATGAATCCAATCCTTCTGAAAACACAAGGATAAAATTTTCAAAAAAACATCTTACATTCTCGTAAACAAATAAGTCAGATATTGTACCAAAAATGCAGAATCCACAGGGTAAAGAGATAAAAATTTGTTTGTTAAATTATGCAAAAGATCAGCTTCTAGTAGACTTGTAGTTTTAGATTCTATCAACTCTTCAATGTCATCTAATCTTAAAAGTACATAGTAGTTCTGATGATCAACAACGGCGTTATATTGTCATACAGGTGTTTGATTAGTCAACAACAACATGTAGTGCTCATCAACAATGGAACGATTAAGAAAACTAATCATCATTAAGAATAAACAAAATGCTATACTCCAGCTTACAAATGTTGCGAAATTTCAGATTTACCAAAGGAAGAGTCACTACTGAGTAATGACCATTTTTGGGCAGAAATCAAATTTAAAGAATAAATATTAAATATCTTCAAATTGTTTACTCATAGATGTGGGCTTGAAGGAAACATGGCGTAGTTCAAATAAAAGAAACAAAAGAACAAAAAAATCTTGCACACAGAAGTCCAATCAAAGGTCTAAAAGACAAGAATACTTCTCCTGGAACAAAAATAAATAAATAAATGACAAGGAAATTAAATACTCACCAAGCGCAGAGAAATTTGAAGCGTACTGAAACCGATCACCAAAATTAAATATAGACCCTTCATTCCCTGTATCATCAGTAGAATTAGCATAGAATCCTTGGGGCTGAAAGTTTTGTGTAAGCTTTCCCGTCTCTATATTAACTCCCATAGAATTTTCTTCGAGTAATCTGTCACCAATCTCCATTGATGATATCCGCTCATTCTTGATAGACGAGTCTGAATTACATGGATAGTCTGTAACTGCTTCTTGAGAGTTGGTGTTATCAATTGCTGGGAGAGAAACGGCAACTTGCTCGGAGTCAGTCAACAGCATTTCTTTTGGGACAGTGGAATACCACAACTGGTAGAATGCAAGTCCTATAACCATACATGAGACTGGATCTCTATCAAATTCATTTTCTTGGATGAGGCTGAAAAATACCAAGAAACATAATAAGAAAATTGTTTTCATATGATTTGTTTTCAAAGACGCTAAATTCTGCATATCAAAACGCAAGAGAAAGGAATATAAATCAAAAGGAGAATACAATAGAAGAAAGCGGTTAATCACTTTTTTCCACGACTAACATATATCCAGGTACATATATATGTATGATATGATATATGTCGAAATTGCTTCAACATCATGGAACACCTGTCCAGAAGAGGTATGATAATCATACCTTCGAGCAGCCTGATGAGCATCCTCAACATTCCCTTCCGTAAGACAGAAAAGGATGAACTCCAAATGAACCACGAATTTACCCTGCCCCAAAAAAGAAAAAATATTCCATGTATGACTAAAGTAAACTGATTAGAGTGCGCATATCGTGATTCGAGCTTCACAAGGATGAATTCCTGAATCAATACATTGATCAAGGAGAAACTTATTTTGCACATTCAATTTATAATATTGATTAAGATAGTGAACGAAAGGAAATGGGGAAGAGAGAGAGACATGGAATAGCTGCTAAACAATATGCTACAGACACCAACAACTTGCACCAACGTTTTTACACAAAATGAATGACAGAGTTATGAATCACATAATCTCAAAGTACCTTAGGACATTATTGCTTACTTATTTTTTACTCATCTTTTTATGTCTCTTTTTTGCTGAAAGACGACAACATGCCACTTAGGGATTACTATGCTTTTGGACAAATTTCTACCTATAGCAATAGGAGAATTAGAATCAAAAAGCAAAAGTTAAAAGTTAAAAGTCAAAAATCCAAGCTTCTCCAACTAATAATAAAGGTGAATCGGTATTGGTGCAAAGGACTCTTGGGGCCAGGATACAAAACTGGCACAATGACTAAAATGCTATATCACCATGTGCAAGAAAATCTTATGTTCCTCGAATTGCTTGAGGACTAAATTTGTTTATTAAGCATAACAGTCAGTCAAGCATTCCCACGAACGGTTAACTGTAAAACTGAGTCAACGACTTAAGGTTAGCATAGTACAAATGCACCATAGTTCCAGATACATACCTCAACTTGTCGTCCTTTTGGCAATCCAATCTTTCTCATCCAAACATCATAAATGTTTTTTATTCTAGTGACATTAGAATAATCACCACTTATATGTGTAAGAACCTCCATCAATGCCTAAGAACAATTGTGCAAATCAACCATAGTTACCATAAAAAACATTATAATAACAAAAATAAAACATATACAGAGCAAATGTTCCAACACAAAGAAAAGGAGGGTCTTTGTTCGTTCACAAAGGGACCACCCTACAATGGAACATGTGGCATAAGAAAGAGCGTAATGTGACATTATTTCTATTGATCTGCAATAAATAAATTACTTCTTGTTATTTTTATGAAAGTAGTATTAAATCTATGATATAACAAACAAGATTTTACACAATCTACTTATAAATGTTATCGGTTCTTTGTGAAGGTCGTAAACCTTTGCCTTAAAAGAAGCGACATACCGTATACTTGAAGCGGTTGTTGGGCAGTGTCTTGTCTTTGCCAGTCCCTTTCAACAACACGCTAAGCACGCCACTTGCTTCAGTCCAGTTTTGCTGCCTCAAGAGCTGGCGCAAAAGGTGGCTCAACCTAGCACGGTTTTCAGCCCTCAAGTTCTTGGAACCAAGGGCTAAGGCGTAGGAGGGCTTGGTTAACGACAAAACACTGTGTTTTGTTGAATTACCAACTTGACTGCCGTCGATTGATGTTGTCGACTTTCTCTTGAGGTTGTGTCGTTCAATTGAATTTGCAACAACATTTTCATCTTGTTGGGGCTTTGGACTTTGAACTTGGATCATCATTTTATTTCATTTGCCGCACATGCCTAGTAGTGAAGCATAAGGAGATACCCAAAGCCTTTATATTTCCTTCGTTCCTACAATCTCAGCAATAAACATGTCATGTGAACAAATTCTTTTTCACCGTTGAAGTAAAGTGAAACAAAATAAGTCCTTAACGTTCTCTTTTCTTTCTTTTTAATTTTATTTTCCACTTTCTTGCCATAAGAGGCTTAATCAATCAATGAACCAATCACAAATTCCCTGAATTATGCACCTTCATTCATTTTGCCCCTAGATTTCAAAACCATTCAAAATATACAAATTAAACGCAAATTCATTCACACTACTACCTTCGTCCACTTCCGATAATCAATTTGATGGTTCTGCTGCTGTGGCATGTGATTGAAAATTAACATATGCTATTTTGAAATAAAAACATGTTGATTTATTAAAAAAAAAAAAAAAGGGCATAAATAATAATGTAAACTAATAATCTTTAATATAAAACCAAATCAAAATCAAAATAAAAAAGTTTCTCTTTTCATTACAACAACTACCAGATCTAAACAATCAGTCAACTCTTTTCTTTTTGGGTAAATTGTTTTTTCAATTGAACAATTGAATATTTTTTGGTAAATTATTTTTGCCACAACTGGCAAAGGCAAGAAAAAAAAAAAAGAGAATATTTTAATAACAAAAATTAAAAAACAAATTTTAATCCTCATTATTTGACAAACCAGAAGCAGCACTCGGCGAGAGGAGATGATTGGCGGCGGGTTGAAGCGAACGGTGACGTGGGCAAACGGTAGCACTGGCAATGGGGAGAGCCGCGGGCGAAAGGCGTTGGGCAGTGCGGGCGAATATCGGCGCCGAGCTGCGCGAGCAAACGACAGCGCTGGGTTGCGTGGGCGAACGGTGGCACTAGGCTGTGCGAGCAATGGGCTCTGCGGGCAAAACAACAATGCTAGAGAACTAACGGCGGCTCAGAGACCATAGCTGACCATCGAATGGACTACTCATTATTGAAGAACAAGCGTGCGAAGAAGAAGAAGAGCTGGAAGGAAGAAAGCAGTTTTTCTATTTTGTTTTTTAGTTTTTTTTTTAACCTTATACTAATATCTTTTCTTTTCACATTATTTTTTTTAAGTTATTTTACTAATTAAAATTTTTTAAAGGTTATTTTAACAGAATAAAGAAAGTCAATAGGTCATTTTACTGAAGGACTAACTATTATTGCTAAGAAACAATTCTGCTACATATTTATTTTTAAAGAAATTTCTCTTTTAAGTTTATTACTTGTGTTCTAGCCAAAATATCCTTTTGAATGTCTTTCACACGTAGTGAGGGAAAACAAATATTATAAATTAAAATTAAGAAATATTTTTCTTACAGTATACAAAATTCGAAGGGAAAATTTTTAAATTTTTTCATTTAAAATATCGTCTAAAGTTTTATTTAAAAATAATAATAATTTGGGCTAAGTTATTCAAATTTTATACATTTTTTTAAATGGTAGTAAATTATATATTTGATAGATTTTTCTCAAATACATAGTAGATTTTTATAAAAATGTGATAAATTATGAGAAAATTACTCAAATAATCAATTTTTTCCCCTTTTATGGAAAACCATGCCACCGTTTTTCCCTTCTTTACTTCTTTGACATGTTTTTAATTTTTTCTCTTCTAAATTTCTGAACTTATTTTTCTGATTTATGTATTGCCTTTTTTATCCCTATATATTTTTATAGCAGATGTTTGATTGTTAAGTTTGAATTGAAATTTTTTTTATTGAAATTGTTTGATTTTTTAAAAACTAATTAAAAAACTCTGAAAAAAAAGACAAAAATAAGTTTAAATTTTTGAATTTTGATTGGTGAACTAAATTGGGAGGTAATTTCTCTCTCCTTTGCTTTGCGAAGAGGGCAAGAGTTTTGCTCTATACTCACCATGATTGAATGAAAGGATGGAGAAAGATATGCTCTGTAGACCTAAACAGATAAATGGAAAAGCAAAATGACAAAATAAAATAAAAGACTTGGCTTCAGAATCAATAAAAAAAATAAAAAATAAAAAATATATGGGCTTGAGAAATCAAGGCACCTATAACTATTGGTCAAATTAACCTATAAATGGACACTTGTACTTTTTAAGCTAGTTTTCAGTTGGTTGAAGTTAGTCCTGTAAATTTGGGCAGCCTAGCCTTGCCCTTACGGGTGGAAAGGGAAAATCAGGCCGGGCTGGATTAGGTCTGGCCGAATTTAAAAATTATAAGTCTGGTCCGGCCTAAAAACCTACGTGGGTTTAAAATCGGCCTGATAGACGGGCTTTTGAAAAAAATAATAATAATGAAAGAAAAAAATAGAGATAGGTATGGGTGGCCCGTCGGACTCAAAGGTATGGTCCGGCCCGGTCCTTATACTTGCACCAGACCGGGGCCAAGCTCACCCTCGAGCTAAAATTGCGGGCAATGGGCTAACCCGCTTAGCTTGGCCCATATTTACAACACTAGTTGAAGTGCAAAAAGAGTGCCTTTTATTCTCCCTTCTATTATTCTTTTTGAAAAAAAAAAAACACACACACACACAGCTTGTAACAGGTTACGCTTTTCTTCTTCTTCTACAGTACTTATATTATGAAAAGGGGGGGAAAAAAAAAAGAGACAGAAATAGAAAGTCAAAAGAAGAGGAAGTTATAAAGGATGAGCTAGCATAAACAAAAGTTTAAAAAAAATATATGAAGAAAAAGAAAAAGAGGAAGTTATAATTGGTGTGCATCTTATATCTAGTCGATTAAAGAGTTTGCAAGTTGATGGGTTAAAATGGATTCACTTGGGACATGAGATGGTTCAGTTGGAGCGTCAACGGAGGAGTAAATAGTGAATGTCGTTTAAGGTGTACCTTGTTGTTGGTATTTTGATTTTTTTCACGAATATTATTATGTATTCTTTTATTGATTGGGAGAGTGGCTTGTAAGTTCTTGAGTGTCTAGCACTGAAAACAAATGGAGAAATTATTGTACATGTCAAGTAATATATGTTGGTAATGTGATACTTGTATTTTTATATTTATAAAATTCTTTGTTAAACCTCAGAAGTGTTTTCGAATAAGTGATTAACTAAGTAACAAAGTACTTTTTCTAGTAAAGTTGCTGGTAATGGGCTAGATTTATCTGCTAGTTGTACTTGAAGACGACATTTGTACGTTTTTTTTTTTTTTTTTTTTGCCTTAAAAGAAAAAAGTATATTGGCAAAGAAATATTGTTTTTGAGTGAAACTTTATACTTCCATAGAATTATTTTTCATGTATTAGCAACAGTAGTACGAAGAGTTTTAATGCCACAAAATAAGTCTTAAGTATATACATGAATCCAGACATGTACTTAAGAAAATTCGATGTCAATATCATTTAAATCAAAGTAAGATCGACTAAATAGACAATACTGAATACCTCGTTATTAAGACTTATATCTAATAGGAATTAATTATCACGATATCGTCCATCTTTTAACTTTTCCATATCTTGTTATGGGAACCTTCAGAAAAGGCAAGAGAAAATTATTGTACTTATATGTAAACTACCAATTGCTTTACGACCACCCAAATCCTTCCGAAGGATTTCATCAATGTGCTTTATTTCTCCTTCTTCCATTATAAATATTGCGTCAGAAATCATTCAAATTATTTGCAAACCAAGTTATAAAAAGATTAAAATAAAGAAAAAAGAACATCATTGAAATGTGAACACTCCTCAAACACATAGGTAAAACTAACCTGATTGACTACAAGAAAATTTGAGATATTATTAAGAAACTAAAAGTTTTCTATTAAATTTTGCTTAATTTTACTTGATAGCATATGATTTATAGAAGTTATCATCAAGCAACAACAAATGAACATCAAAATTAATTCAAATAACACTTTATTGGAGAGTAATATTTTTATTTAAATGTCAAAATTTATTATTGACACGACGTATTAACATTATATTAAAGCTGATTTTCTAAACTGTTCAATAGTTGAATACTATTTATCTTTTTTTCTTCTACATTGGTTTCTTAGTACTGAGCAGTCACTTCTGAATCATAAAAGACAACCTTAAAACCACCAATTAAATGAAGAGCAAACTCTCCGTTTGATTGCCGCGGAAAAAATAAAAAGAGAGAAAAAAAAATTATGCATTAAATTGTCAAATTTAAAAAATTCAGGGTATTCATGCAAATAAGTTTAATTTTAAAACTACGTAGGGTGGGGTCAGCCGCTCAGAATAACATCACAACAGTGTGAAGGGAAAACCAATCTGGACCGTTAATTACAACAACACCAAAACGTGACGGCCAGGTCGAAACCCTAGCCATCCTTTTGCTCTCCCAAAAAAAAAAAAGGGGGGGAAGAGGAAGAAGAAGAAGGCAAATTAGGGTTTGCTTTGGAGTAGTGCTCGGAATTCTGGCAATGGCGAAGAGAGAGAAGCAAAGAGGGAAGCTCGACCGCGAAGTAGTGGAGGAAGACGAGCGAATTGGAAGCAGCTGCGACAGAACTTCTCCAAAATCCTCCGCCGCCGTTGAGATCATCAGCAGCGACGACGAGGCGGCGAACGAGGATTTGAGCCTCAAAATCGTTGAGAAAGCCATGTTGATGCGCGCCGCCAGGCTGGTCCCCGACGCCGACGCCGACGACGACGAAGGCGTCGTCTCTGTCGAGCCTAGTGGAGTTGGCGACGGAGCAAAATTCGAAGAAAAAGGTGATGTCGTTTTGCCGAAGAAGAAGGTGGTTAAGAAGGTGGTTAAGAAGGTAGTTAAGAAGGTGGTTAAGAAGGTGAAGAAGAAGAAGGTTGAGAATTTCGAAGATGAAGACCAGAATGTGAGTGCCTAGTTCCTTTATATGTTTATATAATATATAAATATTTATTTGTTTTGTGGGTTTTAAGGAAGTTGTAGCATATCACTTTATCAATGTTTTGGTGTTGTCTGGCTCAGGAAAAAAGGAATTTAGTTGATGAATTAGATTAAACCGTTAATAGTTTTGAATTTGTTTGCATCTTAATGGGCATGATTTGATTTTATGCTTGGTTAAGTATTTAATTTGCTAAATGTATAGGAGTTTTTATTTTTAAGATATTTGATCTGGCTTTTTCTTCTTCAATTGCTGCTTTTAGGATGCTATTGTTATGAAAGAAGAAGAGAAACCAAAAGCCGTTGACGCGGTAGGCGAGCTCGCGGAGCGGAACCCAGCTGAGATTGCAACCAACATAGCCGCTGAGGCAGTAGCTGAGGCCACAGAGCCGAACCCAGATGAGACTGCGAACAACATTGTGCTCCGTAAACTTCTCGTGAGTTGTTTGCTCTAAATACCCATTTGAAAATACGAACCGGTCTCCTTGGCTTACTGGCTTAGTTTGGTACCTCTGTTATGTCCCTATTCTTTCAGCGCGGGCCAAGGTATTTCGATCCTCCGGATAGTAGTTGGGGCGCCTGCTATAATTGTGGCGAAGAGGGGCATGCGGCGGTGAATTGTACTTCTGCTAGGCGGAGGAAGCCGTGCTTTGTTTGTGGGAGTCTGGAGCACAATGCAAAGCAATGCTCAAAGGTCTGTTTTGGAACTGATAAAGATGCTATAAGCTAACTGTTTTACTCAATTGTCTCTGCGGTTGCTTACTCTGATATAGCTTGATTAAGTTGCGTTGAACTTTTTATGCGGGTTGTTTTAAATCCTTGATAGATGGTGTTATATGGTTATTTTGTTTTTAGGAATTTTCTTGACCTCTTATTCCTGTTTCTTCCTCTTTCTTCCCCTTATTGATTTAAGTTTTGAAAACTCATGGAATTCACTTGGGATGCAGTTTGTGATTTCTTTGAAATACCCTTAAATCCAATAAAAGATGCATTTTATTACTCCAATACTTTTTCCCTGTGCTTATTGTATCTGCTTGTTTTTAAAGGGACAAGATTGCTTTATCTGCAAAAAAGGTGGACACCGCGCTAAAGACTGTCCGGATAAGTACAAGGGTAGCTCCTTAAGATCAAAGATATGTTTAAAGTGTGGAGATGGTGAGCATGATATGTTTTCATGCCGGAATGATTACCAACAAGATGATCTCAAGGTTGTTTACGTGTTAATGTTTAAATTCTAGTATTTGTCTATTTGATATCAAGGAAAATGTATGCTATTAAAACATTTGTTTCCTCACTCTCTTTGTTTCCTTTGGGGATTTGTTTAAGCAGGAGATTCGTTGTTATGTGTGCAATTGTGTTGGGCATTTATGCTGCATTACTTACGTGGGTTCTTGCCCCAAAGAAGTTTCTTGTTACAGATGCGGTAAAATGGGACATACGGGCTTGGTAAGTGCTGTATAAAGTTATTTAATCTATTATTTAGTTTTCTTTTTAATACTCAAAATAGTTGACTTCTAATTTTCTGTAGTCATGCACAAGGCAAAATGGCGAAACCACTGGATCGGAGTCAGCCAGTTCATGTTTCAAGTGTGGGGAAGAAGGTCACTTTGCTCGAGAATGCACAAGTTCTGCCAAGGTTATTCTTAGCTTTGTGGATGATACAAGGATCCTTTTTATGGGCACTGTTCTTCTGCGTCTTCAAGCTCTTTTTACCTCTTTTATTCTCCGCACTGGATTTCAGTCACTTTTGGTGACACCTGAAGTGAGCTCTTTATTTACCTTTGCAGATGGGCAAGAGGAATCGGGAACCTTCCACCCCAACGTTGAGATTTCACCGTGAACAGAAACACAATAAGGCAGTCAAGTCTGCCCCTCATGACCTTGGTCAGGCTCGTAAAAAGAAGAAAACCCAATATGAAGGAAGTGACATTGAAACGCCTAAAAAGTCAAAACATAGAGGTGGATGGATAATGGATGATCCTGGGGACTTTGCCTATGACAATGGCAGAAAGCATGGTTGGAGATCTCCTAAAACACCCTCTAGCAAGGGTCACTATATTTCTTATTTGAATGGGGGTGGTCATATGTCGACTTCTCAGTCTAAACGATCACGAAACTTTTATGAAACTCCAAATTTCCAGAGACCATCACATGGTTTTCAATATGATCATTATGGGACGAGGTTTGGCAACTCTAGTAGTGGTGGAAATCGAAGAAATTATGACTGGTGGTAGGATTTGGCATAAATGCGGTTGAGAAGAACAACCGCTAAAGGTTTACAACCCACTGCTTTCGTGCCTGGGTTCATCAAGCCTTCTAAAGTTGTAAGTATCTAAGTTTAATAAAATAAGTAAAAAAATTTCTCTTGAAAAGGAAAGATGCACCTGTTTTGATTTATGTTACAAGCTCCCAAATTATGCATGGATGTATGCTTGAGTGAAGCTGTGCCAAATCTTCATCTCGTGAAAGTGTTAGTTATGGTTTAGTGATTTTTTTTTTTTTAAAGGGAAGTTTTGGTATTCTCTAGTGTGTCCTATCTTTTTTGCTTCGCCTTGATTTTGCGTGTGTAGAGGCTAGGGAGTTTGTGTGCTTTGATGTACGCTAAAGGACTTTGCAATCTTGTTTTCTCTATATGGGTGGTAGTCTTGATTGTCTTTGTGTATTCTGTACTTACAAGTTCTGTGCCGAGTCATTTTTAATGTCACTTGTATTTAGGGCTGAATGCCGATCCCCATTTTTGGTCCCTGACAATCAAAAGATTCCAAAGTTTGTTCCTGGTCTATAAAATATCTCATTAAAGTCCCTACTTTTAATTGGCTGTTATAAATTTGATGGAAAGTGTCATGCACACGGTTATGTCACCTTTTTTTTTGGGGATATTTCCATTCTTGGTCCTTGACATTTTAGAACATCTCACAGATTGTCCCCAATCCATATGATCATCTCATTAAAGATCCTACCGCCAATTGGCTGTTAACGGTAGATGGAAATTGTTATCAGGAAGGGTTATGTGCTGGTTAATGGAGGGCATTACTGTCAAATCATGTACTTCCCCATCCCTACTCCCCTTCCGAAGAGGGGGCGGGGGGGGGGGGGGGGGGGGGGTGGAAGGTGTAGAAATAACTGGAGGAGAGTTTGTGAACTTACTTTAAGTTTTTCTCAAATGGGATTCTTGTAAATACTTCTTCTCGTTGTCTTACCGGATTAATCATTCTCAAATGTACACCTACCTAAACACCTTTTTTTTTTTCTTATATGTGTCCCCCTAGTGATTTTCTCTCTACTTTGTTCGTAATTTTTTTTTTTAATATGTATCCTACTTGATCAATTTTTTTCCAATGTACTTCATTTAACATCTAATATAGGATTATTACATGTGGCCCCTAAATTTTAGGATTATTTTTTGCCTTCTAAACTTCAAAAACTCCCACTTCGCCCCCTAAATGTTGAATCAGTCTCATCAACCCTATTTGCTAGAATTTCCATTAAAAAAAGACTGAGAAAGTGGGGGTATAATGGGAACATGTGGTCCTTTTCCATTTGTTTTCGATAAAAATTCTAACATAAGTGGTTAAGTGAGATTAACTCCCCTGTTTTTTGTTGGTTTTATGGAAATTCCTCTAAGAAGGGGATATTCAGAATACAGGGGGCAAAGTAAGTTTTTAAAGTTCAAAAGGCAAAGTGGGAATGACACTAAATTTAGAGGGCACACGTGATATTAATCCTCTAAATTTTTTTATCACTTTTTTCTTTCTTCAAAGTCTGGCCACTATTTGTTTCCTTCCATTTTATTTCTCTGTACTTTGTAATATATTTTATCAAACCTTTGCATGCACCTAATGATTTTTAAGCTTATATAACTAACAATTCGCACATTGAGACATACAGACATACACCTCTATTTATTGATTAAAAGAATGTAGAAGAATTTAAATTTCATATATTTTTGAAAAAGTAATACAATTTTGAGAAAAATTTCCTGTTGATTAAGCTAACTGACTTTTTATATCTTTTTTTTTTTTTTTTTAATTCTGCTCTTCTTATTAATTGCATAGTTCTACAAAATTCCTCATAGAATATTAAAATAAGAAAAGAAAGTAAGTCCTTAAACATTTTCCATTTATGTATGTAAGAAATCATTCATAGGATGCACTTGCAGACTCCATCCAAATAGATGGATAGATAGATATGTTGGGCAATCAACAAACAAAAGAGAAGTAAAGACACGAGGATATTGAAAATCTTTCCGTCCGAGCAAAAAGAAAATCTCTTCCTCTGGCTCTTGTCTTCCTGTCTTCTGTTCTCTCATTGTCGTTGTTCTCCTCCTTTCTGTTAGATCAAGGGTAGGTCATGTTTTTATACTTGTTTTCGTCTTGTTAACCGTGTTAACGGTATCCCATGTTCTTCATGCATCGACATACATATGTAAGTTCATTTGACCCAACTGGAAGAAGTAAACAGCTTTTTGATCCTATTTAAATTACAGACAAGGCTAAAGCATTTCCTATATCGTATGATGATTCATTAGGCTTGTATTTTGCTACATTTTCCTATGTTATAGGCAAAATGTCCTCTTATTCTCATGCATGAGTTTCAGTTAAATAGGCTTGAATTTTCATCTTTATGAATTGTAGAATGTAGTTGAATAGGGTAATGTAAAAGTGTTAAACACATTTTGTGAGTTGGAATGTGTTTTGCGATTTGTGAATCAGAGAAGAGGTATGTGCAGAAATGGACAGAATTTTCAAAATGTCGAGCTTTTATATCTCTTATTTGAAAAGATGGCTGTTGGGTCCTAGACATGTCAAGATTGTTGGTTACACAATGTGCATCATAGCGTTGGTCTAGACGTGATATCACTCTCTCATAGAAGCTTTACCAGTAGTACAATGTGAGTAACATAAAGGGATTAATTGTCGAACTAAAAGCCGCTGGATTATGGAAATTTGATCAAGTAAAGAATCAAAAGAAGAGGAAGAAAACACCAAGTTCGCCTTGGTCCATGTTATAGTTCTCTTCAATGGTTTGTTGGTAGAGAGAAATTTCTAATAAAGCATGAGAACCTGCAGTCTTATTTTAACATTGCAAAATGCTCCTGATTAAATTCATTTCTTCCTTTTCTTTCCTGGGACAGTGTGTTCGGTAGGAGAGTAAAGTGTAAGGAGGGAGATAGGTGAAGGGATTAGTGAAAGGATTTAGACATTTACGGTAGTTTGGTAGGACAAAATAGAGGAAGGAATGGATTAGAGAAGGGACTTCAAATCCGTCAAAAGCCCCCAGTTTTTGATCTCCTCTTCAATTTATTAGAGATTATGGGATGGATTTTATATCAAACATCTTAAGCGAAAGAACCTCGTCCTCCTTTCCCATAAACCTCTCCTAGGTGATCAACCAATCCCTCCTTATTTCTCGCCTTCCTACCAAACATACACCATAAAGATATCTTTTCTGTCAGCTTGCTTGGTCTCGACTCTGTTCTCTTTATTAATAGCTGAACGCGGTATAAATGATAAATTTGATTTCCTTCTTGCCTTAGTTTTTTGGGCAAATTGGAATCTTTATCTCATACGATACATATTCATTAAAAACATTACCAGCTGAATTCTGACTTTTTATGAAGTGAGGACATTTGACCCTTTTAAGGTCAGCTATGCAAACTAGTAAATGCTGTCTGAAATTTTTACAATTACCGTGATTGAATAAACTTTTCTCACTCTAGCTTGTTTCTAATGTTATCTTTCAGATATTTGGACCTGTTCTTGTTGCTGTATGTTGTCAGTGAAGAAAAAACACATAAAAGTTGGGAGCTCCACTAATTTTTATTTATCACTTACAGGGGTTCCCTTGCTGTTCAATTATTTTTTTTTTTTTTTTTTTTTTTTTGCACTTTTTAATATATATATATATGGGATTTTGTACAACCAGTATTTATATTTGTGTTATTAGTATTATTTTCTTTTTTGACAATAAAATCAAGGGCTGATTTGCGTTCTTGGAAAGGGCATGTAATGTGATTGTGATCTCGTCCTTGGTTTCTCAATCAGTCGCGGTATTTCGACTTATTTGTACAGATGCCTACTGAACTTCGTGCATTTGGCAATTTAGTCCCTGTACAAAATTTTCTGGCAATTGACCCCTCAAATTAAGAATCCTTGCATGGTTGGTCTTTTTGCTAACATCTGTTCAGGGACTAAATTCAAGGGGTCAATTGTCAGAAAATTTAGTTCAGGAACTAAATTGCCAAATATGAAAAGTTCAGAGGGCATCCGTACAAATAAGCCCGTTACTTGTAGCGTAAACTTTTTTCCTGGTCATTCGTAAATGACAAAATGATCAGATAAAGGAACGGTTGTTTTTTGCTTAGAGTGATCTTATTCAGACTCGACATGGTTGAGTAGGTCCATATTGTAACAATTAGTGAGTCCCAATTTGTTTGGCTCATTGTGAGTGTGACCTGACAAGTTGGTTACGTTAAGCAATATTTATATTTTTGCTAATGTTATGTTCACAGGTAATCAATGTCTTTTGTTAACATCTGCCATTTATTTTAATTATTTACTGCAAAAGTACTATTTATTTCTCTTCTAGTGAAGAAAAAACCGAAGAAGCGGAGATGGACCATAACATGGGAAAGAGAGAGATTGAGAGACCAAGTCGGTATCGATTCCAAGCCGAGTTCCATGTCCCCGTTCACCAAGCACCGAGTTACCTAATGCTTGAGCAGTCAATTCTCTAAGTGACGGGCTTCAATTCTGATGTGGTCGGTGTTGATCGACCGGTTGTGGCGGTCTCCAACGGCTGGTTTCGGTTTGCCGATTTTTCCTTTGCATCCATAATGAGAAGTGGTCGCAAGAGATTGAAATTGATCGATCCTTTTTTTGTTGGAGATTCTACGGTGGGGGCCCTTATTGTAGGGATCCACAACAGAAACTGGTTATAGTTACAAGATTAAATCAAATAATTCATATTGTATATCAGTGAGATTTTTTTTATTCCAATAATTTTATTTACATAATCTGATTTAAATGATAAGTTTGAATTCAATTCGGGTGCTCGAGTTGTAGAATTCCCTCCTTGGGATGGTTTCTTTTAAGATTCACATACGTAGATATGCCAAATAAGAGGGAAAAAAAAAAAAGAGAAAGAAAAACAATATATTAGACTTTAGAAAAATTATAACAGTTATTTGTTTTTCATTTCTATGAAAAGGTTTATAATAATAGTATTACAATGGGATCCTGTTATTTAGAAAAGTGTTATCTAAGCATCTTTGAATTTATTTTTTGGGACATGAAAATTTTTTTTTCTTTGAAAAAGTTAGTATATCACCTTTAATAATTTTATCGTTTTAGTATAATCCTCCCATTTTTGACATTAATATTCATTTGGCATAAATTGATTAGTGATTAATTAATATTGGTCTATTCAAAAAATAATTATAATAATAATGCACTATGGCATATCAATATTTGACGAATTTTAGGAAATCAATAGTGTTCCTAAATTGATGGGCATTTACCAAAAAAAAATCCTTAAAAAATAAGGTCATTTTCGCATAAATCCTAAATCCCCATCTGTTTATCTCGTATTATAGGTCAAATTTCATTATTGTCCATATTCACCAAATATATATGTGTATATATATATATATATATTGTCCACGACTTAAAAAACAAGTCTGCAAGTTGCCCCAAAGTAATCTTTTTATCCACTTGACTCTTAAAATTCTCGACAGAAAAAAGAATATGATGACCATATGTGGTTTTGTTAGAGTTAATTGTATAATTTTACATGTTAGTGCAACACTTGCGAAGGAAATTGAGAGTGTGCTTGGCACATTGGCCTTAAAAGGAAAATCTAAAAAGATTCCAACTCAAATTGAGAAACTTTTGAAATTGGTATTTGAAAGAAAGAAAAAAGAGTGTAGTGTTAATTATTAAAAAGGTAAAATAAATTAAATTTAAGTATAATCTTTTTGAATTTTCCTTTTCAAACTTGTATCAATATGCCATACATAACATGAGTTTCTTTACGGGAATTAGGGTTTTAAACCAATTTAAAACAACTTGCATAAATCTAGAACTTGTTTTAAAACCTTTTAAAAGTAAGAGATCAAAATGAAATATTGCATAATTTCAGGATTAAAAACAAAAATAAAAGTTAACCTCAACTTGCATTTAGTTCACTGGTTGAAATTAAACCTTTTGCGTTTGAGTTATTTGATTTTTAAAAAACTAGTTAAAATTTTTGTTATTTTTTTAGAAAAAAATAAATAAGTAAAAAATGAGTTAGAAAATTTTAATTCAAAACGGTAAACCAAAAGGACTTGGAAAAATTTAATTCAAAAAGGTAAACCAAAAGGAGTCTTAAGGCATGTTTACTCTATATTAAAGGAAAAGGGAAGGTGATTAATCATTTTCTTTTTCAATTAATCATATGTTTACTTATAAAATAAGAAATGAGAATTTAGTGGGTCATATATAAATTAAGAAATGAACAAGAAGAATGTCAATCCTTATATCTACTTGGTATTGATTCATTGCCAAACAAAATAAATACGAAATTTATTTTATATCCCGAATTAGTTTTTACGTGTTAACGTTCTTTTTATCATGTAAAAGGAGGTGAACTGCAAGAGCTGAAGAAGAAACTGGCGTCTGTCAGGATGGGGCTCCCGAGGTTGGGGAATCAATTCATGTGGGTAGGCAGGGCAACAGTAAACCCAACTCAATATACCGCGCAAGTATTCAAAATTGAGTTCAAGATAAACTGAAGAACCAAATGCACTAAGTTGAGTTTGGACCAAAAAATTTGAGTCCCAACTTATCCTCCAAACTCAGCCTAATAATAACTTCCATAGAAATTCCAACTCCTCAGATTTTCTCTTCTTCCTGAAGTCCCTTGCCCCTCTCTGAAAACCCTAATTCCACGTCTCTCCATCTCCTCCTGTTTGTCTGTCTAGAAAATCAGGGATTTTCCCCGCATTTTGATTCTGTCAAAGGGAAAAGCCAAAAATGATCTGACGGTCGAAGTTTTGTTTCGGATTTCTTCAGACTTCTGGGGAAGCAAAAAAATGTCGGACGACATGCCCCCGCATTTCTACTCCAACTCTTCCAACCAGTCCGACCACTCCTTGCCCACCAAGATCGCCAAGCTCGAAGCTCGCATGGTCGGCAAGGCCCCTTCCGCTGCGACAGTGGCTTCTTCGGGCGGCTCCGGTGCCGCCATCGTCGCCATTGCCGCTCCGTCTCCTGCTTTGCAGCAGCCGCAGCCGCAGCAGCCGCCGCCGCCGCCTCAGCAACAGCAGCAGCCAGCTTGTTCCTCCGTCGACTCTTCCTTCGCCGCGAAATTCGTTGCCGATGAATTGGCGGAACCCTCTACCTCTAGTGACTCCGACGATGATGTAAGAAGCCTTTCCTTGAGTTTGTTATTTGTACTTATTTTGTTAGGAAACGTGTAAATATTTGTTCAATGTCTTTGCATTTTGTGATAGTTTGGTTCAGTGAATCCATTACTCATGTTTGGAATTATAGAACTCATCAAACTTTTCTACGGATTGTGGAACTTTGTGATCTCATTGTATAAAATCAGAGTTTTGGGAAGATTCATATTTTATACTCCTTCTTGCCGTGTGAACGGTAGTATTAATTCAAATTCTATGTTTCGAATGCAATCTGTATGGTAGAGAAATTGAGGATTCCACATCCTCATTGTCTCCTTTCAGGCAGTTTTGATTAACTCGTTGTGTTCTTTTTTTTTTTTGAGTAAATTAACTCGTTGTTTTTCAAAGAAAGACTGTTACTTTTTTTTTTTGGTGGGTTGGGTCATAGCCCTAATGAGGCATACGCATTATTGATTTGAAAGAAAACCTATCAGGTTTCAAACCTAGGACTTAAGAACCTGAATCCCTTCCCACCTGCTGAGCTAGTCCCAATAGGGTCGAAAGATTGCGATTTCTTGATTCTTCGTGTGCTTAATCTCATGTCAGTTAATTATTTGATATAGGATCCCGAGTTCTCAATCTTTGACCCGCTCATTGATGTAAGTAATGTTGACATTTCCATTAAAGTTGGAGTGTTTGTGTGCTTGTTAGGATTGGAGCAATATTACTCGTGACATGATTCAGAGGAAGAAGTCACATGTTAGTCATTCCCCCTCTTGAGGCATCATTTTTCGGGAGGATTGATTCTGATAAATATTTTTTATTGTTGAAAAGTACCTCAGAATGCTGGTTAAGATTTGTCTTTGGTAATCGGCTAGTTAGAGATGCCTATCCATGCTTGTGAATAGTTATTTGATTTTTTCAGGAGTTCAAATAGAAAAATGGTTTCTTGTGGAGCTTTCCTTTTATTTATGGTATATTTTGAATTGCTTGATTGGAGAGAAAGAAGGAGGGTTTGAGGATACATGCCAAGATAATTAATAGGAAGAGTAAAACTTGTATCATTTTAATTGGCTTCTTCGTCGAAAAACGTAAAAAATTATTTATGTTTTGTTTCTTGTTAAGCTTGAACAAATTAGACGTTGTTGTTATCTTTTCCTATTTAAATTAAATTATTTACTTACTCGGCAATGCAGGAAATAGTCAGTCATTTTCGTAGTCGATTGCAATCGGTTACCAACAAAGAACAATCAAGCCAACCGGATCACTTGCTGATGTGCATGAATATTATGACCAAGATGGGTATTCCAGTTGAGCATCGGACGATTATGTGGCACTATTTCGCGGCTCATCCACGGGTGCAGCGTACCTTCCATCAGCTTTCTGATGACGATAGACGAGGCATTATTGCCTCCGTTGTTAAGTCCTAGTCGCCAGCGGCCGATTGAGTTTTACGGTCGATAATTTTTTTTTTCTTTTTTTTGAGACATAATATGGACATTAACGCATTTATTAGATTATGTTGATTTATAATGTTGGTTATGCTATTTTACGTAATATTATATCGAATATATTTATTTACGTAATGTTATGTTTTTTAGTGGTTGTGGAAAAAAAAATATCTCATGACTTTGAAACGATTAGTTTAACGGAGTATAATGGTATTGGGACTAATTAAACATGTTTTGGGAACAATTGATCTATACCAGGTAAACAACCAAATTTAGTTCAAGTCACGTCATTCTCAATATGAATGAGTTTAGTTCTGCATCCGAACATGAAAAATATGACTGATCCCCAGAAAATGAGCTCAGCAATGATGACGATTTTCTTGCGATGGCAGTCGTTGCCGTGGCTGCTAGTAGGCATAATATACGAAGAAATCCACAACCAATGGATAATTCAAGACTAACTGGCAGCATGTGCGTGGAAGAGATAATAAATGGACATGAAGAAATTATTCAAGATTTGATCAGTATGAAATTAGATATATTCAAAGCACTAAGTACGAATTAGGTGGTATGGAATTATTGAGGCCAACTTGTAACATGAATGTCCATAAGCAGTTGTTCATTTTTTTATCAATTTGTTCTCAAGGCACAACGAACATACATATTTCTTATGTGTTCCAGCATTCTAGAGAGACAACGCCACGTTGGTTCTTTAACGTGTTGATGGCTATTTATGCTCTAAAAGACAAATTCATTAGATCGCCGGACTACACAGAGGTTCAACCTTTGATTATGGAGCATTTTTACAAATATAGGCCACAATTTGATGTACGTTATCAATGTCATTGCATGCTCAAATGATCGTATTAACGATTCTAAAAAAATAGAAACTCTATTATTTTTTATTTAACTCGTTTTATTAATGCTAGTAGTCATAATCTACATTTTTCTTCTTCATGCAGGATTATATTGGCCGCATGCTTATTCGATATGAAATTTACATATATGTTAACCGGCTACGAGGGATCTTGTCATGATGCTAGAATGTTAGAAGAGACAATAGCATTTTATAATTTTCCAATACCGCTACCTGGTAAGATCATCCGTCACATGATATGACTATTTATAAATAATCAAGTAATTACAAATTATTGGATTTGTGTTGACAATGCGATGTTTATTTCGTAGGAAAATTTTACATAGCCGATTCGGGATATGCAAATAAAGATTGTTTCATTAGTTTATTTCGACGAGAGACGTATCATTTACCCGAATATTGGAAACGTCGCGTCGGACTGGGCACCCAGATGGAAGTATTTAACTACACGCACTCATCGCTGTGGAATTGTATTGAGCTAACTTTTGGTGTATGGAATGCCAAATTTAAAATACTTAAAGGCATCAACATTATCTCATGGATAAACAAGTAATGATCCTAGTGATGTGTGTGATTGTTCATAATTTCATAAGGATGGTACAGGTTGGTGATCATATTCTTGAAGAGTATGCGACAGATGGTGTGCCTGTAGGTAAACATATTGATGTTGACGCAGATTACGTGTTGACCGACAGGGTCGATGATATAGGTCCAAGTACGGGAAGGCATCAAGATGTATCGAGGAAGGGTGCAACGAATCAGTTGAGAGATGTTTTGGATGATATGTGAGACAAATATCAACGAAATCCATGGTATAAATCCACTTGAAAATTAATGTCAGTTTTATCTATTTAAATCAGATTACGGGGAGAATTTCACATTTTTTTTTATTAGCACTTTTAGTTAGTAACTACGTAATTCTTGTTGTTGTTTTTTTATGGCTATGTAAAAAATATTGTAAAAAGTTTTGATGTATGTTGTTGATGTGTGTTTTTATTTTGTTTAATTTATTTTTTCCATTCACAACTTACAATGACATGTTATTTTATCTTTTCAAGTTAAATTTTTTATTTCAAACTTTTTACATCTAAACACTTAACTCAAATTAAACTTTTTAACTCAAACTTTTTACATCCAAACATTCAATTCAAGTTAAACTTTACAACTCAAACTTTTTACCAAATGCTGAACTCTAATTCTCAACTTAACTTATCTTCAACTAAATTTCAAAATCTTAATTCAAACCGTATCATCAAATGGAGGCTTATATATAATTTTATTATTTGCCAAATGCTATTGAACAATATAAGCATCTCTAATATTTTACCCATACCATTAACTCATCTCACTCTCTCCTCGTAGACGTAATAAACCCACCCTTTCCTGCCAACGTTCTATAAGTGAGTTGGTAGAGAGTTCATTCTTTTCATTAAATACTTGATAATTTATTTCATAAATGATCCATATATTATACAGATAATATCCAACTCTCCGAGATTATTTGGACATACTACTCTCTACTCTTATAACCTTTTTCTTATCTAAAAAAAAAAATAAAGAAAAAACCGCCCTTTCGTTTGCTGGCTTCCCTTCTCGTGTTTCATGAGCTTCTCTCTCTTATTTTCAAGTTTTCGGGTTTCAACTAATAATAACTTCAATAGAAATTCCAACTCAGATTTTTCTCTTCTTCCTCAAGTCCCTTTCCCCTCTCTGAAAACCCTAATTTCTCTTCTCTCCATCTCCTACTGTTTGGCTGTCTAGAAAATCAGGGATTTTCCCCGCATTTTGATTCTGTCAAAGAGAAAAGCCAAAAATGATCTGACGGTTGAAGTTTTGTTTCGGATTTCTTCAGACTTCTGGGGAAGCAAAAAAATGTCGGACGACATGCTCCTGCATTTCTCCTCCAACTCTTCCAACCAGTCCGACCACTCCTTGCCCACCAAGATCGCCAAGCTCGAAGCTCGCATGGTCGGCAAGGCCTCTTCCACTGCGACGGTGGCTTCTTCGGGCGGCTCCGGTGCCGCCATCGTCGCCATTGCCGCTCCGTCTCCTGCTCTGCAGCAGCAGCAGCCGCCGCCGCAGCCGCCGCCGCCGCCTCCTCAGCAACAGCAGCAGCCAGCTTGGTCCTCCGTCGTCTCTTCCTCTGCCGCGAAATTCGTTGCCGATGAATTGGCGGAACCCTCTACCTCCAGTGACTCCGACGATGATGTAAGAAGCCTTTCCTTGAGTTTGTTATTTGTACTTATTTTGTTAGGAAACGGATAAATATTTGTTCAATGTATTTGCATTTTGTGACATTTTATTTCAGTGAATCCATTACTCATGTTTGGAATTATAGAACTCATCAAACTTTTTTACGGATTGTGGAACTTTGTGATCTCATTGTATAAAATCAGATTTTTGGGAAGATTCATCTTTTATACTCCTTGCCGTGTGGACGGTAGAATTAATTCAAATTCTAAGTTTCGAATGCAATCTGTATGGTAGAGAAATTGAGGATTCCACATCCTCATTGTCTCCTCTTCAGGCAGTTTTGATTAACTCGTTGTCTTCCTTTTTTTTTTTGTTTTTTTTTGAGTAAATTAACTCGTTGTTTTTAAAAGAAAGACTGTTACTTTTTTTTTTTGGTGGGTTGGGGTCCTAGCCCTTATGACGCATGCGCTTTATTGATTTGAAAGAAAACCTCTCAGGTTTCAAACCTAGGACTTAAGAACCTGAACCCCCTTCCCACCCGTTGAACTAGTCCCAATAGGGTCGAAAGATTGCGACTTCTTGATTCTTCGTGTGCTTAATCTCATGTCAGTTAATTATTTGATATAGGATCCCGTGTTCTCAATCTTTGACTCTCTCATTGATGTAAGTAATGTTGACATTTCCAGTAAAGTTAGAGTGTTTGTGTGCTTTTTAGGATTGGAGCGATATTACTCGTGACATGATTCAGAGGAAGAAGTCACATGTTAGTCATTCCCCCTCTTGATGCATCATTTTTCGGGAGGATTGATTCTGATAAATATTTTTTATTGTTGAAAAGTACCTCAGAATGCTGGTTAAGATTTGTCTTTGGTAATCGGCTAGTTAGAGATGCCTATCTATGCTTGTGAATAGTTATTTGATTTTTTCAGGAGTTCAAATAGAAAAATGGTTTCTTGTGGAGCTTTCCTTTTATTTATGGTATATTTTGAATTGCTTGATTGGAGAGAAAGAAGGAAGGATTTGAGGATACATGCCAAGATAATTAATAGGAAGAGTAAAACTTGTATAATTTTAACTGGCTTCTTCGTCGAAAACCTAAAAGATTATTTATGTTTTGTTTCTTGTTAAGCTTGAACAAATTAGACGTTCTTGTTATCTTTTCCCATTTAAATTGAATAATATTTATTATTATCAAAATAGTTGATTTTTTAATTTTTAATAGTCTGTTAGTTTCTTGGATGTTACTGTTATCATGGATAACCATATGCCATAAGATTTTTTTCGGGTTCGCGATCTTATGCCAGAATGGAGGGGAGTTTCTAATACAAGCCAATACTCAAAAACGTCAAAAACTTCAAGAAGATGAAGGCTCATCTGTTTTCGAACATGTTGATGTGAGTCCTTTTTTTATTTTCTTTGGGCTAAGAGATGTGAGTCTTTGATTAGTTACTTAACTAAAGTTAAGAGTTTGCAACAAATAAAAAAATGCAGTCTGTCGCTGAGGGAAGACAAGTGATTTTGGAAACTGTGGAAACTAAGGCAAGTGATACAAATAGGAAAAAGCAAGGTCGTGGTAGGGGTAACACTGTTTCAAGCCGCGGTCGTGGTTCAAGGGTTAATGATCAAACAAGATCACAAATATGCCCTTCGACAGTTGCTTCTTCAAATGGTCTGCTTGAGAACTCATATCATAAGGTATGTTTGTTTTCTCAAGAACGAAAACAAACAAAATTTGTGGGTTCAGATTTTTATTCCTAGTTCATTTTTTATGTGTTAAAAACTTATGTGGATTGTTTCTTATTTAATATATCTAATTACAAAACTTTATTTCTTAACCCGATTACTCCATGCAGGATGGTAGGTCCAAGGAGCATATCCGCAATGATAGCCGATTGTCATTGGAGGTGTAGTTCATGGTTTTCTTTTTTATTCACCATGTTTTGCCATCAGTCCTTTTTGTTTTTTTCCCCCCTTCTTTTGGGTAGGAGGGAGGGGGGGCTTTGCTTATATCAAGGCCTTCTTTAATCCTAGTTTAGTAATTGGAAGATCAATTTAAGCGCTATCAATTTTTTTTTGGTACAAGGTCTTTGTTATCTAATTGTTGGGGTATTTTATTTTTTGTCAAAAATTTAGGAAGAGGTTACATCTTTACGGGCAAAAGTTGCAGCCCTAGAGGAGGACCTGCGTAAATCACATGAAGAGGCATCCAATTATCAGAGTGTATGTAGACAAGTAGAGAAGGTAACAAACAAATGTCAATATTATTAAAATAATAACATTATAAATAATGCTTATTGTGGTCCAAAGATCAGTGTACGTGCCAAATTAGCGTCATTCATTTGAATTTTCTGCGTGGAACATTTTTGAGTCTCATACATAAACCTTATTCCTCTCTCTCTCCCTCTCTTAACTTTCTGTTCTATCTTGATTGGAGTAGGAGTTGAAGGATCTCAAAGATAAAGAACAACTAGTAAACCCTAAGGTGCGTTATTCAATAGCTTGAGTTTATTGATTTTTTGTACTGGTATAGTGGGTTTTATCTTCTACAACTTTTGTTATACTACTTATGTTTCTTGATCAAAATGTAAAGTTTTTTTTTTACCATTTATTTTGTTTAGTCAGCTCACAAGCAGACACAAAATGGAATTTTGTTGGTCAAAAACCGAAAAATTTCAAAGCATTACTGCTTCAGAAAACATTTAACAGCTAGGGAAATGTTCCATGGATGCCTGTGATATGCCGTGCCAAGTGAAATAATTGCTCATTTAGATACATGAATAATTTGCTTATGCGGGCTTGATATGCTTGAATCGGATGATTGTCTCTTACTTTGCTCTATTCAATAATAAAGTTGGGGTTGATTTGCGCATGAAACGATGGTACCATGTTGATGAACTTGGTGTTTGGGATGATTGTCTCTTACTTTGCTCTATTCAATAATAAAGTTATGGTTGATTTGCCATGAAACGATGGTACCATGTTGATGAACTTGGTGTTAACTCCGTTATCTCTTATGATGGTTTTGAGCCCCTTTTTTTCCCTAAAGGTGGTTGTGAGCTTTTAGTTTCAACTTCCAAGCACACGACTGCTATATGGAGTTCGATTGACTGCTGAGATAGGAATGCCCTTTTAAATTTTTAGATGCATCAAGAGTCTACACTCATATGTTATGATAGTTACTAGTTAATTTTTTCTTATGCAGAGGACAAAAGTAATATCTGATTTGCTGATATCTGTTTCAAAAGCAGAGAGACAAGAGGCGAGAATGAAAGTACGACAGGACTCTTTGAGACTTGGCAATGTGGGTGTAATCAGGTAATTTTGTTTACTGGAAATGGGTTGTTAGTCTTTTCCTTTTGGTGCCTATATTTGAGGAAGAGGGGGAAAAAAGAAGAGGGTGAGAAATCATCTAAAGAATAATAACTTAACTGCTCTAGTTTTCTTTGCTCTATAGGATACCTTATCCTCTTTTTCCTTGTATTTGATTCTTTTTTTCAATTTAAGGAATTATTTTTCTTGTAAATAGAATAGGTTTTCTTGGGGAGATGTGGTCCCGATGGACGGGTTGTTTGAAAAGTATAGGGAAGTAGGGCTTTTAACATGTCAAGCGAAAGAGTGAGTGAAAGTCTTTCAATCAGTAGACTTGTACATTTAATGCGAGGAAAAAATGACAGATATGATGAAAAAATAGGTTCATGACACGTCATGAAATTATAATTTAACTTGTTAAGGGTCAAAAAGCTTGATCAAATGGTACTGAGCTTTATAGAATGTACATAATTTGTTTGACATGTGTCCATTCATGATATTCATGAAATTTTTTTTCACGATTTGTATTGTTGCTCATTATAAAATCGTTTTTTTCCTCTGTTTCTTATTCTGCAGAGCTGGAACTGTGATATCTGAGACATGGGAAGATGGCCAAGCTCTAAAGGATCTCAATGCTCATCTTGTATGTGCTCACAGGATTTTTTATCTTTAATGTCATGAGTCGTTATTCTTTTTAAGTGAGGCTAATTCTCTCTCTCCGTTTTTTTTTTGGTAAAGCTTCTGCGAACTAATTCCTTTTACTCGACAGACTACAGTGCACTTTTTTTCCCCCTCTTTGGCCCTTGTCCTTTCTCAATTCTTACCAACCTGCCCCATAAATTAACACTCACACGAAAGGAATGTTAGTTCTCAACTAATATGCACAAGCTATATTGCACTTTATTGTAAATGGGTTGGAAAAAGAAATAAGAATCATGATTTTCAGAAGTCACTTTTAGAGAGTATGATCAGAAAGGTTTTTTTAGGTCTGATATCTTGTTTAGTACTTAATTGATTAGTTATAATTTTTCTTATATCTACTTTTGTCTCTATCTTAGGCATACCGAACAGAAAAGCGTTATCGGAATTGACAACTATGCTGTCATAATGTTATTTTTCATTCTAATTTTGTTATTCATAACAACACTCCTATTCTATTCTTATGCTATTCAATTTCAATTTTTCATCTTTTCGCTGGTCTTTCATTTTCTATTTTCCCTCCCACTCTATTTTATCTAAGCTTTCTTGCACATCTCTTGTTTCCTTTTTTTTGTCTGAGCATAGCTACATGTACTACTCGGTTCCATACCAGTGTAAAGTTTTTCCATGCATTTATTTGGAATTTTGGCATCTGCATCATTGCTGTAGAGTTGAGCCTTTTCTTCTTCAAACATAACTTCACGAATTAATCTCATCTATGACGACTTAAATGTGTTTATTTTATAGCTTGTATTGTGCAATGCGATGTGAATTTTCACCTCAGCTCTTAAATGCTAGGCTAAATCATGTCATATTGTTTGTTTAATTTTTAGTTTCCTAAAACAAGAAAAATAAACTTGACTTGTTACGTGCTTTTCCCCAGAGACAATTACTAGAAACAAAGGAGGCTGTTGAGCGGCAACGGAAATCATTAAAGAAAAGGCAATCCGGTAAAGTTCCATCTTTGTTTTGCAGTTAAATTTTACTTTTATATTGAAGATACCTTATCCTCTATCCTTTATATTTGATTTTATGATCTACAAAAGGAAGTTTTCATATTAAGAAAAAGAATATTTTTTCGTATTCCTTATGATGCTCTTTGTACTAATAGCTCTTTCTTCGTCCTTAAGATAAAGGTGATGGAGCTGATGCAGAAACAGGAACACAAGAGGAAGATATACTCATCCAGGATGAAATCTATAAATCCCGTCTAGCCAGCATCAAACGTGTTAGTCCACTACACCTAATTGCTGCTTTATTCATTTCCTTATACTTTGTGTTATGACAATTATTTGCACAAATTTTAATTATTGTGTTGTGATTTTCTGTAGGAGGAAGAAATCATTTTACGGGAGAGGGATCGCTATGAGCTGGAAAAGGGAAGGCTTATACGTGAAATGAAGCGTATACGAGATGAAGATGGTTCTCGCTTTAACAATTTTCAGGTTCTCAACCACAGATATGCCCTCTTAAATCTTCTTGGGAAAGGGGGTTTCAGCGAGGTTTACAAGGTCAGAACTTTGTGAAATTGGTAATAGTGTTATAGTATATTTTGCCACTTTTTTAGTGAAGACTCTAGTTACTGGACAGAAGTATAGAATCTATAGATTAGTCCCTTGCCTGTATTGGCAATTGTAAGGAAATACGTTTTTGCAGTGATTTGAAGTAAGAAATTTCCAGCAGGCTTATGATTTGGTAGAGCATAGATACGTTGCATGTAAGCTTCATGGTTTGAATGCTCAATGGAGTGAAGAGAAGAAGCAAAGTTACATACGGCATGCCATTCGAGAGTACAACATTCACAAGACGTTGGTACATCATCACATTGTCCGGCTGTGGGACATTTTCGAGATTGATCATAATACATTCTGCACCGTCTTAGAGTATTGCAGTGGTACTCGTACCGTCGATCTTTTTGATCTGAAAGTTTTTACATACTTTGTCCTCATGCAGAAGTTGGTCTCTGTTTTGCTTCAAAATTTGATTATCATTCTTTTTCCCCACAGGGAAAGATCTTGATGTAGTACTTAAAGCGACGCCTGTATTGCCTGAACGGGAAGCTAGGATCATTATTGTTCAGATATTTCAAGGTCTGGTGTACTTGAACAAAAGAACACAGAAAATTATCCATTATGATCTGAAGCCTGGAAATGTTTTATTTGACGAACTTGGTGTTGCCAAAGTGACCGATTTTGGTCTTAGCAAGATCGTGGAGGATGATGTTGGATCCCAGGGTATGGAACTTACGTCGCAGGGAGCTGGAACATATTGGTAAGCAATAGAAGCGGAAGACTGTAGTGATTGGTCGGCTCTGATTTGGCCCCTTTTGTTCTCTCTCTCTCTCTCTCTCTCTATTTGTATCATTTCTTTGTTCCCAAAAAAAAAAGAGTGCTTTCTATTGGAAAACCAAAAAATAAATAAAATAAAATAATTGGACTAGTGATGAATGATGATAAGTATGCCCTTTAGTAATTGAGTGATCGTACTTCTCTGCTTAATGCTAATGGCAATCAGAACTCTTTTGTTTGAGAATCAGTTCTTTTGAGTGGAAGTATGTACTGATAAGTGTGATGCTTCTCTAGCACAATGTTTTATAACAATTACGGCTCTCGGAGCATAATTATTTGTTTCCAATAGATTTCAATGTATTTTGAGTTTTCACGGGTTAGTAGACATACCAATACCAGTGTTATTTCCTATGAACAGGGGTAAACAATTTGAGGTAAAAGGCCTCCAGTAACCTAGCATTTCATTGCTAATACAAAAAGGTATTTTTGTCAAAGGACTAATAGAACTTGAACAACTCTGAAATATATTTTTGACTAAGGGCAGTAAGAAATTTGTTTTCCCTATTATTGTTGTTTTTTGCGTGAGTTGGAGGTGGACGTTCTGAGTAGTATGCAATTGAATTTAATTTTTTCTTCTTTGTTTCTTGGTGATTTCTCACTTTGGGTTTTTATGCTCTTTGAATATAAATGAAAACAACTACTTTTCTCTGAAGGTCCAATTTCATATGCAGGTATTTACCTCCTGAATGCTTTGAGCTCAGCAAGATACCTCTAATATCATCAAAGGTCAGTGATTTTCGAATTTTGAATCTTCCCTTGATCATGATTATGCATGCCTTGCAAATTACTTCCCCCCACCCAAAAAAAAAAAAAAAAAAAAACCCTTTTGTCAGACTTCTTATTCGATTTTTATGTCAACAAATTTTTTTCTTTGGGAAAAAAAAAAAAAAAAAAAAAAAAAAAGGAAAGAAAGCCATTCCGCATGCAATTTTCCCCCCCTATTCTGCTTTTTCTTCCGTAGCTTTGTTACCAGCCCTTTTTGACGAGCAGTCTCTTCAAACAGGTTGATGTATGGTCAGCTGGTATTTTGTTTTACCAAATGCTTTTTGGAAAACGTCCTTTTGGACATGACCAGACTCAAGAACGTATACTAAGGGAAGATACAATTATCAAAGCTCGTAAAGTTGAATTCCCTTCTAGACCCTCAGTTTCTAATGAGGCGAAGGTGAGTTATGGCTGCAGTTTGGTTGTTTGTAATATTATTCTCTTATAACTTAAAAAAAAAAAAAAAAACAAAAAGACAAAAATAAATAAATAAATAAAACAAAACCAAACAAAAAATTCTCTTTTAGTTTAAGTTTTGATTATTGTGAAGAGGCTTTCATAAGAATGAAAGAAATGAAAGAGTTGTTGGTCCTGGATTTTTCTGCATGCCTGCAATAGGGTTATTTTTCTTTTTCTTTTTTTGGGTCCACTGTGTCAAATGGAATGGATGTACTTTGATATCAAAGTACTTTTCAAATTTCAAATTCAGGTATTAGTTTTTAAACATCAAGAATTTGGACTTAAGTTTCTTTTTCTGTAGTAAACGAAGGCTTTCCATCATTTACCAAGTCTAATAGTCCCTGCATGTTTACTCCTAATGCTAAACAAGACTTTGGATAGAACTGTACTTTTTACTAACCTGTGAAGGTGTCAAGGTGACTTTATTATCACTCTAGGAAAGAAACTCATGATAAAGCTAATCAATGTAGCCTCCTCGGATACTCAAAAAAACATTGCTTGGACCTTTTATGTTCATTATCAAGTTCCTAAATCGGCAACTTCATCACGCATTCTATTCATTCAGTCTATTGGTAAATCGCCAATAATTTGACTTGCTCAATGGTGTTGTTTTCATTCTTTCTTTCTTGTCATGTTTGCAGGAATTGATTCGCCGTTGTCTAACATATAACCAAGCAGAGAGGCCTGATGTTTTGACCATTGCTCAAGATCCATACCTCTCTTACTCTAAGAGGTAACAAAAGTTGTGTGCAGTTGCAACTAAAGGTAACACCTGCTGATAGTAAGAAAAATTTTTATTTGTTTAATAGAAAATTAAAGAAACCCACCGCGAGCCCCCACGTGGAAAGATTTTGTATAGGTTGTAAAGGTTTTGTAATTATTGGCGCCGTCGCCGAGCTCTCTTTTGTCTCGTTAATAGGAAATCCGGGGCTTTCACTCACTCAATGTTTTGGAGTGTGGAGAGAAACGACCTGGCCTCATAGTCTGGTTTTGAGGAGTCTATTGGACAGGATACATATATATGAAATGAGGAAAGTTTGTTCTTTTTCTCGCCTTTTTTTTTTTCAAAGCATTGTTTCTAATATTGTCAAAAAAGAAAAAAGAAAAAAGAAAAAAAGTGGTTTCGGAAGCTGAAAACGGAATTTTCATTTGGAAAGAGCCATTCAGAACCACGTAGGACAAGTTAGTATCACAGTTTTGAAGTGGAGTTGTTTTTTGTTGTTGTTGTTCGATTTGTAAGTTTTGAAGTAGAGTAGAAACTATTTCAGTTAAAAATTTGTTGTTGTTGTTTTTGCAAGTTTAGTAGAAGAGTTGAAACTATTTCAGTTAAAGATAGATTATTCATTTCCATCATATGGTTATCCGTGCAACTTTTCCGGACATCGTAGCATGATTGAATAGTCGATATGCTCATCTCTATTTAGATATGCTTTGGGCGCACTACATTGTATTGTATTATATTGTATTATTCTATTATAGATGGATAAATATCAGTCTCACAACACGATATATAATGTACCAAAGTTTCTGCAGATACTAAGTTGTGATTCTGGTTTTAATTTTGAGGAGACCAAGTTAGGGTTTTTGAATCCGTTGATAACGATTGTTCTTATATTTATCTTATGCTAATAAATTTGCATGTAAAAGGAATGATACCATTTTAGAACTGAAAAGTTAAGGAAAGAAAGAAAGAAAGAAAAAAAAAAGAATGAATCAGAAGATAGAAAGAGATATATGAAATAAAAGGCTTGAGAGATAGATACCATCATCAAGTCTTCTATAGTAGATATATGATTATTAATGGATTTGTAAAAAGAGGATCATTCTACGTAAGAGATATCATTTTGGTAGTATATTTTTTAAAATGTTAGATTTGATTACAATCATCCGTTTGTAAAGGTTTTTTTTTTTCCGTATTTTATTATAAGTTTCTCAATAAAAATAATTAGAATAATATTGTCGAGTAAAAAAAGGGCGAAATACACGGTTAGGATATAGGCTATAGTTTAACATACTATACAAGCTTATCGAATGGGATTTTCCAACAAGTAACATCTATGTCGTTGATCAGCGTGTAATAGTCTGTTTATAGAAATAGTTACGACTTGTGTCTCTTACATTTTTTTCTTGATGGAAAAAATTGTTACATGCGTGCAGTTGGGTATACTATAAACTCATTGTGGTTCTCTAGTATTGTCACACCAAAATAGGATTATTTAAGGAAGAAAAATAGCAAAAAAAAAAAAAAAAATTACACCAATTTCTATTTGAACTAGGAAAAGGAATAAACAATTAATGTCAAATCTTGTACGTGTATACTTTCGTTCTTTTATGTTGTTGTGTACACTAAGGAACTCCAACCCACGCCAATTAGGAGTCAAAGAGTGGGAATGACGTGGGCTTGGAGCTCCAACCGGACATCAAATTTTACACCATTTTGGTGTAAATTGGTCTGGTGGGAGCAGTGGAAACGCATCTCTACGTTTCCATGTTCATTCCATGCCAAAATTGGTGTTAGTTTTCATTTTTAATTTTTTTTTTGTTTTTGTTTTTTAATTTCAAATGGTATGGAATTAGTAAAAAGGAATTTAAAAGGAGATATAAGAAGAAATATACATAAAATATCTTTTTTGGCGTTATAAATAGTGTAATTGGTTGGAGATGAATTTAGTGATATGAAAATTATATTATTTTAGTGTTTTGGGTTGGAGATGCTCTAAGCACACACATATTTATCCCTTCCAGCATAAAATAAAAAACTTACATCTCATTTACTTAATATAACAGTTAAAATAATGTCATAATATAAGTTTTTCAAATTAATATAGGGTGTTTTTTTTTTTTTTTAAGGAATGCCCAAAAATTTTCTCAAAAAAAGGTACATCTGTGAAATATTCTACTATCTATAATTGCTTCAAGATTTTTGTCAATAAGATAACAATTCGAATCAATAATTAAGAGGGACGAAAATCCTAAACATGTTTACTAAAGGAGTTATTCTCACAATTTCCTTACGAATTGTCTTTTTGTCACTTGCTCACTTTGAGAATTCTTTATATTTGTTATCCTAAAATTATGAAAATCATATTGTTCTAATATCTTGGGTATATGCTTTATGTAAGATTAATCTTTCAATTGCATAATTAAAAAAAAAAAAAGAGCTAATACTAACCAACTAAAATTTTATACCAAGTTACATTTTTTTTAAGAGGTAAGTGTTTTGTTAATTAAATAATATATTAGCTATTTACCAAACACACACACACACACACACACACGCGCACTAGCTTATCACTTTTGTACGTTAGAGACGAGAACGGATAGAGGTCTTTTGGGCCATATATATGTTTTGTACATGCTGACAATTACGACCGCAAAGCACAAATATTGGTTGGGTGTTTTATATATATCTATATATATATATGTAGTACAGTATAACTTGAGTCCATCGAAGAAGTAAGAACCACACAAATATCAGTCATGTTAATATCCAATTCTCCACTAAGCTCAAAGCCTCTTCTTCTTAAAACCTCAAGCTTTTTCCACAAAGGACGCTCAAGCCTAATCGTCAGCAGCATAAAGTGTGAATCTTCCACAGATAATAATGAGAGTGCAAAACGACATTCAAAACTCGAGATTGGGTCTCCTATTATTGTCGTTGAGGCTCCCAAGATTATCAAAACTGCTGCCTCAGTTCCCTGCCTTAGGGTCAACTCCGGCTTAGTCAACCCCGGCGATGTCGGACGGTAATCCCAGTAATTTTTACCTGTCGCTTTTTTTCTTTTTTTGAATTCTAAAAGAGTGAAAGATTAAAATTTTATAACTTATATTAAAGTCAGATAAATGATCATTGCTACACTATATCTACTATCACTCTTTATAAACGGTTTTATTAATCTCAACTTAGTGTCATTATACAAATTTTCTTACAGTTATATTTTTATGGTTTGAAATATGTTGCCATTGGTGTTCACAGCTTAATCTCAGATGGGTAAGGCTACCGGCCACAGTCTTTGTTGTTGTTCTTTTCAGTTTAGGTGTAGTATTTTAAAATGGTTATTTATGCTTTTATCCTTGAGATTCGATCGAATTTAAACGTTATCTCTCAAGCTTTGCTATTTGATTGAATTGAAAAGTTATCTCTCAAGCTTTGAATAGCGAATTACTTCTAAATTTAGCAAAATGTTGTAGATTTTCTTAAAATTATAATCATATGGAGTTTGAGTCTCTTTATTTAAAAGAGAGAGTTTATATAAAATGTACGAGAATGTTTTTATTTAAATTTTTTTTAAATTTGTCATCGGGGATGCTATTAAATTAAAACTTTGTTATTTGAGGGGTGACTTTCCAAAATTAAAAGTTTATATAGTGACTTGTGTTAAAAGTTGAGAGAACAAATGCGTTAACTACTCCTACAGCATTTGCACTGAGTTTGAACTAGTAACCGAATTTTTGTGCCATGATATTAATGCTTTGTTTGTTTGGAGGGATGAAGAGGAGGAAGGAAGAAGATGGTTGGAAGGATGTGGAATGTGAAGGATGGAGATGATTATATAAATCCCTCATGTTGTTTGGTAATACGGAGAGAGAGTTGAAATAATGGATAATAATTTTTTAGGTAATTATTAGATTGTCCCTCTTATAATTTGTTCACAATTTTTTTTTTGGGAGGTTCAAACCGTCTTTTCACCTAAATTTGAAGGGATTTATTGAATCCTCCCATCAATGAAATGATTCAAATTGATGGGTCCAAGTGGAGAGTCTCTCCCTCCACTCCTCCCTCCAACCAAACAAAGGATTTCTCATCTCCCTCCACCCATATCCATCCCTTCATCTCTCTTTCCAACCAAACATACTGTTACTAGTGTTTGTTGATGTAAAAATATTTCTGGCTTTAACTAAAATTCTCTAATATGTCTAGTAGTTTACACTTGGCTCAGGTAAAATGCGGAGTTTAAATCTCTCTATCCTAAATTTAAAAAAGTAAAAATAAAAAATATATGTTTAACCATGACGTATTTTCGTAAGTATACAAGTTATGCAAAGTTTTGTTTTGTTTTGTTTTTTGTTTTTGTTTTTTGTTTAATTGATAGATGGTGTGTTCTTGAAATGTAGAATTGTGTCAAGAAAGCCAAAGGATGTGTGGGCAGTCCGTCTAAGCATTGGCACTTACCTTATAGATGGCAAATATTTCAAGCCCTTGGAGGTTGACGAATAATTTTGTACAATTCTTGTCTAATAATTATGTTATTGGAGCATTTAGATAAGCAGATTTCCAAAATAAGATCTTGCCCAAACGGCTGAGTCACTCATGATCGAGCAGAGGCTTCTATCTCTAAAGAACTTTTTTTTTTTAACTCTAATTTTACTTATAAAACTTTACACTTTTCTTATTTTGTCCTCCCAAAAATTGATTATCCCTTTATAAATCCCGTAAAAACTTTATCCTTTAATATGCATTGCACTAAAACAACAAGCTAGTTCTATCGCTGATCTTGCCTATCACATTTCTTTCTTTCTTTCTCTCTCTCTCTTTTGTATGAATATTATAAATGTATATTATGTCATGTCGTGTCTAAAGTGATGCATTTAATTTATCATACTTACATGGTATATGGAAATTCGAACTTAAGATCTTGACCTTTACTTTGGACAAATTCGTGAACTTTGATGCTCTTATAAAGTTGTCCCCTAAACTTTGAAAACTGATGAAAAGGCTTCTTGAATTATGAAATGTTAGTATATTTGCTCTTTCTGTCAGTTAAATTGATGGAATTAATAACATGACAACAAAAAAATTATAATTTAATAAGGAAAACCTTTATTTTTACCACACTCCCCGAACTTAATACTCTTGTACTTAGTTTCTGAACTTTGAAAATCAATACTTATATTCTCAAACTTTAAACTGTGAGCAAAAACACACATTTTTTCATACTTGGGCCATATACCTTGGAAAAACTTTATCCCCACCCCCCAAACTTCAGTAAATTTAGAACCTCTTCAGAATATTAAAAATTTGGGCTTATATCTCAGCTAATTTTAAACTATGAGCAAAAAAACACTAATTTTCTGTCATATTTTGTTCACTTAAAACAAGGTACACTAATCTAAATAATAAAAAATTTAACTTGAGCTAAAATTTTTACTAATATCAAAATAAACATTAAAAATCTATTAAAATTCAGTATGATATATTCAAAATTAATATAATTTCATGAAAAAAAAAGCAATATATACAATTACTAATACTTATTACATAATAAAAATAAAGTTCAACAAAAGAATACATTCAACAACGACAGAAAACAAAAGAAGAACAAATTTAACTCTTTTTTTTTTTTTTTCAAAAGTTCAACTTTATAAAATCAAAAAATATAAGCAAAAAAAGGACGAAGAAACTAAAACATATAAACAAGATAGCAATCCTGAAAAAATAAAAGACATGTAAACAAGCGTAAAGTCAATATACCGAAATCTAAAAATGACTAATCCCATCATAAAACTTATTTTCAAAATTGAAGTTACTAGCAGAAAAAAATTAAAACAACTAGTACATTCAGATCACTTGGATCTTTATAGATTTTTAAGGTTATATTTGTAATTATAAGGATTCTAATTTAAATTAACTCTGTATCATATTACTGCCCTATCAGTTTTTAAATAGACGAAATAGTGATTTTGCTAGCATTTTAAAGGTCAAGAGGTATAAGCATTAGTTTTTTAATGTTAGGAATAAATTACAAATGTATTAAAATTTAGTGCTAAAAAATAAAATTTTTCCAAGTCTTATATGATCAAAGTATGAAACCAGTAATGTTCTTGCCAACAATTTAAAATTCAATGGGCATTCTTTCTAATAGTTTAAAGTTTTGAGGTATAAATGTTAGTTTTCAAAGTTTGGGGCTAAAAATAAAGTTTTTTTCTTATTCAATTACACTTCATTTTTGTCATGTCAACAATTCATTCATTTAACTAATGAAAAGAGTAAAGATGGTAATATTTCTGGTTCATTAGCATTTCTACCCATTTTCAAAAGAGATAAATTATAAGAATACCAAAGTTTGAAATATGGAACTCATGAGTTTGCATTAAGAGAAATCTCCTTGGGATCAAAATTCAAAAGTAACAATATTTTGCCAACCTTTCATGTTGAGCTGGTGCCAACAAATTTTTTTTTTTTTTTTTTACTGAAAAGGCAAAAAAAAAAAAGAGAGAGAGAGAGAAAAAAGAAAAAGAAAATATCAGAGAGGTTTTTCTAGCAAAAGCAGCGACCAAAGAGAGAACCTTTATGTCTTTTGACAATATCCATAGAATGAACGCTTTCTCTGCATCTCTTGTCGCAAATTCTGTCCTCCCGACAAAAATTTGATAATAAAAATTAGTGTTATTTCTAAAATAGTTATTGGTGCTGTGAAAGAAAATTAAAAAAAACCAAAAATAAAGTAACAAACTTTTAGTTTGTTATTCATTTTTATTTTAAAAATATAGTTTTGTAAATTGACATATCATTGTGTGTGTATTTGTTTTTCTTTTCCCCCCCCATGTTATATATGCGTGGTATATGTATAATTTCCTTAATTTATGTTTCAAAAAAAAATATGCAATTATTAAGACTATATGTATACATATAGCATATACGTATAAACACAAACATACATAGATAACCATTAACTATAGTTTCAATTTCTATACCAATGTCCGTGAAACTAACCTGAATTTGTGAAGAGACAGAACATCAAAATGAAGATGAACAAAAAAATGCGTTTAAAACTGTCGGCCATTTCCACAGGCGCTATGCAAATAAAATTCGCTCAATTCTACTTTAGCCAAAGATCAAGATCGGATGTCTTGTCTCTCAAGAGACCCACACTCTGTCACGAGTCAAGTAAGAACCTCTATTAGGTTGTTAACTCTGGAGTTTCAGACCATATGATTAGGTCAATTGATGACTTTATTATCTTTCAGACGATGTTTGCTATTCGCTTTATTATATTTGGTATAAAATCAATTTTTTTATTGAAAAAAATTATCTATTTTTTGTTTTATTTTTAAAAAATAATTGTTACTTTGCTATCCTAAAATTGTGAAAAAGAATATATATATATATATATATATATATTGAAGTAATATGAATATACATATATATAATTAAGAAGTTTGATGTTTAAGGCCCTACGAAACTTGAAAGGGCATCACGAAAATTTATAGTATTATTATATTTTTTGCTTAAACAGTGAAATAATTAGTTTCCATTTTTTTAACTCTTCTATTTAATCAAGGTCGTAGATAAAATAAGTAAAAGAAATTAATGAATAAAAGCTGATGGATAACAATATTTTCAAAAAATAAAAATAAAAATTAGTGTGTGAAGTCTTAATTTATGTGCTTATTAGTCATTGATTATGTCTTAAAAAATTACTTTGCTTTTGTCTCTAAATGCTCCTAAAATTATGACAAAATTGACATCTCTACGTCCTTAAATTTCAAGTTGTTGTAAAAACACCTCATTTATTAAGCTACGGACATCTATTTTTCAGATGAGATTTTCTTTTTAAATTATTAATAAACCAAAATTGAAGTGACATAGATACACAGATCAGACTATAAACAACAATATATAAATTGCGTAATTGGATTGCCCGAAATTAAAGAAATTGGCTCCACTTCTTGCTCTCAGTTTGGCACGTGTCATTCATTCATCTCTTTTTTTTCTAGTTATGCTTGTTGACGTGCCACGGTCTTGGTTCTGGTTTGCCTCCGAGTCATTTTGGTTATGCTTCTTTATACGTTGCCGTTTCATTCATTCTTATTTTTTAAGTCCTTTAATACTAGTTTTTTTTTTTTTTTAAATGAAAAACGACAATTACTGCATTAAAGGGCATAACCACGGAAATGGTCGTGCTTATTGAAGAAGCCAATTACTGCACTAAAGGAATAATACAGGGTACTTTTCCTAGGCAACCTAGTTTGAAATATGGTACTCATGTGTTTGCAACGAGTGAAGGGATCAAAAAATAAATCAAAATAAAAAGTGAAGGAGCCAAGGGATCAAAATTCAAAAGTTGAGCTGATGTCAATATAAAATTTTTTTTATTGAAAAGTAAGTAAGTATATAAATATATATACATATATATATATATATATGTATGTATGTCTAAAATGGCTTTGGCAATATCCATATATCATTGATGAATACTTTTTCATGCATCTCTTGTCGCAAATTCTATCCTCTCGGCAAACTTTTTTTCCAACGTCCAGCCAAGGAAATTCTTTAAACGACGTAGTTTCTGTTGATGTTTGCGAGTTGTGATAATTTAAAAAAAAAAAAAAAAACAACTTAAACGTTACATTATAAGATAAATTCGTTTTACAATTACTATGCTCGCTGAAATAATTATATGGCAGGTTCAAACATAAATATTAGTATTATTTCTAAAATAGTTATTAGTGCTGTAAAAAAAAAAATCAAATAACCAAAAGTAATAACAAACTTACATTTTAAGTTTCAAGCTATATGACTTAAATATATGCAGTTACAGATATAATAATCTAGTAGTAATATCATATCCAACTTCATTTAAAAATACATAATTTAAATCTCCCCAATTTCGATTAAAAAAAAAACTTGAATAGATAAATTTGTAATATCTTTTAGTTTAGTATTTAATTTTTAAAATTTTCAGTTTTGTAAATTCGGTATAACATTGTGTGTGTGTGTGTGTGTTTTTTTTAATATGTTTTATATGCGTGATATATGTAATTTCCTTAATTTAACTTTCAAAAGAATGTGCATTAATTTACACTATATATGTGTGTGTGTTATATCTATATATTTATATATCATATATATGTATAAACGCAAACACACACATATATTAGGTGGAAAGTAACTACGTATAAACTCTATACTCGTGTCCATAAAACTCACCTGAATTTTCGGAGCAAGAAAAAAAAAAAAAACCTGAGTTTGAGAAGAGAGAAAACATCAATATGAAGAAGAAAAAATGAATGCTTTTACAACTCTTGGCCATTTCCACAGGCGCTATGCAAAATAGAAGAGACAAGTTGTTGTTGTTGTTGTTGTCTTTTTTTTTTTTTTTTTTTTTTTTTTTTTTCGGGTAGAATAGAATAGACAAGTATTTGGGTTTATAGTTATTTTGCCTGGGGGTGTTTGGTGAATGAGTTGAGTTTGAGTTGAGTTGAGATTTTTAAGTCTGAATAGTAATTTTTGTTGACTTTTTCAGAAAAGACAAAAAACTTTTTCAGAAAAAGACAAAAAACATGATGAAAAAAGTACAGTTTAGTTTAAGTTGAGTGGTGATGCCAAACAAGCCAGCTTAATTTATATTAATAAAGAAAATTTATTTTTTATATATATATAAACCATCTTCCTTACTCCTTTCACTCTCTCTCACTCCTCCGATTTCTTTCTCCTATAACATGAAACTATGCACATAAATTTTTTTAAATTTGTTATTTTTTAGAAATTCCAAGTATTTGTCAGAAAATATAAGGATTTTCTCGAAAATACAAGGATTTACTAAAAAAAAATATGTCATAATTTATCATCTTTTAAAAAACCTATTATAAACTTCAAATGTATATATATAAAATATATTATTTGCTATAATTTCTGTTGAGAAAACATATATCAATTGGATATCTTCAGTCATGTAAAACCTTAAGAGTTTGTTTCAGTAATATATGAGCTATTGATTAGCAACTCTATGAATATGACACTGTGAAAAGAAAATATGATAAATTATATGAGTATAGTAGCACCGTAGTAAAAGATTATCATGACTGAATTCAATGAATTAATATTTAAATATTAGATAGTTTTTATTAAGGTCCTAAATTCAACGTGCCTAAAATTATATTTTCACATATCTTAACAGTTAATACATTTGATAGGATTGAGATAATGCACTTTTTATAGAGAGGTGAAGCTCACTGTTGGGATCTTTAACAGACTTTTATGTTTGTTTTTGGCAAAACCGCATTGATAACTTTTAGACGAATACTAATAATAGTCATTCCCTTCTTAGATTTTCTTAAAGCAAAAAAAAAAAAAAAAAGAAGAAGAATATAACATGAAAACCCCTATAGAATTTGAATATTTGTGGATGGCAGCCTGAACATTTTATTTGCAACACCCATACTATCTGGAAAACAGCTTGTAATTTTAAGCATAAGATCTTCACCTCTTTAGCCAAAAAATGTAAAAAAAATTTAAGGGAAACTAGTTAAATTACAATATCACATAAAAAATTTTATATTATAAATTTTGTATTAATAAACAATTTAACCTTTGATTTTGCCCCCTTATTATCTATATCTACCCTTTAAATGCTTGGAATAAAAATTCATGGTGTATATATAGCACTGTTTGTTCCTTAAATTTATCACCATTTGACAACTTGTTCTTTAAAGTTTTAATTTTGGTAATTATGCTCTTTAACTTTATAAATTGTTGTAATATAGCCTATTTTGTTTTTTGTTTTTTGTTTTTGAAACAAAAGCCTATTTTGTTAACTTTATATTTGGATTTGTATTAGATTTAGAAATTTTTGGTTAGAAATATAGCTTTTCATCTTCATAAGAGGTGTACGAGAGCCAGTTATGAGAATATACTGCAACAATTTAAAACATTAAAAGGATAAATTATCATTAAAAAATTTGGGGAGCAAGTTACTAAAAAATAACAAGTTGAAAAGGCGATAATCCTTAATTTACTATGACATTATCGAAATAAGGAAAAATGTTAATGATTATTCTTGGACTTTGCTTTTTCCTCTAAAGGGTAATTGGTCAAAATAGTATTTGAACTCAGGTGATGATTTGGTCATTATTTTTTAATTTTGATCAAAATTACCCTAAACTCTCCAAATGTTGATAATTTTAGTCCTTTTTGTCTAATTCCGTTAAGTTACTAATGGTGTGGGTCATGTAGACATCACATGAGCTGATGTCAATATAAAATTTTTTTTATTGAAAAGTAAGTAAGTATATAAATATATATATATATATATATGTATGTATGTCTAAAATGGCTTTGGCAATATCCATATATCATTGATGAATACTTTTTCATGCATCTCTTGTCGCAAATTCTATCCTCTCGGCAAAATTTTTTTCCAACGTCCAGCGAAGGAAATTCTTTAAACGACGTAGTTTCTGTTGATGTTTGTGAGTTGTGATAATTAAAAAAAAAAAAAAAAAAACAACTTAAACATTACATTATAAGATAAATTCGTTTGACAATTACTCTGCTCGCTGAAATAATTATATGGCAGGTTCAAACACAATATTAGTATTATTTCTAAAATAATTTTTGGTGCTGTAAAAAAAAATCAAATAACCAAAAGTAATAACGAACTTACATTTTAAGTTTCAAGCTATATGACTTAAATATATACAGTTACAGATATAATCTAGTGGTAATATCATATCCAACTTCATTTAAAAATATATAATTTAAATCTCCCCAATCTTGATTAAAAAAAAAAATTGAATAGATAAATTTGTAATATCTTTTAGTTTAGTATTTGATTTTTAAAATTTTCAGTTTTGTAAATTCGGTATAACATTGTGTGTGTGTGTTTTTTTTTTAATATGTTTTATATGCGTGGTATATGTAATTTCCTTAATTTACCTTTCAAAAGAATGTGCATTAATTAAGACTATATATGTGTGTGTGTGTTATATCTATATATTTATATATCATATATATGTATAAACGCAAACACACGTATATATTATGTGGAAAGTAACTACGTATAAACTCTATACTCGTGTCCATAAAACTCACCTGAATTTTCGGAGCAAGAAAAAAAAAAACCTGAGTTTGAGAAGAGAGAAAACATCAATATGAAGAAGAAAAAATGAATGCTTTTACAACTCTTGGCCATTTCCACAGGCGCTATGCAAAATAGAAGAGACAAGTTGTTGTTGTTGTTGTTTTTTTTTTTTTTTTCGGGTAGAATAGAATAGACAAGTATTTGGGTTTATAGTTATTTTGCCTAGGTTAGTCCTTAATTTATATTGATAAAGAAAATTTATTATATATATATATATATAAACCATCTTCCTTATTCCTTTCACTCTCTCTCACTCCTCCGATTTCTTTCTCTCTATAACTATGCACAAATTTTTTTTAAATTTATTATTTTCTAGAAATTCCAAGTATTTGTCAGAAAATATAAGGATTTTCTCAAAAATACAAAGATTTACTAAAAAAAAATATGTCATAATTTATCATCTTTTAAAAAACCTATTATAAACTTCAAATGTATATATATAAAATATGTTATTGCTATAATTTCTGTTGAGAAAACATATATCAATTGGATATCTTCAGTCATGTAAAACCTTAAGAGTTTGTTTCAGTAATATATATGAGCTATTGATTAGCAACTCTATGAATATGACAGTGTGAAAAGAAAATATGATAAATTATATGAGTATAGTAACACCGTAGTAAAAGATTATCATGACTGATTCAATGAATTAATATTTAAATATTAGATATTTTTTATTAAGGTCCTAGATTCAACATGCCTAAAATTATGTTTTCACATATCTTAACCGTTAGTATATTCGATAGGATTGAGATGATGTACTTTTTATAAAGAGGTGAAGCTCACTGTTAGGATCTTTAACAGACTTTATGTTTGTATTTGGCAAAACCTCATTGATAACTTTTAGACGAATACTAATACTAGTCACTTCCCTTAGATTTTTTTAAAGAAAAAAAAAAAGAAGAATATAACGTGAAAACCCCTATGGAATTTGAATATTTGTGGATGGCAGCCTGAACATTTTATTTGTAACACCCATATTATCTGGAAAACAGCTTGTAAGATCTTCACCTCTTTAGCCAAAAAATGTAAAAAATTTTAAGGGAAACTAGTTAAATTACAATATCACATAAAAAATTTTATATTATAAATTTTGTATTAATAAACAATTTAACCTTTGATTTTGCCCCCTTATTATCTATATCTACCCTTTCAATGCTTGGAATAAAAATTCAAGGTGCATATATAGCACTGTTTGTTCCTTAAATTTATCACAATTTGACAACTTATTCTTTAAAGTTTTAATTTTGGTAATTATGCTCTTTAACTTTATAAATTGTTGTAATATAGCCTATTTTGTTTTTTGTTTTTTGTTTTTTGTTTTTTGTTTTTGAATCAAAAGCCTATTTTGTTAACTTTATATTAAATTGAAAATTTAAATTTGGAAGATTTGTATTTGGATTTGTATTAGATTTAGAAATTTTTGGTTGGAAATATAGCTTTTCATCTTCATAAGAGTTGTACGAGAGCTAGTTATGAGGATATATTGCAACAATTTAAAACGTTAAAAGGATAAATTATCATTAAAAAATTTAAGGAGCAAGTTACTAAAAAATAACAAGTTTAAAGGGCGATAATCCTTAATTCACTATGGAATTATCGAAATAAGGAAAAATGTTAACGATTATTCTTGGACTTTGCTTTTTCCTCTAAAGGGCAATTGGCCAAAATAGTCTCTGAACTCTTAAGAAGGTGACGATTTGGTCATTATTTTTTAATTTTAGCCAAAATTACCCTAAACTCGTCAAATATTGATAATTTTAGTCATTTCTATCTAATTCCATTAAGTTACTAACGGTGTGAGTCATGTGGACATCACATGAGCTCAATTAATCATGAAAATATGAAAATACCCTTATTTACACCAATGACATTAAAAAAAAAAAAACAAGAAAAGAAAAAAGAAAAAAGTCTCCTCTCTCCCTTGACAAATCCCAGAAAACCCGACCCCCTCACCCCCACTGCCCAGCCGTTGGCATCCCCCCCTTTTACTCTCTCGGCCTTGCGTTTGCCCACTTCACCTCGCCTTTGTGATATCAACCTCCACTGCCCAACCATTGGCCCCTCTCACTCTATCCGCCTGACATTCGCGCCCCCACCCCCACAATAGAAAACCCAGCCCCCTCAACCCCCAACACCCAACCGTTGGCCTCCCTTGTTTGCTCTCTTCGCCATGCCATCCCCCATCGTTGAGGCCCCAACAGAAAACCTAGCTCCCTCACACCCACCACCTCACCGTTCGCACCCCTTAACCAACCCTCCCCCCTCCCCCCTCCCCCCTCCCCCCCAACATTCTCGTCGTTCGCCCCTCTACTTCTCTATCCCCGCTGTTCATCCCCTCATCCCCCTTCGCCCCACCGTTTGCACCCCTAACGCCCCCCTCACATTCCTGTCGTTCGCCCCTCCCCTCCTCCATCTCCGTCATTCACCCCCTCCCCCTCCTTCACGTGTCTTTTTTGTCGCCTGCGCCTGATCCGAGTAACCTTGCCCCCTGCCGTTCTCTGAATGCAACCCTAAAACCCAGCCTCACCTTCTTCTTTGTCGCCGATAGCCTCCCCCCACCACAAAACAAACTCAAGAGTTAGCCCCAAAACCCAGCCCCATATTCTGCTCCATCACCGATAGCCCCTGCCATTCGCTAAACGCAACCCCAAAACCCCCCATTTGCTGCTGAATACTCGCAGGTCACCGGTCGCATCCCCTGGTCGTCGATCTGGTTTTTGATAAATGAAGAGAGAGAGAGAGAGAAAAAAAGAGAGATGATTTTTTGAAAATAATTATTGTTAATTACTAAAATACCTTCAGAAATTAGGTCACAAGCATTGCATATGACTTATTCTATTAGAAACTTTATAGAATTGAATGAAATGATTAATATTGCTGACATTTAGAGAGTTTAGTGTCATCTTGACTAAATTAAAAAAAAAATCGACATCTCTACGTCCTTAATTTCGACGTTGCTCGGACGAGATTGTTTTTTAAAGTGTTATTATTTGTTGGGTGGATGAGATTTTTCTTTTTCTTTGTTTTTATTTTTTTAATAAGATTAGGTTAGATGAGAGTGCCTTCATATACAGGTACTAGAGCTAATTCAGAGAGGGTAAATTGTTAAAAAGTCAATAAGTTTAATATTAAAGATTCACCCAAAAAAATAACACAAAAGAAGTTTAATATTAAAGAGTTAATTCAGATGGGATCCTAGTTGTCTAGTAGTATAAAATGATCTTTATAAGTCTTTATTAGGATAAGATTTTTTCTAGCCTTTAATTCAACCTTTTACATTCTCATCATTAGGGTGTGTTATTTTTACGCGTAGTTAGAGTAAGCATGAATTAAAATAAATAAGATTTGAAGTGAATATAATACAGAGTAAGAATTTGGAATCCAAGTAAGCTATTTATTTAATTTTAGGATTCAGAATTATAGTCACTATAAATATCATTCATACATTTACTGCAGCTAGAAATCAGAATAATCTGCCATAAATTTACTTGTATATGTATTTGTAACATTAAAAATTGATTAACTTGTATATTTACTATCATATCGGTACTCACAATTGAACTAATCATAATAATATTAAGATTATAAAATGATAAATATAAGTTGTGTATTTTTTGTTCTTAAAAATTTAAGAAAATCTAAAAATTTGAATTATAAGTGAAAGAAGTGTCAGATATGAATACATATTTATCTTATTCTAATATAAAATATTAGAACAAAGTTAATATTGATTTGGATGATTATATAACATTAAGTTAGAAAATAAAATAATACCATAGGTTGCTATTTTCACATTTAATAGGTAAAGTAAGGGTAAGATAGTAATTTAAAATTAAAATTAGGATTGAGATTTACAATCCAAAGTGGGTCATGAGATTGCTAATCTCATTTCTCAATTACAAGTTAGTATGAGACCTATCATTCTCACTCTCATTTCAGAAAATAAAAAAAAAAAAGAAAAAAAAAAGAAAGAAAGGAAAAGGAACAAGTAAAAAGGGATAATTGACTTTCATTCCTGCCTTGTAATAAGTAAACATACCATTAGAGTAAAAGAAGTTGTAATTAAGAAAGATTGTCAGGAGAATTGAGGTTAACAGAGCATTCAATATTTCCGACATACCTGTTGATTCTTAGAGAGAATAATAGTTTGAAAGATCAAAAAGTTGAGAAGTTAAACCGTAACGAGGATATTCGTAGTCATAAGCAACGAATGAGACAAAAGATATTATTGTCAAAAATATATTTATTTATTGATTATTGGGAGAATGAGGGAAATAGACCAAAAACCTTCGGGAGTAAAAATAAATTACAAGAAAACTTTTTAAATGATGGTAAATAGCATATATGCAGTAAACCTGGATTTACATGCATCCAAATTTTCAAATTTACCCTTGCATAAAAGACCCAATTCTTCCACTCTCTCCCCAAACTCCATGGCAGCCACCACCATCTGACGTAGTCTAGCTGGACGTCGCCATTGCGAACACGCGATTTCTCTTCCTTTTCTCTCTCTTCTTCCTTTTGTCTTTCTCTCTATAGACTTGTTCATTTTCTTCATCTCCTAGACTAGAATGTCGCGGAAAAATCTCGCGACTTTGTCGGCCGTAGCGACATTGTCAACTCAATCGTTTCGTTCCATGTTGCTATACAACATAATTTTTTCTTAGACTTTTTTTGTAAGGATATCCCCTGAACTTTTTGAATTTGACAAATTAGTTCTTGAATTTTGTTTTTTAGCAATTAACCCCTTGAATTTAGAATTCTTGGCTTCTGTGGCTCTTTTGCTAACTTCTGTTAAATTTTGGATGGTTTTAACACATGAGATGCATGTGACCGTCTTCTCAAGGACATTGGTGGTCATTTCATGTATATTTAAATCAAATTATCTTAAAAAGTAATTAAAGGGGAAAAAATGGTAAAATAAAGTAAATAAAAAAATTATCAGCTCGTGAGATCAACATCATAAATCTCGTTAGACCCATATAGGATACTTTGTAATAGTTTCTATCCAATATGTAAAATTTTGATCAAACAAACTTCTACTACCAAAATATCAATTTCAGATTTATATTATTGTAGAAAAAAAAAATCAGATTCAGATTATTTAAAAAAAAAACTTATGGTTTTCTTTTTCGGAATACGGAACCTTAAGCTCCAGTCTTTAAACTCCAACACCACCTCAACAATGAAGAAAAAAAAGTAAAACGAGATGGAAATACATAACTGTGATGAAGAGATCCAATGGGGGTGCGGGTGGGGTTGGGGACTTGGCGATAGAGAATATTAGATCTACTGAAAGCAGTTGCTCTGTTAGAGATATTGTAATATCTCTTTTATTAACGTTGGGAAATGAAAACAATAAAGTCTCACATTAGAAAAACACAAGCAAAGACATATTTAATTTAAAAGACATATTTGTTATATCTGTTACAAATCTTCATGAACAAACATATAAAGGCTGTAAAACTCAGTTTTTTATGTTAGTTTCATATATTGTTCTGTAATTTAATTAGTATATTTAATAAGATTGATATTTATTAAATTTGTAAGTTTATTATAGCTCGGAGACAATACCGATAACAAACTGTTCGTAATATGGGTAAATAAAACCTTAAGGAAAGCAGTTTCTACGTCTCAAATCCTTTGACTTTCTCTTTCTGTTTCATTTCTTTACATCTAAACAGTTTTCTACCACCCACAGTTTTTCAACATGCTATCCTCAACGCCCAGTCCAACACCTATCATGTCTAGGGTGTTAATTCGTGTCTCGTGTCGTGTTCGTGTCGTGTTTGAGTCTGTCGAATTTTTTTTTCCTAACCCGAACACGACCCGTGACACGAAACCGCGACACAAACACGATACGAACTCGTAACGGATTGACACGACATGACACGAACTTGACCCGCAACACGAAATTGACACGAAACGTAGACACGAAATTGACACAAAAAAAACGGGTCCAACCCGAACACGACACGAATTTTTTTCGTGTCAAATTTTCCCAACCCGAAGACGACCCACTCCCTATTTTTCCCAACCCGAACCCGTGAAATTCATGTCATTTTCGAGTTGTGTCGTCGTGTCGTGACCCGTATTGCCATCCCTAATCCTGCCTTTGACTTAGGCGGCACTACGCTCATCTAGGAAACTCAATGCCCAACAAATTCACAAACAACCACAATCACATATTCACAAACACATAAGCACAAAAACCCAAATACCACATTAGCATTTGGACTTCTTAGGGTCCTTAGGCTTCTTGTTCTTATTCTTCTTCTTGTCAAAAAATAGGAGGAATGAAAGAGCTAGAAACCCTTGCTTATTTTGCTTCTTCTTGTTGTTCCCTGAAGGACCAGAAGATGTGGTAATTTATTTGGAATTTGCTTTCGGCTGGCTTGATTTTTGGGCAAAGAAAACTCTCTCTCTACTTTTTTTTTTTTTTTCTTATTCTTTTTGTGGCTATAATGGGAAGTTGGATTTAGAATTCGGTGTTGCTATAAGGGGATGATCGGCGGTTATTACTATAGTTGGAGGTGAGAGAGTTTGAAGGGAATGGGTTAGGGTTTTTCTTTATCCTAAAAATATTTTTTTTTTATTTTTAAATTTCCATTTTACCCTGTTAAATAGTGCATGTGAGCAACACATGCACTACTCCTTATTATTTTTTTTAACAGCGTCATGAAATGGACTCATGCCAAGAATTCCAAATTTAAGGAGTTAATTGCCAAGAAAAAAAAATTGAAGGACTAAAATGCCAAATTTGAAAGTTCAGGGGGTATCTATATAAAAAAGCCTTCTTTCTTCGTTTCTCCTTTGGGCCATTTCGACGGATATTTAAAGATGGTATTTTGAAGATAATACAGAAAATAGTATAAAAATTTTAAATATTTTTGAAAAAATATGCAAAATGGATCTTGTCTGTTCATTTTATTATTACGAACATTTTAATATAAAAATCATCTAATTTCGATTTGAAATAAGAAAGTTATAGACTTTTAAAGTTGAAGTTTTTTACAAATGAAAAAAGAGAAAGTTTGATATAAAATTAAGATTTTAAATTTAGGTTCGTTTCGTGAATAAATTTGAGTTGAAAATTTTAAATTTGATTTGAAAATTTTTGTTGACTTTTAAAAAAATAAAAAACTTTTTTAAAAAAAATAAATTTTTCAAAAAAAATAAAAAAATATTTTAATTTAAAATAGATAACTCACCAACAAAATTATACGGTGTTTTACCGTCAGAATATGCCAGGTTAGACAAAATATATTGATAGTTTTGGATATTTTCCATAAAATATATACAAGCCGTAGATTCAATTTACGGCTGACGAAGCCGTATTCAGAGCGTCCACACAGTTGTTCCAATAGACGCGACCATATCAGGTAGTAACCTCTTCCGAAAGTTTTAATTAATATTATTAGGATAATTCTACAATTCAGCGAATTAATTATTACTAATATTCAATTTTTTTCCGAGTAATAAAGGTGGCAAAATTGAGCGTGAAAAATCCTAAAATTGGATTTTCATCTGGTTTTTTGCCGCCATTTAACCATTTCCCTTTCATTCCTCATCGATCGAGTCCTCGGCGCCAAAGTTCTCAGCTAGTGCGCACGCTGCTTAACCTGCGCACCCCTCTTCCTTTCTTTTCCCTCTGTAATGCTCACCTTCCCTTTCAATTTTCCTCTCTCTCTCTCTCTAAAACTTTCTCACTCTAAAACTGCTCCGTTCTGTGAACTCGTCGCCGACTTCGATTCGTAAGTTTTTCTCGCTCAATTCCGTCCTGATTTTCTCGAATTCGAACTTTTATGGTGATCGAAATCCTAGGACTGAATCGGAGCTGCTGAATTTGGTAAACTGTATTGCATTTTCAGTAACGTGTAACTAGGGTTTTGAGTTCTATTTCACTGGCTGTACTGTAATTTTCGCTTCCTCTAGTTTTTTCTCGTTGTTTGGTTGCTGAGAAAGTCTGAGAAGAATCGAAATTTTCTTGCCCTAATTCCCAAGGCACAAGTTCTTCCATGTCTGAACCAGACAATCACAATTCAGATCTTCGAAATGCAAACCACACAGTACCTTGGTTCAACAAACGAATTGATTTTCCCTTATAATATACATTGAATTTGTAAATTCTTTGATTTAATTTTTCCTTTTCTCGCAGAAGTTGGATAGCCCGGAATTTTCAACATGTATATAAAACAGGTAATTTCTTGTTGTGCTTGGAGGTTGTCTTCTTTATCTTAGCTATTTTGCAATCTTTGAACCATTTCTTTGTGTTTACTGTTTTTGTTTAGGTTAAAATTGAGGGATTTAAGAGCTACAAGGAAGAAGTTGCTACCGAGCCTTTTAGTCCGAAAGTCAATTGTGTTGGTAATGTTGTGATTCCTTGCTATGTATTGATGCTTCTTGGTTGTTTATGCTCTTCATTGACTGAAATCCATGTGAATTTATATCATTTTAGTCTATTTTGGTTCTAAAATTGTTGTCGACATAGTGTTTTGTGCATTTTACTTGAGAACTGTCCAAAATATGTGTTATAGGTTCTAGTTGCAACTTTAAGTTAGTTGTTATTTGTTTTTGTTAATGAGAAACGGATGACTCGTAGAGTTTGAAACTATAAATATTACGAGAAGAGTACAAGTTGTCTTCATATACAGAAAGATAACAAAAAGGGAAACAAGAGCTAAAGGAAAACATTTCAATCAACAATATCATTGGTAATGGAATATTATTGAAGTCCTTAGTGCCCATTTGGATTATAGGTTTGAACCGGAAAGTTTGGATTTTGATTGAGAATCTAAATTGAATTGAGTGTGGTGCGGATTTCGAAAAAGTATAAATTTGAATCTATAATTTATAAAGAAGACAAGTAGTGGATTATGAATTTTTGTTAAAATGCAATAGTTTCTATCCAAAAATTGTTAGTTTTGTTGTACCAAAAGGTGGTAAATTAGAAGTTCTAAAAAAGAGAGCCACAGGCCTGATGACTCAACTAACGCTTAAGGTTTTGTTTTAATCTCAGTTCTTTTATATTGTGACCTTAAAAAAAAAAAAAAAAGGCAAGAGAACGTGCTAATTGTTATTTTAAACTTTGCCTATTTCGACATAGTCTTATTTTTAGCTTAGCCTAGAGACTATGTTTTAGCTTAACCTGACACAATGTATGCAACTCTCAAGGTAATCCACTTAAGGAAGATAAATATATATACAAACAAGATATGTATATATACAATCTAGAGTAAGTAATGTTGAAAAGAATATTATAATATTAAGATTAAGGAATTGTAGAAAAAGGGAAAAGATCTTTTCTTAGGGGTCTTGAAGTAGGAACGTGGGCCCACTGAGCGAGTTTGTGGGATGATTGGTATCGAAAAGAAAAAGTAATTGGACTATTTATACATACCAAATGCCTTTTTCCGTAACACAATCATCGAAGTACTTACAGTTGACTTTGTTTTAACATGGATTTTTAATTAGACTCAACTTCTGAGCATGTGTTTTAAGGAGATATGATAAACTGCATATTTAGCAAAATTCATGTAAGGATGTAATATGTTTGAGAGGGCAAAATTCTAAGCTTAGTTGTAGACTTTGATGGATAAAGCTTTTAAGGATTTTCCTTCTGATTGTTCTTAATTGTTTTTTATAAGAAAAAGCCTTTTCATTGATTATAAATCAATTACAAGCAAAGAGGATGAGGAATCCTCAACACAAGAGAGAAAACAGAAAATAAAAAGTAAACCATACAAACTCTAAACAATTCTAATCCTCACCAACCCACTATCTACCAATTACATCCATCCAATTTAAATGATCAAGGAGAGTGGAACACTTTGTCTCTTGAAGCCCATAAGGAAGCTAAGTATTTAGCCTTTTCAAAAATGTCAGTCAATTCCATACTTCTTTCCTCAAAAATCCTAGAATTTCCCTCCATCCAAATGGTCCATACTAAAGATAGCACCATACATCTCCACATAACTTTTGCTTTTTTATTGGACCCCAACCCCACCATATCTTCCACCATCACCGATTGACAATGCGCTGGAAAGACCCACAAGAATCCTGCCTCCTTTAGCAATATTTTCCATAAGGCACTCGCCACTTAACAATGAAGCAACAAGTGCCTTTTTAATGCGTGTCTTTATTTTATTTGATGATTCCCAAATTTCCTTCTGTTGTATTTGATTTCTTCATCAAGGGAAGTAAATTTTCTTATAAAACATATGTAAAAGTATATATTTATTAACCTATTTTAACAAACTTCATTTACAGTTGGTGCAAATGGATCTGGCAAGTCAAACTTTTTCCATGGTAAGAATCAGATCTCATCTCCCCCTCTTTTGTGATCTAATGATGTTGGGTTTTCAAATGTGTTATTTATTTATTTATTTATTTTTGTAGCAATCCGCTTTGTTCTAAGCGACCTGTTTCAAAACCTACGGAGTGAAGATAGGCATGCGCTGCTCCATGTATGTTCAATACTTCTTTGTCCATTTCCTGGCTGGTTTTGTGATATTTTTTAACTTCTCCATGTGCCATTATTGTACAGGAAGGTGCAGGATACCAAGTTTCATCTGCATTTGTTGAGATTGTGTTCGATAATTCTGATAATCGTATCCCGGTACTGTCCTTATTCCTTATTCTGATAATTGCACATTTTTTTGAGAGGAGGATGGGGAGGAAGAAGGACGTGAGTGTTAAATTTGGGAATATTCATTTGAATAAGAAAATTTACAAAAGAAAATGCTCTTTTGGTGGTTGTTAAATATTATTAATAAAAGATGCATCAATTAGAAAATAATGTGTAGGTTGAGTCTTTCTCTATCTTGCTCTCTTCTATTGATTTATTTTTGTAATCTAATGGATGGTTTATAATTAGACCTGTAATACTTGGATGAAAATAGTAGAATTGATTGCAAAGTTATACCTTGTAATACTTAGTTTATCTGTTTATGAAGCGTCATTTCATCTGCTTATCTTTTTTGCAAGCTTCTACAGTTGCAACTTATTTGTTTTGCTCACTGTTTATAATGCCTCCTCCATCTGACACAAGTTGGGTTTAACATCTTTTGGTTACTCTTTTTGTCACTGTCTTATCATCTATTTCCATGTCTCAGGTTGATAAAGAAGAAGTGTGCTTGCGCAGGACAATTACTCCAAAGAAGGATGATTATTTCTTGGATGGAAAGCACATCACGTGAGCTATTGATCTCTAAGAATCCGATCTGCACTTTACTGGTTCTGGTCTTAATTTATAATAACAAATAATATCAATAATAATTTTCAGGAAAACTGAAGTTATGAATTTATTGGAAAGTGCCGGGTTCTCTCGCTCCAATCCTTACTATGTGGTGCAGCAAGGAAAGGTATTCCTATCCTACTATTTTGAACTTCCCTAATGGTATTTTTAATCTATCTGAACTTTCACGTGGAAAGTTTTTAATTGGCGTCCTTTTGATAGATAGCATCATTGACATTAATGAAAGACTCTGAGAGGCTGGATTTGCTGAAAGAAATTGGTGGAACTCGAGTCTACGAGGAAAGGCGTCGAGAAAGTTTGAAAATTATGCAGGAAACAGGCAAGTCATTCTTGAGCCGAACTCTGTTTGGTAGGAAGGAAAGAAATTAGAATGGAAAGAAAGCTTATGAGAGAGAGAAAATTGGAATGATAGTAATGATTTTAGTTTTCCTTGATGTTGTTTGGTAGATAGGAAGGAAAGAAAATAAGAGACTGTAAAATTACTATTTTACTCGTTTACTTATAAACTTAGTTAAAAAATAAGGAAAAAATTAATTTCAGTCATATATGAATAGATTTAAGTTTTCCATCCAATGTTGGAGAGATTAAAGTGGTGGACCCCACCACAACCTTTATTCGCTCTATTTTCTTTTCCCTTGTCTTTTCCTTTTTCCCAAACAAGCTACTCTACCATTCTCAATGCAATTTTCCCTCCCCCACTTGCTTCTGTCCTCTTTTCTATCCTACCAAACATAAGTATTCTGAGTTAATGTCATTTTTTATGTGTGAAATATGGAAGTTTGAATTGGTTTTTGCTATGTAATCTTGATCTGCTCGTTTGATGTTTTTTGAAGTTCCGTCTCTCTTTGGAGTATATCTTATCCTCCTTCCCTTGTAACTGATTTACATAGCAATGAATGGGCCTTTTCTTATACTGATTTACATATATGTGTGCGTGTGTACGTGTAGGTTATAACCTTTCATATCTTTATTTTGTTGATCAGGCAATAAAAGAAAACAGATAATTCAAGTTGTTCAGTACTTGGATGAGAGGTTAAGAGAATTGGATGAGGAGAAAGAGGAACTAAGGAAATATCAACAACTTGATAAGCAACGTAAATCTCTAGAATTTACTATTTATGACAAGGAACTTCATGATGCTCGGCAGAAGTTGGCAGAGGTCAGTCAATGTCATATGTTTAGTTAAGACATCCTTGTTTGTTGGTTTATATTCTGGTTCATGTTCAAGGCACGGCGTGAGGCAGTGACAAAAAGTAACGAGGCTGTAGCCTCATGTGGAAGGAAAGTGGCGTACACTTCTGTCTTATGAAACTTGTCTTTTTGTTTAAAATTGCTTACGACTCTGTTTTTTTGAGGCCCATAGTTCAGTTTTTGTTGACATGTTGGGTTGGGCTAAAATAAATCAAAAGTCCCAAAACCAAAACATCTGAATTCATCCAAAAAATAGCCTAGAAATTTTTTTTTGTTTTGTTTTATTTGTTTGTTTGTTTGTTTGTTTGTTTGTTTGTTTGTTTTGTTTGTTTGTTTTTTATCTGTTGGGCTTAAAAATTTAAATATGTGAAAAGGCTCAAAGCCCAAAGAGCTGAATTCATCCGAAATGCCCCGAGGCTTATGCCTTGACTCACAAAAGGAAAATGCCTTAATACTCGATTCAGCAATTTAAAATGCCACTTGTTTTGGCATAATGTAGTTGACTAGAATGTATAGTTAATTACAAATATTTGAACTGTTAATTACAAATATAAGCAGTACAAGGATGAGATATATTCACGTTGAATAGAAATACAATACCCTTATTATTTGTTTTAATGATTTGTTTTTGCGTGTAACAATGTAGTGTGATTTTTATTTTATCTCGATGTTTCATTTGCAAATTGGCCTTTTATCTACTTAATTTGACCTGGCAGGATTTTGTCTGCGCGGAAATGAAATCGTTTTTTTTAATATATAAGACTAATAACACAGTTCACATAGCATTATAATGACATTGGTTAACTTTGAACAGAAATGGGTCTGATATCTAAACTATGTAGATATGTCTACATATGTGGCAATGATAGATTCTAAAGTGGTTTGGGGTAACTTGATACAGGTAGAAGAGGCACGAACCAGAGTTTCTGAAACGTCGGCTAGAATGTATAATAGTGTGCTGGATGCCCATGAAAAATCCAAAGATTTGGAGAAAGTGTTGAAAGATCTGACAAAAGAAGTTCAAGCTCTAAGCAAAGAAAAAGAAGCAGCTGAAATCCGAAGAACAGAAGCAATAAAGAAGCACACAGAGCTTGAGCTGGATGTCAAAGATATGGAGGAAAAGATGTCCGGAAATTTTCGGGCTAAAGTAAACCTTGTTTATGTCCCACGTGGTTTTAGTTTTTGTTCTCGTTTTCCTTTTTCCTTTTCATTTTTTAATTAAGGTTTTTGGTGACGAGAAACCAATGAATGCTGCAAATGTTTATTCATGGCATGTTCATCCAGGAAGATGCAGTGAAGCAACTTCAGGCTCTGCAAAATGTAATTCAGGCGTCAATGAACGAGCTTGACGGAATAAATCCTGCTTATGAAGATAAAGTCAGAGAGGAAAAAGAGATAACAATGGGGTATGTCTATTAGTATGAGATACCGATGCTTGAAACTTGAGATACTTTTGTACATTGTTAGCATAACATGTTTTGAGTTTTCTAAGGTCTGCTGCTTCCATCCATGAAGTATGTATACATTTTATTTTCTTCTGAGCATTTTCATAATTTAATGTCCCATTGTGCAATTTGCTTTGCATAAATAAATTTCTGTCCCGTTTCTTTTTTGTTGGAAATCTTTTGTTTAGTTGCATGATTTTCATTTTTTTCTGTCTTTTCAGTGTGATTTTTTCTCTTGGTTTTTTGGCATTAAGGTTTTAATTAGTTTCTACTTTTTTCTGCCTTTTCACTATATGGGCCTATGATCTTGTAGCATTTTGCAGCAAGTAGCAAGTAGCAAGTAGCAAGTAGCAAGTAGCATTCATGTTCTAAACGCACATATGTTTCTATATGTGAAGTATATTTCTGCCTTATGAATCGTATGCAATGCAGAATAATGGAGCGTGAGAAGCAACTTAGCATTCTCTATCAAAAACAAGGTCGTGCTACTCAGTTCTCTAGTAAAGCTGCTCGTGACAAATGGCTTCAAAAGGAAATTAAAGATCTTAATGTTGTTCTTAGTTCAAATTTGGATCAGGTAACTTTTCTCATTTTTTTGTTCTGATATTTGGGAGATCCTTCTTTTGATGTTGTATCCAATGCCTGGAGATCCTTCTTTTGATGTTGTATCCAATGCCTGGAGATCCTTCTTTTGATGTTGTATCCAATGCATGAATGCCTGAAAATATAAACCGAGATTTTTTGTGTCCGACATTATTGATTTAATGTTCGACATTTCAGCAATTTTGCCTCTTTGCCGTGTTCCTTGTTCCATTCTCTTTGTTGCTTTGGGGCAAAATTTTAGTGAGATCATTGGTGTAGTCGACATTTTAGCAATTTGTTCAATGTCACCCATTTCCTGTGTTCTTATGCATTCAAGCTATCATTTCTGCATATGTGCTGATTTATTGGAAAAACAAGACCAGGCTGGCAGGCCGTAAAAATTTTCTGAGAGTCAATCAATGCCAATGAATGAAATTAAAGCAGGGAAAGAGAGGCAAGATGAGAGGCATAGAGAGGGGTGCGATTAGGGTTGCTGTGGGCTTGGGATATGGATGAAGCTGAAGTTGTCAATTGCTTGGTCGAGGGGAACGTAATGCAACTTGGGAATCTGACAACTATTGGGGACAGATTTCCGTTTTGGGCTTCCTTTGGTTCGCTCTGCTAAGGAATTTAGAAACAGTTCTTTCACTTTTTATTATAGTTGGGAGGATATTATTCTTCTCCCTTTATCGTTGTTGGTTTTGAGAGGGCTGCTGATCCTCTCTTTTTAGTTTCTTTTTTCAGTTGAAGGAAGTTTTATTATAAACAAAATAAAAAGTTTTTTTTTTTTTTTAAATATATTTTTCTGTTTCTTCTAGTTTTGGTGGTTTTCTTGCACAGGTGCCCTTTGTACCTTTCTTCTGGTGAAATTTTTGTGTGTATAATTTATCTAACATCTAATGCTTTCTTGGATTCCAGGAGAAAAAACTTCAGGATGAGATCCATCGGCTAAACTCTGAGTTGAAAGAACAAGATCTTTTCATTGAGAGTCGTAGAACAGAAATTGCAAACCTGGAGTCCCTCATTTCTCAGTCTCGTGAAGGGTTCAATAATCAGCGATCACAGAGAGATAAGTTGCAGGATGAGCGGAAGTATGGGCTCTTTCGCTATTATATGTTAAGTTTCACTTGTCTTTTTAGAGTGTTTCAATTTTATTCAAGTGTTTATTTCCATAGGGCCTTGTGGGGGAAAGAAACCGAACTTTCTGCTGAAATTGATAAGCTGAGAACTGAAGTTGAAAAGGCGGAAAAGAGCCTAGATCATGCAACTCCTGGTGTAAGAATCTCTTCTAAACTGTTCTTGTTGATACATTGACGTTGTTAGTTGTTGACTATTGTGCTTGGATGAACCTCAACAGTCAACGCTGTTTTCTTAGCATGCGTTTGGAACACGGGTTTGAGATTAAATTTTTAGGTTGAAGTTGGTTTATTTTTCAAAAACTAGTTATAATTTTTATTGACTTTTCAGAAAAAGACAAAATGAACCTAAAAACTTAGGTCCTGGACTTGTAAACTAAACGGGCCCTTAATGTCTTTTGATATCCACCTTATACACTACGTGAGTTGAATTTCTCCATAATTTTTGCAGTGTTTGTGATTTTCTATAACGTGTCTTGCTGATATGCCCATGCTTCTCAAAAACAATCTTTCCAGCATTGGTTGGAAACATCGAATCAAACAAGTCTTAAAATCACTCCAACACGCAAATGGCTGTATCCATCCTTCCAATTGAACCAATTTAGTGCCTTACCTTCCATGAATTCCCCTGCAAACATCACTCTTTCTTGCTCAGAAAATTGATTTTTCAAGAAATACCGTTCTGTTCTCTTGATCCATGCATCCAGGTTTCCTCTTGAAAATATCAACTAATCCAGTCGCTGCCAATGTTTATGCGTCGGCATGCCCTAGGAAAGAACTGCTCTGATACCACTTCATAGAATTCAGCAATTTCTTGGAAAATATCCATAGAAATCACACAAGAATAGAGCTTTATTGAATGAATAAACCAATTGCAGTAACAAGGAACATAGAAACAATGAATAAGCAGCATTTGAGAGGCTGCAACAATAATCCAGACTTGGGTAGAGATTCGAGAGCATACCCACCTCTCCTCATGTGGTTTCCCAGGCCGGTATCCCAATTAACAACCGGGGATCCCTCATTAGCTACTAGTCTTATTTATACTACCAACTCTTACTAACAACGTCTAACTGGATGCTAACAACTTCTACCAGTCAGTTACACGACTGACTAACTACCTAACATGGTGGAAGTTTAATCATTGTTCTTCTTATCAAAATGTATTGATTTTCCGTTTCTTTGTTTTGTTCCCATTCTTTGTTATGACTTTTGAGATCCTTTAGCTGATTCTACGACGGCCCAATGCTGGATTGTAGAATTTTTTATTTTAGTCATATTTATTTATTTTTTCTCTACTTTCAGGAGGTCAGAAGAGGGCTGAATTCTGTTCGGAAGATCTGCAGAGAGTATAAAATTCCTGGGGTATTTGGACCAATTATTGAGTTACTTGATTGTGATGAAAGGTTTTTCACTGCTGTTGAAGTTACTGCTGGAAATAGGTTTGTAAGAATTCTTTGAAAGGCTCTTATTTGACTGTAGATACAATCAGCAAACATCTCCTCGACTCATTATTCTTTTCTCTTTTTATTTTTTTTCCCATGTGTGGCTTCTCTCCTGTTCGAACAGCTTATTTCATGTGGTGGTTGAGAATGATGACATATCAACCCAGATAATTAAGCACCTTAATTCACTTAAAGGTGGGCGAGTTACGTTCATCCCACTGAACAGGGTGACTGCGCCACGCATTAATTATCCACAGAGTTCCGATGTGATACCTCTGTTAAAGAAGTTGAAGTTTTCTCCGAATTATAACGCAGCATTTGCACAGGTTAGCTACTAACCGGAATCTGTTTCCTGTAGAAACCTGCACAATCAGTAATTAGTGCTAGACACAAATTTATGATGCTGATAGGGTATTGCTTCTGGATTTATTGGCAGTCATGTTATTAAAATTCTCCACTGGCGAGGCTATAAATATAGATCAGTACCATACTAACTTGTAATACTTGTAAGAATTTGTCCCTCAGTAGTCGGTGCAATTTACTTGTGTACATATATATATGTATTTATATATATGTTGTAAGAAAACGAACTTTCATTGATTATAGTATCAATTACAAAGTAAGGACGATTAGTAGTCCCAATTTTGACAGAAAGCAGCAACCGACAGAAAAAAGGAAAAGAACATATACACTACCAAAATTATACATTCAACCATACATAAACATTTTTGTTATTCAAAATAATCAGATAGAAAAGGAAAGCTCTTTTATGCTTTACTTGTAGATAATTGTTAAGGCTTATATACCTATTTATGCTTGTAGTTCCTTCTGTTGAATCAAAAGTCTTGATAATTTCTAAAATGTTTTAGATGCTAACAATTTACCTCTATCATCCTTATATTCTAAAATTTTCATAGGTGTTTGCGAGAACTGTGATTTGTCGAGATCTGGATGTGGCCACAAGGGTTGCTCGTGACAATAGCCTAGACTGTATTACTTTGGAAGGTGTGTCAACGTTGATCAGTTCTCCCTGATTGTTTTGATGCATGCGTTTCCCTCACAAAGCGTAATTGATCCTTTAACAGGTGATCAAGTGAGCAAGAAAGGTGGCATGACTGGTGGATTTTATGATCATAGACGGTCAAGATTGAAGTTTATGAACATAATAATGCAGAACACGAAATCTATTAACGTGAAGGAAGAAGAACTGGAGAGAGTTAGATTTAAGCTTCAAGATATCCTTTTGGCTACATGTTAATAAATTAGGTTGTCTTCTTGATCATGTTCTATTATAATTTTCTCCTGTTATCCTTTCCTCTAAGTAATGGCCGTTTTCTTACTGTGGATTTAATTGCATTCCCTCTCTCTCTCTCTCTCTCTCTCTCTCTTTTTCCGATGAAATTTGAAAAATGGGGGAAATGGAGAGGAAGGAATTTTCTGTGGAAGTTTGGTTCCTGAAAAATTTTTAATCTGTTTCTATGAATGGATTGCTCAGGTTCTATTTTTATTTAGAATCTTTTAATTTTTATGATTTTCCTCAAAAGGTTGAGTTTCTTAGCCAAAAAGTTACTTTGATTGTAGGGGTGTCATGTTGCCTGATAGTTACGAGTTTTCTTCCTCTGACTCAGATTTTTTTTTTTTTCCTCCCTCGAAACATCAATGGTAGCTCATAAGTTTGATTAGCAAAAAAGTCCAGGGGTCCTATTGGAACTCGAACTTAGGATGTCTAGGTTTATGACTCATCTTAGGGTGGTGCCTTACCACTAGGCTAGGTGCATATGGGCTTTTGTCCCACAAGTTGACTTCCTACTTTCCTCGTTTCATTTGAAAACAAAAGGAAAATTCTGAAATACTTTTCTTCCGAGTTTTATTGGTAATCTTTATTTGTTGAGCACCTTTGTGGGGATTCTTTTCTCCTGTCATAGAACTTGTTTTTTGTTATGCCAAATCAAAAGCTTTAGTATGCAATTTTCTTATTACTTTCATTTCCATGGACATCTTATCTTGTTATCTTTTAATGGATGAAGGTGACCACCTTGATTCATGTGGGTAAAATATGAAAGTGAACATATTAACGGTTCCATAAATTTTGTTGCTCGGTGCTTTTAATTGGTTCCAAATGTTCCAAGTATATTCCATTGGTTTTGTTTTTGCTAAATTTATCTCACAGATAGACCAGAAAATTACTGAATTTGTGACCGAGCAGCAGAAAATTGATGCAAAGCAGTCTCATGACAAGTCAGAATTAGAACAGCTTAAGCAGGACATTGCAAATGCTAATAAGCAGAAAAAATTGGTTTCTAAAGCTCTTGAAAATAAGGTATCTTGGGCGTTACCTGCCTTCATGTGCATTAGCTTGCCTTTATGTGCATCAGCTGGTGGAGTACTACCTATTCTCTCATTATCATTTAAAGTTTGTTTATTCAGAATCTTCTTGCTTCTTTGTAGGAGAAATCACTTGCAGATGTACGGACTCAAATCGATCAGCTTAGAGCCAGTGTGGCCATGAAAGAGGCTGAAATGGGCACAGATCTCATTGATCACTTAACACCGGAGGAAAAGGCTCTTCTCTCGAGATTGAACCCTGAGATAACAGAAAAGAAAGAAGAACTTCTAACGTGCAAGACTGAACGTATTGAGGTTTGTAAGATGTTTCTTGTTAGAATTTATCTAGGTTTTAACGTGTCTTGTGGTTCCTAATATGCGTATATTTGCAACGGATAGATTGAAACAAGAAAAGCAGAGCTTGAGACCAACTTAACTACCAACCTCAAGAGGCGGAAGCAAGAATTGGAGGCCATAGTATCTTCTGCGGAGAGTGATAATTTGCATGGTGAAGCTGAAATCAAAAGACAAGAACTTAGTGATGCTAGATTACTGGTTGAGGATGCAACAGGGCAACTTAAAAGTGAGGGCCATGATATCCTTCTATCATTTTCCAGTTTTATTTTCTAGTCTTTGCTTCTGTATGTGACTAAATTCTGCTCCTCAGGAGCGTCTGATAGCATTGATGACCGAACAAAGCAACTTAAGAAGATTAAAGATGAGAAGATCAAGTTAAAGGTAGTTCTCTTGTGCAGTCGAAGTGGTGACAATAATGTTCGTTGCTGTTTTTTTTTTTTGCTGTGTGTGTGTTTTTTGGGCCCCCCCTCCCCTCCCTCGAGTATAATTTTGTTTGTTGTTGACTTGTGCAGAATTTGGAAGACAACTATGAGAGGACACTTCAGGATGAAGCCAAAGAGTTAGAACAACTATTAAGTAAAAGAAACATGTTTCTTGCTAAACAAGAAGAGTACTCCAGAAAGATCAGGGAATTGGGCCCATTGTCATCAGATGCCTTTGAAACGTATGACTTGGAACTTTTTGGTTTAATGTTATCTCTCCCCCTTTTTTTTTTTTTTTTCTTGGAAATTGTTAAATGTTATGTGATAGATGATTTTTATATATTTTTCTTTCATTAATCATATTTTCATTTTTAATGAAAAAGGGGGCAAAAATCTGGAGAAAAAGTTTTCGGTTCTTGTCTTTATTTCTTGAGTTCATCCTTAGGTTGGATCTTTTGTTATTTTGGCAATTCATTTATTTATTTGTTTATTTTTTTTCAATGCTGTTTTTAATACTTTTGTGTTTTTTTTTTTGTGTGGGGGGGGGGGGGGGGGGGGGAAGTGGTGGGTGGCTCGGGCCGGGCGGCGCTAAAATTTGGAGAAAAAGTTTTAGGTTCTTGAATTCATCCTTAGGTTGGATCTTTTGTTATCTTTGCAATTTATTTATTTATTTATTCAATGCTGTTTTTAATACTTTTTTTTTTGGTTTTTGGGGGGGGGGGAGTGGTGGGTGGCTCGGGCCAGGCGGCGCTAAAATTTGGAGAAAAAGTTTTAGGTTCTTGAATTCATCCTTAGGTTGGATCTTTTGTTATCTTTGCAATTTATTTATTTATTTATTCAATGCTGTTTTTAATACTTTTTTTTTTGGTTTTTGGGGGGGGGGGGGGGGGGTGGCGGCGTGGGCCCGGTGGCGCTAAAATTTGGAAAAAAAGTTTTAGGTTCTTGAATTCATCCTTAGGTTGGATCTTTTGTTATTTTTGCAATTGATTTATTTATTTCTTCAATGCTGTTTTTAATACTTTTGGTCAATTGATTAATGTGACTACACATTTTCTATTTTCCAATTTTTCATCTGACAGTGTACTGGTGTTCTCTCCTATGTTGAAAATGGTAGGTATAAGCGGAGGAACATCAAGGAATTGCATAAAATGCTGCATAGGTGCAATGAACAACTTCAGCAGTTTAGCCATGTCAACAAGAAAGCACTTGATCAGTATGTAAATTTCACAGAGCAACGTGAAGAGCTACAGAAAAGGCAAGCGGAACTTGATGCAGGTGATGAGGTAGTATGCTGTGACGTCTCTTTTGAATGGGTTTTTAATGTGAAACTTTTTCCACTGCTTGAAGTATGGGCTTTCTTAATGTAATTTTATTTTAAATTCTACAGAAAATTAAAGAACTTATATCAGCTTTAGATCAAAGGAAGGATGAGTCCATAGAACGTACTTTCAAGGGCGTTGCTAGGCACTTTCGAGAAGTTTTCTCTGAACTCGTGCAAGGTGGGCATGGGTACCTGGTTATGATGAAGAAAAAGGTGCGTTACTCTAATGCAGCCTAAACATTTACCGTAAGATGTAGCAGACAGTTTACTCTGTTGTATGTGGTTAGGGGTACAGGAACAGCATGTCAGCCTGGTAACTAGATTTTTGTTTTTCTAGTGTTTTCTAGGTTTTTCTAGTTGTTAGTTTCTGCTTTGCTTTGAAGGATGTCTTGTCCTTTTCTCCCTTGTATTTGATTCATTTACCAAACTAAGTTTTTTTTTTATCAAAAAAAGTATGTTAGGTTGGTTTACCATTTTCCACTTTTACTTTGGCATCTTTTTTGTTCCTGGATTTTCTAGTTATGTAGTGGGAATATAAATCAGGTTGGTTTTGTTTTTGTTGTTTTCCCTCTTCAACTTTGCGTCTTTACCATCTGTTTTATACCTGGATTTTCTACTTTCTGTATCGACAGTGATCATTCATTGTGTATTTTTGTTATATCATGCTTCATCCATTTATTTATTTATATGTTATATATTATTTGCTAAGCATATGGTTTTGTGCTGAAGATTGGTTTGATATAACATATGGTTATGGGTTTATATTCACAGGATGGCGACCATGGTGATGATGATAATGACGACGATGAACCTCGTGAAGCAGATATGGAGGGTAGGGTTGAGAAATACATTGGTGTGAAAGTAAAGGCATGTATTCTCTTAACCTAAGATTTTTATTCCTATGCAGAAAAAAAGTAATGAGCCTAAAAAATAAGCCTTTCTGATTTTTCTTTTGAATATCTGAATTCTGATGTGGCAAGCCAAGTTGGGAACCTATCCACGGGATCCCCCTCCCTCCTTTTTTTTTTTTAATGGGAAATGGACAATTTACTAGGACAATTAAAAATGAAACTAGATACAATTAGCACAAATAGCCATCCAGCCTATCTAGGATAGATGCAAATCCACACGGATTCGGAACTCATTTTATCCGAGAGAAATCCCAAACTAATTGTTCAAGAATTCATTCTAGATGTCAACAATGGCAGTAGGCGTTTTAGTTGAGATAATAATAAAGCTGTATAGAAGCTCTTCTGGAGACTTGGACCTTCAAATAGATACTGTGAATTTCCCAACTAAATGTATGGAATGTGTAATTGTGTGTTTGTGTGTGTGTTTTTTCCGGTGTGGCAGGTTTCTTTTACTGGGCAAGGAGAGACGCAGTCCATGAAACAGTTATCTGGGGGTCAGAAAACTGTTGTTGCACTTACACTTATCTTTGCCATCCAGCGATGTGATCCAGCTCCTTTCTATCTTTTTGACGAGATAGACGCAGCTCTGGATCCACAGTACAGGACTGCTGTTGGAAGTATCCTATAATGTCATGCTTGTTTTATGTGGCTTTTCTTATTTTTAATATCTTTTCACTTTGTGTGTTCTTTACGTTTGTGTTTTTGAACTCTGCGTTGATCATCCCTTTTATCCTGCTGCACCCCTCTTCTTCACCCTTGTCTAATGTATTCCTCCTCCGCACGTCTGCATGGAGATTTAGGGCGCTTTTACTTTTCATGAGAGGAAAGGGGAGAACAATGAGTGATACCTAATCCTCTTTTCCCTCTTTCTTTTTTTTTTTTTTTTTTTTTTTTTTTTTTTCTTTTTTTTCAATAATTAAATGAAGTTAGGGATTTACATGATCAACTTGGATCCTCAGAACAATGAGTGATACCTTATCCTCTTTTTTTTTTTAATTAATAATTAAATGAAGTTAGGTATTTACATGATCAACTTGGATCCTCCTAAACTACCCCTTTCTAGTGTATTTACAAAACGTAGCCTATCAACTTTTGTCTGCTGTTAGTAAGCAGTTGCAGATGTGTAAAGCTTGTTTGTGACATTTTGGTGATACGATGGTATTACTGCCAGCCATCGTCGGTAAAAGTACTCAGTTTCGGCTGTGTTGTTGCCAAGGAAGAAGCACAATACGTAAAAGTACAGTTTTAAAATTGCAGTAACCTAGTCCGATTAATCTGCTATGTTTGTAACCTAGCAGCCAGAATGGTTTAGTTTGTAAGTAAGCATCCCCCTTTTGGTGGTGCTAAGCAGCCAGTGGCCATTCTCCAGAGATGTTTGTCCTTTTGTTTATTGGAACTTTTATTGTTGACTACTATTAAGGATGTAACAAATGCATTTATAGATCATGATATGTCTGAATCTGCCTCATCCATTTGACTGTTTTGGTATGTATGGATCTCGATGGATCCTTTACTACTGTACCTATAGATATGATTCGTCGCCTGGCAGACATGGCGAGCACTCAATTTATAACCACAACATTTCGACCAGAGCTTGTTAAAGTTGCTGACAAGATATACGGGGTGACTCATAAAAACAGGGTGAGCCGTGTCAATGTTGTCTCGAAGGATGATGCTCTGGACTTTATCGAGCACGACCAGTCTCACAATACTGACTAAAGGTAAATTTGTATTTGACATTTTATTGAAAATTTATTTTAAATAGTGTTCATATTAGGTTGCTATACTTATCTTGAGGATGACTTTCATATAAATTTTGTGCTTTTCACATGGTTATTGAATCAAGGCATTGTCCATTTCTTGCTTTCTCCCCTACAAGCCACTATTGCTTGTGTTCACGGAATGGCATTTCATTATACAGGAAGTTCATCATATGTCTTCTATTCTTTAAACGGAAAGCAGTGGATTGTGTGTATAAATATATATATATCTACGTTTGTGTGTGTGTTTTAGCATTATAATTTATAGGTGATTATCAGTACTTAAGTGAGACTGGTAGTGCCGAGAAGACCTTCAGAGAATTAGTGGGTTTAAACAATTTTCAGCAGTTTGTTTTGTTTTGTAGTTTTGTTTTCCTTATTTCCTAAAAACTACAAAATTACCGTCGTACTTGGTAATGGAGATAGTTACTGCCAATATCATTTGTGAGACTGAGAGCTTCATATCTTTGTAACCGAATCATCTCCTTGTTTGTGCAGTTCGTGCTCATGGAGGACAAGATCAACCTAGATTTGGTTTCTCATGTACGCTTGTTCCTGTCCTCGATGTACATTCTGAAAGTAGACTTTTAGATGACGCTTAGCAACTTGGAAGTAAATATAGTTGGAAAGTTTCAGTAGTTGGGTTTCTGGATTCAACTGTTAGTGTTCATGTAACCCTAAAACTCTAGGAATGTGAGAGAACCGTTGGCTCTTGGTGAATGTGATTTTTGTTGTTATTTAATCTCTGCTGACCTTTAGCCCCTAGGCATGGCACACTCTTAAGAAACAGTTGCTTCTAATTTTCGACAGTTGTTTCATGTGTAGGAAAACTTATGGGTGTTATTTTTGTTCTCTGCTCAGCTCAGAAAGAAATGGCCTTAAATAGCAAATTTATTAGGTGAAATGATTTATTTACTTTTAGTAAATAGATAATTTACGTGGTAGTTTTACCATTCCAAATATTTTGAAATCATGTTATTTACTTCAGTTAGTTTCGTGTAATTCGGGAAAGTAGCCAATTTAACTGTGGAATTTATTTTATATGGTTTTGGCTCTTAGGCTGACTTATGATGGGAGAAAGTGAGAATAGAAAATCATCCTGTTTAAGAAGGCACAATGATCCATGCCCCTTAGAGAGATGGCATTCTTTTTAAATTTTATAAGCTAAATTTAGAGCTTAAAAGCCTGCTAAAATGAGTACAATTTTAGTGTTCTGTTCAGGGTCTAATAATTTATACTTTTGCATAATTTACTATGTAATTGTGGCTTTTATTTTTATTTCTACCATTTTTTTTTGAAATGGAATTTAGGTTATTACAAGTTGCGAAAGAAAATTTTGAAGAATCCATTTATTTAGGAAAAATATGGACCCATGTGGTTGAGAAATTCGTCTTCACATAAATCAAGTAATTTTCCTAATAATAATAATAATTTTCCTCGTATGGATAACCTTTGGAGAATCACAAAGGCTGATAGATAAGTGTAAGTTTGTGTGTGTGGAGAGAATCAAATAATAATAAATTCAAAAAAGAGAGATCCGGGCCAACATGATTTAAATGTAGGTCAATATTATTTTGTAACGACTCTCTTGGCAGTGACCATTAGCTTTTCAACCAAATTCACAAAACAAGAACAATAATTAAGTCAATAATTGATTAAAAAAAAAAAAAAACAAAGTTAATAGTAACTCGACAAGACAAAGGCATTTTCATACTAAATTGTCAAACTCATGCATTATAAACAATTAAGGAAATCCATATTTGAAGTTCCAAGTTGTGTTGGTGAACAAACAAAAGGGTATAGGAACCATGGATCGTTATAACATGGAAAAAAATTTATTGGTAATCGTGTCAATCATGTTATGTTTAGTGTACAACATGATTCCTAAATCACCAACTCTTTCTCGTCATTATCCTTCTTCATCTCTACTTATTACCTTTGAAATTAGTGGAGTTTAAGATACCACGAGTACAGAAACCAGCATATTGCAAAGCTTGGATGCCTCAGTTGGATGCTCTGAAACAAGGGGACGTTGTGCAGATCCTAATTATTTACTGTAGTTATTTAATATATATATATATATAAAGAGAAATGGAAGTGACTAGTTGCAGCTACTGGAATGTATATTATTTTCATTTTTCCTTCAATTATCCAATTGTTGGTTCAATTTATGTCTATTGGAATGGTTTTAGCTCTCATGTGTTTAGTCATGTATATCTACACTTTAAGTTATGTGCATATAAATATAGAGATCGGGTAAATCCTATAATATGTTTCTCTCGTATATATAAATTTTGTTATTTGTCTGGAATATATGTTAGATATTTTGGATCAGTAACAACGTGCGTGAAGTACATAAATATGGATGCCAAGCAAGAGGTGTAAAGGAAAAAGAAAAAAAAAAGAAAAAAAAGAGAAGATTAAAGACAAGTCACTTATCATGGGAATTGTCTAATCCCATTGTCACTAAGAGCGAGCATGTCTATTAAGATACCTAAAGTTTAGTTAAAAGAAAGGTAATCGTAAGTGTTGAGTTCTATGTTATTCAAAAATTGGACAAATTATACCCCACCCACACCCCCGCCCGCCGCCGGTGCCCCCCCAACAAAACCTGAATTTAGGGCTTGTCATTTAATACCTCCGAACTTGATTTGTAACATTCTTTTCCCTAAACTTTGAAAAAGTTAGCGAATTTTTCCTCTCAATTAATTATTTGATGAAAAAATATGTAAAACACTCAGTTTGACGCATAAGTTGTGGATATTGAAAGCGAGACGCTTATAGTTAATTTTAAAATATAAACATTTAGGGCTGATTGTCATTTTTTTTTTCCAATATCTCTATCTTATAAGTAACTTTGTAATTTCATATTTAGAAAAGGCAGCGGGTGCAGGGAGAGCTACTAATTTGTGCCATTTCATAATTATATGCTTAAGACGTCCAATTGATGCTTCCAATGAGTGTTTTATATATATATATATATATATATATATATATTATTAGAAATTTATTTGAGGAGGAAAACTCGTAAACTTTTTCAAAGTTCAGAGGGGAAAAAATATTATAAATTGAAATTTGATGGGCATTTTGTGACAAGACTTAAAGTTTGGAGGAGGGTGAATGTAATTTATCCTTAAAAACTTGAAGAGTGCATGTTTCTACAAAATCCCTAAGCTCCGATGTTGAGCAAGAAAATGTCTTGGATTTCGCCGAAGGTTTTTAAGATTGAGCACACAACCTTAATTAATCACAACTGCGATATTTAAGTTAGACCGTGCCTTTGAACCAGATGTGATAGTGATCCTTCGATAATCCTCAGTACAATAATTAACAACTCAGACAATTCCAATTTAAAATCACGTTTCTGTAATGTGGCACATGAGTAATGTTGCATCCTAGAAACCTTTAAGTCGTCTCAATGAAACTCCCTTTTTTTTTTTTTTTTTTTTTTTTTTAAGACAAGAAACTGTGATTAGATATCTCAATAATAATTTTATCTTAATCTTAATCTTAATCTTAATATATATAAAAGAGCCAATCTTCTTTTCATCCCTACTCCACCTTCAGTCACTTGTAAACTCCCTCATTTTTTGGTTTTTTATTTTTCTTCTTTACCTGCCTGATGGACATTTACACTTCACATGCTAATGCTTACTTTCTTTCTTTCTTCTTCTTTTTTTTTTAAATTGTTTTTCTTCTAAATGTCGTCATTATTCTTTCCTTTATTATAGTTTTTACTGTTTCTTCTACGATCTTTCAAAAGATTTTTTTTTTCTTTCTCATTTACTTTGACATTCTTTTGATTATTACTTCAACACTGTAACGTTGTTGTTGTTGTTGTTTTTTGTTTTTTCCTTTTTCTAATCACATTGTTGGTATTCTTTTCAAGGTCTTTTTATCTTTTTGCTCAAATATATGATTCCTCATATTAGATAATTAAAATACCATATATATATTTTTGTAATATTAGCTAAAAATTTTTGCCTTCACTTTTCTTTTTACCAATTATAATATAACCTCTATATTGTTCATTAAAAAAGTTCTTTATGTTACTTCTTGCTTTCTCACTTAATTTTATTAATCCAACTTAATTTTATTAATCCAAATTCAGCTTACATAATGCATTTTCAAGTTTATTTTTTTAATTTGAACTTTAACAGTTACATTTTGTCTTATTTCTCAAACATTCTCATAACTTTTTAGTTTCTTCTATCATTATCTCTTTTTTTTTATTGTCATATGCAAAATTCATAAATAATTTTTTATCATTCTACTAAAATAATCTATATTTAAAGATCTTTCTCTTTTTGAGATGTCTACATCAAGACTTTCTATATCTATTTTAATAACACCATATTATAGAGAAAATTACTCAGATATAGTCACTTTATTTTATTCATCCGTTGACGAATATAATATAAAATTTCTCATTTTAACTAATATGACCCAATAGTGTTAATATGTGTCAAATTGGTTTAGAAATTTTTTGTGTCATATTGATATAATGATCTTTAAATTTTTATCTTTTAAATATATATTTTCATATTATATTCTAACACTGAACCTCACGTGTTTTAACTATTACATATAAAAAGAGTGAGCCTTGGATATCGAGTGATCAGAACCCTCACTCCAACACACCCACAATTGTCTGAGTAGTTGTCTAGCAATCATGTTGCCCGGGAGCCACCACTGCCTCCTTATTCTTTTTGCTTTTCTTTTTCTCCATTTTTTTCCTCCTGTACTAGGAGTCTAGATCTGTTATCTCATTTCCTATCTTAATGGTTATCCCATCATGATATTTTGACAACTCAACAATTTTTTTAAGAATTTTTAAAATTTAGACTTTTTTTTGCATGTCTAAACTTTTAAATCAAATTACATGACATAATACTATTGGGAGGACAATCCAATGAGATAAAAAATCCGGGACAATAAATCTTAACTCATGGTACTAGTCGCGCCATTACGAACCATCTTTGTCTCCACTGTTCTTCCTTAAGTAATTTTATATACATTATGGGAGAGAGAATGGAGGTTTGGGGGCATTTTGGGGATTTTTTAAAATTAAAATGAAAATTTCTAAATATGCTATTATTTCCCTCCCTAAAAAATGATGCTTTAATTTTCTATTTCACATGCCAATTATGATATTTCCCTCTTTCTCTCAAAATATCCCAAAATTAAGTGAGAAATATATTAGGTCAAATGGTTGTGTTTGAAATAATATAAAATTGATATGAGAGCATTTAGTGTTTTTAGTTCTTTTTTTTTTTTTTTGTGAATAAAAAGGATTTTGGATGGCCCCATCATTTTCAAGTTTTCAGCCCTACAGGCAAGAATCCGTTTCCGTATATATGGCAGGAAGACATATTTTTTATACTAGTTTTTCTCAGTCGGCCATCCAGGGTTTACACTACCATCTTCAAACCATACTTTAACAGTCAAAGTTAGAGCAAGGCCTAGGGGGAGGCAATAGAAATCGAATCCGGATAAACGAAGGGGAGAAGCCTAGCAAAGGCACCCACCCTTGCCAACCCATCTACCCTTATGGGTGTTTAATGTTTTTAGTTCTTAAAACAGGTAAGGCTGTAGTAGAACTCCTTTTATATACCCTATCAGTAGAGTCTCTTTTTAAACCATTAAAATGTAATCAAACGACTGACATGTTACTTGTATATGATAGTTATAATGTACTTTACCTTATATTAATATAAACTAAAAAAATTAAAAATAATAAATTAAAAAGAAAACACCACCTATTCCCTCCTCGGCCACCGGTAACGTTGTGATGCTCAGAATTATCACATACTTGTTGGCCAATACATTGCATCCTTTCATGATATCATGTATATGAATCATATGTTTGAGTGATTATTGAAATGCATTTGTCATATTCATATTATACATTATGTCTTAAAAGTGCATAAGTGTTGAGTCATATCTAATGCATTGATGAATGATAGGGTTCCTAGAAGGTGGATCCGGTAAGTGGTACCCAAAGGTCCAAATTTACCCTCATTTTCATACTTTATCTATTTAACTACTTGAGAATAACATGGGTTGAAGTTAAGGGAATAATACTACCTAATATGTCTTTTTGGGAGTTGTATAATTGTATCGGGTGGGTGTTACAAACGCTCCCTGGCCGATGACCCCCCCTAGAAATGCCAACGATCCTAGTTCCTCCCCTATGCCGACGAGCCCCCCTCCCTCACCGTGAGCCTAGTGCCGATCTGGTTGGCGTTTGGGGGGGCGAGGGGGGGCCTCCTCGGCGTCGTCACCGGCGTTCGGGGGAGGGGCAAGGGTGGATGGTAGCAAGATCAGTTTTTTTAGTTTTTTTTTTTAATTTATATTTTTTTAGTATATAATACTATGAGTTAAGATACATTATAGTTATCATATGCAAGTAATATCTTAACTGTTTGATTATATAAAGATGATTTAAAAATAAGCTCTATTAATAAGATATATAAATGAGATTTTACCATAGACTTACCAACTTAGAACTACATATTATTTGAAATAAATCGATATAGCATATTTAAGCAAACATTTATGGTAATTTGACCAGGAAAAATCAAGAAGAGAGAGAGAGAGGTTAACGTCATAAACCATTCATTTGTCAAATATTTATTGAAAAAACATTATATTAACATGGATGTCGCAGCACATGGATGAACTCAACAAGTGAGATTTTCTCTGTTCTAACTCAAGTGACGTCAAACTAGTTGTCCACATCAAGTCTATTAAGAATTAATGTCGTAATTCTATATCATTGAGGGTAATAAAATTTACAAATAATAATAATAATCATCATAAGATATGTAAATTTCTACACAATTTCATCTTAACAAGATACTGCATCATGTTTCAATCATGTTTCAACTGTTACAATAATTTACTATATTATTAAGACCCTCAAAATTGTCTTTTTTTGCCCCCTTAACCTCTCTAATGATATCCCTAATGACAACATCCTCTATTTATAAAGAAAATTTAAGATAATTAAAATTATAAATATGAAATTCACATATTACTCAAGGTCAATTTATATATTATCTTTATATATGATAGTTTTGCATAAGACATTAATTATAATCCACAAATTAACATCTAACCACAGCAACATTCGTAGTGTGAATGAATTTTTTCATCTTACATATCTTGTCCCAAATATTTATATATTTGGCTTTTTCTTGAGATTTAATTAGCTCTTTGTTGTCACCCAAAATTCATACAACGTAGCTACAAGTTTCTTCTCATTAGCAGATCCAATCTACATTTCTACATTTGCTAGCATTTACAAATCAAATTCATAGTTATTTGTCAGATTCTTACTTTTTTGCACACACTATTTGTTGATGCCTCCAAAGAGAGCTTAATAACCATTAGAGAGTCAAAAAGACATTAATGAAAGGTCAATTAGAGATGTTGAGGGGTTGAAGTTTACCCAATTTCTTGTGCACCATGCTTCGAGCATTGGTCGACGCATATTTCCAAGTACATAATGAAAGAGAGAGAGAGAGAGAGAGATTTTAATCAAGTAAAGGGAAAACTTGGCCATATATAAGCAAAGAGCTAATTAAAGGAGTCTTAATTTAATCTCTTATTTTAAACTCGATTGTGCTAATTTACCATACGGAAGTGGCATCAAAGTTACAAGTGCTAGCCTAGATAGAGAAAAATATGATTTGATTTGAAATTTTGGATTTGATTTTACCATTTTCTAATTAAAAAAACATGTTTAATTTGGGTCTTAATTAACTCATTTATTAACTTTAAATTTGATTGTGCTGATTTGCCACACGGAAGAGGCATCCAAGTTACAAAGACTACTACAATTGCTAGCCAAAAAAAAAAAAAAAAAGTTTTCTTGCTAACTTATTATTATTATTATTATTATTATTATTATTAAAACAAAAGGATAATTACTACATGGAATATTTTATTTAATATTAATGAAATTAATTTACCTATATAAATTCTAGTTTGTGCCAATTAGTTGAACAAATATTAATTAAGAAGAACCGTGGATCCAAATGACATGAGAAATATCGCATTGATGATGCATTTATCATTTATGCATTACCTATTATATGTCATTATAATTTCATCTCCAACTAGTACTTCTCATCATCATAATTCTCCTCAATCACTCCCAACAACAAACTTTGATGCTGATAATTGGGCACAAAGTATGGCTCAAGAAACATATTGCAAGTTGTGGGCTAGGCTAATTTGTAAGAAGGAACTCATTGAGGAATACAAGAAACATGGAGGAATTGTAGTAACTATTCCCATGCACTTGGAGTTTTGTGATCATACAAAATATCAAGAGTGTCACAAGGTAGGTCTCTCTCTCTTACATTACCCGTTTATGGATACACACACACACAAAAGTTCTGATTATGGGCTTATTCTATATTATATTTTACTTTTCTTTTTCTTTTGAAAATATTACTATTGATGGTGTAATGTTTACGATGCTGGAGATCACCTTCCCGCATGGGAATGAGGTGCACGAGAACAAATAGACTCATTTACTTACCCAGTAGAGAAGATCCGATCACCTGAAGAGATCTGACCAGATCAGATAAGTCTAGTTAGTTGTAGACCTTTCTCGAGCCATCGGTTTAACCTACTAGCATCTCTGTTGGGCTGCTGATCCCTGAATTAGCTCTCCTTTGGGAACCTCGAGTAGACCATCATCAGGATCCAAGATACTAGCTCGATAACACTTTCCCGACCACAACCGAGTCCCTTTCAGGATGGTTGGTCCATGTTGCACCTACCACACCGTCCCATACCAACTGACAATAGTACTGTGGCAGGGCAAGTCATACTGACTACTCTGCATCACCTGACACCTGATATCCGATACCTGTCACTGTACCAATCCTTGTTCCTGCTCTAGCACAAGCATCCACCACCTGACTGAACTGACATAGTACTTGCTGCCTACACTAGTACTAACATCTATACTCGTGTCCCCCCTCGCCCCCCCCCCCCCTCACCCATCACCCAAATGGTAGGGCACGTGGCATCTGTCTAATGGAGGTTAAGTATCCGTATACCCGGAGCATGTTTACCCACCGGAACCACTCAGAATACAATCCATCAGGTCACCCGAATACCTAAACTTGTGGAAAACACCTATAAATAGAGGAGTGCCTTACTCACTCAGGTATGAACTAATTTCCTTGACAAAACTCTACTTTTACGCTTACTAATCAGTGCCTCTTACTAATTTAAGCATCGGAGTGCCCTTAACAGGTACTCCACTGGTGTCCCCTTTACTCCAATGTGCTTCTCTTTTGCAGGCGACCAAGTAAAGTACGATGGTGTGAGACTGACCACGTCAAGTGATCCCATCTAGTATTGTGTCAAGGATTTTTAGCATCAACAATTACACCCAAATAAGATTATGCGAAAAAATTCAGTAGATCACTAATAATGGATTTGCAGAGATATTTCTAGATTGAACTTAAGGTGAGATTGTTCCCCTTAATACAGTCCTCAAGAACCTCAAAGTGAACTAATCGGAATTGATATCATTACTATGTCTGAATTTGCATACTTATCGTAAATGCACCATTTCAAACCATCGTGTAAGTGTCTCTCAAATAGTTCAATACCATTTTACGAATACCCTATATATATCTTTTTTCCAACTATTAGAGGAAAATTTTCCAGCACTTCTAACTTCATGAAAATAATAATAATCTGTTCTTGCACAAGCCATAGTACACATGAAACTGTCAACAACACACATATAAAGAACTAGATCGTTTCTATTTCCTTCTCTTTCTCACTTGCCAAACATTGCCTATTAGTGAGTTTGAAATAACTTTTAGGTAGAGGACAAACTACTTTGACCTTGCTAATTTTGATTGTTTTTCAAGAATTTTTCATTGTGTAGCCTACTTGAGATGGCCTAGTTTTCCTTGCCACGCAATATCTTCATACCAAGTATTAAATTGTTTTGCAAGTCTCAAATTCTCCCCCTGGGAACTTGGTAATGGAGATTCAAAATCTTCATTTTATGTATAGTAGAGTCGGATATAAAATTATCGTTGGTTATATTTGCAACCACACTAGTCCCAAGTTTTTGTTGCAAAAGTCTTGCTCAGTTTTCTTTTTAACTTCTCTTATTAATTAGCAGCATGGATCTATCATCACCATATGATCCATATGTAGCAAGAGGATAATAAAATATACATACAAAATTATGCATGCATATTATGTTCTGTTTACGTACTTCTGTTTGGGTGATCTTTTGACCGTTAATTAGTTTTGTAAAACTAAGAATGATACATAGCAGAAAAATTAAATCTTTTTCCTCTTTGAATGACTAAAATCATGTGATTCTCAAACAAATTCCAAACATATGGTCATTTCCAAGATACCAACAATAAAACAACACAATATACTAAAAGTAACCATAACAAGTGAAGCACCAATCGATTTTTATTTTTCAAAAAATTTTTTTAGATACTCTCCAATTTTGACAGGAAAAATCACTGGATCATAGCCACTTCCACTATATCAACAATAATTAATTTTACAAAACTCATCTGTGGATAAAACTAAAGACTCACAATTATCAGAAAAGAAAAATTCTAGATCGGATCAAGGCGGAATCATTTAGTACCTTGGAGATATTTAAGAGAATAAAGTGAATTGAGCTTCCAACACCTATGGATGTTCGGCACATGCTTTTAAATCCCAATCTACTTTTTTACCTTTTTTGTTTTTAAAACAACCACATCATACACATTTCTCTCTCACACCCACATTCATTTTAGATTCTCATTTCGTAATGATTTTTTTTTTTTTTGTTCATTTCAAGATGGTATGTCATACGAGATAGTTCCATAGTTTTAAATTTTAGTGATACAAATTTTGAAAATATTGTTTGTACAATCTGTGAAAAGAAACTAATTATTTTAGCAAGATAACATACATGTACAAATAGAAAAAACAAAAAACAAAAAATAAAAAACAAAAAACAAAAAACAAAAAACAAAAAACAAAAAACAAAAAACAAAAAAGCAAAAAAGCAAAAAACAAAAAATCCAGCAACTATGGATAAGTGACATACATAATAAAGACTTCGGCTTTGGCATAGGCCTTGGAACTTTTTATTTTTATTTTTTTAATAATGTGGACAATTAGACCTCTGAACTGCTAAATTGCTTGTAATGACCCCAAAATAGCAAAACCGGCGTTAGACTTTTCGTAGTAGTTCAAGGGTTATATGTATAAATTTATTTATGTATTAACTTAATAATTATTTTCTTTACTTGTCGACTGAATTCAAGAACAATTTTTGTTATACTGACAGCATAGTGGGTAGTTTTTTTCACATATAACTTGAACAAATTATCTTTTTGTTTGTTGCATGTAGCAGCAAGGTGTACATCATGTAGAGATGATAATTTTCTCCATTAAGTTTAACCATTTACGGGACATGGACAGGTTTAAGAGTCTCCAACCTTATTCCCATTTACCCATCTTGTTTAATTATATATATATATATATATATATATTTTTTTTTATATTTAAGATATTAAACATTATGTTTTATTAAACATATATACGATTTTAACATATTTATTAGATCTATAAAAACCTGAATATTATGATTTTGATTTATTTTTAACTTAAATGTCTTATATAAACGTTATTTTTTATTTTTTTGTTTTTATATGATGAAAATAGATAATCGTGTTAATGGGATGCCCTGCGAGTACCCCAAATCCATAAGGGTAAGAACCCGTTCCATTCCCATCAACTTTAAATGGATTATGGGACCGGTATGGGAGTATTTTTATTTACAGATTGTATCGATGAGAAGACTTTCCAGTCTCAAACTCGCACCATTGTCATCCCTAATCATGTTCAGTGTCTCACAATGGCAGACGGGTACTTCTGTGCTTTGCTGTTACGTCCACTTCCTTCAATTCCTCTCATAGTGGTCTTCCCCCAAATTTTTTGTACAAAACCTTTAATCTCCAAATAACATCCAATTTGTCTCTCAATTTCGAGCATAATGTTAATCTATCAATCATAAAGTGACCCCACGTAGCTCTCATGTGTGAAAAAAGTGTTCATTTTGTCATGTTAGTTATAAATTTTGGCATCGTTATACTAAGTTTAACAATTTTGGAAAATGATTGTCAAAACTAAAAGATTGGAAACCAAGTTGTTACCTAATAAATATGTTGGAAATTATTTGCGCCAAATCCCTAGACTTATAGTAAACAAGATCTGAATTTTTTGAACACTTTTATATTTACTAGTTGTATGACATGTGCTTCGTGCATGCAGAATTGACAAAAAAAAAATCCATGTGGCGATGATGTGGCCACTACATGATTGTCACTGACAATCAAATAATGCATGGCTAATGCATATCATTTTGTAAATATGTTATTATTTACTTTATATTTACTAGTTGTATGACATGTGTTTCGTGCATGCAGAATTGACAAAAAAAAAAATCCATGTGGCGATGGTGTGGCCACTACATGATTGTCACGTGACAAGCAAATAATGCATGATCAATGAATATTATTTTGTAAATATGTTATTATGTCCTTTTTCTCAATTTTAAACTATTGTAACCTATTAAAAAATTTTAAACTATAGTAATGGATTTACAAAATAATTATTGGATTTACTGGCCGAAGAAACAAATCTTTAAAAATAAAAAAGATTGTTGAAATTTTTGAATTTACAAGAAAATAATTAAAGTTAAACTAATAAATAATATTGGATTTCCAGACTAATAATTGGATTTCCATGTAAATAATTGGATTTACCTCATTAATACTTAATTTATTTTCTAAATAATTAGATTTATTGATTTTGATCTATTCTACTTTGTAAATTCATTTCATTTTACATTCATTTCATTTTACTCTGTATATCCATTTGTTTACTAGTAAATATTTTGGTTTACTAATTGAAATAAAATGAATTTACCAAATAAATATTGAAGTTATTATTTTCAAATCAAGTAAATATCATTATTTACCGGTAGATAACATGTTTACTGTTTTTTTATTGTAATATTAGATAAGTATTGGATTTAAAACAAAGTAACTATCAGATTTATTAGTAAATACTGATATTTACTAATAAATATTTGTACATATTACCGACGTAAAATTTTACAAATATTATGCAAGTAGAATAAATATAAGTATTTAATTGTAAATCTGGGTATTTACTAGTAAACTTAATATACATTAGCTACTTAAATCCAAATAAATAATGAAATTTAACTTGTTTAATGCTAGTTTTTAGATACATAATAAAAATACTAAAATAAATAACGATATATGCAAGATTTACAGGTAAATAAATGGATTTAACAATATTTATTGGTAAATATTCAAATTTATTAATAAATCAAATTTACTACTAAAATTATCACAAAGTAAATATTATATTTTCAAGTAAAATAATTTACTAATTGGAAATAATGTGATTTTTGATAAGTATTGGTAAATATTTTTTTATCTTAATTGCTTTAAGTGGTAAATCCTACATTCTACAAGGAAATAAATATATTTACAAGAAATATTTAATAAGCAATATATTTACATATTTATTAATGGATGAGTCTGTGGTAGAGACTCTTGTATGGTCTCTACCGGTAAAGCCCTTTTTTAGGCCGTTAAGATTTAATCGAACGGTTGAAATGTTGATGTGTATCATACTTATCATACACCTTACCTCACATAATTCTTCCCACCAAAAGTCTTCTCCGTCGCCATTGATCTTCCCGCCGCCGTGATGGACGCCGGCGACCCACCCCTGACACCTGTGACTCCGACTACTCCATTTTCCCATTTCTCTCTCTTCCCTTCTCTCTTCCCCTTTCTCTCTCTTCTCCTCTCTCCCACAGCAACCCACATCCGGCCCCCCACCACCGGCCCCAACCCCAGCCGACCGGCTGCCAGCGACCCCCTCTCTCTCTTCCCCTTTCTCTCTCTTCTCTTCTCTCTCTCATCCCCTTTCTCTCTCTTTCCTCTCTCCCGCCGCCCCCACCCCTGGCCCCCAGCTGGCCCTCTGGTGGGCCACCCAACCCAGGCCCCCCTCCCCCAGCCTCCCCCGACCCCCCCGCTCCCCGTTACCCCCACCCTGACGATCCCCCCGGCCCCCTTTTTCTCTTCCCCTTTCTCTCTCTTTTCCTCTCTTCTCTCTCTCTCTTCCCTTTTCTCTCTCTTCGCGGGGAAGAGAAAAGGGGACCGGGGGGTCGTCAGGGGAAGAAGGTGCCAGGGGGCGGGGGGAGGCTAGGGGAGGGGGACCTGGAGTGGGGGGTGCAGCGGGGGGCCAGCTGGGGGCAGGGGGTAGGGGGCGGCGGGAGAGAGGAGAAGATAGAGAAAGGGGAAGAGAGAGAGAAGAGAAGAGAGAGAAAAGGGAAGAGAGAGTGGGGGGTCATCGACGGCCGGCCGGTCGGATTGGGGCCAGTGGTGGGGAGGCTGGAGGTGGGTCCCGCGGGAGAGAGGAGAAGAGAGAGAAAAGGGAAGAGAGAGAGAAGAGAGAGAAAGAGAAATAGAGAGAAAATGGGGTCGCTGACGGCCGGCAGAAGGGGCTGGAGGGCCGGAGGTGAGTCACCGACATCGGGGGTGGGTCACCGGCATCCGTTGCCGGTGGTGAGAAGATCACCTGCGACAGAGAAGACTTTGAGTATGAAGGATTATGTGAGGTAAGTTGTCGTTCTCTTTTTAACCGTTGTAACTCTTTCTAAAAGTCATCATAATATTGCTCATCAAGTTTTTGTTTTTCCTTCCCCTTGTAACTCTTCCCAAAACACACATTATTAATATTCTTATATAAGTCTATGTCATTGGATAAAGTCATTGAGTGGTATAAGATCCTTTTGTTCCTAGAAGGGCTTATATAAGCCTTTTTAAAAAATCGCTTCAGTATTTCTTTTTTTTTTTTTTTTTCCAGTTCATTTTAAATCCATTTATTCTTAAAGAGGTTTAAGCTCTTCAGTAATTTCCTTTTGTTTTTTGTTTTTTTTTTTTCAGTTCATTTTAAATACATTTACTCTTTCTTTCTTTTTTCTTTCCTATTCCCGTTATTGTTTTAATACCTTCTTTCAAACAATGTCTTGAATCAAGTTATTTATTTATTTATTCCTTTGCTTTTCTTGTAATACTAAACGTGGCCGGTAACTACTTTTATTTTAATATTAAAAAAAAAAGTTACATGCTAGGCTTAAAATAATTTAAATGGTAGTAACTATTCACTTAAATGAATCCTAACAATACTAAAAAAGTGGGTTGTGAGATGTCATGCTCATTCTAAGTTATTCAAAATAGTATCCATAAGTTTAATTAAACGTTTTTGTATTTACTATATCATATTTTATTATTACAACTTCTCGTTAAAAGGAGTTTATTTAATGAAAGGTTTTAATCATTCATAATCTATTAATCTTTCTATTGCAACGGTTCAAGGCAACTATATTTTATGAAAGGTTTTTATCACTTACAATCTATTCATCTTTTGGTTGCAATTGTTCAAGGCAAATTAAATGCTCCCGTATATATATCATATCATGTTTTATTATTACAACTTCTCATTAAAATTAAAAGGTGTCTATGTTATGAAAGGTTTTAATCATTCATAATATATTTATTATTCAGTTACAACTGTTCAAGTCAACACTAATTTACAAAAGATTTTAATAATTCACAATCTATTTATATTTCAGTTGCGACTGTTCAAGATGACTCTTTAATATTTATGTTAAACAACACTTGTAAGTGTGTTTGTGTATTGTTCAGTTTTGAGGGAATCGTATTTTACTTGTGAAATTTGTATATTTATAAGTAATTAGATTTCTCCGGTATGCATTAATCTCTCGCACTCTCTCTCTATATGTATATAAATTTTTTGTTTCTCTCTTTAAGATGAAAATACACCTACACAAATATCTTTGTGGATATAATTCTCTCACGCACACAAGCACGAAGAAGACATTAAAATATGTGTGTGTAGAGAATTAGAGAAAATTGATATTTTCTTACTAAAAATATTATGGTTATTGTTTCATTCTTTTGCGACTAGATTATGAGATGTTTAGAACTGTTATTTTTTGAAAAATTCACTACAAAAACCATTAATTATTAATTTTCTTAACTTTAGATCCGTACACATATACTAAACTAAAGATATTTTGATTGTTTTTATCAATCTATATTAATTATAAAATCTACAATATTAATTACTACAATATGTATATAAAATGCAACGCACGTATACAAACTAGTTCTCTTTTAAAAATATGAAGTTACACTGACCAATCCCATTTTGTCGGTCTTAAGTAGTTCAATCATGCTATTTTAAACTTTTTTCTTTAATGTTTTTTTGAAATTGAGGTAAAGGGATTCGAATTTTGAACCTTATAATAAAACCATGTATCGAATGGCTATTAGACAATACCTACAACTTATAGTTTAAATTTTTTGTTTCTTAGAAAAATAATATAAATGAGTTGTTTTGCAAAATAAAAGCATCGCGATGTATCGTCAAATTTCTATGTCAATGGAGAAAAGAATTAATATTTTGTTCTGCAAAAGAATTAATATTGAATGTGATGTTAATTTTACTGTCAAAATTAGTAAATGTTAAACGTAGTGTCAAATTTAGACCAAGTACCGCATACACCAACTTTGTATATTTAGCTACTTAATGATTCATGTTTTAACACCTAAATTTCTTTTAGTCTAATTTTTGTTCTTTGAGTAGATTCATATTAAAAGCTGGGCGTAGATTTGATATATATTTTTTTTATTTTGGAGATTAAATTAAAATTGATTAGTCATTTGATTGATTATGTTTTGAGCTAGTCAAATCTACACTCATAAAAAGACACTGATCCTCGGTCCTGAAACTCAAACCCGACCATATCTCGAATCCCAACCTCGAAACTTGATCCTAACCACAAAACCCGGCCCTAACCACTAATCTCGAAACTGGACCCCGACCCCATCCCCATCCCAAAATCTGATCTGATCTTATTCGACCCAACCTGACTCTCGGTCTCGAAGCTTCACATAGACCTCGGTACTGAAACTCGACTAGACCACTAGTCCAAAAACCCAACTCCGAAACCTAACACTAACCCTTGGTCCTGAAACCCAACCCAACCCATGTTTTGAAACCTAACTCCAACCCCGAAACTTGATACCGACCTCATCTCAAAACTCAACCCCAATCTCAAAACCCAATGCTAATTTACATCCCGAAACTTGACCTCAACCCTAATCCCGAAACCTAACCCTTACCCATGTCTCAAAATCTTACCCGTCCCACCATATCTTGAATCCTAACCCTCATCCCGGTTCTGAAATCCGACCCATACCCCTATCCATAAGCCACACTTCAACCATCGTTTTGAAACTTGACTTCAATCCGCATCCTGAAACCTAATCCAGATCCCTATATTGAAACCCAACCTCGATCTCCATGGTGAAATCCATCATATTATGTATTTTAATATGATTGATAAGATTACATTATATAATATGACCTAATACATAGATTTTTTATCCTATTAGATATGACATTCCGTATTATATTAACTTTTGATTTTGTATTAAATTATATAATACAAAGATGTTATCAAACATTATATTGTTTGAAGTAATATAATATAGAGTGCTAATATATTTCCTCTTTGATTGATTTCAAGGGATGGACTTTGCTTTTGCATGTATTTGGAACTTTAAAAAGGATTAAATTAATAGGTTATTTACTCTCAAGCTTGAATTTTCCCGCTGCTGAAATCACTTGCTCAATGAGCAGTTGATACACATTCGTAGGAGTTGAACTACATTCGATCCGAAATAAATAATACTCAAACGAAGTTTTGACAATCCAGAACAAGAATGAGTCGGAATCAACGTCGTCTCTCAGTTGGGATTTTGATCTTCTAGTAGTTAGGCTTGGTAGTTAAACCGAACCCAAATGGAAATAGAGGATCGTAATGTGAATCGCCAACATTCATCGGAAGCTGGTCGACAGTTTTGAACCATGTCCTTGCAAGCTTGCCTGTGAAACCGTTGTCACCAAATAGAACGTCGGCAACACCTTGGCCTTCAGTTCCCGGTAGCCAGGCTGCAACAAGGGCATCAATGGTGGAAAGATAGGGCTGGATCACAACTGGGCGACCAGAAACAACAATGACGACACATTTTACAGCTCCACAAACGCTCTTGATAGTGCTTGGGCCAGGTTCGGCTATTGTCAGATTCAAGCTGTCACCAAATGTTTCCGCATAAGGAGGCTCACCAATGACGACGATGGCATAGGAGAAGTCATTCGATTTAACAAAGTCGGCATCAGGATTCTCACTGTAGACAACTTGTGTGGTAGGATCAACAGTGTTTTTCACTGCCCTGAGGATTGTGGTACCTGTTTACAAAGATAGCTTCTCATTAATCATATCGGAACAAACTAATTTGAGTATTTCATTGAAGATTCCGCCTTTTAGCATCTTTGCAAGTACTGAGCCAAAGTTCTATTGCAACTTTAATGTGCATTTTTCTAGAAAGTTTTTATCAAAGATCCAATATCGATTCGGATTTGGTTAATGAGTAAAGCTAGACGTACCGACTGTGAGATCATTGCCACTGAGGCCCTGCCATGAAATAGTCCAGCCTCCGCATTGGTTGCCGAGGTTGTCTGCGTGACTTCCTGCAACAAGTATCTTTGTTGCTTTCTTGGGAAGGGGAAGTAACGGCTTATTCGCAGATTTCCCATTCTTTAGCAGTACAAGTGACTTTCTAACAGCTTCCCTTGCTAATTCTCTATGTTCCTGTATAACATTAAGTTTTGTTAAACAAAAACTAAATTCAAACATGCTATAGTACGTAGATAAAGATAAATACTTTTTGATGCTGAAATGATAAATCCGAAGCAACAGACCTTACTGCCGAGCTGGTTGGCCAGGCTGTGATCCGCAAGCGGGTCCTCAAAGAGACCCATGACGAATTTAACCCTCAAGATCCTCTTAACCGCATCATCAATCCGGCTTATGGGGATGATATTCTTTTTCACTAGTTTGGTTAAATCATCAATAAACTCTGTAAATTTATCGGGAACCATGATCTGCAATAATCCCATAAATAAAACTTGCGTCAACTAGATTACCGAATATGTTTCCATCTTAGTATTGATAATTAAAAGGGCTATTTACTATTTTATACCCGGCATTTTTAATTTCATTAAAAAAAACGTATACCATGCATATTGGATGTTCTCAACATATTGTACCTTTTTCTTTCAACTTCATTTCAAATTTATTCCGTGTCTCGGTTAGATGCTGATTTTGACCACCTAATTGATAACTTTACTAGTTGTCAAACATAGAGTAAACAAGTTGATGATAGCCTTAGTATAGTCGTCATTTAAGTGTCAAAACTAGTAGCCGACCAAGAAAAGGAGTAGACTTCATATGGAATTGATTTTAAGGGGACGATGTTGAGACATCCCAAATGCATGGTATATAATGTTTATAAGCTTAAAATACAGGGTATAAAATAGTAAATAAGCTTATTTAAAATACTAGCATTAGGCCAGGTAAGTATGACAAAAGATTACTACATAACCGAGTTTTGACTAACCATGTCTATTCCAGCACTAACTCCAGCTTGCACTGAATATGAATAGTTAGCACCAGGAGGGGAAGTGATTCTGTCAATACCCTGCCAATCTGATATGACAAAACCCTGATACAACCGAAAATAAAAAAAGAAAAAGTTATATGCCTAGCATCGCCATTATTCGCGCGTGCTAGAAGTAAACTATCTCTGTTTACTTCTAGAAGTAATCAGGTTTTCAAAAAAATTTCAAATTATCTCTGTTTTTTTACCCTGAATTTGAGTTTGTTCTTGAGAAAGCCAGTAACAAGATCGCGGTTTGCATGCATCTTCACCCCATTCCAGCTCGAGTACGACACCATAACTGTTGCAACACCCTTGCTAATGGAGTTTAAGTATGCGGGCATGTGAATGTTAAGCAATCCATTCAAGCTTATTACAGTGTTGTTCTCGTTGATGCCCTTGGTCGTTCCACCGTCTCCCACAAAATGCTTAGCACAGGCTGCAACTTTTGTTCTAGACAAATAATACACAACTTTGTCAGTTCCGGCTTCCCATGTTGTAAGCATTTTTTCAATTTCATTTTAAGATTGATGCGGACTATAATCAGTGAATTTTTATCTCATTTAATAGACATTCAATGGCTGCTTAAGGAGAACTGCACCCTTCATTCCACTTAAGGAAATTAAAAACAAAAAAATAATAATAATAAATTGTAACCAAGCAGATCTTAATTAGTTGTTTTATTTTTATGATTTTTTTGACTGACATCAGCGGATCGACCTATCAATTCAATGAGTGGTGCTCATGTTCTTTTGGACAACCAACCGGGTCCCAAAAGAAACCTACCATATGAAAGATACCCTGAATCCCCCAAAAAAAAAAAAAAAAAAAAAAAAGATTATGAAATCATATGAAACTGATGGTTCTCTCATGCAATAGAAGCTCGAACATGGGGAGGCAATTCGGTGTGGACCATTTGTATTTTCCATCACTTAAAAATGGTTGTCATAAAGGGGGAACAGACGGGCCATCCCTAAAGCTTGCAAAAAAAATGTGAGAGCTAGAATGTCCAAAATATCTTATGATGGAATCTTAAGAAACTGAAGAAAATATGCAGATGACAATGAAAATTAACTGCTATCACATGTTAAACACCATCCCTTGATGGTTACACGAAAAGCTAACTTTTATCATCGAAGCAGTTTTTAGATTATGCTAGCAGATGGCATCGTCACAGAAAAGTACAAACCAAATAAATCCAAAGAAGGAAATTAACAGCCAATGTTTATGATCAGAGAGGGTCTTACTTTCCGGCGACAAAAGGAACAGCCTTTTTAGAGTTAGCGGGGAGATCTCCTTGCAAACCAGGTATAATCTCGGTCATCAACTGAACAATCTTAGGGTCCTCACTATAGCTTTCGTAGCACCGTCCCCACCTCGGATCTCGGCAGACCTGCAAAAACATCCGTCAATACCAAATCAGATCAACGTCGATTTGAGAGGCCTTTTTGAAATCGGTAGAACCTTAAGATGGCGTTTTTTTTAATTTACCGCAATGCATGGAGCAAAGGCATAGGGAATTCCTGTAGCTCTAACTTCAAGTGCAGTGGCTTCTCCAATCTTCTTGATGAGCTTAGGATCTCTATAATAGACGCAACAAAGAATAAAATTAAACGAAACACAAGCACAAAAACAAAGGGATAACAACAAAAACCTCTCATCCCGCCTATTTTATCAAAATGTTTCGGAATGCTAAATCCCTGTGTTTTGCAAATCGTGTTGAAAAGCCGTCCCCAGAAATTGTGTTGGAACGTAGGGACAGGTACAACCTTTTTCAAACCATAGGGTGGAATGTAGCATTTACATAAAACACGAAGCGGGTTTTTGTTAATAAACATCAGAAAACTCCGATTCTCAACTAAAACGATTTAAACGATTCGAAACCTCGGCCAAAAAAAAAAAAAAAAAAAAAAAAAAAAAAGCTATAGACTTGCCTGGTAACTCCTAGTCCAACATTGTGGGGGAAAATGGTGGCATTGTAAACATTGTTGTGGCCATGAACGGCATCGATGCCGTAGATCATGGGAATCCCAAGACGAGTGGACAAAGATCCCTTTTGCAGGTCATTCACCATATTCACCCATGTCTCAGCTGAAGCTTTTAAAGCTGGTACACTCCCTCCACCACTCAATACACTCCCTGACCACCAAAAATAAAATAAAATATAAATATAAATAAAAACACAAACACACACACACCCTTTCCACCATAACAAGTTCGATTCAAAATGTTGTCCGTGGACGCAAAATAGGCACTTGATTCACATGAAGATTATTTGGGAAGAAAAAAATAAAAAAAATAATAATAATAATAATTAAATACGAAAATACGAAAAACAGAGAACAGAAAACAAAAGTAAAAAAAAAAAAAATTTTTTTTTTTAAGGTTGGTTACCAATAAAGTATTTCTTCATGACATCAGGGGTGGCCACATTGCGCTCAATCTGGACCATTTGGCCGATCTTCTCTTCGAGAGTCATTCTACTCAAAACGTCTTTGATTCTGACACCCAATGGCTGTTTTGGATCTTTGTATTTCAGGTCTCCTGCTTCTGTCCCTGCTGCTAAGCAGCTCAACACCAGAAAACCCAATATGGGTATTGCCATTCTCCCCATTCTTACACCCCAAAATGCACCTCCTGGATCAAACACAACCATATATATCTATAAACATATGAATATATACGACGAGAAGAGAATGTAGCAGAAAAATACATACTTTGAGCCTTGCATTAAACAAAAATACCAAAAACAAGCAGAACATAGAAAGAGGCTGAAAATCCCAGATTTAATCCAACAAAAAAAAAATTAGAAAACAAAAAAATATATAAATATGTATAAGTTGTGTATATAACTGACCAACCTGAAGGCTGAAGATTGAGAATGGAATATTTGGTTCTCTCAACTCAACTCTCTAGGCTTGGACAGGGCAATGCTGATAGCATAATGGAACTGGCTGTCACTTTATAGAGATCATTTAATTCTTTTTTTATTATTTTGTAATCTTCTGAGAAGTGACAACTGTCTTTTTCTCTTCTCTTCTTTATTTTTTTAAAATATAATTTATGTTTGATAAATTAATTGAAGATAAAATTATTAAATTAAAATTGATTAATTTTTTAAAAAATAATTATAATTTTATTTATTTTTTTATAAAAATTAAAAATTAAAAAAATATACTTTAATTAGAAGTATATTTAAACAACAAAAATAATAATAATGTATTAAAAACGTTTTTGAAGTGTATGAACTGCTGAAAAGTTCACGTGGGTCCCTTTACAGGTTTATCGCACTCTCTGATTCCCTAAAAATGCTAAAATCTCTCCGACATTTTTAGACCTGTCTGCCATTTATATTTGTATTTTATTATTGAATTAATGCCCTTTAATCTTAGAAAATAAAAGCTCGTTGCAGGTACAGCGTAGAGTCCGAATTGATTCTTTCACTGTTTTAAGATTATTTTCAGAAATTATTTAAAGGTTTCATTTTATAGTTTTTTTTATAAATTGTAAACTTATGATCTAAACGAAAAGCTTAACAAGTTATTACTTTATGAATTTATAATTAATAAAAATTTATGATCTTTATTATTAAGTTCATTCGAGAATCTTAGAAAAAAAAAAAAAAAAAAAAACCAAAAACAAAAATCTTCGTTTGAGACAAGTTAAACTTCCCAAGAAATTAAATGTCATAGATAATCATGCATTTTTCTTTTAATATGGTCTGTGTTGGATTGAAGTTGAGTTTTTTCGGTTGAATTTAATTGATTTGGGTTGTATATTAGTGAGATATTGAATTTTGTAATTAAAAATGTAAAAATTTGAAATGTGTTAAAAAATCAAAATTAAACTTGTTTTATTCGTTTCGAAATTCTATACAATTAAAAAAATTATTCATTTGAACTTTAAATGTAAAATTATGAATTTTGAATTTAACTTACAAAATTATAATAATAATATAAATAGTAAAACTGATGTTGACTTTTTAATAAAAGATTAAAAAAAATTGCATTTGAATTCAACCCATCACTAAACATGTTATTAGATTTCATTTAATGAAATTTTCAATTATTTTTATTTAATAGATAGATTAATATCTAAAAAAAAAAAAAAGCATAATCTTGCTAAGAATATCAAAGTTCAAATAAACACAATGCCTAAGAATGAGATTAACATCTAAGGACTCTTATAACTAACAATTAGTTATATATCGAATAATGAAATATTAGAGAACAAATATAGAGTTTAATTAAACAAAATATGTAACTGTAAGAAATATACACACTTTTATCAAGTTCAAATCTTGCTGTCTCCCAAAAAAACGAAAAAAGAGAGTTTGCTTTTGGCGAACGAAGACAAGTTTATCAAGATTCATGCATTCATATTGGAATTATTTTATTTTTGATTTTTCTGTTTTGGTAAGTGAAATTTGGACTTCCAAGAAATTATTCTTTCAAAAAAAGTTGCGTCCTCACGTTTGTAAACATAATAGAAGAGATTTGTTTGGACTTTGTCCCGAATCCCAACTACAGCTCCACCAACCAGATGGGGAGGATCACAAATTACATATGAATTCTTTTTTGTAAGATGTTATAACAAAATAAATAAATAAATAAAACAAAGATATTGTGGCATTTTTTTAATGAATCTGGTTGGGCATTTAATAGGAATTAGAAAGTGTTTTATTATTCAGCTATACATGTAATTACTATATGATAATGTTGTCAAATTAAAATTTCTACAAATTTCTATTGCTAACCATATTGATAGCAAAATCGAGAAATCTACAGGTTTATTTGATGTTTAAATTTAACTACAGATAAACTGTATTTTTTCATTTCAAATTTTTTTTTTGAAAAGTTAAAAAAATTTATAATTAATTTTTGAAAAATCAACCAATTCTAACTTAAAAATTTTATTTCCGACTAACTTAGTAAACAAATGCTTATTTTTAGCATAAAAATCGGTTAATTGTTGGGTGTATTTGGTTTTATAAATACATTAATAAAGTTATTAAAAAATTTTTGTTATATAAAAAAATATTAGCCATATTTCCTCTTATTAGTGACTAATATACTCTTTTTTTTTTTTGTCAACAGAATGAATAATATACCAAATAAGTATGATTGCAAGTTAATTTAATGATAATTTTATACATGAATTCAGTTTTCACATCAAATTTTTTTTAAAAAAAATGATTATAGACAAACAAAAAACGTTCAAAAAATTTAATGCGAAACGTGGTGTTAAGTATGGAGCACTCTTATTTATTTATTTATTTATTTCAGGGAAATTTGTTTATTTATTTTTGCTAATCAACGTGTGGTATACTTTTATCAATAATATATTCTGCTAAAAGTGGATGCCGGATAGAAAACAATGGCACGCCTTTTAAGGCGTGGGTACAGCAGTGTGGTCACTTTTCCAATCGGACATGCGCAATGATTCTTGTTGTAGGGCCCAAACATGATTTGGTCAAAATATTACCGTTACTCCCTAATTTTTTTTATTTTTTCTCTTGAGAATTGTTTCCTAATATTACATTACTATTCTCTCTCTCTCTCTCTCTCTCTCTCTCTCTTTTAGGAAATTGATTTTCTTATAGACCATTTGAGTCATAGATTACTCCCTAATTAAATTAATGTTTCATTCAAATTGAACATTTACCTTTAAATATAGAATTTAAATTATGTATTTAACTAAAATGTGTATTTAAATAATTTTTATTTAAAATAATATTTAAATAGAATAAATGTAAAAAAAATGAGTTTCATATAAATTTTTAAAAGTGAAACTTTTGTATTTATATTTGAGTTGAATTATTATAAAATAGTGAAACATTTAAATAATTTCACTCAGATAGTTGCCAACCAACTGCATGTTATATTTTAATATAATAATAACTATTCTAGTGGTTCATCCACACATTGCCACTATTTTCATTTCCTTTCTAATGAGTATTGTTGAGGCTATTTTTTTACGGTTCTATGGAGCTTTTAATCAAGTCACAATTTTGAGTGAAAAGAAAGAAAAATAGCACATAAATGTAGAGTAATTTTGAATGAGATTATGCACAAAATTCAAATCAAACAAATATTTAATTGCATGTATAATTTAATAATGATTCCGTATATGATTCTATCATAAAATATAGGGATGTTTAAAATTTCCATCCTAATTTTTAAAAATTAAAATTAAAAAAAGAAAAACAGATGAAGGCACTTGCTGAAGAAATGCCCAACTATGAAATCTTATTTCTTAACATTAATTTATACCTCAACAACCAAACTTTAGCATCATTGTTCCACCAAACAAAACAATAGCACCATTTAAAAATCTCAACATAAGGCCTTATAATATTGGCCAAAGTTTGAAAAATAATCAAAGGAAAATACATCCAAGTTCTAAAGAAATACTTAAAGAGACACGCTCCACTTTTTTAACGTTGTCTTTCAAACGGCTTCATTTCACGCATTGCTTTTCTTACCCTTTTAAGTTGTTGTTTTTCTATTTTTTTTTTAATCAAGTCTTTCCCTTCTAAAATTGCTTTTAGTAAGCGTTGCAAGTCCACTTTGGCCTTTGTTTATTTTCAACTTACTTTTTTGAAGATATTGTCTTTTTTCTAGAGCCATTTTCTAAAGAGACTTCTTTGGTGTCTATTAGTTCACACACTGGCGACAAGTTAAGGTTTATTTATTAGAAAATTTTAACATGGAGAAGATGATCCACCGACTAGAAAATAAAAGAATTCATTAGCAAACAACAATATAAATGGGTTCTATATTAAAATAAGTTATAATATATAAAATCTGATAAGTTACTGAAAGCTAACAAATCTCCTATAATCAAAAGATACCCTAAATGAAGATAAATACAAATGAATTGATTAAATATGATTGTTAACTTTAGTCCGAGTTATGATCATAGACCAAAGTTGTAATATAAAATTGTGCACATGTATTTATAAGAAACTTTTAATGAGAGCCGTTTGTTATATTATTGTTTATTAATATAATCAATTTTTATGTAAGGTGAGCCTCTAATAGGAGTTTTCATAATTAAAACTAGGTATTATCTCCATTGAACATCTCTAATAATTTTTTTTTCCATAACTTTGGTTTAACACTCTAATGGAGATCTATTTGTAATATAATCATAAATGAGGTTTTTGGTTTCTTTAATAGCCAATATTATGAAAGGGAGTACTCTTTCATTCTAGTTCCTGATTAACACTTTATGTGGATACCATTAATTGTCAAGAACATCACTCGTAAGAATACGAGTCGCACAAGTAATAGAGTGATTAATAAGGTTATCGATCCCATGAAAATTGTGTTTAATTTTAAATTAATTACTAAAATTGATCAGCGCTATGATTATTTGAATGGCGATTAAAAAAATAAAAAAAAATTAAAATTAAATTAATCTAAATTGACAAAATAAAGCCAAAGAAATGAAAATGACACAAACAAGGTTCTAGGGATTTAATCTCATCTAACCTATCCACAAAACCATTAAATCCTAACCTAATTTAGTTGTTTAATTAAGCAATAGCTGGAATATCTCTAACCTATTAACAAACCTCTCCCGATGATCAAGTAGAAATATCCAGCATTTAAATGGTAAACTATATCCCTATCAGTATAAATTATTGTGAATTCATTAAGTTATAGGTTTTTTCCAATGACTACACAATTCTAATAGGTGTATTTCTATCCCATTAGTAATTATGTCACTCTATGATTGGCCTAACCACAAATCTATTTCCCAATTTCATTATGGTTTCCTAAACAACTAAATGGTGATCAAGCATTTTGAAGTTAAAATCAAAATACCATAGAGCAATCCCTTAACATAATTAGCAAACTCAAATTAAATAAAAAACTAGAACAGGCAAAGCTTTAATATTAGGCTAAATTGAACTCTAGAACCAACAAACTAAGCAACAACCATAGATAAAATTAAAAATAAAATTAAGTAAATCAAGGGTTCAAGTATTCAAAAATTACAAAAATAAAAAAGATAGGGAAAAGGAATAAAAACTCACATAATTGTTTACACAAATCTTCAAAACTTTTTCCAATTTCTCATCTCCTCTTCTTTGCTATTCAAATGCCCTCTCCCTTGAAATTTTATTGAGAATGAAAACCTAAAACTAAAAACAAAACTCAAATCCTAAAACTGAAAATCCTACTCTACTACTTTTTTTTTCCCCGTCATTTTCCCTCTTCTTCTTTCCTCTTGTTGGGCCTCCTGTTTCGGTCTCTCCAAGGCCCAGCACTTTCATTCAAACCCACAAAACCTCTTTTCACTTTTTTGTTTTTTTTTCCCTTTTCTTTGGCTGCAGCTGGCGCAGCTGATTTGGGGCTTTTGGTGCTCACAGCACGTGTCGCATTAGTAGCAGAGGGCTGGGAAAGGCTGAGGCCCACTTGGACGCGTGTCGGAGATTGGCTGGGGAAGACTTGGGCGCACAAGGGAACCACTGGACGCGCGTGCACGAGAACCGACAAGGCTGTGAGCACACCTGATGCGCTTCTATTTTTGACGCGTCCTATCTGGCGGTGGCACGCACACGACATGAGGTGCATTCTAGGCGAAATTTGACGGCGAAAAACAAGCGTGTGGCGCACGTAGCTCCTCCTGCGTGTGGCCGTGGCTGACTCCAATGCTAATTCGAATTTCAATTCCTTTTTTGAGCTTTTAATTAGCCATTTTGCCTCCAAAATTCCCATTTAACCTATACAAATGAGAAAATTATTTATTCAGACGGGTAAATTTATAATAATATATTAAAATTAGTATTAAACTAAACAAATAACACAAAATCAAATTAAACTTATCTAAATTAAAATTTTATAAAATTAAACTAAATTAAACTAAAATTTATTCAAATGTTTAAGAACATAGTCAATTTAAATACATAAAATGGGTAAAATAACTCTATTTTATAGATGGGGTGTTTGGTGTAGAGGTTTGAGTTGAGATTTTTGTTTAGATTGAGTTGAGTTAAATTGAGTTTAAAAGTTGAGTGTTTGGTAAAAAGTTTGAATTGAAAAGTTTAAATTGAGTTGAGTGTTTGGTAAAAAAGTTTGAGTTGAAATGTTTAAAAAAAACAAGGACCCTGTTTGGATGTTAAAAAAATGTGTTTTAACATTATTTTCATTTTAGTTAACATTCTATTGTAGTTTTAAGTGAAGGAAAAAAAAAGTCCGAATACGCTCAATTAATACCACAAATCAAAGTCGACACATAAAAAGATTTTGTAAATTTTCTGACATATTTATAAAATACAACAAGAAAAATTACATAGTTGGTCAGTAAAAGTTGTTAAAAACAAATTAATAGTTAAAACCATTTACTGGAGCAAGTAGATACAACTTAGATGCAATTCACGTTATTTTATACTATGGAGATGATTGATATATTTCCCACATTTCATCAGCTATCATATCTCTCATATAATTCATTGCACCCTTACTTGAATCATGTTGCTACGTTCCTGTACTTAAGGAGCAGTAGTGGAGAACAGCCACGGGTGACGGGGGAGGAGACGAGGAGGTTTGGGGAACAGAGCTGCAGAGAAAGCTATCCATGCACTGGTTGCACAGTAAACAAGATTTCAATTACTGTGCAACGGTTCAGTGGAAAGTTTGAGTTGGACTTAAACCCCAAACGACAACAACTTGCATCAAACTCAAAAATCCCAGTTCAAACGGGTGAACCAAACACCTCCAGAGTTATCATTAATCTTCATAAATAAAGTTATGGATTTCATATCTATGAAATAATGTTCCTATTAATTTATGATATTACCCAAGTATCAAGATTTTGTTTTATGAAATAATTTCACACATAGATAGATCAAAAGATTTAGTGTCTCTATTCATACTAATGTTGCTATTTGTTATCATCATTACCATGAACCAAGATAAGGTTATCACTCCAACTAGGAAATAGACTACAAAACAATCTAATGAACTACCCAGCTTTGTTTAGCGGTTGTGAACTTTATTGATTTCTACTGAGTCATTAATCATATCATCCATATGCATAAGAACTTCATCCATATTTAATCAATGTAGTTGTTTAGTAGTAGAATATTATGAAGTACTATTTATAATCATACTAAATGGTCAAAATAAAATTTTGTAATTAATATTGCAAAAACTTTAATTGTTTCTTAATAATGTCTTCATATTAAAAGAAGGAATTACATTTGATGATTTAAAAACACCTAATCTCAACATAAAATGCTTGGAGAAATAGACCGTTAGAGAGAATGGTACCTACTCGGATGAACTCTAAAAAACTTGTGATTATTAGTATTGTTAACTAGCTCAACTCTGAGTGTCTCTAAACTTTTAATTTGACGGACTACTTTCAGAACTCACCCCCTATTTAGGGTTGCCATTTGCCCAAATTTGGACCATTTTATTTGAATGGTCCATCCAACCCCCTACACAGAAAAAAAAAAAAAAGAAAAAAGACCGTTCTATAAATCTTTTACAGTGATTTAGGAGGAAAAAAAAATTGAAAACCATTTTAAATGTCATTTTCCTATTTCTTTATGCTTTTTCAGATAGGCGCTTCCCAATGGATATTTTAATGTTGAAATAATATTCTGTTTGGAATATTAACATCCGAATGCCAGTTCAGATGACAGTTCAAATGTTTGCGTTCAAATTTTTGTTAGGAATAATGTCCTAAAGCGAAAATTTGTCATAAATGTTAGACATTTATCTATAAATAAAGTTTATTTATATATCATATATCCTGAATACTTTTATTAGTATAGATTTATAACAAACAAATAACAACAAGATTATCGGTACAATGATTTGATATTATGCATATGAGATATGTTGGAAGAAATAATATCGAAATGATAATCTAAATTTAGAGTCCACATTCATAATGTAAGAAAAATCACTTTTACTTTGGTAAGATTGTAATATTTGTCTACTTCACTCTTGTGGTATAATTTATCTTAACTATATGAAAGAGGTTTTCCAAATAAAAGCATTGATATATATGATAGGGTTATCAAATATATTAGATCAAACCTAAAGTACTATTGATTTATGTAATGATTCCAATTGAAATAAATCAATTCATTTTGACTGATATTCTTGTAGATATCCTAATATTGAGTGGATAAGCGATTACATGTCTGTGCATTGTGTCTTTTGATTTATCAAGGGGTTAGGTGTTGCATGATGACAATTGCGTGATGACAACTTCATTCTATAAATTGGAGATATATTATATTGAGGATGACAACGTTATTTATAAAGATAGAAATCATAGACTTTCATTAAAGTCAATGAAAGAGTCATAGCGAGAAAGAATCATAGCATGAAAGATCATGTGTGCCCACACACTCAGATGTGAAAGAATCATAATATGAAAGATCATGTAATTGGTTCTCATCGTCTGAAAGCTTGTTTTATCATCTAAAATTGATTGTCAAACCGATATATATTGATGTTATTTAATTATAATATATAGCAATATGAGTTCGTTTGATTCTATTGGTATGGTAAAAGTTTTTGAAATCCACCATGTTCAGTTATTTGTAGTTTTTAAATTCCAATAGAAATAAATCAATTCAGTTATTTGAAGAGAGAAGAGAGCAGAGAGAAGAGAGAGAGTGAATGATATTTTGTAGTTTTTAATTTTGTTATTTGTCTTAATTATGCTATTTAATAATAATATTTTGAATTCTATTTTATTTTAAAATCATGTATTGTATTATGTTATTTTATCTATTCTCCCTTTTACCATTAACTTTTTCAAATATTTGTAAAATATTCAAATTTTAAAAGTTCATAATTTTATCATTTTTAATTAAAATAAGATTATTATTTTATTTTTTGAATTACGTAAAATTTTAAAATAAATAAAATAATATCCTTATTATTAATTTTTTTTCAAACATATTTTAAAGTTTTAAAATTTTCACTTTAATCGATTCATCTTATTAAATATTAACAAAATTGACTTTTTGATATATGTATGCGTGTTTTCAGGTATAGTCTGGTTTTTTCACTGAAATTGGTTCAGACTCGGAGCAATTTCCTGCAAACATAAATTACAAAATTACATAATAGAGAGAAAGAGAATGGAAGAGAGAGAAGATCTGAAATCAATATTACCGTATTTACCGGTGGTACTCCGTTCGTCGAGTCTTTTCTGGCCTTCACAAGTCGTTGAAATTCTCAAGTCACTTTCTGACGGCCCAGAGCAGAGCCATGTCCTCTCCGGCGAGCTTCTTTTCGTTGCCATTTCCGACCTCAGACGCTCTCTTTCCCACTCTTCCGAGCCCTTATCTCCTTTTGCTGCCCAAGGTTACGCCCTCTTCTTCGACGAGGTAAAATTCAATTTGCATCTCCCGATTCTTCAATTACGCCTCTGAAACACTGCTGTTCTACTCATGCAACCAAGTTTCTATGTCAATGCCAAAACTATTTTATTTTTATTCTCCAATGCAGTGCTATTCTTAGTCTCAAATTTAGCATATGCTATACTTGTGCGAAATTTCTGCTAAGCATGCATTTGCTGCACGGTTTTGAATCGGGGTGGTTTTTTTTTTTTGGGGTTGAATTTGAGTTGAATTGTTATGTGTTTGGGGTATGGATTTGAATGGCTGGAGTAAAAACTTGAATCGTGTACGGAAAAAAAATCAATATGCAGCTTGTTTTGTTAGTCTTGAAATTCTATGTAATTTTAAAATATAAAAAATCATCTGGAGGTGTATATGTAAAGTTATAGATTTTTAAAGTTCAAGTTAGTAAATTTGTAATGGTAAACTGTTAATAATTGAAATTGAAAAAAGCAATTACATTTGAATGTAACTGGTACATCAAACGAAGTTTTGGCATTTGTTGCCTATTGCTTGAAGTGTTTACCTACCTTTTCACTTATCAATTATAAGTTTACTACATTGCCATTTATCAAAAATTTAAAATTTGTTTATTTTTCACATGTTTTAGAGCTTAAAATTGATGGCAAAAAGTAGATATGGTTCAAAATAACATACGTATTGGAGCACAGAATAGAACAACATGCCACTTTTATGCTCTTTTGTGCCAAATATAGTATTGGCATTAACATTTGCATTGGAGATGGTCTCATTTTTTCCCAACGGTCTAAAATTGAAAAGCCTAGTCTTGTGCCGTTTATAATAGTTCTGTGTCAAACCCAAGAATCAAACACCATATAAATGTGGAGAATTGGTATGAAAATCGGTTAATGTTCTTATTTCTCCAAGAACTTTATAACCCACCCACCTTTGTTGTAGTTGGAAAGTAATGTGCCAAGGCCAAGGAACAAAATTCAGTGTGAACATTGAGAGTTGATGTGAATTTCGTTTGAATAAGAAATAAGTTGAACTTCCTTTTTCTATTAAAGCAAATTTTTGTGCAGTTAATATCAAGGGAGGAATCCAGGAAATGGTTTGAAGAGGTCTTGCCCGCATTGGCGAATTTACTGTTGCGGCTCCCCTTTTTGTTAGAATTGCATTATCAAAATGCAGATGGCTTTGTCAATGGAGGAGTTGAAGCCAAAACTGGTCTTCGCATTCTAAATTCACAAGAAGCTGGTGTAGTGCTCCTTAGCCAGGTAACTGTTTATCTTCAATTCTTAGGTTAATTATAAGTTGATGCTGTGTGAATGAATTAAATTTGGTACTATTGTTTATATGACGTCTGTTTTTTTGCCTCAGTCTCTTTCAACAGAGGAACATCGGTAGAAACAGACCGTAATGTTGGGGTCAATTTTATTCTGTCTGAAACGCTCATTACTTTTTGCAAAACAATACTCTATCTTTGTTTCTGCGTGTTTCTATTTTATTAATGTAATTAGGCTGACTAATGTCTGAATCTCTTCTCAGGAATTGATCGGTGCTCTTCTAGGATGCTCTTTCTTTTGTTTGTTCCCAGTTGCTGCCAGAGACAGCAAACATCTTCCAACAATCAACTTTGAGTATTTGTTTGCGTAGGTGACCTTAACCTTCATTTGAGGGGGTAGGGGTGTATAACTGTTTTCAACTTTTACTACATTAATCGACTTTGTTTATAGAATGAAATTTTGAATAAAGGGGTGACTTCCATCTTGTGGAAATGACATTTTCAATTGTCTAATGTATATTTCTTTTATTGTTAATGCTTGCCTTTCCCAGGTCAATTTATTGTCTGCGATAAGTTATAAGCCCAATATCTTTCAAGTTATTGGATTTCGTCTCATTATTTTTTGTTTCTAAATATATTCGATGCCATCTAACATTGGTGTGTCTTCAGGAGTTTATATGGAAGTTACAACCAAATGCAGGAGAGTAAGATAAAGTGCATCATACACTATTTTGAACGGATATGTGCAAATATGCCGATGGGCTCTGTGTCATTTGAGCGAAAGGTTCTTGCTTTGGAGCACCATCCTTTATGCATTTCGTATCCAGATGCTAAGTTTTGGAGCAGTTCTACAATTCCTTTGTGCCAATTCGAGGTAATAGGAAGAAAGCAAAACAGAATGAATGTGTTATTAATAACCAGATAACCATGTTCAGTTGGAGTCGGCATAAATATGTTTTTACATCAACACATATGATATTCTTAGTAGAGTTTTCACATTTTTGCAGGCTCACAGTTCAGGTTTAATAGAAGATCAATCAAGGGAAGCTCTTGAAGTGGATTTTGCAAACAAATATCTTGGAGGTGGTGCTCTTCATAGGGGCTGTGTACAGGTCTGCTTCATAGACATAGAATGAAGAAAACCTCTCCTGCAGGCCAAGTTGCATGCCTAATAAATAAACGTCAGAGAATTGCTTGTTTTAATTTTATGAATCGTGAAGACACTTTTGTGTGTTTTGTGATTTTAAGACGACCATGATCTTATTGCACTGTGAAACATTTTTTTTTAATTACAATTTCATGTAGGAGGAGATTCGTTTTATGGTTAATCCCGAATTAATTGCTGGGATGCTTTTCTTGCCTGCCTTAGCAGATAATGAGTCCATAGAAGTTGTTGGTGCCGAAAGGTTTTCAAAGTATACTGGGTGAGCATTACTGTCCTCTATCAGAAGTCCTAACTCAAGTTCAGTGTTGGTGTACATAACAAGACATTGAAAGAAATAGTTATTCTATCTATTATACTGTAGCATAGTTAGAATCAGTTATTCTAACTGTTATATCAGACTAGTGCCTCTGGAGTAAAGTACATGGCATATAAATATAATAAATTTTGCGGACTTTCTAGTAATATAATAGATCTCATGTGTGAAATTCTGTTATTGACACTACAAGTTCTGATTTTTATTTAATTATGTAACTTCAATTTTGCATCTTTTTTCTTTGCAATCTGATATAATTTCTTGTTAGTGTAGATATGCTTCTTCATTCCGATTCTCTGGTGCCTATGTGGACAAGAAAGAAATGGACTCTCTTGGAAGACGTAAAACCAGAATAATTGCAATTGATGCATTATGTAGCCCAGGGATGAGACAATACAAAATGAAAAGCCTCGTCCGGTATGTTTATTTTTGCATGCAACAGCAAATGTAGTTATCTGGCAGACTTGGTGTTCATCAGAAAGTCTACCATTCAGAATTATTAGTTGTGTTACATATGGTTGTTTCTGAAAGTATTATGATCTCTATTGGTTCTTCGAATAACCAGAACCTGGTCCATCTGTGAATGTGAAGATTTGAAATTTGTTTATTTATTATTAATATTGTCGTTGTTGTTATTATTATAATAATAATTATTATTGTTACTACTATTATTATAATTATATGAACTTGGATTTCTATATTCAACTTTTTATTCACGTGCTTCTAGTTTGTTGAAATCAATCTTTTTTCTTCACATGTTGTCTTAGGCTTTTGATAATCTGAAGTATTTAATAATTCTGAGAATTTAGGTTAATTTTGTTAACTACGGTTTCTGTTTTTATGTTGTGATTGTCATTTTGATCTTTTTATTTCTTGAGAACCATGGAGTGAGGAAGTTAGAAACTTATTTTGCAGTTCTTGTTGCAATAATAACATCATTTTTACCAGTGAAGCAAACAAATTCTTGAAAATTAGTACAGTTTGAGAATGACCCAATTGTTGTCATATATCCATTGGGGTTCTAGGTAAGCGGAAAAAAGAGGATATTCCTTACCAGCTTGCGTGGGGGAGTAAAAAAGGAAAGAGATAGAAACATCGTATTTGCTTGAACTACCAAGCCAAGTGAGAAAAAGAAAAACAGAGAGAAACACAGAAATTACAGAGTTGTACTATCGTTCTTCCGAAATAGCTGCAAGTCTATGTCGAGTTAGAGACTTACATCAAGTTTTTCATGACTTAATTAATTAGGGTAACGAAAACAGGAGAACCATTTTTGAAAGCTCACTAAAGTTGTTTGATATAGGTTAACACCAAGCCTTAATGTAGATTTTAAAATGGAAAGTTCAAACAGAGTCCCAAAAATCCAAATATACTGCTGTAAACAAAAAGGATCAAAAGGTAGATGATCACATGTCCTTAAGACAACCTTGGAATTTTAGTACCGATATTCAGAAGGTGGATTCAATCTTTTTAAGCCAAGTTTTAAAATGTCAAATAATTGTAACTAAGCTTTGCGTTCTCGTGCTGTCACAGTTGTATGTCTAGAGTTAGTGCATACTAATGTTTTGGTGCTGTAAAAATTGTTTGTCCAGCTTTGCTATCTTTGATAATCCTCTTTTAATGTAGCTTTGGTTCTTTCTTCTTCTTCTTCGTCCTTTTTTTTTAGTGTGATGAGAAATCATTAATGTTTCCAACACGTTGATTTCAACAGGGAGATTAACAAGGCATTCTGTGGCTTTATTGATCAATCTAAATATCACCATTACGAGAGACTCTTTCTAGAGAAGGGTCTTACTGGAAGTCAGCATGACCAAGATGGAAAAGAACCTGATCGCACTAACAAGAATAGTCATCTGGTACGAGTTCTCTGTTGCTTTCTTTCGACTGGTTTATCTAACAGCCCACAAAAAATGAGCCCATTTGTTGACTTCTTCTTGTATTTTCGGGACCATTTATTCATAATATCCGATTTAAGTTTGGCCTTTTGCTTAGCAGGTGAATGAAGGTAACTCAACTCCCATGGAAACATGTGGTGGAGAATTTGCGAACCGAGTGACCAACAATTCTCAGCACAAGGGTTGTCAGTCTCTCGTCAACGAAGACAGCATAGGGATTGCGACTGGAAATTGGGGATGTGGTGCTTTTGGTGGAGATCCAGAGCTGAAGACCATAATTCAGTGGCTTGCAGCTTCTCAGGTAGCTTTACATCAGGTTGAATTAGCATGCATTTCTTATAGAGACATTTAGGGGATTCGTATCCTGAGGTCCGAACCAAAAGATCTGGCTCTTTGGTACTTTTCAGCATGTCTTTCTAACAAGTGGATACCTTTGTTTTTCAGGCACTTAGACCTTTTGTTTCCTACTACACATTTGGGGAGAGTGCATTGCGAAACGTAGATCTGGTATTACTTTTTCTTGCCATTGTTAAAAGCTTCTTGTATATTATCATTTCTGCAATATTTCTAATAATTAGTTCAGTAGTATCCATTTTTTAGGGAAAAAATGTCCCACTAGAAATTTTAACACCTTCAGAGTCTCTGTTTTTGTATGTTTTCGTTTTCCCTTTCCAAAGTTCTTGGTAGAACTGCTTTCACAACATCCTCCCACCGGCCTTGTTGTTTGGGCTTATGCACATGTTTTATTTCTTTTTTCATGGAGTAGGTGACTCGATGGATTCTGTCACACAAGTGGACTGTGGGCGATCTCTGGAATATGCTAGCGGAATATTCATCGCAGAGATTGACTGGAGAAACCGATGTTGGCTTCTTCCCTTGGCTTATTCCCTCTCAACCAAGCCATGATAGTTAAGATTTCGGATAATGCCAAAACAGGCCTATAGAGTTTCTGCATTGTTCACCACGTTCATTGAGCTATCTTCGTACAAAAGAATTTGAGAGTTGCAAGCAATCCTTGTAGTTGCAGCTCATTTCCCCTCTTCTGTTTTATACAAACTTTTAGTTTGAAGGAATGGAGTTTCTTTCTTCTTCTTCTTCTCTTTTTTTTTTTTTTTTTTTTTTTTTTTTTTGGGAACTCGGGGTGAGTTTTGACCTCTACATATTGTGGTGGAGCCAGACCATCGTCAATGTATATCTTACGTTAAAGCTGTATTTGTTACCAAAAAGTATGAAAAATAGTATATTTCAGATTTGTGTTCTGCTTTAGAATGCTATTTTATTGTTTTATGTCATCATCATTTTAGTTAATAATGATGTTTAGATTATGAGCAAAATGATATTCAATTCATACTAGAACAATGTCATGAAATTGCATAGGGTAGACACAATACTCACAACTAATGGCTCTCTAAAATCAGTAATTGGGGATGATTACTCCATGAATTTGATGAAATTGTTCAATCACCTTTTAAACATCTCACCAATTCGTTTCCTTGCATTATAACAGAGCTTCAGTATTTATAGAATAAATATATGATTACCATAGACCAGCTATAATATATTATACTAAATAATTGTACTATGGATTAACAAAAAATATTTTACAAATCTAGTGTCCGTTCCCAAAATACAACAATTTAAGTAAAAAAACTACACGAGGTAGAAAAAAGGTAATAACTTTTCTTATTTCAGTAATATTCATTACATTTCCAACGTGGTTCTGGTTTTAGATTATCAGATTCTACGAGAGCAACCACCATGCTTAATTATACTAAATATATTTTACAATGTCAGTTTTTTTTTTTTCCCTCTGTAAAATGCTCATTAAACAAGGGAAAAAAGAAAAGTAAAATAACTAACATAACTAGTGATCAAATTGATCTTATGAAGTAATTGCTGAAACTTGATTTTCATGACTTGTTTGGTATGAACTGTGTTTAAAGATTCATTTTTGTTCTCTCTTTTATCCAACGTCAGAACTGAACCTCTTCACTTTCTGCAAAGAATCCATTCCAAGTACCTTTCCACCATGTCAAGCCCACAAAGCTCCTTCACAACTGGCATGGTAGCAGGAACATCCAATTGGAAAATCGACTGCGGTTCACCTATGCGACTCCACGAAAGAAGCTGTTTCCGTGCTTCTTTGATGGCCGCCCTTGTTGCGCAATGAACGGAACTTGCTAGAAGCAATGGCGGCTCACCAGAAGCTGTTCAATAACATAGTTCAGTCTCACCTTGTTGACCATGATATATCAATTATGATATAGTCAAGGAAAATCTTATTAAATCTATACTGTTGGGTGTGCAAAGCCTAATTATCGTCCTGAAAGGTGAGAGGTGTGTGAAATTCCGCAGCAACTGAAAGTGGAAGTGGCTCCCATATCAAGGGTGAATCGTTACAGATTTTGTGTGTACTGTTTTTTCTTTTTTTGTTTGCTCTCAGTAATTAAAGGATTTTGGTGTCTAACTCTTATAATATATGATGACACATATTTCCTTTCCCCTCTTCAATTTGAACGCAGTAGAACCAGAATCATATTATCATTTTGAACTGCAACTTCTTTCAACTATTTTTCAGCAAGAGTTGTAACGTAGAGGTATATTATATAAAGAGGTTCACTTTATGAAGAGACGTACCTTTCGAAGAGAGAACACGGTCTTTGTGACGCCCGCTGTTCATTACTTCAACATTGAACTGTTTAGGGATGGTGTCCAATGTAGGAATCTTGTACGTCCATGTACCTTCAGAAACTACTAATCCATCCGAATTTGTCTCGTATTCTTCAAACATAAAAAACCCAATTCCTTGTACAAAAGCTCCTTCAATCTGCAAGAACCAACGAGCTAATATTAAATACAGCAATAATGTATGCTGACAATCTGGTGAACAAAACAAAATGTTCATTCAGGGTCTAAATCCGTTGGAAGTTCTGCAAGAGCTTTTTGTTTTTGGTTTTGGTTTTGTTTTTGTTTTTGTTTTTGTTTTTGGTTTTTGGTTTTTTTTTTTTTGACGCCTCCTACTGAATAAATTAACACAGTTTAAACAAGACCTGATCCAACTATGAAGAGTTCTGAGGAGATAACACTGAATGTTTTTCAAAATTGTACACACGATATCGGGTTTACCTGTCCTAGATCCACAGCAGGGTTAAGACTTTGTCCGCAGTCATAGATAATATCCACTTGCAAAATAGTGGTTTCCCCAGTCAGAAGATTTACCTCTACCTGTGATGAGATAAAACACATTCGATAAGAAAATCAGCTAAGAAACTATTGCGATGAGAAAATTCTAGTTTCCCATTTATGGGCTAGCTATAGCCTTAATCGAAAGAATTAAGCAAAATGCTGCACTGAAGCAACATGGCCTGCCAAAAAGACTTGCCTCACTCACTGCTGCGCCATAGTTTATGTATCGGATAGAAGAAAAATCAGGGACATAATATGAACTTGCTGATAAGTTCAAAGATTGCATGTAACCCTGCATGAGACATGGAGAAAGATAATCTGACGTTAACTCATCATATTCCATTAAACATGAAGGCCTTTTAAGACCTTTAAACAAACAATTATGTGAAAACAAGATGAGTTGGGAAATATAATCCAAGTTATTATGTTGCACAGTCAAAGGTACAGAAAATGAATGCTAGTGACTGGGTATTGAAAAAATGTATTATGATTGAGATGTCTCTCTCCATAAGTTAGGATGACGACGTTCCGAGAAAAATAAACACGAAAATCTGAATGGTTACCTGAGCAATGAGCGTTTCCCATGAGACAAATCCCATTTGTTTCTGCAAACATTCCTTAAGAGGAGACAACCTCTCAACCAGGGTATTGCAACACAGTTTGACTGCTGCACAACTTGCCTCGGATGTCGTGCTTCCAGCAGTAAATCCCCCTTGAATCATGCTTAATGAATCAGCCTGTATGACCCGTACTTTATCCAAGAGGTGTTCAGTTCCATTGCAATTGATTGCGCTGAGAGCAAAAGCGGCCATCTGTTTTGCCTTCGTCCAAAGCCCCTGGCCCAGCTCGATACCCGCTACTTCAACACACACAGTTCCATCCGATAGAATGCTTACTCTCCCTGGAGTCGCTCTCAGCATCACTTCATGCAGAATTGGAACCCTTGATATACCTCTTTTGCACCATCTATTACACCTATTGAATTCTTTTACCTCTTGAGTCCTTCGGTAAAAGCTAGAAGACGCGGCCAACTTATCCCATATCGAAGGCAAAGTATATTCTGGAGCTTCTCCGGCACTATCCTCATAAAAAAAGTTAAGGCTTTCGTATGTGTGCAGATTTCTGTATCTAACAGCATCAACTTCCATCGAAAGGAAAGAGGCAACATGCTCAATCATAGCTTCAGCAATATAAGACCCTTGTACTTCACCTGGCGCTCGCATTGCAGACTTACTCGTATGATTTGTTTTGCAAACCTTTATGTCAAAGGAGAGAGCACCCCAATCATACTTCTTAAGCGCACCTAAAATATTTGATGGCATGATTGGACTAATATCTGCAGCCATTCCTGCATTGATCAATATTTCTATTTCTAAAGCTGTAATCTTCCCATCTGACTTGAATCCGACACTGTAAGTTATTTTCATGGGATGTCTTCCTCCAGCCATAACCATATCAGTCTTGCGATCAACATATGTCCTGACAGGGCGGCGGAGTTTATGTGCTGCTAGTGCACATGCTGTTGCAACCTGAATCATCATACAAACAACAAAAGACGTACCTTTGGAGTAAATTATGATCAACTCAGTAGAGAGAGATAGCATGCATGATAGAGGACTGTCAAACATTTATCGAGTACCATACTTTTAACATCATTCTACTAGCAACAACTTATTCTTAAGGCTTTTCAAAGGGTAAAAGGAAAAACGAAATTACATTGGAGATGCTCACCACTGCAAACATCCCAAAAAAGATTTCGATGAACAATTAATGAGTGAGACAAGAGTCGAGATGTTCAACACTGCGAACATTCCAAAAATTTTGATGAACAATTAATGAGTGAGAGAAGAGTTTTCATTAGTTCTTATACACAACAAAGAACATATTATATTTCCTGATGAATTCAGGTGAGATGGATATATTTCATAGCCGACAGGAATACGGGATCAGATCCCCATGAAACGGAGGAGAATGACATAAGGATAAGAAAGCTAGAAGGTTTAGAGCTTACTGTCTGATTAAGAATACATGAACATTAATATTTTGACCGACCGATGGTAGGTAAATACAAGTTACCTACTCATAATACTTTAATCAATAAGTTTGTTTCAAAAACTGCGTATTTATATAACAATTCTTATGCTTTGAACACATTTCAAGATTCCAAATTCTCCACTCATCATTGGCAGTTAGCACACAACGTGAAGAAAACACACAATTAGTTTCCTCCCAAAAGCAATGGATACCAAGATGAGAAATCCATTCCACTAAAGAGAACAATGAATGTTGGATAATGGAGAATGACACAAGGATAAGAAAGCTAGAAGGTTTAGAGCTTACTGTCTGATTAAGAATACATGAACATTAATATTTTGACCGACCGATGGTAGGTAAATACAAGTTACCTACTCATAATACTTTAATCAATAAGTTTGTTTCAAAAACTGCGTATTTATATAACAATTCTTATGCTTTGAACACATTTCAAGATTCCAAATTCTCCACTCATCATTGGCAGTTAGCACACAACGTGAAGAAAACACACAATTAGTTTCCTCCCAAAAGCAATGGATACCAAGATGAGAAATCCATTCCACTAAAGAGAACAATGAATGTTGGATAATGGAGAATGACATAAGGATAAGAAAGCTAGAAGGTTTAGAGCTTACTGTCTGATTAAGAATACATGAACATTAATATTTTGACCGACCGATGGTAGGTAAATACAAGTTACCTACTCATAATACTTTAATCAATAAGTTTGTTTCAAAAACTGCGTATTTATATAACAATTCTTATGCTTTGAACACATTTCAAGATTCCAAATTCTCCACTCATCATTGGCAGTTAGCACACAACGTGAAGAAAACACACAATTAGTTTCCTCCCAAAAGCAATGGATACCAAGATGAGAAATCCATTCCACTAAAGAGAACAATGAATGTTGGATAATGAATATCCCACATGAAAAGATTATAAGATAAATAGAGGGTTTACAAGCACTTGAGTCCCCTCCCCTTGCAAGCCAGTTTTGCCTAACAAACTCGTCAATGCAAATGTGAAAGAAAACTTGTCTTTCAAGTAAGATAATAGATTTCCTAAAGCTTTTTTTTTTAAATTATTTTTTAATATGGAGGGTAAAAAAGAATTGTTGTTTGTTTACCAATTCTCCCAAAAGCTCAAGCTGTTGGGAAGTGGGTCAACAATAGTTTTATATTTTAACACCCACCCCTCACGTTTAGGCCTGCCAAAAATATTTATTAGAAAGTCAAACACACATATTTAAGAAGAAACCTGAAATATATTAAAAGCCCAACACGTGATGACTATATTAAAGGGAATAAAGATACTATGTTAGTTTACCAATTCTCCCAAAAGCTTAAGCTGTTGTGAGATGGGCCAATAATAGTTTTATATTTCAACAATTGTGATAACACTAAAAGGTTTTATGACTAAATACATACCGGCATTGCTCTTATGGCCTTTCCACCAAAGCCACCTCCAACCCTTCTAGTGATAACACGGACATTATGTCCGGGTACACCCAAACATTTTGCAACAACATCGTGTGCATATTCGGGACACTGAATTGAACTATATACCACCATGCAGTTGTCTTCATCTGGTACAGCAAGGGAAGTTTGTGTCTCCATGTAGAAATAGTATTGTGAATCAAGTTTGAGCTGAATGACAAAGAAAATGAAAGTTCTTTTAATCCAGTGATTGCGAATGCATAATTATATAAATCCTTAGAAATGGCAACATAGGCGGAGTGTTGAATATAAACACTCAAATAGAAAACACCCAACGAAAGAAGAAATATAAATAGATGATCATGCACCTCAGCACAAATAATCTTGTGATCAGCTTCAGCCATTCCTTCTGATATATCACCAACCTGTTTCGGATAAAGGAAAGGGGGAACGTCAAAGAAACTTGATCTTCTAACAGCTTCTTCAACAGTTAAAATGGGCGGCTCTAGATCTTCCACTCCATAATCGACCACCGCTAACTTTGCAGCCACGTCTGCATGTTTCTGTGAATCTGCAACCTAACAAAGTTGCTTTGATCAGCATACTACACAGAGACCAATTAATTAGAAACAAATTTGACTATAATTTTACATCAATGGAAGATTATGCTGTGGAAGCAGGGAGTTACCACAAAGGCAAGGCGCTGACCAGCGCATTGGGTGATTTCATCACCAAACAAAGGTTCGGTCCCGAAAATGGTCTTGGATCCCACATTCTCCCCAGCTTCAGGGATGTCTCTAAAAGATATAACATCAAATACACCCTCCGGTTTTTCTTCAGTCTTGAACTTAATACTCTTCACCCGTGCAAAAGGTTCGGTGCTATAAATAAATGCTCCATATAAGCAATTATACGGTGAAGGTATGTCGTCTACAAATACAGCCTCACCTACATGAATGATTGGTGTCAATGAAACAAGCACTGTTCCGTAGAAAAAATTGTCAAACAAAAATATAATATTCTCTTATACAAAATAAGCTCGTGGCAAGCAAATTTTCCAATTAAAGAGACTCTAATTGGAAACAAGAGCCCATGTTCTTTTGCAGCTTTCAAGATCAGGTTTAAAACAAGTTAGAGATTTTAACAACAAATGAAAACAATATCAGCGAATTAAAAAACAGATTATACATGAAAAATGCCAAGCCTATCAAATTTTGAAGATTAGCTTTTGTAACAAGTGAAAACATATGTAAGTTATTTCATGTGGGTCTCTACTCATCTACTTTTAAGCCTTTAAGGCAATCAGTCAACTCTCAAGCCAAAAAAAAAAAAAAATTTTTTAAGTATTCATACCAGATGCTTGGAGAGCTGCTCCGGATTTTGTGATCGGCTTTCCAACTGGATAATATTCTTTGCTCAACTTAATAATCTGTTTCCCAGATGACAGTAGAGTTGGATTTTTGTCAAGAAAAACCCGATCCTGATTCTCTCCTATTATGGAAGCCTCTGCCGATAGTTTACACTTATTTTTATCTGAACCCTCAGTAGTTTCAGCCGTTTCATCAATGAAGGGGCCAAAGAACTTGAAAAGAAATGCCACAGCTAAGCTTGACCTATAAGCCGGATTCGGAGTGCCAACCTCGGGATGAATTGTGGATCTTAGTAATTCAGTAGCTTCATATAAAACTTCAACAGTTAGCACTTTCCCAGTTAAAAATTCCTCAACTCTTCTTGCTCTGATTGCATGTTTTGTCCCATAAGCACCGAAAGCTAGCCGACATTGATCGACCATGATTCCATTAGAAGTCTCACAAGTAGAAACTTGAGCCAAGAAAGCAGCATTTAGATAAGCCAGTGCATTTCCCAGCGGTCTCGGTGCAGCTCGATAGGTTTCAAAAAGAACTACAGCATTGTCTTTCTGAGAAACTTCTCCTGCTGATTCCCAATTTGGAATTGTAACACTAAGAAGTACACTATTGAAATCCAACGGAGGCCCTTCCAGAAACTCCTCCAATGAAATTTTTTTGCATCTTGGACCGGTCATCACCTCTACCACGGCATCCACAGGAAGAAGTATCGTCGCAATATCTGATGGAAAATGTTTTCTTTGTGCCATCACCAAATTTCCCCCTACGCTTGCAGTATTTCTGATGAACCGTGAAGCAATTTTCTCCATATGGTTGGCAAGTTTTTTGCAAACCGTCGCGCCTCTTGACAGTAACTCGCCTTGGTTGTCTTTCTTTAGAGCTTCAATAACTTTGGAGATTGTTACAGCAGCTCCAATCTGAAACCCCCTTGAATCCCTCCTAATAATTGAGAGTTCGGGTATGTACCTGAGGTTAATATACCTTTCATATCTTCCAAATTCCTTGTAATAACCGATACCGGTGTTCCCAACTACTAATTTCGCCTCTGTCCCTTTTCCAGAATCAAGAGCTTTTAATAGGTCTTTTAGCTCCTCAACATTGAAAGGAGAGTGCCAGCAAGATATTTTAGAATCCATAGACAAGCCAGCCCTAATCTCTCCTTTCAAAAACTCGGGAAAGGTACATATCTCCTTTTTCCGGTTATAATCAGGCAGCTTATCTATCTTAGATTCCTTACCGTCCTCCTTTTTCCAAAAGGCGTTGAACCCCAAATCCTCTATGTCAACATCAGCCGCAAAACTCTTGGAGGCATCAGCGATGGATCGGTACCCAGTACAGCGACAGAGATTTCCCGCAATAGCCTTTTCAGCTTCACAAACTGTCAGCTTAGAGAACCCCGGAGGAGGTTCCAACTTATTTGGTTTTTCAGCATTGACAAGAGCTGAGAAGATTGAAACACACATTCCAGGAGTACAAAATCCACATTGAGAAGCATGGAAGCCAGCGATCCTCTCATGGATCGGATGAAAACCGTCCTTGCTGTTTCCAATTCCTTCAGATGTTGTAATTGCGCATCTATGTATACTGCAAAGGAGAGTAAGACATGAACTAACAGTAAAATCCTCAACTTTGTCATGCACCGGGTCATACTTGGACAGCATTACAACACAAGCACCACAACCTCCTGGAACCATAAATCAAGTAGTACTTCAACAAATATACCAAAACATGAGAAAACTATTTATACAAAATACAATAATTAAAAAATCATCATACTAATTATGGAGACTTATGTGGTGGGGTATGAGAGAAAAAATAAAAAGTTTGGCACCATCAGATCAAAATTAGAATCTAATCAATTAATAAAAAAGTATGGCAGTTTAAGAGAATTTGATGTAAAATCTGACAGGTCAAATTTGTATCTACTGGTAGGTTTCTTTTACTTATCCTCCTGGCGAATTCTCCACAAATGACTTATTTAAAAACGACACTGATTTTCCCCGAATTTTGACACTGCAGAATCATAAGTGTCGAATACTTCGAGGCCTTTCTCTCGGTCACCAGCAAAAGAAAAGAGGGAAATCAATAGTATTCCTGCTCTACGTCAGTGTGCAAAAATTCACACTTCTTTTCACTGATTCAGATCACATTACTTTTGTGTCTAATAAAAAAAATGTATGATTGTTTAATGGAACTTCTTGAAATTTTGGTGGTTCAAATTTGTACTCACTAGTAGGTTATTTTACTTATCCTCTTGGACAATTCTCCACAAATTAATCATTAAAAAACGGTATTGATTTTCCCTGAATTCCGACACTTTCAAATCATCAGTGTCAAAAGAACCAAGTCCTTCTATCTGTAACTGAGTCACCAGCAAAAGAAAAGAGGGAAATGAATAGTATTACTACGCAAAATCGGTATCCAAAATTCACACGTCTTTTTATTGATTCAGATTGCTTAGACAAGTCTGGGCTTTGTTATCTTATGAACAAAACAATGGTAATATCAAGTTTCAGAGGCTGAACTAGTCCATCCTATTTTTTTTTTTCCCTTTCCTCAACCAACAAATAATCATTCAATATGACTAATCAGCAGCTCGATTCATTATATGACAAAAGATGTAGTTAAACAGGTCTATCAATATCCATATTTCACCCTCTTTGCAAAAAGCAAATTAACCAGAACCCAGACAGCAAATGAAAAAGGAACATTCTTCTTATTCAAATACAACATTCCTCAAGGAAAAATAAAAATAAAAAATCTAAAATCTAAAAAAAAAACAAGTCCTAAAGTAAAAAGTCCCAAAACCCAGCAACCACTATCCAATATATATATATATATATATATATATATATATAAAGTAGCATTCTTCAAAATTAAAGAAAAGCGAACCCACATTGACCCTCCATTTGTCTACCTGTCTAATTATTTACATTCTGATCATAAACAACAAAAAGCAGAACAATCCACACACAAGAATCAAGAGAAAACGAAAGTACCCAACATTTGGGGCCAAATAATTATTCTCCTACGGCAAAACAAGCACAACCCACATAGAAGCAACCAACAAAGAGCAAGAATTTCCATTTCAATTAAAAAAAAATAAAGGAAAAAAAACACACACACACACAAACACACAAGAGAGAGAAAGTGAGAGAGAGAGAGAGAGAGAGAGCGAGGAAGAACCTTCACCGCAGCTGAGCTTGACACTCTTGAAGACAGTCCGGGAACGCAAGAACTGAAGCAAAGTTGTCGAAGGATCCACAGATGAAAGCTCAAACCTTTCTCCATTAACAGCAAATACCAAACCATCACAGCTTCTTCTTATTCTTGTTGTTTCTCTCTCCTCCATTTTCAGAACACCACAACAACAAAGGTTGTGACTTCGAGAGCAGTATTTCTATATAAAGTACTACTACAAATTCACTTTTTTTAAAAATTTTATTCTTTTCTTGGTTAATTTTATAAAAACGGACAGGCACTTTAGAAGTCCAGACGAAAAATCCATCCAATTTTTCCACTACTGGTCTGATGTCTGATGTCAACGTCTTAAAGTTGACATCCTTTCTGACTTCTATTACCCATAAAAGAGCATTCATATTTTCCCCAAAAAAATTGAACACTCATTGTAACGTCGATTTTTTAATGCAAAATTTCACACACTCACGTATATATATTTGCGTGTACGACATTCACCTCATCGTTTCATGAAAAGGCACCACGGACGGCTACTATCCTAAGTTTACATCGTTAATTTCTTTATTATTATTATTATTATTATTATTATTTTGGAATTTTAAGAGTTCGGATCCGAATTCTGTACTTTACGATCCGTCTACAACTGTCTTTTTCATAATTTTTCCACAACAAAATGTCATTTAGTGAAAATTTTGCATTGGCTACATATTATTTTCAAGTAATTGGTTTAAATAGTTCCTAAATTTTTTTTAAAAGTGATAGTTTGATTCCTATTTTATTTTATTTTTTACCGAAAAGACCCTGAACTCTTAAAATATTGATCATTACAGTCATTTTCATACAAAACAGTCGAATTAAGGTTTGGTCGGGAGGGGGGGAGATTCGGGGGGGACCCAGATGCGGTTTTGAGAGGGGGCTACGATTGGGGTTTGGTGTTTGGGGGGGGGGGGGAGGAGGGAGAGGTCATCATGGCTGTGGAGAGGGGGAGTTCACCATGGCTATGTGGGAGGGAGAGAGAGAGAGAGAGGAGAGAGGGCTCTCTTTTTTTTAATGTTAATTAGTGGTGTGAATAAGGGTATTTTCATCTTTTCATGATTATTTAAACTCATATGATGTGTCATATAACTCGTTTTGTTAAAAACTTAACGGTTTTCAACAAAAAGAATGATAGTGGCCAACATTTTAAAAGTCTAGGGTCTTCTTGACCAAAAAAAAAAATATATATATATATATATGGCCTAAATCATTAACTTTTAAAGAGTTCAGATACTATTTGGACCGATTACTAATTCTTTTTTATTTTTTTTATGTCGTTTTCCATGGTAATAATAAAAAAAAATTAAAACAAAAAATTAAGCATGCGTTTGATGAACAGGTTGAAACTGAAATTTTTTTTTTATTGGAATTGAGTTGAATTGAATGTGTGTTTGGTGAGACATTTGAACTGTCGAAATTAAAACTTGAAATGTATTCAGGAAAAAAAAACTGTAGAGCATGTTTTGTCCGTCTCAAAATTCTATATAATTAAAAAAAAATCTTCCAATTTGGACTCATATATGTAAGTTTTGGACTTTTGAAATTTGAGTCACAAAATTATAAATGGTATGTAAAACTGAGGTTGACTATTCAGAATAAAACAAAAATGAATTGAATTTTTTGGATTTGGATTGAATGTAACCTTTGATCCAAACACTTGCTAGTTAAATAGACAATTTTTAAACATGTATTTAAATAAATAGTTAAATTATTTAGAAAAATAATTGTTAGCCAATGATTGATCATTATCCAACAGCGAAAATTATAAATTAATATTGATCAATCACTGATTAATTATAGTCAATAAATAATTGACGATTGATCTTTTTAAGAAACGGTCATTTTTTCTAATTTTACAAGTTAAAAAATTTCTTAAGAAAAGGTCATTAACTATCCCAAATATCTGATCTGGTAATAAAAACAAAAGGCTACTAATTGTTTACTTATTAAAATCCTAATGTACAAATATCTTGTTAATTATTGAAGAATTTTACATAAGATATAAAAAAATATCCTTTTTATAAAACGCAAACCTTAACTGTTAAATTTTTACTAAATTATTAGAGGTTTATATTTATTAAAATTATAATTACAATGTTTTTTTTTTTGGAAAAAAAATTATAGTTACAAATGTTATAAAAACTAACACATGACTTGATATATCATAAATTTTCAATTTTATAATTAGTGTATGAATAGATAAGAAATAAAAAGAATAAGAAATATTTAGTTTTTGTAACTCAAAATCTAAATTGCGTGTATAAGTCAATTAGATGAAAGAAAAATGCTAAATTCCATATTTGATTACGACTCCAACCAAGTTTTTTTTTTTTTTGGTTGGAAAAAGCATGGTTGGAGTAGTAATCAAATAAGGAGTTTAGCAAAAAAAATTTTTTTTAATTTTTTGAAATTGAGTTTGGCAACGAAGTTAGACTATATAAAGGCCATTTCATGAAAAATTATCCCAAGATTACATCATAAGTTTTGTATTTCATATGAAATGTTAATTATTTTTATTAGTTTTCTAATATGTTAAAAATTAACATGCATAATTACAGAGTTGTTCTTCCATCCTTTATTAAAAATAAAATAAAAATAGTGTAATGCTAATTTGAAATAAATAGACTCTTGTTATTACAAATTTCTAACGACACCGTTACCCAGGACGAGCTCAAGTTTGAGTTATAGTTTAATTAGGTTGAAATTTTTAAGTAAATTCATATTGATATAAAATAAAAATGACCAGAAATATATTTTTTGAGCTGTCATGTGCAAAAATCCCATCTAAAAGTTTATGGATGTGAGCAAAAAAAAGGGCTGATAGAGTCAATATTTATAAGTTCATGAGTTTTATTGTCAAGAAAAAAGTTTAGGGACTAAATTTTTAAAGCGAGAAAGTCAAAAGTCTTAACGTGAGACAACTGCAAGGCCTATGTACGAGAGCGGCGCAACCAATGAGGATTCGAAGGCAAGTATGGGAAGATGTTATAAGGAGTTGAGCATATTGCAAACTCAAATAGAAATAAAAGGAGCTGAAGCTGAAGAAGCATACAATATTGTGATATGTGATTTTAATAAGATTTTAGAAGAGATTGTGGATTAGAATAACAAAGAGCCATGTTCAATCCGGCGAGCGTCATTTCATCGCCATTTCCAACCTCAAGACTCTTTCTTTCCCTCTCTTCTGAGCCCTTGGCTCCTTTTGCCCTCCAAGAATAAAATCAACTTCCATCTTTCGATTCTTGAATTTTGGATTTTAAAGAAATTGGTTGTGCTGTCTGTTAGACATTCTATATTCTTAATTAACAACTTACGTGCAAATCAATTGTTAATTTTCATTAAAAACAATAAAAACATTATCTTGATAGTGGTTAGATTGTTACATATTTATAAATTCATTATGTAAATTCCATAATTAAGGGCTCATGGGGGAGCATTCCAAACCACATTTTCAAAACATTGTCCTTTTTTTTTTTTTTTTTCAATTCAAAATCACTTTTTATTATTCACCTCTTCAATATTTATAGCAAATTCAAACTTTAAAAGTCCATACCTTTGTATTTTAAGTAAAAATAAGATGATTTTTTTTTCATTAAATTTCATAGAATTTCGAGAGAAACAAAACAAGAACTAGATTCATATTTTTTTTTTGTCCAAACATATTTTAGGATTTTACACTTTTTTTCATTCCAAAAAGTTTTTTTTTTTTTTTTTTTTTTAATTTTTAAACCAAATGCACATTACCAAAAACTCAACTCATCTCCAATAAAAATATCTCCAAAACACCGTCTTCAATTATCTTCCAAACGGTCCCTAAAAGTTTAGATTGCAAATTGTACATGTGCGTTAAGTTCAAATAAGCACTGGTGCAATTTAGTAGTTTTACGATTCCTTTGTGCCAATTCAAGGTAATTAAAGAGGAAAAGAAAGTGAAGCAGAATGAATATCTTACGAGTAACAAGATAATCACCTTCAGTTGAAATCTTTAAATTTTTTTAACAGTATCTGAAGGGTTCACTTGGCCTTGGCCTAACCATCACTCCAGATCGATAAGCACCTTCTTTGCATTCTCTGATGCCGACTGGGCTGGCTGCCCCGATAGCAGACGGTCTTGCCAGAGTGTTTTTGAAGACACTCGAAGGTTGAAGGAACTCTTAAGTTGAGTTCCTTTTCTTATTTCAGTAATGCATATGACAATTCCAATGTTGTTTTGGATATCAATTTTACAAGAACGACCACTATGCCTAGTTATGGTACTAATATTTTCCTTTGTTTTTTCTCTGTAAGATGTAAACAAGGGACAAAAGATTAACACAACTGGTGATCATATTGATCTTATTACAGACTTGATTTTCAAGACTCGTCTGGTATGAATTGTGTGTAAAGATTCGTTTGCGTTTTCTCTTTTTTTGAGCATCAAAACCGAACCTCTTCACTTTCTGCCTATAATCCATTCCAAGTACCTTTCCACCACGTCAAGCCCACAAAGCTCCTTCACAACTGGCATGGTAGCAGGAACATCCAATTGGAAAATCGATTTTGGTTCATCTATGCCACTCCACGAAAGAAGCTGTTTCCGTGCTTCTTTGATGGCTGCCCTTGTTGCGCAATGAACGGAACTTGCCAGAAGTAATGGAGGCTCACCAGAAGCTGTTCAATAACATATTTCAGTTTCACCTTGTTGACCATGATAAGCCAGATATAATATTCTACTATCAAGGAAAAATCTAATCCAAATGTCCATTTTTGATGCTAAAGCTATAACACCATTTAGCCTTCCCTATTTAATCTATATTGTTGGGTGTGTAGAGCCTATTTACCATCCCGAGAAGCAAGAGGTGTGTGATTCTGTTGTAATCTTCTTCTTCAACAGTGAAATTCTGCTGCAGCTAAAAGTGCACGTAGCTCTCATATCGAAGGTGAATCGATATAGATCCTGTGTGTACTATTTTTTATCTTTCTTAAAATATATGACAACACATTTCTTTTCCCCTCTTCAATTTGAACGCAGTAGAACCAGAATCATTTTGTCATTTTGAACTACGACTTCTCTCAACTATTTTTCAGCAAGAGTGGTAGTGTAGAGGTATACAACATTAAAGAAGTTCACTTTATCAAGCGACATACCTTTCGAGGAGAGAACGCAATCTTTGTGTCGTCCACTGTTCATAACTTCAACATTGAACTGTTTAGGGATGGTGTCCAATGTAGGAATCTTGTACGACCATGTACCTTCAGAAACTACTAATCCATCCGAATTTGTCAGGTATTCTTCGAACATGAAAAACCCAATTCCTTGTACAAAGGCTCCTTCAATCTGCAAGAACCGACAAGCTTATGTTTAAATACGGCAATCATGCATACTGGCAATGAACAAAACAAAAGGTTCAATCAGGGTCTAAATCTGTTATGAGATCTGCAAAGAGCAACACAGTTTAAACAAGACCTGATCCAACTAAGAACTGAATTCCGATGAGATGTCGCATGTTTATGAAAATTGTATACAAGATATCGGGTTTACCTGTCCTAGATCTACGGCAGGGTTAAGACTTTGTCCGCAGTCATAGATAATATCCACTTGCAAAATTGTGGTTTCCCCAGTCAGAAGATTTACCTCTACCTGTGATGAGATAAACGCATTTGGTACGAAAATCAGCTAAGAAACTACTGTGATGAGATAATTCAAGTTGCCCATTTACGGGTTACCATAGCTTTAATCGAAAGAATTAAGCAAAATGCTGCATTGAAGCAACACGGTCTGCCAAAAAAGTCTTGCCTCACTAACTGCTGCACCATAGTTTATGTATTGGAGAGAAGAAAAATCAGGGACATAATATGAACTTGCTGATAAGTTCACAGATTGCATGTGACCCTGCATGAGAGATGGAAAACGATAATCTGATGTTAATTCATCATATTCAGTTAAACATGAAGACCTTTTGAGGATTTTAAAAAACCAATTTGGTGAAAACAATACAAGTTATGAAACATAATTCAACCAATATGTTGCATGGTAAAAGGTCCAGAAAATGAGTGCTAGTGACTGGGTATTGAAAAAATGTACTATGATTGAGATTTGTCCCTCCAAAGTTGGGAGGACGATCTGTTCAAACTTTGTGATCGTTGTGAGATAAATAAACAGGAAAACCTGAATGGATACCTGAGCAATAAGCGTTTCCCACGTGACAGATCCCATTTGCTTCTGCAAACTTTCCTTAAGAGGAGATAATCTATCAACCAGGATATTGCAACACAGTCTGACCGCTGCACAGCTTGATTCGGATGTAGTGCTCCCGCCAGTAGATCCCCCTTGAATCATGCTCAATGTATCAGCCTGTATGACCCGTACTTGATCCAAGAGACGTTCAGTTCCATTGCAATTGATTGAGCTGAGAGCAAAAGCGGCCATCTGTTTTACCTTCGTCCAAAGCCCCTGGCCCAGCTCGATACCCCCTACTTCAACAGCCACAGTTCCATCCGATAGAATGCTTACTCTCCCTGGAGTCGCTCTCAGCGTCACTGGTTGCAAAATCGGTACCCTTGATATGCCTCTTTTCCGCCATCTATTATACTTATTAAATTCGTTTACCTCTTGAGTCCTTTGGTTAAAGCTAGAAGACACAGCCAACTTATCCCATATTGAAGGCAAAGTATACTCTGGAGCTTCTCCGGCACTATCCTCATAAAAAAAGCGGAGGCTTTCATACGTGTGCAGATTTCTGTATCTAACAGCATCAACTTCCATCGAAAGGAAAGAGGCGACATGCTCAATTATAGCTTCAGCAATGTACGACCCCTGTACTTCTCCAGGCGCCCGCATCGCAGACTTACTCGTATGATTTGTTTTGCATAGCTTTATGTCAAAAGAGAGAGCACCCCAATCATACTTCTTAAGCGTCCCTAACATGGTTGATGGTATGATTGGACTAACATCTACAGACATTCCTGCATTGATCAAGATTTCTAGTTGTAAAGCTGTAATCTTCCCATCTGATTTGAATCCGACACTGTAAGTTATTTTCATGGGATGTCTTCCACCAGCCATTACCATATCAGTCTTGCGATCAACGTACATCCTGACAGGGCGACGTAGTTTATGTGCTGCTAGTGCACATGCTGTTGCAACCTGAATCAACAAACAAGCAACAAAAGACGTACTTTGGGATTAACTTATAGAGTATCTATTCAATTAAGAGAGATGGCTTCCATGAGAGAGGATATCAAACATTTGTTCTATACTTGTAACATAATTCTATTAGCGACAAGTTATTGTAAAGGCTTTTTGAAGGGAAAAGGGATAAAAGAAATTACATAGGAGATATTCACCACTGCAAACAGTCCAAAAAAGAATTCAAAGAAAGATCAATGAGTGAGAGACGAGTATTCATATGTAATACACAGCAAAGAACATATTATATGTCCTGATAAATTCAGATATTGACAGTCAAAGTAGAGCAGGAGCAGCGGTTGAGTGACAGAGAAGAAGCGCGAAAAAAGAGATGGGCATAGGAAGGATAGATTTCCTTGAAATGGAGGAGAATGACATAAGGATAAGAAAGCTAGAAGGTTTAGAGCTTACTCTCTGATTAAGAATCATAGGAACATTAAGATTTGACTGACAGAGGATATATAATTTAAGCAAACTACTCATAATACTTGAGTCAATCAATTTGGTTCAAGATTTCTTTTTCTTTGAACACATTATCAAGATTCCAAATTCTCTCACTATTGCCAGCTAGCACACAACGTGGAGAAAACACATAATAATCTTCCTCCCAAAAGCAACTAAACCAAATATGAGAAATTTGGCATCCAATAGAATCTATTTAGATGGAATAATTAGGCAATTGGATAATCCTTTCCACTAAAAAGAACGATGAACTCTATTAGATACTGAATGTCCCACATGAAAATATTATTAGATAAAAAGCGGTTTATAAACCCTTGGATCCCCTCCCCTTGCAAGCCAATTTTGCCAGGGTGAGTTCTACTTAGTAGGTTCCTAACAAACTCATCAATGCAAATGCGACGGGAAACTTGTCTTTCAAGTAAGATTAAAAAACAATTGTAGTACGGTGGTTGTAAGGTTTAATCTTAAACCGCGGCAAAATACATACCGGCATTGCTTTTACAATCTTTCCACCAAAGCCACCTCCGACCCTTCTGGTGATAACACGGACATTATGTCCGGGTACACCCAAACATTTTGCAATAACATCCTGTGCATATTCAGGAAACTGAATTGAACTATAAACCACCATGCAGTTGTCTTCATCTGGTACAGCAAGGGCAGTTTGTGTCTCCATGTAGAAATAGTATTGTGAACCAAGTTTGAGCTGAATGTCAGAGAAAATGAAAGCACAAATGAATCAATAAGCTAGAGAATGACTCTTCAAAGAATGCTGAATTAGTAGAAAATATGAGCATGTTCAAGACTATTTTCTAGTATTATCAAAGTTCAAATTATCAAGTTAGGATTAAGTACCTCAGAAGAAATAATCTTGTGATAAGCTTCAGCCATCCCTTTTGATATGTCACCGACCTGTTTCGGATTGAGGAAAGGAGGAACGTCAAAGAAACTAGACCTTCTTACAGCCTCTTCAACAGTTAAAATGGGTGGCTCTAGGTCTTCCACTCCATACTCGACCACGGCTAACTTTGCAGCCACGTCTGCATGTTTCTGTGAATCTGCAACCTATAATAAGTTGTTCTGATCAGCAAATTAAACTGACACTAATGAAATAAATTACTTTGCCAGTAAATTTACAATCAATAGAAGAGAAGCCACTAAACGGCTAGATGATATTGTTGAAGTGGAGAGTTACCACAAGGGCAAGGCGCTGACCAGCGCACTGGGTGATTTCATCACCAAACAAAGGTTCAGTACCAAATTTGTGCTTGGATCCCACATTCTCCCCAGCTTCAGGGATGTCTCTAAAAGTTATAACTTCAAATACACCCTCCGGTTGTTCTTTAGTCTCGAACTTTATACTTTTCACTCGAGCAAAAGGTTCAGTGCTATAAATAAATGCTCCATATAAGCAAGCATACGGTGAAGGTATGTCATCTACATACACAGCCTCACCTACATGAATGATCAGTGTGAATGAAACAAGCCCAGGTCCGTAGAAAATATTGTCAATAAAATATAAAAAAAAAAATATATATATATATATATATGACATTTTGTTATATTAAAAATAAGTTCACGGCTAGCAAATTTTCCAATTAAACGGAGAAAGACAAATGCTTGTGCAGATGTGAGCTTAACCTTAAATCTAAACTAATGCCGACATATAAGATTCCGTGCATAGGGACATGAAGTTTAAAATCAGGATTGTTCAGTTTTTTTGCAGCTTTCAAGATCAGGATTCAAACAATTTAGAGATTTTAACAGCAAATGAAAACAATAACAAAAATATGGATAAGAAATGAAAAAAGCCAAGCCTATAAATCAATTCTTGAAGATTACTGATTGTAACAACAAATGAAGACATATGTAAATTAATTCATGTGGGTCCCTACTCCTCTAATTCCTTTAATGCAATCAGTCAACTCTCAAAAAAAAAAAAAAAAAGAAATTGTGTTACAATCGAGTGTGCATACCAGATGCATGGAGAGCTGCTCCAGATTTCATAATCGGTTTTCCAACTGGATAATATTCTTTGCTCAACTTAATAACCTGCTTCCCAGATGACAGTAGAGTTGGAATTTTATCATGACAAATCGGATCCTGATTCTCTCCTATTATGGAAGCCTTGGAAAACAGTTTAGACTTATTTTTATCTGAACCATCTGCAGTTTCAGCCGTTCCATCAATGAAGGGACTAAAGAACTCGAAAAGAAACGCCACAGCTAAGCTTGAACTATACGCAGAATTCGTAGTGCCATCCTCAGGATGAATCGTAGATCTTAGTAATTTAGTAGCTTCATATAAAACTTCAACACTTGGCACTTTCCCAGTTAAAAATTCCTCAACTCTTCTTGCTCGGATTGCATGTTTAGTCCCATAAGCACCGAAAGCTAACCGACAGTGATTGATTGTGATTCCATCAGAAGTTTCATAAGGAGAAATTTGAGCCAAGAAAGCAGCATTTAGATAAGCCAGTGCATTTCCGAGGGGTCTCGGTGCAGCTCGATAGGTTTCAAAAAGCACTACAGCATTGTCTTGCTGAGAAACTTTTCCAGCCGATTCCCAATTTGGAATTATAACACTAAGAAGTACACTATTGAAATCCAACGGAGGCCCTTTCAAAAACTCCTCCAATGATATCTTTTCACATCTTGGACCGGTCATCACCTCTACCATGGCATCCACAGCAAGAAGTATCGTTGCAATATCTGAAGGAAAATGTTTTCTTTGAGCCATCACCAAATTTCCCCCTATGCTTGCAGTATTTCTGATGAACCGTGAAGCAATTTTCTCCATATGGTTGGAAAGTTTTTCGAATACGGTGTCGCCACTTGACAGTAATGCACCTTGGTTTTCTTTGTTTAGAGCTTCAATAACTTTGGAGATTGTTACAGCAGCTCCAATTTGAAACCCTATTGAATGCATCCTCAAAATTGAGAGTTCAGGTATGTACTTGAGGTTAATGTATCTTTCATAGCGTCCTAATTCTTTGTAATAACCGACCCCGGTGTTCCCAACTACTAATTTTGTCTCTGTCCCTTTTCCAGAATCAAGAGCTTTTAATAGGTCTTTTAGTTCCTCGACATTGAAAGGAGAGTGCCAACAAAATATTTTAGAATCCATAGACAAGCCATCCTTAATTTCTTGTTTCAAAAACTCGGGAAATGTACATACCTCCTTATTCCGATTATAAGCAGGTAAATTATCTATCTTTGATTCCTTACTGTCTTCCTTTTTCCAAAAGGAGTTGAACCCCAAATCTTCTATGTCAACATCAGCGGCAAAACTCTTGGAGGCATCAGCGATGGATCGGTACCCAGTACAGCGACATAGATTTCCCGCAATTGCCTTTTCAGCTTCACAAACGGTCAGCTTAGAGAACCCCGGAGGAGGGTCCAACTTACTTGTTTTTTCAGCATTGACAAGAGCTGAAAAGATTGCAACACACATTCCAGGAGTACAAAATCCACATTGAGAAGCATGGAAACCAGAGATCCTCTCATGGATCGGATGAAAACCATCCTTGCTGTTTCCAATTCCTTCAGATGTTGTAATTGCACATCCATGTATACTGCAGAGGAGAGTAAGACATGAACTAACAGAGAAATCCTCAACTTTGCCATGCACCCGGTCATACTCGGACAGCGTTACAACACAAGCACCACAACCTCCTAGAACCATAAATTGAGTAGTACTTCAATAATATGCCAAATCCGGAGAAAACTATTTAGAAAAAAGAAGATTATTAACCAAGTCATTAGACAAATTAAAGGAGAATTATGTGGTGGGGAAAAAGAGATATTAAAAAAAAAAAAAAAAAAGTTTGGAACTTCAGAACACAATAGAATCATATCAATAAGATGTATGACAGTTTATGTAACTTAATGAAATTCTAAAGGGTTCAAATTTGTACCTACCACAAGGTTATGTTGGTTATTCTCCTGGACAGTTCTCCATAAATTAATTGTTCAAAATGATAATGATTTTCCCTGAACTCTAACACTGCAGAATCATCGGTGTTAAAAGATCCTAGTCCTTCTATCAATCACCAGCAAAAGAAAAGAGAGAAAATAATGGTACTCCTGCGCTCTGTTGGTATGCAAAAATTCACACTTCTTTTTACTGATTTAAATGACATTACTTTCATACCGATTAAACAATGTATGACAGTTTAATGGTCATCAAAATCTAACTGTTAAAATTTGTACCCACAGTAGGTTATTTTACTTATTCTCTTGGACAATTCTGCACATTAATCGTCAAAAAATGATATTGATTTTCCCTGAATTCCAAAACTTCCGAATCATCAGTGTCAAAAAATCCCAGTCCTTCTATCGGTCACCGATTCACCAACAAAAGAAAAGATGGAAATGAATAGTATGACCGCGCTACGTCGGTATGCAAAATTTACACAGCTTTTTACTGATTCAGAAGCTGAGTCAAGAACGGGCTTTGTTATCTTATAAACTAAACAATGGTAATATCAAGTTTCAGAAGCTGAACTAATTCATCATTTTTTCCTCAACCAACAAATAGCCATTCAATAGGATAGTCAAGAATTCTGTACAAGACAAAAGATGTTGTCTTAACCGATCAATCAATATCCACATTTCATCCTCTTTGCAAGCAAATCAGAACCCAGACAGCAAATTAAAAAGGAACATTTTTCTTCTTTACATACAGCATTCCTCAAGAAAAAAAATATAAGATAGCAAAACACCATCTAGATTTCAAAATCGTAACTCTACATCAAACTTTCCCTCTCTTCTATTTTTAAAAAACTCAAACTTTAAAAGTCCATAACTTTTTCATTTCAAATCGGAATGAGATGATTTTTATGTCGAAATGCTCGTAATGACGAGATGAACAAGACAAGATCCATTTTGCATATTTTTTTCCAAGCACATTTCAAATTTTTGCATTATATAACTTTTTCAAAAGTTTTCCCCCCATACAAACATTTCTAACCCAACCTTCAAAACACCATCTCCAGATGTTCTCCCAAACGGGTCCTAATTAAAAAACCAAGTCCTAAAAGTAAACAGTTCCAAAACCCAGCAACCACACTCAATATAAAAGGTTGTACACTTCTCAAAGAAAGAAAAAAAAATATAGAAAATAAAAGATTAGTTGGAAAACACAATTTCAAAAAAAAATCTCAAAATCATGCCCAAACCATTCTCATTTCTATTTCGTATGCAAAACAAAATCATTTCTAAAATGCTCCCAAACCGGCCAAAATGCAGTACTCTTCATGTTAAAGAAAAACGAACCCATGTTGAAAATCCGTCATTTCTGCCTGTTTAATTATTTCCATTCTGGCCATAAACAACAAAAAGCAGAACAACCGACCTAAATAAAATATAAAAGAGATAAAGAGAAAACAAAAGTATCCAACATTTGGGGCCAAGTAATTATTCTCCTACAGAAAACAAACAAGAAAAACAATAGAAGAAACCAACAAAGAGCAAGAACTTCCATTTGAATCATTGGGGGGGGGGGGGGGGGGGGAGGGGAACACAAGAGAGAGAGACAGAGAGAGAGGAAGAACCTTCACCACAGCTGAGCTTGACACTCTTGAAGCGAGTCCGAGAACGCAAAAACTGAAGCAAAGTTGTAGAAGGATCCACAGTTGAAAGCTCAAACCTCTCTCCATTAACAGCGAATACCAAACCACCACAGCTTGTTGTTGTTGTTGTTTCTCTCTCCTCCATTTCCAAAACACCACAACAAAAAAGGTTCTGAATTTGAGGTGGAATTTGCCAAAATGACTTAACAAGAAAGTGAAATTAGGGAAATGACTTTCCCTTTTATTTTTTATTTTTTATATTTCAAAAAATGCTGATTGTGTATTAAATTTTTTTTTTAATTAATAAAACTATTTAAAATAAAAGTTTTGAATAAAATTCTTCATCAGAAGCCAAAATAACTGAACTTCCCTTTCTTCTTCTTCTTCCTCGTTCCCTCCCTTTCCCTGCGCTTCTTCTTCCTCGCTCCCTCCCCCAAAAAGAGTCTCCCCAAATCCGCCGCCGCCGCCGCCCTAAACGACGCCGTCGAAGATCCGGAGACCACCACAAGCTCCGGCCCGCCCTGCGTCCCCTCCGACCACCATAAGCTCCGCCGCCACCTTCACCACGCCTTCTCCTTTACCGAAAACGCCACCACAAGCTCCGGCCCGCCCTCCGTCCCCTCCAACCACCACAAGCTCCGCCGCCACCTCCACCACGCCTTCTCCTTTACCGAAAACGCCCCTGCTCTTCGTTAATCAGATTTACACATTTTTCAGTGGTCCAGAATTCTTCTGGTCAGGCAAATTTGAAGGTCATCTTCCCATGTATTGCCATAGATTTTGTTTAATGTCCACTTCCCGGAAAATCTGAAGCTGTCTTTCATGTTTGTTTCGGTTTTTCTTTTGTTTCTGTGGCTAATTCTAATTTATTTTCTTGTATGTTATGTTTGTAAGTTGGTATGTGTCATATTTTGGTTATTATCTCTTTTCTAAACATCTGAAACAGCTTTCAACCAGTTTGTTCAAGATCCCGTTCTTCAAAAAAGTTACTTGGTTTTGTTTTTATATGAAGGATGCTCTTAATACTAGTTCATGGATTCTTAATATAACCGTGTTAATACCATGTTAGACGGAATCTAAATACACTTGGATGGTATGCCTCTTGGTTGCAGCGAGTTTACTTTTTGGCCTTTGCTTATAGGGGAGAGAGAACTTTAACTCAAGGCGGCTGCGCTATTGCACACCCAACCCGTAATCTCAACTACCCAATAATGCAGAAATATTTTGATTTTAAGCTTTCTTTTCAAGAGGAAAATAATTCCGAGTTTGTGGGGGTTTTTTTGTCCATGCATGATTTGTGTGGAAAGCCTTGGAACGAACAAAAAAAAAAAAAAAAAAAAAAGAACCACCACTAAAATTTCACGAATGACCACACGGTCGTTCCTTCAAACCGTGACTTTTTTTTTATTTTTTTCCCTTAGGTGAAAAGCAAAAATAACCGTACTATCACCTTATGTCATGTATTATTTGTCTCAAAACACTTGGAACGACCACAAAAGTGAAGGAACGACCACTAAAATTTCCGGAACGATCATACGGTCGTTCCTTCCAAACCGTGACTTTTTTTTTTTTTTCCCCTTAAGCGAAAAGCAAAAATAACCATACCATCACCTTATGTCATGTATTATTTGCCTCAAAACCCACGGAACGACCACAAAAGTGAAGGAGTGACCACTAAATTTTCAGGAACGACCGTACCTTCCAAACTATGACTTTTTTTTTTTTTTTTCCCTTAAGCGAAAAGAAAAAATAATTGTTCTATCACCTTATGTCATGTATGATTTGCCTTAAAAGTGAAGGAGCGACCACAAACCGGAAATTTTAGGAGCGACCACTAAAATTTCCGGAACAACCATACCTTCCAAACCGTGACTTTTTTTAAAAAAAATTTTTTCCCTTAAGTGAAAAGCAAAAAAAATTATTCTATCACCTTATGTCATGTATGATTTGCCTTAAAAGTGAAGGAGCGACCACAAAAGTGCAGGAGCGACCACTAAAATTTCCGGAACGACCGTCCAAAACATTGAATTTTTTTTATTTTTTTCCCTTAAGCGAAAAGCAAAAATAACCATGCCATCACCTTACTTCATGTATTATTTGCCTCAAAACAAACGGAACGACCACTAAAATTTCCGGAACGACCATACGGTCGTTCAATTTTTTTCCCTTAAGTGAAAAGCAAAAATAACTATGTCATCACCTTATGTCATGTATTATTTACCTCAAAACACACAGAACGACCACAAAAAATAAGGAACGACCAGTAAAATTTCCAGAACGACCGTTCCAGACATTGACTTTTTTTAATTTTTTCCCTTAAGCGAACAGCAAAAATAACCATGTCATCACCTTATGTCATGTATTATTTGCCTCGAAACACACGGAAGACCACAAAAAAGAAGGAACAACCAATACTACAAGACATTACGTGATGGTATGGTTTTTTTGTCAAAAAAAGTCTACGTTTCGACGGAACGGCCATACGGTCGTTCCGTCAAAAAGGGTGGTCGTTCCTAAACTTTTGTGGTCGTTCCGTGAGATTAGAGGCCAATAATACATGACATTACGTGATGGTATGGTTTTTTTTTGCAAAAAAAAAAAAAAAAAAAAAAAGGTCTACGTTTTGACGGAACGACCATACGGTCATTCCGTCAAAAAGGGTGGTCGTTCCTGAAATTTTGTGGTCGTTCCGTGGAATTGGAGGCCAACAATACAAGACATTACGTGATGGTATGGTTTTTTTAGCCAAAAAAAAAAAAAAAGTCTACGTTTCGACAGAACGACGGAACGACATTATTTTTCAAAACAAAAAAGTCATTTTGCTAATTAAAAATTTTTAAAGGTTATTTTGCAAAATAAACAAAGTGAAATGGTTATTTTACTAAAGGACTCGAATTTGAGAGTAGTGTATGTGTACTCCTTTAGAGTCTCTTCGCAGAGATTCTACACGGTCTCTTTCAATTTAAAAATTATAATTTAAAATATATTTTTTTTAAAATTTATTTATAAATATATCTAATTTAATATTTATGAATATCATATTATCAATTTATCAAAAATTGAATATAAACAAATAAAGAATTAATAAAAAAAGAAAAAAATATATTAAAATTTTTTGATTAAGTAAATCTTTTATAAAAGAAAAAAATAACTATTTTTCTTGATTTATTATAAAGAAAAAAAAGACCCTAATAAATATTAATTATATTATAAATAAAAAACAATCATCATAATAAGTAATTAATTAGTAAGATAAAATTCACAATAAATATATAAAGAAAATTAAATAGATATTGTATAAAAATATTAAACATTTTACAATCTAAAAAAGACATCATAATGATATAATAATTATGATAAAGAAAAAAACATCATATTGATACAGTAATCATAAAGAGGAAAAAAAATATCACATTGAAAAATATCATAATAAAATGGTAATTATCATTAAAAAAAGTAATTTTATGTGACATTTAAACTTTAAAAATTAATTATAAAACAATTCTAATAATAACAAATAAAATAAATTATCATAGTAACGTCGCAATTGTCATAAAAAAACATAAATCATATTCAAAAATTAGGTTTTTTTACGAAATCTAAATCATACTTAAGAAATAGGTTATAAAAAACCTAAATCTTACTAGCAAACATTTATTATAATAAAAAACTAGTAATTAACATAAAGATACAACAATAATAAACCAGGTTAATTTCACTTTTAGCACCTCTGAAAAAAATAATGGTAAAAACAGCAGTACTTTTTGTTCCATTCAATTTCAGCACTTAATGTGGGGCCCAGTAGCATTTAATGTATATCAAATTACAGGTTTACCCTCATCTCCTACCCACTAAAGAATCTCTCTCCCTCGCATGGCCCAAAAAAGTTTTTCAAACCACCATGTATAGTGGTTTAGAGAGAGAAAACTGAAATCTAGAGAGAGAAAGAGTCACCACCCAACGGAAACTTATTTCTTTTTTCACTTTTCCGCCTAGCCCCCTCCACCCATTTTGAAACCCAAATCTTCATATAATAGAGAGAAATTTTCATCTAAAGAGAGAAACTTCCATTTACAGAGAGAAACTTCCATTTAGAGAGAGAAACTTTCATCGAAAGTTTTTTTTTTTTTTTAATCTAACATTTTTGGCCATTTTTGAGTAAAGGTCATAACTATTATGACCACCCGGTCATAACCGTTATGACCTATGTTTAAAAATGACGAATTCGCGAAATCGAGCGAGAGGGGGGGGGCCGGGAGGGTGGCGGCCGGGGGAGGGGGGTCGTTGGGGGTGGGGGAGGCCGGGGGAGGGGGCGGGGCCGGGGGCCTGGCTGGGGGCCGGGGGTGGGGGCCGGCGGGAGGGAGGGGTAGAGAGAGAAAGGGGAAGAGAGAGAGAGAAGAGAAGAGAGAGAAAGGGGAAGAGAGAGGGGGGGTCGTCGGGGGGGGGGATGGCGGCGGGGGAGGGTGGCGGCCGGGGTTGGGGGGAGGCCGGGGGTGGGGGCCGGCGGGAGGGAGCGGTAGAGAGAGAAGGGGGAAGAGAGAGAGGGGAAGAGAGAGAGAGAAAGGGGAAGAGAGAGAGAGAAGAGAAGAGAGAGAAAGGGGAAGAGAGAGGGGGGTCGTCGGGGGGGGGTGCCGGTCGGGGGAGGGTGGCGGCCGGGGGTGGGGGGGGGGGCGGGGGGGGGGGAGGGGGGGAGGGGGGGGGGGGGGAGGGAGGGAGAGAGAGAAAGGGGAAGAGAGAGAAAATAGTAAAAAATGTTAGATTAAAAAAAAAAACTGATCATAACCATTATGACCACCCGGTCATAATGGTTATGACCTTTACTTAAAAATGTTAGCTTAAAAAAAAAAAATCTTTCGATGGATTAAAAAAAAAAAAAAAACTGGTCATAACCATTATGACCGGGTGGTCATAATGATTATGACCATTTTTTTTTTTTATAAATCTAGCGAAAGTTTTTTTTTTTTTTTTTTTTTTTTTAAGATAACATTTATTTTTGACCTTTTTTTTTTTTTTTTTTTATAAATCCAGTGAAAGTTTTTTTTTTTTTTTTTTTTTAAGATAACATTTTTGACCATTTTTAAGTAAAGGTCATAACCATTATGACCATCCGGTCATAATGGTTATGACCATATATTTTTTTTTTATTTTTTATAAATCCAGCGAAAGTTTTTTTTTTTTTTTTTTTCTTAAGATAACATTTTTGACCATTCTTTTTTTTTTTTTTTTATAAATCCAGCGAAAGTTTTTTTTTTTTTTTTTTTTAAGATAACATTTTTGGTCATTTTTAAACATAGGTCATAACGGTTATGACCGGGTGATCATAATAGTTATGACATTTACTCAAAAATGGCCAAAAATGTTAGATTTAAAAAAAAAAACTTTCGATGGAAGTTTCTCTCTCTAAATGAAAGTTTCTCTCTCTAAATGGAAGTTTCTCTCTGTAGATGAAAATTTCTCTCTATTATATGAAGATTTGGGTTTCAAAATGGGTGGGGGGGCTAGGCGGAAAAGTGAAAAAAGAAATAAGTTTCCGGTGGGTGGTGACTCTTTCTCTCTCTAGATTTCAGTTTTCTCTCTCTAAAACACTGTACATGTTGGTTTGAAAAAGTTTTTTGGGCCATGCGAGGGAGAGAGATTTTGAGTGTGTAGGAGATGAGGGTAAACCTGTAATTTGATATACATTAAATACTACTGGGTCCCACTTTAAATGCTGAAATTGAATGGAACAAAAAGTACTGCTGTTTTTACCATTATTTTTTTCAGAGGTGCTAAAAGTGAAATTAACCCTAATAAACAAATAAATAAAAAATAAAAATCATGATGAGAAAAAATAATATTAAATATAGTAAAAAGGCAAAATGTGTACTATGAATGATTGTTTTTATAAAAATAAATATTTATGTAATTTTATAAAAAAAAAATGAACACATTTTAAAATGGGATCCTAAAAATAAAACTTCTTATATAATTATTTCTAATGAGATATATCCAATTGGATTGGATTGGATATTGGTTTTAAATTTTGAAAATCCAATCCAATCCATGTACTTATATTTTATATGAAAATATTGAAATATTATACATTATATAATTTATTGGTTTATTTATTTATTTTTATTTCTTATAAGCTAACGTTTTCTTTTTTGCCTTTATCTGCTTAACCCCTTTTTTTGGGCCTTAAAAAAACCATTATTTTATATTCTCTCTCACAAATTCAGATGAATCAATATCCATTGCGAAATAAATAAATGAATAAATATTACACAAAAAGCTTCAAATTTTATTAATTTAAAGTTTTTATTTTAGGTAGTATTTACTATGTTTGGTGATTTGATATATTGTTCTATGATGAATCGATAACTGAAAAGTATATTCATATTTGCAAAATGTAATCATTCTTTTGTAGTCAGCTTTAATAAGTTTTTATGAAAAACTAAGTACAATCCAATCATTCAATCTAATTGATTTTGAATTAGATTAGATTAGGTGATAAAAATAAATTGGATTGAATTTGTTGGATTTAAAAGGATTTTTTCACTATTGAATTAAATAACGGATGGTAAAAAAATGCTAGTTTCGATCCAATGCCCATCCTAACTGTACACATCAAAAGAAACTCAATGAAACACAATGTGTAGTTTCTCTCAAGTGGACCCCTATGTTTTGTTTTTTGGCTTTTTGGCATTGGTATATCCTAAACTTATCATAGAACTATAATTTGCATCTTAAATTTTTAATTTTGATAATTTACATTATGAACTTACAAATATGTAGTAAATTACACCCTATTGACAATAATATTAATATTTTGAAGGAAATTGATATGTAATTCGTACATGAATTGTTAATTCTTTGCATAAATAATCATTTTTATTTTTGTTAATTAACAATTTATATGCAAGTAAAGTACCAATTTTCATTTAAAAAAAATCAACATTATTTATCAATTAGGTGCAAATTACTACAGATTTGTAATTTTATGGTGTAAATTGCTAAAATTAAAAATTGAGAGTGTAAATTATAATTCTATAATAAGTTTAGGGTACATCAATATAAAAAATAAATAAAAAAGCCTTGTTTTTTCTAATGATGGTTACATATTGGGTCAGTTTGGTATTACTGTGCTATAGAGAATTTTTGTTGTAGCTGTATTGTGAGTCTAAAATTACTGTGCTATTAACAAGTAGGTGTTTGGTAAATTTTTTTTCAAAATTATTGTGAAAATTAGAAGTAGAATTATAGATGTTTAGTAAACTATAATTAAAGTTGTTGTGTAGACGTATAATGATTAAAAAGAATATAACATATTTTTGTCTAATAAATATTTTAGTATACATAATTATTGTCTAACATTTTAAAATTTTAACCAATTTATAGAAATATTATATTTTAATTTTATAATTAAAAATGTCTAAAAAAATTAGATTTATTGAAGACGATAAATTATACATCAATATAACAATTGAGTATAAATTATAATCAATATTTTTTTTATATAAAAAAAATACTACATAATATAGGTATAAGTTATAATTTACAATTTGAAATTATTATTAAGAGGAAAATGATATATAAATATTAAATAAATAGTTTTATTATTTGATATGTAGATAAATAAAATGGGTATATTGAAGTTATTATTTATTGTTAGGGATATTTGAGTAAAATTTGTAACATGGTAACAGGAGCAGTTGTGTAGAAGCAACTCACGACTTGCTCTTCAAATTCTGTTGCGTTGCAGCAGTTTTTTAGAGTTTTCTGGGCAGAAACAGTGTTTAGCAAATACCTTAAAGTTGTTGTAGATTCTTTAATAGACTAAAAACAGCTTCCAAAAACAATAACAAATGGGCCCATTATCTTGCTTCTTGCAAATCGTATTTTTCATAATTTTCTACAACAAAATGTTAGTGAGGAGATTTTTACATTGATTATATATTGTCTTTTTTTTTTTTCTTGTCATTTCAACCATTAGGTCCTCACGTTTGGAGACAATGTTTTGAAGGTTGAAGATTATTTGAGCTTTAGAAATATACGTTTGGTGAAAATGAATTGATTGGAGTGAAAAAGTGAAAAAACTTAAAGCATGTTAGGTATAAAAAAAAAATAGCAATATAGCTCTTGTTTCGTTTCTCTCAAAATTCTATGCAATTTGGGAAAAAAAAAAATCAACTCATTTTGATTTAAAATGATAAAATTATGGAATTTTAAAATTTGAGTTTTTTGAAATTATTTGAAAAAGTGAATAATAAAATTGGAGGAAAATAATAAAAAAAAAAGTTTGAAAAACACTTTTCCAAACATGACCCCGAATGAACCTAAGTCTTTACGGCTTTCTTGCACTGATGTGATCATGTCTTTAAATTTATGCTACAATTAAAATTTATGGGGGCATACTTGGGTCCTCCACCCCAATTTATTCCATTTTATCTTTGTCATGTGTGTGAAATCCATCCGTTGTGAACGAATTGAGGGCACGTAGTAAAAAAACTCATCGGCGTAAAAATGTAGCCAGCAATAGTGGAGAGTGAGAAAAAAAAAAAAAAAAAAAAAAAAAAAAGAGCCAAAAGGTCAGTAATGAAGCACGATGTCATATGGGGAAGCGTTGGTAGAGCTTGGAAGGCAGCAACATGCCGTTCGATAAATGAAAGTTTAAATATTATTTAACCGAAAATCATGTTGTTTTGATCAATATTATTCAAAATTATAATTAATATTGGTCAATCACTGATTAATTATGGGCAATAAATGATTGACCGATTAATCTTTTTTAAAAACGGTCATTTTTCTAATTTTACAAGTTAAAAAATCTCTTAAGAAAAGGTCATTAACTATCCCAAATATCTGATCTGATAATAAAAACAAAAGGCTACTAATTGTTTACTTATTAAAATCCTAATGTACAAATATCTTGTTAATTATTGAAGAATTTTACATAAGATATAAAAAATATCCTTTTTATAAAACGCAAACCTTAACTGTTAAATTTTTACTAAATTATTAGAGGTTTATATTTATTAAAATTATAATCATAATGTTCTTGTTTTTGGCAAAAAAATTATAATTACAATGTTATAAAAACTAACACATGACTTGATGTATCATAAATTTGATGTTCATAAATTTTCAATTTTATAATTAGTGTACGAATAGATAAGAAATAAAAAGAATAAGAAATATTTAGTTTTTGTAACTCAAAATCTCAATTGCGTGTATAAGTCAATTAGATGAAAGAAAAATGCTAAATTCCATATTTGATTACGACTCGAACCAAGTTATTTTTTTTTGGTTGGAAAAAGCATGGTTGGAGTAGTAATCAAATAAGGAGTTTAGCAAAAAAAAAAATTTTTTGAATTTTTTGAAATTGAGTTTAGCAACGAAGTTAGACTATATAAAGGCCATTTCATGAAAAATTATCCCAAGATTACATCATAAGTTTTGTATTTCATATGAAATGTTAATTATTTTTATTAGTTTTCTAATATGTTTAAAATTAACGTGCATAATTACGGAGTTGTTCTTCCATCCTTTATTAAAAAAAAATAAAAATAGTGTAATGCTAATTTGAAATAAATAGACTCTTGTTATTACAAATTTCTAACGACATAGTTACCAAGGACGAGCTCAAATTTGAGTTATAGTTTAATTAGGTTGAAATTTTTAAGTAAATTCATATTGATATCAAACAAAAATGACCAGAAATATATTTTTGAGCTGTCATGTGCAAAAATCCCATCTAAAAGTTTACGGATGTGAGCAAAAAAAGGGCCGACAGAGTCAATATTTATAAATTCAGGAGTTTTATTGTCAAGAAAAAAGTTAAGGGACTAAATTTTTAAAGTGAGAAAGTCAAAAGTCTTAATGTGAGACAATTGCAAGGCCTATGTACGAGAGCGGTGCAACCAATGAGGATTCGAAGGCAAGTATGGGAAGATGTAATAAGGAGTTGTGCATATTGAAACTCAAATAGAAACAAAAGGAGCTGAAGCTGAAGAAGCATACAATATTGTGATATGTGATTTTAATAAGATTTTAGAAGAGATTGTGGATTAGAATAACAAAGAGCCATGTTCAATCCGGCGAGCGTCATTTCATCGCCATTTCCAACCTCAAGACTCTTTCTTTCCCTCTCTTCCGAGCCCTTGAACGACAACTTATGTGCTAATTAGTTGTTAATTTTCACTAAAAACAATAACAACCTTATCTCGATAGTGGTTAGATTGTTATATATTTTGTTGATGCCGTGATCTGCTCCAATCACAAAGTACCACTTCCGACTACCCCGGTAACATGAAAACGTCTGACCACCCGGATTGAATGCCGGTGACCCGGGTACGGCCGACCAGGTGACCCAGGTAAGAGTAGGAGTCCCTCGAGTCCACACTCCCCCTGTCGCCCAACGTCTGACACAAGTCCTGTTACTGTACCCATCCACCGCAGGCGCCTTCCACCTACTCCTACAACATGTTACATCGCCACCCGCTGCCACCTACTCTGACAGGGACACGTGGCGCCAGTCCGTTGGACTAACGGCATCCGCCAGCCTAGGACCTAGTCATCTGCCGGATGCCCTAGGTAGCCGACCCGGTCGGGTTGCCCCGAGCACCCAGATCTGCGAGAGGCGCCTATAAATAGAAAAAGAGTCCACAAATCCAGGTATGGTCATTCTCACCTTGCCAAAACTCTGTCTCTCCTTTTGCTCATCAGTCCCCTCGCTGACTTAAGCATCGGAGTACCCGCGGCAGACACCACACCGGTGTCCCCATAATTCCGAGGTGCTTCATTTTGCAGGTGGCCCATGGCGGAGCAACTGGCCGGTCGCGACCCGACCACCCGACCACTTTGGGTGTTGTTGCCGGATCTATTTTTTGCATCAACATTTTGGCGCTAGAAGGAGGGCCAATGCATGATTCGGGTAGAACTTCCCCGAGAACAATGCATGATCCGAGAAGAACTTCCCTAGAAACAATGCATGATTCGGGTATAACTTCCCGGAGAACAATATATGATCCAGGTAGAACTTCCCCGAGAACAATGCATGATTCGGGTAGAACCTGTCCGTGACCCGGGAAGAACTTCCTCGTGACCCGGGTAGAGCTTCCCCGTGACCCGGGTAGAACTTCCCCGAGAACCATGCTTGTTGACCTTGGTAGAACTTCCCCGAGAACTATGCTTTAGCAGACCGAATTACTGTGGTTCTCGGACAACGAGGTAAGGTCCCATGACCGGACACCGACCAGAAGAGAAGAGGTGCCCGAGCATGACCCACAACATCTGCCTTAGCAGACTCCTAACTTTGTTAGTCCTCGGACCACGGAGTAAGGTATGACCAAGCACAGACTGCTCTGAGAACCCGACCGTATCCAATCAACTGACTACAACCCAATGGCAATAACAAATGTTGAGCATCGAACGACTAGATGAGGAACCCAATCACTTGCATCCCGAGTACACGGAGCATCCCTGGCCAGGTCAGCCCAGAGATGTTGGGGGGCTTATGTTGATGCCGTGATCTGCTCCGACCACAAAGTACCACTTCCGACTATCCCGGTAACATGAAAGCGTCTGACCACCCGGATTGAATGTCGGTGACCCGGATACGGCCGACCAGATACCGAGTACGGCCGACCAGGGCACCGATGACTCGAGTACGGCCGACCAGACGCCGAGTACGGCCGACCAAGGCGCCGATGACTCGAGTACGGCTGACCAGGTGACCCAGGTACGGGTAGGAGTCCCCAGGCCCACATTCCCCATGTCGCCCAACGTCTGACACAAGTCCCATTACTGTACCCATCCACCGCAGGCGCCTTCCACCTACTCCTACAACACGTCACATCACCACCCGCCGCCACCTACTCTAACAGGGACACGTGGCGCCAGTCCATTGGACTAACGGCATCCGTTAGCCTAAAACCTAGTCATCTGCCGGATGCCCTAGGTAGCCGACCCGACCGGGTTGCCCCGAGCACCCGGATCCGCGAGAGGCACCTATAAATAGAAGAAGAGTCCACAAATCCAGGTATGGTCATTCTCACCTTGCCAAAACTCAGCCTCTCCTCTTGCTCATCAGTCCCCTTGCTGACTTAAGCATCGGAATGCCCGCGGCAGACACCACACCGGTGTCCCCATCATTCCGAGGTGCTTTATTTTGCAGGTGGCCCACGGCGGAGCAACTGGCCAGTCGCGACCCGACCACCCGATCACTTTGGGTGTTGTTGCCGGATCCATTTTTGGCATCAACATATTTGTAAGTTCATGATGTAAATTCCATAATTAAGGGCTCGTGGGGGAGCATTCCAAACCACATTTCCAAAACTTTTTGTTTTCTTTTTCAACTCAAAATCACTTTTCATTATTCACCTCTTCAATATTTATAGCAAACTCAAATTTTAAAAGTCCATAACTTTACATTTTAAGTATAAATAAGATGATTTTTTTCTATTACATTTCATTGAATTTCAAGAGAAACAAAACAAGATCTATATTCATATTTTTTTTTGCCTAAACATATTTTAAGATTTTACACTTTTTTTCATTCCAAAAAGTTTTTTTTTTTTTTTTAACCAAATGCACATTATCAAAAACTCAACTAATCTCCAAATAAAACATCTCCAAAACACCGTCTCTAATTATCTCCCAAACGGTCCTTAAAAGTTTAGATTGCAAACTGTACATGTGCGTTAAGTTCAATATGCAGTGGTGCAGTTTAGTAGTTTTACGATTCCTTTGTGCCAATTCAAGGTAATTAAAGAGGAAAAGAAAGTGAAGCAGAATGAATATCTTACGAGTAACAAGATAATCACGTTCAGTTGAAATCTTTAAATTTTTTTAACAGTATCTGAAGGGTTCACTTGGCCTTGGCCTAACCATCTCTCCGGATAGATAAGCACCTTCTTTGCATTCTCCAATGCTGACTGGGCTGGCTGCCCCGATAGCAGACGGTCTTGGCAGAGTGTTTTTGAAGACACTCGAAGGTTGAAGGAACTCTTAAGTTGAGTTCCTTTTCTTATTTCAGTAATGCATATGACAATTCCAATGTTGTTTTGGATATCAATTTTACAAGAACGACCACTATGCCTAGTTATGGTACTAATGTTTTCCTTTGTTTTTTCTCTGTAAGATGTAAACAAGGGACAAAAGATTAACACAACTGATGATCATATTGATCTTATTAAAGACTTGATTTTCAAGACTCGTCTGGTATGAATTTTGTGTAAAGATTCATTTGCGTTTTCTCTTTTTTTGAGCATCAAAACCGAACCTCTTCACTTTCTGCCTATAATCCATTCTAAGTACCTTTCCACCATGTCAAGCCCACATAGCTCCTTCACAACTGGCATGGTAGCAGGAACATCCAATTGGAAAATCGATTTTGGTTCATCTATGCCACTCCACGAAAGAAGCTGTTTCCGTGCTTCTTTGATGGCTGCCCTTGTTGCGCAATGAACGGAACTTGCCAGAAGCAATGGAGGCTCCCCAGAAGCTGTTCAATAACATATTTCAGTTTCACCTTGTTGACCATGATACACCAGATATAATATTCTACTATCAAGGAAAAATCTTATCCAAATGTCCGTTTCTGATGCCATAGCTATAACAGCATTTAGCCTTCCCTATTTAATCTGTTTCTGATGCCATAGCTATAAACACCATTTAGCCTTCCCTATTATATTATATTATATACATATACTAAAAGAAATGGGGTTTTCACTATTCCTTCTACAGTGATAAACAGTGATTTTCATTTTTTTCCTCTCTGATTTTGCTTCATTAGCTACAGTACTGCACAGTATTTTTGCTATAGTAAATTAACAGTATTTTTACCTTTTCTACAGTATAATAACTTTTTTACCCTTCATCACTAACTATTTTTTTCCTCCGCTACAGTATTATGCCGGTTTTATCCTTTATTTTTTTTATCAATTGACAATTTTGTTCTTGACTTTTAGTTACTTGTACTATTTGATACAATATTAGGACAACTTTGTCCTTCTAAAATTATTAATTGATGATTTTACCCTTCGTTTGTAGTTGTTTTTTTTCTTTGCTACAGTGTTATCCCTGTTTTATCTCTCTTTTTTTAGTTGCTTTTTTTTTTTTTTCCCTAGTGTGTTGTCAGTTTTATCCTTATTCAGAGTTTGTTTTTTTCCTTAATATTGTTTTTGTCATTTTTTTTACGCTAAATTTTAAACATTAGATTCCGATCTATTGTTATATTGTGTTTTTTCTCACTATGTCTTTTTTTAATTTTTAAACGATTTTTTACTTTAAATTTTTTATCTTTATTTCAGATTTTTTTTTGGGTTTTTTTTTTGTCTTTTTTGTTCCTTTTTTTAAGATTCTGCATGCATTTTTTTTTGTCTTTTTTGTTTGTTTTGTTTTATATTTAAAAAATGGGAGTATGTGATAGAGACATTTCTATAGTCTCTACCGGTAAAGCCCTTTTTTAGACTGTTAAGATTCAATCGAACGGTTAAAATGCTGATGGTGTACGATACTTATCATACACCTTATCTCACATAATCCTTCCCACCCAAAGTCTTCTCCGTTGCCGGCGATCTTCTCGCCGCCGGCGACTCACCCCGATGCCGGCGATCCACCTCCGGCCCCCAGTCCCGGACGCCGGCCGCCGGCGATCATTTTCTCTCTCTTCTCCTCTCCTCCGACGCCTGCGACCCACCTTCGGCCCCCCCCATATAATATGTATGGTACTCCAACAAAATTTTAACCGTTCGATTAAATCTGAACGGTCTAAAAAAGGGATGTATCGGTTTTTTTTTTTAAATCCTTTAAAAATCCGATTTAAAAAATCCTTTTTGTTTTTTTGGTTTTTTTAAAAAACAGTAAAAAATCCCATTTAAAAAATCCTTTTTTTTTTGAATGTTTTTGCATGTATATAACTTAATAAAAATTTATTTTTTTGTTCTTTTGGATTTTTTAAAAAACAGTAAAAAAGAGGACAAAATGAGATATATATTTTATTTTGTTCTAATTTTTTTGTTAGGGTTAGTTTTTTCCAGTTCTTTTGAATCTAAAAATTTTTGTTCTTTTTTTTTGTTTTTTTGTTTTATTTTTGTTTTAATTTTTTTTCTTAAAATGAGTATGACTACATAATTTTATTTTTATTTTTTTCCTTTTGTTTTCGTTTTTATTATTGTTAGTACTATTTACTATTGGGAGAGATTTTGTGAAGAATTATACTTATTATAATTATAATATTTATCTTCACTAACTGTTTTTATTATATATACTCAATTTTTTTTTCTTCTTTCTCCGTGCAACGCACGGGTATTAAACTCGTTTAATCTATATTGTTGGGTGTGTAGAGCCTATTTATCATCCTGAGAAGCGAGAGGTGTGCGATTCTGTTGTAATCTTCTTCAACAGTGAAATTCTGCTGCAGCTAAAACTGCACGTAGCTTTCATATCGAAGGTGAATCGATATAGATCCTATGTGTACTTTTTTTTTTATCTTTCTTAAAATATATGACAGCACATTTCTTTTTCCCTCTTCAATTTGAACGCAGTAGAACCAGAATCATTTTGTCATTTTGAACTTCGACTTCTCTCAACTATTTTTCAGCAAGAGTTGTAGTGTAGAGGTATACAATATTAAAGAAGTTCACTTTATCAAACGACATACCTTTCGAGGAGAGAACGCGATCTTTGTGATGTCCACTGTTCATTACTTCAACATTGAACTGTTTAGGGATGGTGTCCAATGTAGGAATCTTGTACGACCATGTACCTTCAGAAACTACTAATCCATCGGAATTTGTCAGGTATTCTTCGAACATGAAAAACCCAATTCCTTGTACAAAAGCTCCTTCAATCTGCAAGAACCGACAAGCTTATGTTTAAATACGGCAATCATGTATACTGGCAATGAACAAAACAAAAGGTTCATTCAGGGTCTAAATCTGTTATGAGTTCTGTAAAGAGCAACACAGTTTAAACAAGACCTGATCCAACTAAGAACTGAATTCCGAGGAGATGTGACATGTTTATGAAAATTGTATACAAGATATCGGGTTTACCTGTCCTAGATCCACACCAGGGTTAAGACTTTGTCCGCAGTCATAGATAATATCCACTTGCAAAATTGTGGTTTCCCCAGTCAGAAGATTTACCTCTACCTGTGATGAGATAAAACACATTCGATAAGAAAATCAGCTATTGCGATGAGAAAATTCTAGTTTCCCATTTATGGGGTTAGCCACAACTTTAATCGAAAGAATTAAGCAAAATGCTGCATTGAAGCAACATGGCCTGCCAAAAAGACTTGCCTCACTCACTGCTGCGCCATAGTTTATGTATCGGATAGAAGAAAAATCAGGGACATAATATGAACTTGCTGATAAGTTCACAGATTGCATGTAACCCTGCATGAGACATGGAAAAAGATAATCAGACGTCAATTCATCATATTCAGTTAAACATGAAGACCTTTCGAGGTTTTAAAAAAAAAACAATTTGGTGAAAATAATACGAGTTATGAAATATAATCCAACCAATATGTTGCATGGTAAAAGGTCCAGAAAATGAGTGCTAGTGACTGGGTATTGAAAAAAAGTACTATGATTGAGATTTGTCCCTCCAAAAGTGGGGAGGACGATCTGTTCAAACCTTGTGATCGCTGTGAGATAAATAAACAGGAAAACCTGAATGGATACCTGAGCAATAAGCGTTTCCCACGTGACAGATCCCATTTGCTTCTGCAAACTTTCCTTAAGAGGAGATAATCTATCAACCAGGATATTGCAACACAGTCTGACCGCTGCACAGCTTGCCTCAGATGTAGTGCTCCCGGCAGTTAATCCCCCTTGAATCATGCTCAATGTATCAGCTTGTATGACCCGTACTTTATCCAAGAGACGTTCAGTTCCATTGCAACTGATTGAGCTGAGAGAAAAAGCGGCCATCTGTTTTACCTTCGTCCAAAGCCCCTGGCCCAGCTCGATACCCCCTACTTCAACAGCCACAGTTCCATCCGATAGAATGCTTACTCTCCCTGGAGTCGCTCTCAGCGTCACTTGTTGCAAAATCGGTAACCTTGATATGCCTCTTTTCCGCCATCTATTACACTTATTAAATTCGTTTACCTCTTGAGTCCTTTGTTTAAAGCTAGAAGACACAGCCAACTTATCCCATATTGAAGGCAAAGTATACTCTGGAGCTTCTCCGGCACTATCCTCATAAAAAAAGCTGAGGCTTTCGTACGTGTGCAGATTTCTGTATCTAACAGCATCAACTTCCATCGAAAGGAAAGAGGCGACATGCTCAATTATAGCTTCAGCAATGTACGACCCCTGTACTTCTCCAGGTGCTCGCATCGCAGACTTACTCGTATGATTTGTTTTGCATAGCTTTATGTCAAAAGAGAGAGCACCCCAATCATACTTCTTAAGCGTCCCTAACATGTTTGATGGTATGATTGGACTAACATCTACAGACATTCCTGCATTGATCAAGATTTCTAGTTGTAAAGCTGTAATCTTCCCATCTGACTTGAATCCGACACTGTAAGTTATTTTCATGGGATGTCTTCCACCAGCCATTACCATATCAGTCTTGCGATCGACATACATCCTGACAGGGCGACGTAGTTTATGTGCTGCTAGTGCACATGCAGTTGCAACCTGAATCAACAAACAAGCAACAAAAGACGTACTTTGGGATTAACTTATAGAGTATCTATTCAATTAAGAGATGGCTTACATGAGAGAGGATATCACACATTTTTCTACGCTTGTAACATAATTCTATTAGCGACAAGTTATTGTAAAGGCTTTTTGAAGGGAAAAGGGATAAAATAAATTACATAGGAGATATTCACCACTGCAAACAGTCCAAAAAAGAATTCAAAGAAAGATCAATGAGTGAGAGACGAGTATTCATATGTAATACACAGCAAAGAACATATTATATGTCCTGATAAATACAGATATTGACAGTCAAAGTAGAGCAGGAGCAGCGGTTGAGTGACAGAGAAGAAGCGCGAAAAAAGAGATGGGCATAGGAAGGATAGATTTCCTTGAAATGGAGGAGAATGACATAAGGATAAGAAAGCTAGAAGGTTTAGAGCTTACTCTCTGATTAAGAATCATAGGAACATTAAGATTTTGACTGACAGAGGATATATAATTTAAGCAAACTACTCATAATACTTGAGTCAATCAATTTGGTTCAAGATTTCTTTTTCTTTGAACACATTATCAAGATTCCAAATTCTCTCACTATTGCCAGCTAGCACACAACGTGGAGAAAACACATAATTATCTTCCTCCCAAAAGCAACTAAACCAAATATGAGAAATTTGGCATCCAATAGAATCTATTTAGATGGAATAATTAGGCAATTGGATAATCCTTTCCACTAAAAAGAACGATGAACTCTTTTAGATACTGAATGTCCCACATGAAAATATTATTAGATAAAAAGCAGGTTTATAAGCCCTTGGATCCCTCCCTCTTGCAAGCCAATTTTGCCAGGGTGAGTTCTACTTAGTAGGTTCCTAACAAACTCATCAATGCAAATGCGACGGGAAACTTGTCTTTCAAGTAAGATTAAAAAACAATTGTAGTACGGTGGTTGTAAGTTTTAATCTTAAACTGCGGCAAAATACATACCGGCATTGCTCTTGCGGCCTTTCCACCAAAGCCACCTCCAACCCTTCTTGTGATAACACGGACATTATGTCCGGGTACACCCAAACATTTTGCAATAACATCCTGTGCATATTCAGGACACTGAATTGAACTATAAACCACCATGCAGTTGTCTTCATCTGGTACAGCAAGGGCAGTTTGTGTCTCCATGTAGAAATAGTATTGTGAACCAAGTTTGAGCTGAATGTCAGAGAAAATGAAAGCACCCATGAATCAATAAGCTTGAGAATGACTCTTCAAAGAATGCTGAATTAGTATAAAATATGAGCATGTTCAATACTATTTTCTAGTATTATCAAAGTTCAAATTATCAAGTTGGGATTAAGTACCTCAGAAGAAATAATCTTGTGATAAGCTTCAGCCATCCCTTTTGATATGTCGCCGACCTGTTTCGGATTGAGGAAAGGAGGAACGTCAAAGAAACTAGACCTTCTTACAGCCTCTTCAACAGTTAAAATGGGTGGCTCTAGGTCTTCCACTCCATAATCGACCACTGCTAACTTTGCAGCCACATCTGCATGTTTCTGTGAATCTGCAACCTATAATAAGTTGTTCTGATCAGCAAATTAAACTGACACTAATGAAATAAATTACTTTGCCAGTAAATTTACAATCAATAGAAGAGAAGCCACTAAACGGCTAGATGACATTGTTGAAGTCGAGAGTTACCACAAGGGCAAGGCGCTGACCAGCGCACTGGGTGATATCATCACCAAACAAAGGTTCAGTACCAAATATGTTCTTGGATCCCACATTCTCCCCAGCTTCAGGGATGTCTCTAAAAGTTATAACTTCAAATACACCCTCCGGTTGTTCTTTAGTCTCGAACTTTATACCCTTCACTCGTGCAAAAGGTTCAGTGCTATAAATAAATGCTCCATATAAGCAAGCATACGGTGAAGGTATGTCATCTACATACACAGCCTCACCTACATGAATGATCAGTGTGAATGAAACAAGCCCAGGTCCGTAGAAAATATTGTCAATAAAATATAAATAAATATATATATGACATTGCGTTATATTAAAAATAAGTTCACGGCTAGCAAATTTTCCAATTAAACGGAGAAAGACAAACGCTTGTGCACATGTGAGCTTAACATTAAATCTAAACCAATGCCGACATATAAGATTCCGTACGTAGGGACATGAAGTATAAAATCAGGATTGTTCAGTTCTTTTGCAGCTCTCAAGATCAGGATTCGAACAATTTAGAGATTTTAATAGCAAATGAAAACAATAACAAAAATATGGATAAGAAATGAAAAAAGCCAAGCCTATAAATCAATTCTTGAAGATTACTGATTGTAACAACAACTGAAGACATATGTAAATTAATTCATGTGGGTCCCTACTCCTCTAATTCCTTTAATGCAATCAGTCAACTCTCAAAAAAAAAAAAAAAAAAAAAGAAATTGTGTTACATTCGAGTGTGCATACCAGATGCATGGAGAGCTGCTCCAGATTTCGTAATCGGTTTTCCAACTGGATAATATTCTTTGCTCAACTTAATAACCTGCTTCCCAGATGACAGTAGAGTTGGAATTTTATCATGACAAATCGGATCCTGATTCTCTCCTATTATGGAAGCCTTGGAAAACAGTTTAGACTTATTTTTATCTGAACCATCTGTAGTTTCAGCCGTTCCATCAATGAAGGGACTAAAGAACTCGAAAAGAAACGCCACAGCTAAGCTTGAACTATAAGCAGAATTCGCAGTGCCATCCTCGGGATGAATGGTAGATCTTAGTAATTTAATAGCTTCATATAAAACTTCAACACTTGGCACTTTCCCAGTTAAAAATTCTTCAACTCTTCTTGCTCGGATTGCATGTTTAGTCCCATAAGCACCGAAAGCTAACCGACAGTGATTGATTGTGATTCCATCAGAAGTTTCATAAGGAGAAATTTGAGCCAAGAAAGCAGCATTTAGATAAGCCAGTGCATTTCCCAGGGGTCTCGGTGCAGCTCGATAGGTTTCAAAAAGTACTACAGCATTGTCTTGCTGAGAAACTTTTCCAGCCGATTCCCAATTTGGAATTGTAACACTAAGAAGTACACTATTGAAATCCAATGGAGGCCCTTTCAAAAACTCCTCCAATGAAATCTTTTCGCATCTTGGACCGGTCATCACCTCTACCATGGCATCTACAGCAAGAAGTATCGTTGCAATATCTGAAGGAAAATGTTTTCTTTGAGCCATCACCAAATTTCCCCCTATGCTTGCAGTATTTCTGATGAACCGTGAAGCAATTTTCTCCATATGGTTGGAAAGTTTTTCGAATACGGTGTCGCCACTTGACAGTAACGCACCTTGGCTTTCTTTGTTTAGAGCTTCAATAACTTTGGAGATTGTTACAGCAGCTCCAATTTGAAAGCCTATTGAATCCATCCTAAAAATTGAGAGTTCAGGTATGTACTTGAGGTTAATGTATCTTTCATAGCGTCCTAATTCTTTGTAATAACCGACCCCGGTGTTCCCAACTACTAATTTTGTCTCTGTCCCTTTTCCAGAATCAAGAGCTTTTAATAGGTCTTTTAATTCCTCAACATTGAAAGGAGAGTGCCAACAAAATATTTTAGAATCCATAGACAAGCCATCCTTAATTTCTTGTTTCAAAAACTCGGGAAATGTACATACCTCCTTATTCCGATTATAAGCAGGTAAATTATCTATCTTTGATTCCTTACTGTCTTCCTTTTTCCAAAAGGAGTTGAACCCCAAATCTTCTATGTCAACATCAGCGGCAAAACTCTTGGAGGCATCAGCGATGGATCGGTACCCAGTACAGCGACAGAGATTTCCCGCGATTGCCTTTTCAGCTTCACAAACGGTCAGCTTAGAGAACCCCGGAGGAGGGTCCAACTTACTTGTCTTTTCAGCATTGACAAGAGCTGAAAAGATTGCAACACACATTCCAGGAGTACAAAATCCACATTGAGAAGCATGGAAACCAGAGATCCTCTCATGGATCGGATGAAAACCATCCTTGCTGTTTCCAATTCCTTCAGATGTTGTAATTGCACATCCATGTATACTGCAGAGGAGAGTAAGACATGAACTAACAGAGAAATCCTCAACTTTGTCATGCACCGGGTCATACTTGGACAGCGTTACAACACAAGCACCACAACCTCCTAGAACCATAAATTGAGTAGTACTTCAATAATATACCAAATCCGGAGAAAACTATTTAGAAAAAAGAAGATTATTAACCAAGTCATTAGACAAATTAAAGGAGAATTATGTGGTGGGGAAAAAGAGATATTAAAAAAAAAAAAAAAAAGTTTGGAACTTCAGAACAATAGAATCATATCAATAAGATGTATGACAGTTTATGTAACTTAATGAAATTCTGAAGGGTTCAAATTTGTACCTACCACAAGGTTATGTTGGTTATTCTCCTGGACAGTTCTCCATAAATTAATTGTTCAAAATGATAATGATTTTCCCTGAACTCTAACACTGGAGAATCATCGGTGTTAAAAGATCCTAGTCCTTCTATCAGTCACCAGCTAAAGAAAAGAGAGAAATGAATGGTAATCCTGCGCTACATAGGTATGCAAAAATTCACACTTCTTTTTACTGATTTAAATGACATTATTTTCATACCGATTAAACAATGTATGACAGTTTAATGGTCATCAAAATCTAACGGTTAAATTTTGTACCCACATTATGTTATTTTACTTATTCTCTTGGACAATCCTCCACATTAATCGTCAAAAAACGATATTGATTTTCCCTGAATTCCAACACTTCCGAATCATCAGTGTCAAAAAATCCCAGTCCTATCGGTCACCGATTCACCAACAAAAGAAAAGACGGAAATGAATAGTATGACCGCGCTATGTCGGTATGCAAAATTTACACAGCTTTTTACTGATTCGGATTGCTTAGTCAAGAACGAGCTTTGTTATCTTATAAACTAAACAATGGTAATATCAAGTTTCAGAAGCTGAACTAAGTCATCATTTTTTTCTCAACCAACAAATAACCATTCAATAAGATAGTCAAGAATTCTGTACAAGACAAAAGATGTAGTCTTAACCGATCAATCAATATCCACATTTCATCCTCTTTGCATGCAAATCAGAACCCAGACAGCAAATAAAAAAGGAACATTTTTCTTCTTTACATACAACATTCCTCGAAAAAAAAATATAAGATCGCAAAACACCATCTAGATTTCAAAATCCTAACTCTATATCAAACTTTCCCTCTCTTCTATTTTCAAAAAACTCAAACTTTAAAAGTCTATAACTTTTTCATTTCAAATCAGAATGAGATGATTTTTATGTCGAAATACTCGTAACAACGAGAGGAACAAGACAAGATCCATTTTGCATATTTTTTTCCGAACACATTCAAATTTTTGCATTATATAACTTTTTCAAAAGTTTTTCCCCCAAACACACATTTCCAACCCAACTTTCAAAACACCATCTCCAGATGTTCTCCCAAACGGGTCCTAATTAAAAAGCCAAGTCCTAAAAATAAACAGTTCCAAAACCCAGCAACCACACTCAATATAAAAGGTTCTACACTTCTCCAGGAAAGGAAAAAAAATAGAAAATAAAAGATTAGTTGGAAAACACAATTTAAAAAAAAATCTCAAAACCATGCCCAAGCCATTCTCATTTCTATTTCGTATGCAAAACAAAATCATTTCTAAAATGCTCCCAAACCAGCCAAAATGCAGTACTCTTCATGTTAAAGAAAAATGAAGCCATGTTGAAAATCCGTCATTTCTGCCTGTCTAATTATTTCCATTCTGGTCATAAACAACAAGAAGCAGAACAACCCACCTAAATAAAAAATATAAAAGAGATAAAGAGAAAACAAAAGTATCCAACATTTGGGGCCAAGTAATTATTCTCCTACAGAAAACAAACAAGAAAAACAATAGAAGAAACCAACAAAGAGCAAGAACTTCCATTTGAATCATTAAGGGGAAAAAAAAACACAAGAAGAGAAAGAGAGAGAGAGAGGAAGAACCTTCACCACAGCTGAGCTTGACACTCTTGAAGCGAGTCCGAGAACGCAAGAACTGAAGCAAAGTTGTAGAAGGATCCACAGTTGAAAGCTCAAACCTCTCTCCATTAACAGCAAATACCAAACCACCACAGCTTGTTGTTGTTGTTGTTGTTTCTCTCTCCTCCATTTCCAAAACACCACAACAAAAAAGGTTCTGACTTTGAGAGTAGCGTATGTGTACTCCTAAATAGAGTATTAATTCACCTTTATATATATATATATATATATATATATGTATATATATATATATATTCTTTGTTGTTATTATACAAACGGACAGACACTTTCAGAAGTCAAGACAAAAAATCCAACCAATTTTACAGCTACTGATGTCAAAGTCTTCGAGTAAACATCCTTTCTATTTCTATATACGATTATGAACCGTAAAAAGGGTAGCAATATCCCCCCACAATAGTATAACTCTTATGTAATGTCGTTTTTTTTTTTTTAATTCAAAATTTTATATGTAATATATATATATATGGTCACATATTCAATACCGGATGGTATTCAACACTGTCGTGAATGTGAACTTTAGTTACTATGATTGTGAATTCATGTAGAAGTAAATGAATATATAAGGATGTTAAAAAACACCTTGTGAATGTGAATTCCCCTTAAGTACATTTCCTTCTGCATAAATCATTCCTAGTAATTAAAGTTCACATTCCTAGTAACTGATGTGAAGAGATATTTACATTTTTTTCTGCATGAATTCACATTCTTAGTAAATAAAGTTCACATTCACGTCAGTGTGCCGAATACCATTCGATACCAGTCACGAGACTTTTATGGGCCCGTTTGGTAGAGCTTTTGCTTTTGCTTCTAGTCAGTAAAAGAAGAGAAACAAAATATGTGGCTTCTCAATAAGTGTTTGGAAACAAAGAGCTTTTAAAGTCAAATTGATCTCTAAAATATTCTAACAAATACTAAAAATGTTAAATCAAGTTTATAATGTCTAATTTAAATTTTGTTATAAGTTTTAAAATCTACTTATAAGAGCTTTTGTCAGAAGTCATATTTTTTTAGCTTTGACAGAAAGCACTTATGGATACTAAAAGCTTTTCAGATAATCCAAACACTTTTAAAATCTGCTTTTGAACGTGAGAAGCCAAAAATAGCTATTAGAAAACTCTACTAAACAAGCCCTATCATTTCACGTAAAGACACCGGGAGTGATCGCATATCTTAATGATAATACCACATTGACTCCATCAAAAGACATAGAGTACCACTTTCTAAGTGAAAAAAAACAAAAGAACAAAAAAACAAAAAAAACAAAAAAACCAAAAAAACGGGTGGCCACTATTCTAAGATTACATTGTGAAATTCAAAACAAGCTGTGGTATAGAGCATTCGAGGGACACTATTTGTGATTATCAATTTTAGACCACCCATATTTAATCACTTAACTAAGATATCCATTGACGGTGCATTATAAATAAATTAGGCCTGAACGCTCTTCAAATCATTCAAATACTTTCAAAAGCTACTTTTGAACATTAGAAGCCAAAAATAGCTTTTAGAAAACTCTATTAAACAAGCCCTATCATTTCACATAAGACACCGGGAGTGATCGCATATCTTAATGATAATACCACACTGACTCCATCAAAAGACATAGAGTACCACTTTCTAAGTGAAAAAAAAAAAAAAAAAAAAAAACGGGTGGCCACTATTCTAAGATTACATTGTGAAATTCAAAACAAGCTGTGGTATAGAGCATTCGAGGGACACTATTTGTGATTATCAATTTTAGACCACCCATATTTAATCACTCAACTAAGATATCCATTGACGGTGCATTATAAATAAATTAGGCCTGAACGCCCTTCAGATCATTCAAATACTTTCAAAAGCTATTTTGAACATTATAAACCAAAAATACTTTTAGAAAACTCTTTAAACAAGCCCTATCATTTCACATAAAGACACCGGGAGTGATCGCATATCTTAATGATAATACACACTGACTCGCATACTTAATGATAATACCACACTGACTCTATCAAAAGACATAGTGTACCACTTTCTAAGTGTGAAAAAAAAAAAAAAACGGGTGGCCACTATTCTAAGATTACATTGTGAAATTCAAAACAGGCTGTGGTATAGAGCATTCGAGGGACCCTATTTGTGATTATCAATTTTAGACCACCCATATTTAATCACTCAACTGAGATATCGATTGAGATATTGAGGGTGCATTATAAATAAACTAGGCACTGACCCATAGGATTGAAGCCCAAGAAACTCTCTCTACCCTCTGAACTCTCGTCCCCATGGCTACCGGCCCAGATAACCCCCTCCAGCCTGCCAGCCATCGCCGGCGACCTTTATCCCCTAACTAGGGCTTCGACGGCGAACTCGAAAGGTTTGCGAAGAGCTTCGCAGCCCCAGGCCCACGCAAATCACCGCCGAGTCCGACCACCTCTATCTCCAAACCAGATCCAATCGGATTTTCCGGCGGCGGTCGCGTGAAGAAGACGAAGAGCCGGAGGGAGCGTCGTGGTCTGGACGCTTCTCCCGACGACGCATCGCCGCCGCCATCGTCATTGCCATTTTTTCCGGTGAGATGGTCGAAGGTCGCCAGATGAGGACGATATTCGACGGAGCAGAACTCGCCAGAACCATTGAACTGCCGATCTCGCCTTGGGATGTCGATGCTCCATCGAAAAGATTTGGTATTGCCTTCTTCTCAATTTTGCATAAAATTACAGCCGTAAATGGGGATGTCTTATTTCCAAATATTATTAGATTAGATTTGGATGATAATTTATTTATAGAAATGTCTAATTTATAAATTATGATTTAAAAAATATTTTTTTTTTATTTATAAAAATATCTAATTTAATATTAATAAAGATCATATTATCATTTTATCAAAAATTGAATATAAACAAATAAAGAATTAATAAAAAAGAAAAAATATCTAAAAAAATTTAATTAAGTAAATCTTTTATAAAAGAAAAAAACTATTTTTCTTGATTTCTTATAAAGAAAAAAAAGACCCTAATAAACATTAATTATATTATAAATAAAAAAATATCATAATAAATAATTAGTTAGTAAGATAAAATTCACAATAAATATATAAATAAATTAAATAAATATTATACAAAAATATTAAATATTTTAAAATCTAAAAAAGACATCAGAATGATATAATAATTATGATAAAGAAAAAAATATCATATTGATACAGTAATCATAAAGATAAAAAAAATACCACATTAAAAAAATCATAATAAAATGATAATTATCATAAAAAAAAAAGTATTTTATGATACATTTAAACTTTAAAAACTAACTATTAAAACAATTCTAATAATAATAAATAAATAAATTATCATAGTAACGTCGCAATTGTCATAAAGAACATAAATCAATTCAAAAATTAGGTTTTTACGAAATCTAAATCATACTTAAGAAATAGGTTCTAAAAAACCTAAATCTTACTAACAAACATTTATTATATTAAAAAAACTAGTAATTAACATAAAGATACAACAATATTAAATAAATAAGGAAAAAATAAAAATCATGATGAGAAAAAATAATGTTAAATCTAATAAAAAGGCAAAATGTGTACTATGAATGATTGTTTTTATAAAAATAAATATTTATGTAATTTTATTAAAAAAAATAAACACATTTTAAAATGGGATCCTAAAAATAAAACTTTTTATATAATTATTTCTAATGAGGTTTATCCAATTGGATTGGATTGGATATTGGTTTTAAATTTTGAAAATCCAATCCAATCCATGTACTTATATTTTATATGAAAATATTGAAATATTATACATTATATAATATATTAGTTGATTTATTTTTTATTTCTTATAAGCTAACGTTTTCTTTTTTGCCTTTATCTGGTTAACCCCTTTTTTTGGGCCTTAAAAAAACCATTATTTTATATTCTCTCTCACAAATTCAGATGAATCAATATCCATTTCGAAATAAATAAATGAATAAATATTACACAAAAAGCTTCACATTTTATTAATTTAAAGTTTTTATTTTAGGTAGTATTTACTATGTTTGGTGATTTGATATATTGTTCTATGATGAATCGATAACTGAAAAGTATATTCATATTTGCAAAATGTACTCATTCTTTTTTAGTAAGCTTTAATAAGTTTTTATGAAAAACTAAATATAATCCAATCATCAATCAATTGATTTTGAATTAGATTGGATTAGATGACAAAAATAAATTGGATTGACTTTGTTGGATTTAAAAGGATTTTTTCACAATTGAATTAGATAACGGATGGTAAAAAAAACTGGTTTCGATCCAATGCCCATCCTAACCGTACACGTCAAAAGAAACTCAATGAAACACAATGTGTAGTTTCTCTCAAGTGGACCCCTATGTTTTGTTTTTTGGTTTTTGGCATTAGTACATCCTAAACTTATTATAGAACTACAATTTGCACCTTAAATTTTTAATTTTATAATTTACATCATAAACTTACAATATGTAGCAAATTGCACCCTATTGACAATAATATTAATTTTTCGAAGGAAATTTATATGTGATTTATACATGAATTTTAATTCATTACATAAATAATATTTTTATCTTTGTTAATTAACAATTTATATGCAAGTAAAGTATTAATTTCATTAAAAATCAACATTATTTATCAATTGGGTGCAAATTGGTACAGATTTGTAAATTTATGGTGTAAATTGCTAAAATAAAAAATTCAGAGTGTAAATTACAATTCTATAATAAATTTAGGATACATCAATATATATATATATATATATATGAAAAAAGCCTTGTTTTTTCAATGATCGTTACATATTGGATCAGTTTGGTATTGCTTGCTATAGAGAATTTTTGTTGCAGCTGTATTGTGAGTCTAAAATTACTGTGCCATTAGCAAGTAGGCGTTTGGTAAATTGTTTTTCAAAATTATTGTGAAAATTAGAAGTAGAATTATAGATGTTTAGTAAACTATAATTAAAGTTGTTGTGTAGACGTATAATGATTAAAAAGAATATAACATATTTTTGTCTAATAAATATTTTAGTATACATAATTATTGTCTAACATTTTAAAATTTTAACCAAATTATAGAAATATTATATTTTAATTTTATAATTAAAAATGTCTAAAAAAATTAGATTTATTGAAGACGATAAATTATACATCAATATAACAATTGAGTATAAATTATAATCAATATTTTTTTTTTTGGGTATAAAAAAGTACTACATAATAAAGGTGTAAGTTATAATTTACAATTTGAAATTATTATTAAGAGGAAAATGATATATAAATATTAAATAAATAGTTTTATTATTTGGTATGTAGATGAATAAAGTGGGTATATTGAAGTTATTATTTATTATTAGGGATATTTGAGTAAAATTTGTAACATGCCAGCAGAAGCGGTTGTGCAAGCAACCCATGACTTGCTCCTCAAATTCTGTTGCATTGCAGCAGTTTTTAGAGTTCTCTGGACAGAAGCAGTGTTTAGCAAATACCTTAAACTTGTTGTAGATTCTTTAATAGACTAAAAACAGCCTCCAAAAACAATAACAAATAGGCCCATTATCTTGCTTCTTGCAAATCGTATTTTTCATAATTTTCTACAACAAAATGTTAGTGATGAGATTTTTACATTGGTTATATATTGTCTTTTTTTTTTTTTTCTTGTCATTTCAACCATTAGGTCCTCACGTTTGGAGATAATGTTTTGAACATTGAAGATTATTTGAGTTTTAGAAATGTACGTTTGGTGAAAATGAATTGATTTGAGTGAAAAAGTATAAAAATTTAAAGCATGTTAGGTAAAAAAAAAAAATTAGCAATATAGGTCTTGTTTTGTTCTTCTTAAAATTATATGCAATTTAGGGAAAAAAATCAACTCATTTTGATTTAAAATGATAAAATTATGAATTTTTAAAGTTTAAATTTTTTGAAATTATTTGGAAAACTGAACAATATAATTTGAGGAAAATGATTTTTAAAAAAAAAAGTTTGAAAAACACTTTTCCAAACAAAACCCTAAACGGGCCTAAATCTTTACGGCTTTTTTGCACCGATATGATCGTGTCTTTAAATTTAGACTACAATTATAATTTATGGGGGCATACTTAGGTCCTCCACCCCAATTTACTCCATTCTTATCTTTGTCATGCGTGCGAAATCCATCCGTTGTGAACGAATTGAGGGCAAGTAGTAAAAAAACTCATCGGCATCAAAGATGTAGCCAGCAATAGTGGAGAGTGAAAAAAAAAAAAAAACAAAACAAAAAAAAGCCAAAAGGTCAGTAGTGAAGCACGATGTCATATGGGGAACCCTTGGTAGAGCTTGGAAGGCAACAACGTGTCGTTCGATAAATTAAATTTAAATATTATTTAACTGAAAATCATGTTATTGTTTTGATCCCATACTTATTTTCAAATGGAATCCTTTCAACTTTCAAATGCAATTATACATCATTTCATATTCCTTTTTGTTTCCAAAACTAATCATTTTACACTTTCAAACACTATCTCATTCAATATGAAATAATTCTCTAATTTCACGTAATACAAACAATCATTTCGGGATACTCATTTCCCAAACATGCTCAATTTTGCCAAATATTCATTCTACTGCTCTTCTCTCAACTTAAAAATAAATTTTCATTTTTCTAATTCATGACTACACAATCAAACATCATTTCTGCAACGATCCCTCACGGACCGTCACTATTAGCCTTTTCTTTTAACATTAATCTCTAATAAAGTGTGGAAAATAAAATAAATAAATAAAATATCTATTCTTGAACAATTACTGAATTTACTTGGATTAAAATAAAATAAAAACTTTTAGGATTTTTTTCTTTTTAAAACCTTATCAAAATAACTTCCTAATTAGTATAAAATAAAATAAAAAACCAATCCTTAAAACAATATTTGAGAAGTCCATAAAAATCCTTCAATCAAAATAGTCATAATTTAAAGTTTCCAAACTTTACTTGAAATTGAAATTTCATCTAAGATCGTTCTTCCCGTTTGTCCGTTACACACGTCCCGCATCCGCTCCAAGTTTCTCCATTAAGATACCTTACCCTTTTATTTATCTGTAACATGGATTAACTTATATAAGTAAATGCTTAATAAGACAATTTAATTTCACAAATATAAATAACATTTTCATGTTAATTATTATCATAGACACAAACATTATTGAAAAACTCTTTAACTTTCAAAACCATCATATATTGAACTCAGTGTTGTATCGTTATAGCGTGCTAGTCACGGAAGGAGTGGGGTAGCTATTCCCAAACCAACAGTGAAAACATCATCATCATCATCATCAATGGTGTACAACACCATTTTAAAATGTAAAAATACATAGACATACATATATATAAATATATATATATATATTTTCATCAAAACGTCATCATCAGAAAGTATTAAAAAAAATCATAATATCATCACAACATCAAAACATATACTTCTCAAATCTTTAATTCATGTTGCAGATGAAAGTGTATTTACTTAAACACCTTACTTAACCTTCTTAAATTTTTTCAACGGTGACGCGCGATTGAGGTCTCTGGTGGTCGCCTTTAGAACCGTTCATGACATAAATAATATATATAATAGAATTAACAATAGGTCATAATAATTCATCAAACAAATACATCGTATTATAACAGCACCTGATAGGCCTATTTCATTCTTTAATAAGATCAAAATACAAAATCCAACAATTACACAAAATTACAAAACTTAACAAAAACTGGCAGCCAGATCTCTGTCCATTCAAAAATTCATAAAAATTTATACAAAACTCCAATGACCTAAATTTAATTTAAAAGAAATTAAACATCTAGAGCTTTCTAATGATACCTAATGCATTAAAAACGGAAACCGTTTGGAGTCGAAAAAACAGTTTGAAATCTAATCACAAAAATTTTATAGCATCTGGCAGCCGGATCTCTGTCATTTTAAAAAGCATAAAAATTTACATAGGTCTTCAAAAGATCTAAAACTAATTGCAAATGAAAGTAGACATTCATGCTTTCCAACAATACCAAATTCATTAAAAACAGAGTCCATTTGCATCTTCAAAAATAATTTGGAAAAATTATCATTAAATCTAGAAATTTCCAATAATAGTCAAATCTGAAAATTCCCACAAATAAATTATATTATATATATATATATATATATATATATAAGACTATCACCACAACAATATGACTCACACACACACAAAATATAGCACTAAGACATTTTTCTTTTTTTAACAAATAAAATCATTAAGTCACCACTCTAACAAAATCATAAATCAAGAGGTAAAAAACCCTAAAATCGTCTAGTTGACAAAAATCAATCATTCAAAAAACTTAACATATTTCTAAAATAATAAACCATCGTCAATTAATCATATAGTCTCTCTCAATCATTAATTAATGGATATTTCGCATAATCTCTTTAAACTCATATGAAGAAAATCATCCAACCCCCGGAAGGATCCCAAACTAAAACAAATAATAAAATCATCACCATCAAACAACAACAAAAACATACCTTAAATCTTTTGATTATGACTTGGATGAATATGGAGGTTTGATGACTGTGTGTTGCGTGTGAGAGAGAGAGAGAGAGAAAGATTAGACAATAGCAAGAGGGAGAGATGAGTAAGCGTGAAAAAAAATAGGACTCTCTATCATGTAAAAAAAAAAATTTTAAGGAGTTAATGCCAAATAAATTTTGGAATGAATTAGAATATCAATTGGCTCAAATTAAGTGATTTATGGGTTGTCAAAGGCATATTTAGGATAAGAAAGATTGTAGATAACAAGAAAAATTGCTAGGAAATCAATTGAATACTAATTAGTTCTTTTTTTTTTTTTTTTTCCGTTCCATGTTAACTTCTCCCTCCTTTCCCTATTTATTTATTTATTTTATTTTTCACACTTTATTAGAGATTAATATTTTTTTTTAAAAAAGTCAGCAGTGATTGACGGTCCGTAAGGGTCGTTACATTTCAGAATCTTTTTAGGTTTCTAAATGATAATTTTTATACATTAATTAAATATTGTCTCATTCTCATCCTTGAATACGTCTTTTCTTATACAATTTCTTCACTTCTTGAAATTAATATGACTCTTCAAACAATTTTTTTTTTATTCTATCTTTATTGAAACCAGAAACCTTTCTTTCTTTCTTTTTTTTTTTTTACATTTTCAAAAGTGTCTTATTCTCGTAATAAAACAAATTTCTTATTTAAACAAAAAAAAATTCATTATCATACTGAATATTCTACCCATACATGATTTTTCTTTTAATATTAAATCAACTTTATTACTTATATAATTTAATTGGGATAATTTACAGATTAATTTGTTTATTTTTCTTCGTATGAGCAGAATTATAATTATGTTTTACTTGTCTGGACTAAATATGAAATTCTTTCTTCGATCATTTTATCTGGTTACCTCAATCTACGCAATTTAGAGTTAATTTCACTTTTAGCACCTCTGAAAAAACTAATATTAAAAACAGCAGCACTTTTTATTCTATTCAATTTCAGCACTTACTGTGGGGCTCAGTAGCATTTAATGTATATCAAAGTACAGGATTACCCTCATCTCCTACCCACGAAATAATCTCTCTCCCTCGCATGGCCGAAAAAAGTTTTTTTTTTTCAAACCACCATGTACAGTGGTTTAGAGAGAGAAAACTGAAATCTAGAGAGAGAAAACTGAAAACTTATTTCCGCCTAGCCCCCCCGCCCATTTTGAAACCCGAAGCTTCATATAATATAGATAAACTTCCATGTAAAGAGAGAAACTTCCATTTACAGAGAGAAACTTCCATTTACAGAGATAAACTTCCATTTACAGAGAGAAACTTCCATCGAAAGTTTCTTTTTTTCTTTAATTATAATTTTTTGTCATTTTTAAGTAAAGGTCATAACCATTATGACCACCCGGTCATAACCGTTATGACCACCCGGTCATAACCGTTATGACCATAACCTGGCTTTTTTTTTTAATTTTACATTTTTTACTATTTTTTATCAATGGTCATAACCATTATTACCGCCTTGTCATAACCGTAATGAGCAGTTCTTTTAATTTTTTTTTTTAAAGAAATAAAATTTATCGTCTGTTTTATTTTAAAAGAACTTTTTTCACTATTATTTAGCTATGGTCATATCCATTATGACCACCCGGTCACAACCATTATGACCACGTTTTTTTTTATAATTAAATTTAATTTTTTTTATGTCGAACGGTTTTCCCTATTTTTTAGCGGTGGTCATATCCATTATGACCACCCGGTCACAACCATTATGACCAGTTTTTTTTTTTTTTAATTTTTTTTTGTCGAAATTTTTGTCGAACTATTTTTTAGCGGTGGTGATATCCATTATGACCACCCGGTCACAACCATTATGACCAGTTTTTTTTTTTCGAAATTTTTGTCGAACTATTTTTTAGCGGTTGTCATACCCATTATGACCACCCGGTCACAACCATTATGACCAGTTTTTTTTTTATTTTAAAAATTTTTTTTTTTCGAAATTTTTGTCGAACTATTTTTTAGCAGTGGTCATATCCATTATGACCACCCGGTCACAACCATTATGACCATTTTTTTTTATTTTTTTTTTTCGAACTTTTTGTCGAACTATTTTTAGCGGTGGTCATATCCATTATGACCACCCGGTCACAACCATTATGACCATTTTTTTTTAAAATTTTTTTTTTTCAAACTTTTTGTCGAACTATTTTTTAGCGGTGGTCATATCCATTATGACCACCCGGTCACAACCATTATGACCAGTTTTATTTTTTTTTTAAAATTTTTTTTTCGAAATTTTTGTCGAACTATTTTTTAGCGGTGGTCATATCCATTATGACCACCCGGTCACAACCATTATGACCAGTTTTTTTTTATTTTAAAATTTTTTTTTTTTCGAAATTTTTGTCGAACTATTTTTTAGCGGTGGTCATATCCATTATGACCACCCGGTCACAACCATTATGACGTTTTTTTTTTTTCGAACTTTTTGTCGAACTATTTTTTAGCGGTGGTCATATCCATTATGACGACCCAGTCACAACCATTATAACCATTTTTTTTTTTAATTTTTTTTTGAACTTTTTGTCGAACTATTTTTTAGCGGTGGTCATATCGATTATGACCACCCGGTCACAACCATTATGACCAGTTTTTTTTTTTTTTTTTCGAAATTTTTGTCGAACTATTTTTTAGCGGTGGTCATATCCATTATGACCACCCGGTCACAACTATTATGACCAGTTTTTTTTTTTTTTTTTTTTCGAAATTTTTGTCGAACTATTTTTTAGCGGTGGTCATATCCATTATGACCACCCGGTCACAACCATTATGACCAGTTTTTTTTTTTTTTTTTTCGAAATTTTTGTCGAACTATTTTTTAGCGGTGGTCATATCCATTATGACCACCCGGTCACAACCATTATGACCATTTTTTTTAAAAAAAATTTTTTTTTGAACTTTTTGTCGAACTATTTTTAGCGGTGGTTATATCCATTATGACCACCCGGTCACAACCATTATGACTAGTTTTATTTTTTAAAAAAATTTTTTTTTTTTCGAACTTTTTGTCGAACTATTTTTTAGCGGTGGTCATATCCATTATGACCACCCGGTCACAACCATTATGACCAGTTTTTTTTTTTTTAATTTTTTTTTTCGAACTTTTTGTCGAACTATTTTTTAGCGGTTGTCATATCCATTATGACCACCCGGTCACAACCATTATGGCCAGTTTTTTTTTTTTTTAAATTTTTTTTTTCGAACTTTTTGTCGAACTATTTTTTAGCGGTGGTCATATCCATTATGACCACCCGGTCACAACCATTATGACCAGTTTTTTTTTTTTTTTTTTTGCCACGTCACCATACATTTTTCTGGGTATGTATAAAGTCATATATGCCCTCAGCCAACCCTAAGCTGAAAAATTTCGTCCTAGCCCGCCATCCTCACTCCATTCCCTCCACGTCTATAGCGACAGTATATAACCAACTGAACATAGAAAATTTTAATTTTTCGTCTCTAGTTTCGTTGATTACATTACAGTTCTTCCCTCGTGGGCTGAAATGGTGAAGAGGAAAAATCCTGGTTCCGACATTGACCTCGAGACCGACTCATCAAATTGCTTTGAGTGTCTCTACATGTGCGTAGCTGCTTCGAAGCACGGTTGGCCTTATTGTCGGCCAGTAATTGTGGTTGATGGATCCGCATTAAAGGCCAAATTTGGAGGGGTGCTTCTTGCAGCTTACGGTCACGACGTAAATGGCTGCATATTTCCACTTGCATTTGGTATCGTTCAGTCCGAAAGCAACGACTCATGGACATGGTTCTTCGAGAAGCTCCGAGATTCAATCGGCCCTAGAGATTCTCTTGTAATTGTAGCTGATAGGCATAAGGGTATCGAGTACGCAGCCAAACTCGTGTATCCGGACGCTGCCTTCGGGATATGCGTCCAACACTTGGCTGCAAACCTGAAGACCAAGTACAAGGATTTCAAAGGCCCTTTGAAGACATATTTTGATGGTGCATCGAGGTCGTATCTTTTAAGTGAGCACCATCGTCATATGGAATCAATCCGTACTCGTAACCCCGACATGCACCAATACCTCATGCAGGCCGATCCGAAAAAGTGGTCGCGCGCATATTTCAACGGCCGTCGGTATGCAATCATGACAACCAACATCGCGGAGTCATTTAATAATGTTGATCGGAAAGCCAGGTTAATGCCAGTTGGTTTCTTAATGGAATGGTTGAGGGAACTACAACAAAGATGGTTTGTCAACAGACGTGAGGAGGCCCTAAAATTGACTTCGAAACTTGCTCCAAAGGCTGAGAAGATGCTTCACACCAACTTCTCAATAGGCCTAAAAGTAACGGTACGTTATCATGCCAACTGCCACCACGTATATGGTATATGCGGATTTTCCCTTAATCCAACTTGACTAAAATCGTTAAATTTCCACTTCTTACAGCCGCGGCCAGCCGATCAGTTTGAGTACGCTGTCACCAACAATGCCAGCCAAATATGGATCGTTGATATGAGCCAAAAGACATGTACGTGTAGACGATTTCAGGTAGATCAAATTCCGTACCCTCATGCCATGGCCGTGTGTAACCACCGACGGATAGATCCATACAATTATTGCTCGGCATACTACACGAAAGATTATCTTTATGGTTGTTATTCATCTGTAGTCCATCCTATTGGCAGCTCTGATGGCTGGGATGTGCCTGAATCAATCCGGTCGCAAATCGTCAATCCTCCCAAAACGAAACGTGGTCCCGGAAGGCCACGAGTTCGAAGGATTTTGTCCCAAGGTGAAGATCCCGAGTCCGTTCGTTGTGGTAGATGTAATGGCTATGGACACAACCGACAAACGTGTACCAATTCAGTACCCTTAAGGCCCCGTCGAACAAAGCCAACTCCGTCCTTGTGACGAGGGGACGAGATCTGTGTATTACTATTTTTTCAATGGTCACAATGGTTGTGACCATCCGGTCACAACCATTGTGACCGAACTCCGTGGTTATGTAATGTTTTGCAAAAAAAAAAAATAGATTAACCGAAAAATTTCCACGTAATTACATTGTTAATCATTTTATTATTATTAATAGAATATTATTAGTTTTAACGGTTCACGCCAACCGAGGCATTATATTCATATTTGTATATCCCGCCATCAACTTTTGGGGATGGGCCTTAAAAAGGCGGTCATCTCCGTTGTGACCGCCTGGTAAATATCGTTATGACTATTGTTAGGCCCTATGTAAAGCTTATTTTACCGTGGGCCCAATGGTTGTGACCGGGTGGTTTCTAAAACAACTATAAAATAATGAACATAAAATATTTAAAATTATATTATTATCTCCCCTGGTCACAATGGTTGTGACCGGTCGGTCAAAACCATTGTGCCCGAAGTCCTGACTCGTTATCTGTTTGTAAAAAAAAACAAAAGATTATATTAATTAAAATAACCTTTTAATGATTCTGATATTACTATTATATTATTATTAGTGTTAACTTTACACGCTAACCGAGGCATTAAATGTGTGCTTAGTAAATTAAGTCAGTAACTTTTGGGAAACATATCGAAGAAGGCGGTGATGCTCGTTGTGACACGTCAGTAACATTGGTTATGACTAGAGTGAGAAGCTTTGTGGAACAGGAGCAATTACCCTGGTCACAATAGTTGTGCCCGGGCGGTCACAACCATTGTGACCGAAGTCGTGACTCGTTAGCTGTTTGAAAAAAAAAATTAAAAAATTATATTAATTAAAATAACCTTTTAAACCTTCGAATATTGTTATTATATTATTATTAGTGGTAAAGTTACACGATAACCAAGACATTAAATGCCTGCAGGGGCAACAACATCATTAGATTAACCTAGGGAACCGTAGCGAAGAAGGCGGTCAATTTCGTTGTGACACCCTGGTAACAATGGTTATGACTAGGGTGAGTTACCGTGTAACAGGAGCTTTTACCCTGGTCACAATGGTTGTGACCGGGCGGTCAAAACCATTGTGACCGAAGTCCTTAGTCATTATCTGTTTAAAAAAAAAAAACTGGTCATAATGGTTGTGACCGGGTGGTCATAATGGATATGACCACCGCTAAAAAATAGTTCGACAAAAAGTTCGAAAAAAAAAATTTTAAAAAAAAAAAAACTGGTCATAATGGTTGTGACCGGGTGGTCATAATGGATATGACCACCGCTAAAAAATAGTTCGACAAAAATTTCGAAAAAAAAAAATTTTAAATAAAAAAAAACTGGTCATAATGGTTGTGACCGGGTGGTCATAATGGATATGACCACCGCTAAAAAATAGTTCGACAAAAAGTTCGAAAAAAAAAATTTAAAAAAAATAATAAAACTGGTCATAATGGTTGTGACCGGGTGGTCATAATGGATATGACCACCACTAAAAAATAGTTCGACAAAAAGTTCGAAAAAAAAAAATTAAAAAAAAAATGGTCATAATGGTTGTGACCGGGTGGTCATAGTGCATATGACCACCGCTAAAAATAGTTCGACAAAAATTTTGAAAAAAAAAAAAAAAAAAAAACTGGTCATAATGATTGTGACCGGGTGGTCATAATGGATATGACCACCGCTAAAAAATAGTTCGACAAAAAGTTCGAAAAAAAAATTTTTTTAAAAAAAATAAAACTGGTCATAATGGTTGTGACCGGGTGGTCATAATGGATATGACCACCGCTAAAAAATAGTTCGACAAAAAGTTCGAAAAAAAAAATTTTAAAAAAAAAAATGGTCATAATGGTTGTGACCGGGTGGTCATAATGGATATGACCACCGCTAAAAAATAGTTCGACAAAAATTTTGAAAAAAAAAAAAAAAACTGGTCATAATGGTTGTGACCGGGTGGTCATAATGGATATGACCACCGCTAAAAAATAGTTCGACAAAAATTTCGAAAAAAAAAATTTTAAAATAAAAAAAAACTAGTCATAATGGTTGTGACCGGGTGGTCATAATGGATATGACCACCGCTAAAAAATAGTTCGACAAAAATTTCGAAAAAAAAAAAAAACTGGTCATAATGGTTGTGACCGGGTGGTCATAATGGATATCACCACCGCTAAAAAATAGTTCGACAAAAATTTCGACAAAAAAAAAATTTTTTTTAAAAAAAACTGGTCATAATGGTTGTGACCGGGTGGTCATAATGGATATGACCACCGCTAAAAAATAGGGAAAACAGTTCGACATAAAAAAAAATTAAATTTAATTATAAAAAAAAACGTGGTCATAATGGTTGTGACCGGGTGGTCATAATGGATATGACCATAGCTAAATAATAGTTAAAAAAGTTCTTTTAAAATAAAACAGACGATAAATTTTATTTCTTTAAAAAAAAAATTAAAAGAACTGCTCATTACGGTTATGACAAGGCGGTAATAATGGTTATGACCATTGATAAAAAATAGTAAAAAATGTAAAATTCGAAAAAAAAGCAAGGTTATGGTCATAACGGTTATGACCGGGTGGTCATAATGGTTATGACCTTTACTTAAAAATGACAAAAAATTATAATTTAAAAAAAAAAAGAAACTTTCGATGGAAGTTTCTCTCTGTAAATGGAAGTTTATCTCTGTAAATGGAAGTTTCTCTCTGTAAATGGAAGTTTCTCTCTTTACATGGAAGTTTATCTATATTATATGAAGCTTCGGGTTTCAAAATGGGTGGGGGGGGGCTAGGCGGAAATAAGTTTTCAGTTTTCTCTCTCTAGATTTCAGTTTTCTCTCTCTAAACCACTGTACATGGTGGTTTGAAAAAAAAAAAACTTTTTTCGGCCATGCGAGGGAGAGAGATTATTTCGTGGGTAGGAGATGAGGGTAATCCTGTACTTTGATATACATTAAATGCTACTGGGCCCCACACTAAGTGCTGAAATTGAATAGAACAAAAAGTGCTGCTGTTTTTAATATTAGTTTTTTCAGAGGTGCTAAAAGTGAAATTAACTCCGCAATTTAACTACATTAATCGCTATATATGCACATTTTACCCTCCAACTAACTATATGTTACTACTAACTTGATGCCACTTACTTTGTCGTTTCTATGACACTTTTTCCTTGCTTTTATTTATTTATTTATTTTTTTTAATAATCCCACATGACTACGATTTTGTCCTTACAAAACATGCATATTTACTAAATTGCCCCGGTCACATTACCCTCCACCTTCTGCACCCGTTTTTCCTATTTTTTCTGCACCCGGTTTTCCTATTTCTTTTACTACGTTTGTGTTTGGTTTGTTAGTTGAATATGAAATTTTTAAATTAAAATTTATTAACTTTTTAAAAATCAATTATAAATTTTATTAACTTTTCAGAAAAAGATAAAATTTAATATAAAAAATATAATTTAATTAAAATTAAACTTAAATATCAAATAAAGTCACTTTTTTTTTCTCCTCCGGCGTTCTTCTTTACTGTCATGCACAGCCAGCACCAACCCATTGACAACCCGTTCCAACACGCTGATGGCGTTTGGGTTCTCCTGCACCTTAGCCAATGCGATAATTTTATGTTCCAAATTATAAATTTTAACTATTTACATTATGAATTTGCAAAATTGTAATAATCTAATCTGGATAACAATGCTAATCTTTTGAAAAAAATTGATATGTGATTTATACATAAATAATTTAATTAATGACATAGATATTAAGTTTTATCAAAATAGAAAATCTTGAAATTATGGATATATTTGAAATATAAGTTATGGGACCAATATTGATTTAAAAAACACATTTCATGCTCTTAATTAAAACCTATGAAAAAGTGTCAGTTTCCATTAAAAAAAAAAACAAATTAACATTGTTTTAATTGGGGTAGATTATTACGTATTTGTAAGTTCGAGTTACAAATTGTCAAAATTAAAAATTTAAAATGTAAATTACAAATTTACTATAAGTTCAAAAGGCTCTTGTGTAATTTAATTAAATGTTACTTAACATCTTTACGTGATAAGATATTAAATCTAATCAAAATCATGTTAAAGTAAAAAAGATAAATTAGAACAAATACATTTTGATACAGACAATTAAACTACGGACCTATTGATTGTTTCTAATGTAGAATTCTCCTGACTTATTGAAGAATTTTACATAAGCATGAAAAATATCATTTCTATGTAACGTAGTTCTTAACTGTTAAAATATAATTAGTCGGTGTAAATTTAGTATTAATTACAATTATAATGTTAAATATTAACGTATGACTTGTTGTGTCATCATTTTCCATTTTAGAATCAGTGTCTGCATTTTTTATTACTTTAAAATAAGAAAACAAATTTGGAATATCAAAATTTAAGAAACATCAGTTTCATAACTCAAAATCTCATATGCGTGGACACAATTAGGTTAAAGTGGGAAAAAAAAAAAAAACTAAATTCCTTATTTAATTACGACTCAACCAGTCGGAATATATAGATAGAAGGACACCACGAATACTCATTATTATTATTATTATTATTTTGAAGTCACGAACACTCATTATTGATCATCCCTACGTCATAATGTTTGTATTTTACATAGAAGGATAATTATCATTATTATTAGTTTTCTAATATATTATACAATAAAATGTGACATTTTTTTAATGTAAGAATGACTTTAAAACTGTGTACTGCTAATATGGAAAAATTGATCCCTTGTTATTATACACTCCTAATGTCCAATGATTAAGGTGAAATCCTCCTTGGACCTTAGTAGCTTTGTTAGAATCTTTTACAAATTGTTACATTGACCCTATGTTTTTCTTATTTAGTTCCTTAATTTTTTTTTAAATTTAAAATTCTATATTTTTAAAATAAATATTGAAGAGGAACTAAGCCTCCACTCATATTTATTGAAGAGAGAGAGAGAGAAAAAAATTTGTGCAAATCAAATTTCAGCTTCAATGACAAACCAAACTAAATATATATATATATATATATATATATATATATATAAAAGAAACAACCATTCATAGAAAACAAAGAAATTGGATTCATTTAAATATCTTAAAACTCTTTTCTTTCCTTTTCCAACACGAAGTTTGTAGACACTTTTCTTTTCCGGATGCACGATTACAAGTCTCTACATGTTATTGAATTCCTCCAATTTATCTTAAGATCTTGAAAATCATCATCTCCATTTCTTAATGAGTAATTATATAATTATTGAGCATCTCTTCTTATCTATCATTCTTGGTATTATTATCTCCATTTCTTAATGAGTAATTATATAATTATTGAGCTTCTCTTCTTATTTATCATTCTTGGTATTCAAAACCTCTTCAACATATTTGTTTGAAGAGGATGTAGGATTACTTTGTTGCTTATTATTTCATTGCACAAAAATCATTAACTTAATAATATGATTAATACAATAAAAAATATAAGAAAAAAATCTTACAATATGAGAAATATGTGGGGAAAAAAATCCCCGCATCTCAAATTATATTTGAATAACACTGTATATATCAGTGGAATAAATTGAATTAAAAAAAATCAGCAAATACGTTATATTTTATAATCCTAACCATATTTAAAAAGGAAAGAGCTAAATATTTTTTTTCGAAACTTAAAAATTAATAGATATTTTAAGAAAAAATATTCTGTAGTAAATAAATGATCAACAAATATATATTATTTTATTTATTTTAAATATATAAAAAAAAAACTGGTTTATATGTTATAATTTCCGTATTTGGAGTTACGAGTTTTAAACTAGTTCAATTGTGCAAATGTTTTATTCTTTTGGTCGGATAATGTTCCCAATTGAATGCTGACCACTACATTAAAGTCCCTTGTTGAGTCCTATTATCAAAAGAGGAAACTAGTAGGCAAAGGACAGACAAAACGACGTAAATATAAGAAAAATACTAGGGAATATCAGTTACTCACTAATAAATGATGGATCCTATAACATAAGGTATACCAGTGAGATCTACTTATCTAATAGTGTGATGTTAAACATCACTGATATTTTTTAATATTTTTCAAAATTTAAAGATTATGTGGCTGATTACAATATCAGAATTGGAAGCATTCATTTGTCTATTATTTTTCATCTTAGATTTGCTTTCATTGAGATGGTATTTTCATCTTAGATATTTGTAAAGACAACATTATTGTTTTCAACTATTTTTGTAGCATGGTTTATTTATAGAATAGTTTGTCTTTTCCTTCCTTCAAATTTTCCCTCCCTCCCTCTCTCACTCATTGCCAAAACATTGAACATTACATTTACGGTTGAGATAGAAATTCCACTCTCCTAAAATTAAATAAACAAAATAAGACCTGTTTGGAAGGATATCTGGAGATGGTATTTTGATTGTTGGGTAGAAAATATGTGTTTAAAATGAAAACTTTTGAAAAAATTATATGATATAAAAAATAGTATAAAAATTTGATGTGTTCAGAAAAAAAAATATTCAAAATGAATCTTATCTTGTTCGTCTTATCGTTACGAGCATTTTTACATAAAAATCATCTCATTTGGAATTTGAAATAAAAAAATTATAGATTTTTAAAGTTTGAGTTTTTAAAATATGAAATAGTGAAAATTTGATATAAAGTAGAATTTGAAATCTAAATGGTATTTACTGTTTGAAGATATCACATCAAATGGGCCAACTAAAAGCACGATTGCGATTTAAAAATTAATATTAAAAAAAAAAGTCAACCTTGCCATTACAAGAATAGTTGCTCTCACATCAAAAAGATAAAATCAATGGCTTGTTTAAATCATCTGCATCTGAATACTCATTCGACAAATTTAGAATTTAAAATTTCTATTTAAAGGAAGTGTGCGTTTTGATAGATTTTGTTAAAAGTACTATTTAAATTAATATAAAAGTATTAAAAAAAATTTGAATTTTATACGAATTTCTAAAAAAGATTTGGATTTACATCGAGTTATGTGTGAAATAATGAAACAATCAAACAGTTTCACCTCGGTAATAGCCCAACCAAACATCTATTGCATTTGAGGACCAAAAATAACTAATCCAAACTAAACCAAACGGGCATTACCCTTAACTTGACTAGCCTTAATTTATCTATACAAATACACCAGAAAAGCTTCTATGTACAAAACTACATTATGGCACATAAGTTTTCTACTACACTATCAACAATCAAGCCGGCAACGCACTTTTTCCCCTTACAACTTCCCCGTCCGTCACTTCCCGAAAAGAAAAATTCGCACAAATCACACATTCACACTTGAAAATTTGATACTCGGACATTACGTGCCCCAGCACCAGGACCAACTAAAACGACACAATCCCAAGCCTGTGTCGAGTGTACAAGTCTGCCAGACACATCTCACCCGCATCACGTTGACACGTCTTTTGCAGTGGTTCTTTAAGAATCCCAAGCTTTTGACTTTTGGGTATCGATTCAATCAGGTCTTCACTCATTCCGATCAAATGGTACAGAGTTCAGAGTGAGAAAGCATAATACCGCATCTCATTACCGACATCTGAGTAGTACTCATTAAAGTTGAGATATCCCCAAAAGCGAGATAGTCCATATTCCCCGTGTTTAGGTGACTTCAGATAATAAAGGTGCAATTCTTGGAGATTTTTGTCAAATGTTTTCTTTATGGCAAGCACCTACAGAACAGAGAAAATTCATAGGTTAGTAACAACTTGTTCTAATCGCTTCTAGATTCAAAGGTTGAGCTATAGAGGTGCAGCATCAGATGAAACGATTTGTTTTCAAATCAGAGCAAGGCTCACTTGAACATATTCCTAAAAGTTTTTTTCCGTTTGTGATATTATCTTTGTTCACGCTAGACATATAACGAGAATCACCTGGGATACATTGATTCTAGAAAGTCTTCCAGCGGGATCTCCTTGATTTGTTCCAACATCCCACATGCCTCCTCCAAAACAAGACCGGAAGTCTAGTGAGCACTGCAAAATGCTTTCAATGATTCTGGCTACAGGCCGGGTTTCATTTGATAGAAAACATCTGCAGAGACGTAATCAGCTGAGAACCAACGAAAGGAGGATACAAGCACGACATACAACTACATAGAGATATTTGTATTTATCCCACGCTTGAATAAAACATATAGAGTTGGATAAGAAGTTAGAAAACACAGATTAACCGACAAAGGAACACCGGGAAAGAATAATTGCTTTGATACATCATAAACCTTAACCTGATAAGAAGTTTATATCACAAAATAAGACACAATTGGACAAATGAAACCCTAATGACTTTGAGTCAACTCTGTTTCAACAGATGCCAAGAAGATAATCAGCAAGAGAGGATCTACTGAACCGATCTAGCTTCGTTCTCTGTTTGTGTTGCAGGATTGAACCCCCCCAAAAAAATGATAGAACATAATGCAAATGATCAAGTCAGTAGTGAGAATAATTCAGTTTGGTGCTTATCAAATTAATCAATTAATTAATTAATCCAGCATAGTGGTGTCCACATCTTGGAGAACAATGCTTCCGCCACCACATCTAAATGGTGGTTTGCCACACCTTTTGTGTTCCTGTTTCCGTGTGACTTTAGAGGTTTACCCACTTAAAGTTAAAATTGCCTCTTATAGTGTGAATTTTGACTTTCTTGAATGATAAATTGTGCATAAAATTATTCTGTCAATACCCAAAATTGATTGAATGCAAAGTTCATGGGCACAGATAAGCTTTAAACAGATAATGACACGAATAACAAGACTGAACTTACATATGTAGTGAATCAATTAGATACGCCATATGGACTGACTCAAGATCCATCATATCCCTAACCTGTGTAAAAATAAATCAGATCTAAGAGCAAGAAATATTACCCCAAAAAAAAAAAATGGAAGGAAGAAGAAGAAGAAGAAGAAGAAAAACTGAACTGCTGTTGTGAGAAAATTATTAAGAGAAGAGATGCAATAAAGAAAACGGGCATGAAGACGATTAGGAGCTTTGCTAATGCTGACAAATAAAAGAAAGAAATCTGGAAAAAAGAGCTCAGCCAAGTCAGACCAGCAAGAGAAGACAAATAGACAAATACATCAAGCAAAGATTTTTGTCCCTGTCGTTCTCAAAAGCAAATTTTCTTTGGTCATCTAGTTCATGATATCTTCGATATCTCTCATACAGTCCAAGTTAGAGAAATCTTTCCTAATTCCAAGCCAAACTTGTATTCTTAATTCTGTTAACTTTTCATAAAATTCAGAAAGGTGCCAGAAGCATCACAAGATTTTAGAAGGTTGACAAGTATTTGCTTACATTTCAGCACATGAAACAACAAAATACTTCATGTGTACCATGTTAGAGTAAAAGTTAAAAACTTTTTTAAAAAATAACTAGACAAAATTTACCATAAGAAATGGAAGGAGAACAAGAATTTCCCGCAATTCAAAAGAGAGACGAAACAAGAAATAAGGAGAAGTACCATCAGTACAAACAGTCGTAGGTACACAATGATTGAAACTCCATTAGCTCAACGGTACAAAAGATAATCACTTACACACCTTATGTTGAAGGGAGTGAAGAAAATTGCACCATGACACATGCGATAGTTGTGACTCTACATACTGCTGCAGTGTAGATACAAAATGATTGACCTGATGCCTGCGCATATGCCAAGGAGATCGACCAAAAACCAAAAAAGAAAAAAGGACCATAATTACTATCTGTAATCCAAATATTCAAATAACACAGTCCAATACGAAACTCCTACGAGTCAGTTAAACTAACTAGCATAGGATGATGCTAATGAAACCTCTCCTCTCCTTTCTTCTAATTGTAGTACAAGCCTACAAGGTCAAAGTTTCAACAATAACAAAGCCAGCACCAAATGAAAGCTTCAACAAATAGGATTTTAATCCCCGTTTGAATCCTAATGTTTCAGACTTTATTCAATTGGATAGCATGGCAGAATAATTTAAGAACCACTTCATTTATATTCATGTCATGAATTAATCCTAAATAAAAATCACGTCATCAAAATCCTAATTGAATATCAAATAGACTAATATTTGCCCACAAAAATTTGTTTTCAGTCAATAGGGGTAACAAAATATTGTACCTCATCTTCATCAATAAATTGAAATGGCTGACTCCCTCTTTACGTAGTTCAGCATGTTGGTTCAGGCTGATCAAGGGCCTTAACTCCTGTTTATAATTTTTAAAAGAAAATCTAGTTCCTTAGCAAGATAAAAGAAATCAATTGTATTCAAATGAATCTTAACCAATCTAAAGAAAACTCCAAAAGATCCTACGATGACATAATTATCATGAATTTGCTAGTTCAAAGTAATGAATCTGCAAGAGGCGGTTAAAACCACAAGCTTCTATACTTGATTTTCAAAAATGATGATAATAAATCTAAAATCTAAAAATAGTATCATTCTTCTGCTCTTTTGTTCTTTTCTATTTTGGATATTCTCAGAAATCCCCAGAATCTGGTTAGCAGAATCAAGTTCCAAACTTCTGGACTCTTCCAAATCCCACAATCTTTGGTAAGCATGAAAGTTTTTGAGTATTGAAATTGAACCAAAAACCATATGGGAGCAAACTAAAAGGCCAGCCAGTTAATCCGCTTTCTTCCAAGAATAGTACTTAAAATAACATGAAACCATCACTTGTCACTTTTCAGGAGTCAAGGTTTGATGTGCATTTGCAAGTGCTCTTATGGAAAAAGAGTAGGCTAAATGGCCAAATGAAGATTTACAAACCAGGACAAGAGTAATCATACCTTTAATGAGCCCCAGACATCAGTCAATGAAAAAATGGCAAGCTTCACTTTTATTAAAAAACTAAATATTTCAGAATATATCTTCAATGCGCCAGGAGTCAAGACAATGCTGACTGGCCAGTCCACTCGATAACCCAAACCTAAAAAATCAAAAGAATGCAGCCCTGCATCGAGTGACAGGTTCATTATTAAGGAAATATGATAGAACCCAAATTGAATTAAAGAAGAACGAATGAAATATTAAGACGAGTCAGATTTACAACATGAGAACAGATGCAAAGACGTGTCTATGGAAATGTTTACGCACCAATAGCAGCTACAGAAAGAGGCATCGTATCATGTCCTTTCATGTACACGTACAATCTGTCTTTATTATGATCACATTCACAGGAAGATCTCTGAATTGACGATTCAAGAAAACCTTGAATTTCTGCAAGTCGCTGTTCTGCCTCTGTGATGCACCACTTCTGCTATTTCAAGAGACAAAACAATAACTCAGTTGAGACCATAGGACAATTGTGAATGAGAACGGATAATTAACACTCATTGAAATGATTACTGGAGACGGGTACATGATTCCAAAGTGACAAGATAAACAAATCTGCCCAGTCCGCTAACTCCATGAAATGGTACCGCCGCAATGCTAACAAATGCTCTTTGAAATCAAATCCTTCTTCAAGCAACTTAATAGTTAACTTGCTGACATACTTATATCTGTCAATTTTTTTTTTAAGGATAAGACAACAGCAACAACCCAAAAAATTTAAAAAATAAAAAAGCAAACATAATAGTGAAACTCCAGATTCAAATTTAGCAGAAAGATAAAGAGGATACTGAAGCATAATTTCCTGCAGCAGGCATTTGTCAATTACAAAATCAAGCGGTATGTCAAACTTGGCCAGGGAACTCTCTCTGCAGTCTCCATTGTTAGAGACAGGTTTAGAAGATCTACCAAGCAAACTTTCCCAACTACTTCCTCCAGAAACTGGGGTTGATGTCATTCCTTCTTGTTTATAGTCCTTCTGCTCCTCAAATGTATTAACATCAGAAATTTTGGTTTTATCAATCAAGAAATCCTCGGAGTGTTTTTTAACATGGAGATCACTCTTGATGTGGAGTGCTGAAGCACCGGAGTCAATATCCACAGAAAAGTTTTCCAAACATCCCTTAAAAGGGTGGTCTTCTACAGAAGAAAAGTCAAAATACGGTAAAGACTGCCTGTGTGTACCATCTCTCTCTCTAGGATCAGTTTTCAACTTTAGGAAAGTATTTTTCACCAACATTGGATTTATACTGAGAAAATTGTCATGGGAATTAACCTTCCAATCTTTCAATGTATATAAATCTGAACTATTTATGCTATTCTCCTGTTCATCCTTGCTAAATAATTCCCAAGACAGAGAATCATTCATGACAATCATTTTTCTATAGAATGAGATTCCATCATTTAAAGCTCCCATTTTGCTCACTTTTGGCTCAGAATCCAAGAGATTTGACCTTGAATTATCTCTGCAATTTCCTTCAAGAACAGAGCTTTTCAGAAAATCATTGACTGACCAGTTTGGCTCTTGTGACTCAATAGCCATGGAAAATTGATCAAGAAATAAGCCATTATGATGAGATTGCACAAAATTGTTAAGTGCATCTTTTCCTTCAGAAACTCCATCGGAATCACTCTCAATATGGTTTATTTCTTCACATTCATCAGTCTTTTCCAAAGAATTGTTAAAAGAACTCACAGAGAAGTTTAAAGCAGATAAATATTTCTGCTCAATGCCAACCATATGAGTTGAAAGGTCAATCAGCTCCTCGGACACAATTTTTTCTTCGCCATCAGTTGACGATGAACATTCAGATGATTCTTGTGTATTAACTACATAAGATAAATCATCCATTGTGCTGGATCCTTCAGAAGCTGTTTCGTCAGTATCCCTGAGAATTTGAGAAGCAACATAAAAATGAATGACAACATTTGAAAGGAAGTGATGCAAATAAAAGAAGATTAACTGAAAGAAGATTCATTAAAATGATATGCATAATCAAGTTCAGGGAAAAATACAATTGATGATAGAGAGAGAGAGATTACACATTTAACTTCCTTCTATCTTCTGCTGAAGGAGACATCCAACTCTCATTCAACTTGAAGGAAACCGAGGTATTTGAACTCTTCCAACCATCACCAAAGTCATTAGTTGCCCTGTCTGTGATACTACCTAGAAATGATGCTAAGCATATTAGGATTCGAAAAGGCACCAGATAACAGATAATCAGAAAGTAGCAATACCACAAGACAGTGCTAATGAAACCAGGCATCTCAGGAAAAAAATAATAATAATAATCAGAAAGTAGCAATACCACAAGACAGTGCTAATGAAACCAGGCATCTCAGAAAAAAAAAAAGCTTCTCATTCCCAACCTTATCTGAATCCAGTTTTAGGGAGCACAAGAGCATGGCTATAAGCCATGACCATCACTATCAAACTGGTGAACCATCTGTCAGTCTTACAATTTCCCAAACAATATGCTATTAAGAGGTGGGCCAACATTAATTCTTTATTCTGACACTCCACCTCATGTGGGCTAGACAATGGGCATTCGGGGGGTTAAATACTAATTAGACATGCCCAACATGTGAAAATCAATAATCAACACGAAACATAATTATATTCCAATATGTGATGACAATTTTTTAGTGCAATTACAGGAGTTTATTCTCCGGACTCCTACTTGGACACAATGTTATTTTTACCATTTCTCCCCGAAAACTAAACTATTAGGAGGTGTGTTTGTATAGACAAGTATATAAAGAAGAGAAAATATCAATAAACAAATAGTAACACAAAGACAACTGAAAAAGGATACTAGACATTCGTATATCTGTTATTTCATTTGACTAACCAATTACAAATCTGAAACAGCCTAGAACAACTGTACTAACATCCAAAGAACCTGAAAAGTGTGCATTGTCATAACCTGCTGATGTCTGATCTCCAATTTTGTCAATGTACTTGTAAGCTTTTCCTGCATCCTTTTGTAGTAACTCCCTCGGGCAAGTGCTCTTGCTTCTATATCGTCTTTTTTTAAAGTGATTGGAAATGCATTAGATGAATGATCACTAGAAAATCCATTCCAAGAAGGAAGAAGATCCTCATAGGTAAGGTCCTCAGAGGCAATAAAAGTACAAAATTCTGGCAACTTCATCAATACTTGCAGTTGCTGACCAGCTCTAACAAGTGGAATCAAGTAGTCCCTTAGGAAACAAGGAGCAACAACTCCATCTCGCTCCTGTGGTGAAAAGTCCATGATAATCAGCATAAAGATGAAAAGCTAGATATAGAACAAACAGAAAAAAGAATAAGTTCTCGGAGTTAAAAATTTCAGCAATATCATTACCCTAATTTTTGCCAATGGGAAGTCAGAAGACATCCCAACATTACCCAGTCGATAGGATGGTAGATTGTCAAAACATTCTACTATAAACTCCTTATAAGGATCACTTATCTCCGCTTTGTAAATCCAAGATCTAATAAACCCCACATATGGTTCACACGAGTGAAGAAAAAGATATTTGAGTACGGCACGATGAGCAGGATCAGCAACCTAAACAAGTACATTATTGAGAATATTATATGCAGAAAAAATGAACAGGTACATGAGAAGAGAAAACCAATAATTATAAAATGTAATAAGAAATTACAGGTTTTGCAACTATTAAAGAACAATTTCCATGACTCCGTAACTTGATTTGATGATTAAAAAGGAGGATAATTGTAAACGCTTGCCATCAAGTCTCAGCTCAGATAGGACAGAAAAGAATAAACAAGTTTTTTTTATTTTAAATAATTAAACACAAGTGCCTTGTTCATTTAAATTTTGGAATTTGGATAAAAGAGTCCATAATAATACTTTAAAAAAATAAATAACCAGAAGGAAGATATCATAATAAAGAGGAACAGAAAAATGATGAAATCACTTATGTAAAACTTCTAAGCAATAAGTATAAAGATGGCATCGGAAACAGAAAGAAAAAGGAAGCTGACCTGTAATTGTGCATACAAATATGTGAGAAGATCCCCTCCTCTGAAGAAATTACTAAATTCGTTCTTTGCTTTAACTGTTAAACCTTCAAAAGAAGTTTCGGAGAAGCAAAAGGCTATAGTATACAAATTGCATAGATTCCCAAGTGCTTCAATCTGAGTTCTCAACTCCTTTGTGTGCAAATACAGCTCCAACAATGTAATTTCGGAATGAACTACAGTGGTGAGACATCCTACTGTAGAACATGCTTCTAAAGGCATTTCAGAACTTTCTGATGAATGCCTAAGACACACAGATGCATACAATGTGTCCAACGCACACACATAACCCTCAATGATCTTTTCCACGGCAACAGAGAATGCATGATTAACTAGACTGTACCGAGGGTTCTCTACCTGTTGCCCTTCAGCATCATGAGGATCTTGAACGTCTCCCAGGTTTAAATTTCCCAAAACAATGTCATCTGAATTTGAATTTCTGAAATACTCTACAAATTTACGAAGAAGAAAGACCAGAAAACCAGAACAACCTATGGATTTCAGTATCTTTCCTTGAGCAAGAGTGCTCGAAGATCGATTCCACAGACTTGGAATCTGACGGAAGGTCCTGTCAGCTGGATCGGAACAAAAGGCATTCGAAATCTTTTCAATACTGATAAGGGCTGATTCAACCCCTTGAAGTGCATTCATTGCCAACCTCACCAAACTTGCTTCCTGTGAAAAAAAAAAAAGAGATAGTGACAAGTTCTGAAAAGAAAAACATAGGTTAAGCCTCATCTCACCATAGACTTGGACAATGCATCATAAAATTCATAATGATCAGGATATTCTCAAATGGGATAATAACAAAAATCTCCCAAGTATTTTTATCGTTGCGTTCCAGTTTATATTTTCAGAAATGCTAAACTAATTATCCTCTACGTTTTACAAATCCTGTTAGAACCTTCTTGGAGATAGGTTTGTAAAACTATCCATATCATGAAAAAAGTGTGTAGCATTCCTGAAAATTTAGTATGGGATCCAGCATTTTTGATAAAACACAAAGCTTTTGTTATTATCTCAAAAAAAAAAAAAAAGGTTTGGATCAAAGGCTTGTTGAAATTCTAGGGGATTAGTAGTAGAGAATCATTTGTGATTCTTTCCTTTCTTAGTCTGATTGCCTTGTTGTATATTAACTCTGAGATCGGGCTTAATTGTTTTAAAGATTGGGTGTGATTGTATGGCTGTAAATGAGAGTGATTATAGGTGATTGTATAGCTTAATTGTAGGAAATCCTCCTCTACATATTGGTTGTATATTGACAGACATGAATATGAACGAAAAACCCCATTCGGAATTTTGAAGTTGGTATCAGAGCGAGGTTTAAAACCTCTGTTTCTGTCAAAAATCAAATTCGAATTGATTGAACTAAATCGATCCTCAAATCAAATCCCAAACCAACCACAAATCACACATTACAATCCCAAAATCAAATCACAATCACAGATCACCACTGGAAAAAAAAAATTCACATAATAGAAATCGAACCCAGGCCATTTGCGTTTCCCGTCGCCGGACAGTCGAAGATCCCAAACCCGAAACGCTGATCTCCACGGCGGCACGCCGATCTCCACTTGCCGTGCCCAGCCCCCAGTCGGAACGCCGATCTTCCCTTCGCCTTCGTCTCGTCGTGAATCTCCTCCATCAACGGACCTCGCGAAGCCACGTTCTTTCTTTTAGGGGGGAAAAAGAGGGAAAATTTTGTTTTTCTTTTTTGGAAACAAACGAAGCTCACAAACAGAAGCACCGAAATTTCAAGTTTTGACTCAAAGATTTCACAGAAAATTGGAAAATTCAAGCAACTAGAACAAGAAAAGGGGCTAAATTGAGAAAAAAATAGTATGAGACTTACGAAAACGGAAGAAGCATCACGGAGGGGGGATGAGAAGAAGAAGAAGAGTGGGAGGTTAATGGAGGTCCGCTTCAGAAGGGATGGATTCCCAGGAGCTCGGAGGAAGCCATGGATCTTCTAACTTGAGGTTGTCGAACAGAGTTGCAGTGAAATCCGACTCCGCCATTTTTGTTTGGTTTTCTTTTTCTTTTTCCCGAATTAGGTCAGAGAAACTCGGAATTGTTAAGACTGCCGCCATTGGATTTTCTTCTTCTTGTTCTTGTTCTATGAAGATGAGAAATTTGAATAAACGAGATTGTAGCGCAAGGGGGGGTTTGTGCTGTTTGATCATCCCGCCCAAAAATTTTTATTTTCTTGAGACTTAAAAAAAAAAAAAGTTTTCCTAAAAAAAAAATCGAAATATATAGCATTGGATGATACTTATAAATACTATATTATCATTTTATCAAGAATTAAAAACAAATAAATAAATAATTGATTAAAAAAATTGAAAGAAAAATCTCTAAAGCATTTCAAATTAAGGAAATCTTTTATAAAAGGAAAAAAATATCATTTTACTTGATTTATATTATAAAGAAAAAAGAATCATAACAGATTTTAATTGTATGACATATGAAAAATATTAATTATAATAAATAATTGATCATTAAAATAAATTCATATTAAGTATATTAAAAAACGATAGCATAAAGAAATATAGACACTTTAGAACTTAAAAAAGACTTCACAATAATATACTAATTATCATAAAAAAAAAAAAAGAACATCATAATGATATATTAATATGGTAAAGAAAAAAACATAGCACATTTAAAAAGTATCATACTGATTTAGTAATTACCATAAAAAATAAACAATTTCATATCATTTTTAAACTTTAGAAACAATCTATTAAAACAATGCCAATAATAATATAAAAAATTATCATAATAACATAATAATTATCATAAAAAACCTAAATCATACTAAACAAAATTGTTCAAACTTAAATCCTACCTAAGAAATATGATTATAAAAAAAAACCTAAATCATACTAATAAACAATCACTGTAATAAAAAAAACTAGTCATTAAGATAAATGTACAAAAATAATAAACAAATAAGGAAAAAAAAAAACAATGAATCTAATAAGAGAAAATTATGTTAAATATGGCAAAAGGACAAAATAGGTAGTACAAGCAGTTGTTTTTTGAAAATGGTTATTTATACAATGTTTAAAAAAAAGATATATTTTAAAATGATGTTCTAAAAATAGACTTTTGTGTAATTATTTCAATTTTAAATGGTGGAAAAAATAGCATATTCACACACGTAATTAACATGATTTTATAATTGATGTGATATAATATTATAATTAAATATATATTTTTAAATTGATATGTCATGATAGTATTATATGAGCATGAATAAGATAGAAATAAAGGAATACATGAATTAGATCCAATTTTAAATGGTGAAAAAAAAATAGCATATTTTCATATCTTACAACTTTTTATGCTCAATATGCCCATTTGTTTTGAGCTTCTCACAACTTCGTCGGCTAAGGTCGCAGCTCTGTTGCCAAGTTCATGGGCGGTGACCGCTAAGCTATGAAAGCTTTGTTAGAGGTGATTCTAAATGTAAATAATCTAAATTATTTTTTAAAGGGTATTTTAAGTATTTTTAGATCAAAATTATATGTTACTAACAAAAGGTATAGATTTAGATATTAAATTAATCTGATGATATTAAATGTTAAAGTTCAAGATACAGTATATATTTTCTATATAAAAGCAAAGTTTAGAATATAAAAATATAAATCACTCTTTTACTTTTCACACACTCATTTCAAATACATGCTCCTCTTAATTTTAAAATGACTAAAATTACTTTTTACACAACCATTTTATTCTACAATCACCCCTACTTATTTTCATGAAATAAATACTATTCTATCACTTAAAATTATTTTCTTTTTCTTCTTTTTTTAAACAACTTAAAATATCTTTTCACACCTATCATTTTATAAATATTTACTTTGATAATCTCCTTTCTCTCTTTTTATTTTTTTTTAATTGAAGCTTTTTACATACATGAAATAAATTGTTGATTTTTTAAAAAAAAAAACATAAATAATATTAAACTATCTTATTCAACGTTTAAAATATATTCAAGAAAATTGTACGTTAAAAAAAAAAGTGTGTTTTGAAATTAGCAAATTGCTACGTATTACATACAACAACGTCATCCAAGGCTCAAAAGAAGAAGAGAAAAAAGCTGAAAAAAGAATAATATATCATTGAGTTTCTTTTTTTTTTTTTTAATAAACAAGTTTTAGTAATTATCTTTTTTTTTTTGTTATTTTATTTGGGTGAGTCTATGGTTGAGGGTCTCTACCGGTAAAGCCTTTTTTAGGCCGTTGAGATTTAATCGAACGGTTAAACGTTGTTGGTGTACCATACTTATCATACACCTTACTCATATTACATTTCCCACCCAAAGTCTTCTCTGTCACCGGCGATCTTCCTGCCCCGTGATGGACACTAGGGACCCACCTCCGGCCCCCTACCACAGGCCCCAACCCGCCGGCCGCCGCCGGCTACCCCCCTTTCTCTCTCTTCCTCTTTCTCTCTCTTCCCCTTTCTCTCTCTTGCGGCGACCTATCTCGGACCCCCCCCCCACCACCACCACCAGCCCTAGCCCAGGCCGGTCAGCTGCAGGCGACCCCCTTCTCTCTCTTCCCCTTTCTCTCTTTTCTCTCCTCTCTCTCTTCCCCTCTCTCTCTCTTCTCCTCTCTCCCGCGGCCCCCTACCCCCGGCCCCCCCAGGCCCAGCTTGCCCGGTGCGCCCCCCACCCCAGCCCCTCCCCAGCCTCCCCCACGCTGCACCCCCCTTGATGACCCCCCCGGCCCTCTATTTCTCTTCCCCTTTTTCTCTCTTTTCCTCTATTTTCTCTCTCTCTCTCTCTTCCCTTTTCTCTCTTTCTTCCCTTCTCTCTCTCTCTTCCCGACCCTCGGCTCCCCCACCCCCGGCCGCCCGACGCCCCCCATCCCACCCCACCCGAACTCCCCTTCTCTTTCTCTCTCTCTTCTCATGTCAAGGTTAGGGTGGGGGAGTCGCAGGTGGGGTGGGATGGGGGGATGCAGGTGGCCGGTGGTGGGGGGGCCTAGGGCCGAGAAGAAAGAGAGAGAGGGGAAGAGAGAGAGAGAAGAGAGGAAAAGAGAAAGAAAGGGGAAGAGAAAAAGGGGGCCGGGGGGGTCGTCCGGGGAAGGGGGGGGTCTAGGGTGGGGGGTGCACTGGGCAAGCTGGCGGCTAGCTGGGGGCAGGGGTTGGGGGGCCACGGGAGAGAGGAGAAGAGAGAGAGAGGGGGATCGCCCGCGGCCGGCTAGCCAGAACTGGGGCAGGTGGTGGGAGGGTCGGAGGTAGGTTGCCACGAGAGAAAGGAAAAGAGAGAGAAAAGGGAAGAGAGAGGGAAAGAGAGTGAGAAGAGAAGAGAGAGAAAGGGGGTCGCCGGCGGCCGGGGGCTGGGGTCGATGATGGGGGGCCGGAGGTGGGTCACCGGCATAGGGGATGGGTCGCCGTCGGCGGGAAGATCACCGGCGACGGAGAAGACTTTGGGTGGGAAGAGTAATGTGAGGTAAGTTGTATGATAAGTATGATACACCAACAATATTTCAACCGTTCAATTAAATCTCAACGGCCTAAAAAAGGGTTTTACCGGTAGAGACCATCAAGGGTCTCTACCACAGATTCACCCATTTTATTTAAGGGTGTATAAGAAACTATGATTTAAAGGAGTGTGTCAAAAATAAAATGTGATGTGTGAATAAAACCATCCTTTTATTAATTCATTGATTATATATTTATATCCAAAGAACACTTCTTTATCACTGATATTCAACCAGTGCACCGATTATCACATGCATAAAACGTGATGACATCATTGGCCTTCAAGTTAATTTTGCTACTCCTGGTATGCTTTTTGCTACTCGGGTATTATATCCTATGGATATTTATGATTCGTTTGATATTTGGTTGGTTTGAAATGAGATGAAAATTTTAAGTTAAAACTGGTTGACTTTTTAAAAATTAATTATAATTTTTGTTGATTTTTTAGAAGAAGATAAAAAAACTAACCGTAAAGTATAGTTGAATTTAAACTCAACTGTATAATCAAATGTGGGCTAAGTATACTACGGAAGCTATGAACCAAGATCTTGAATACTACAGAAGTAGGTTGGCTTTGGGTTTCCATAGTGTAATCCAAGCTTATTCAATATATTTCCAAGACAGTTTGCCTCAGTGTTTGAGGTGATATCTGTTGTAATTTTTAATTAAGTATTTCAAATATTTGAGACTTTTTAATATTTATTTAATCTTACGCAATTGACAATTGATATTATACCTACTAACTTCTACGGATTGAACGTTGCCGAATGTTTATTGAAACCTTCTTATGATGAAAGTATTCATAAAGTTTGTACATCATAGAGCTTTCTCCCTATATTTAATTGGTATTATTTAATCAACTGGGACACCTGTCCTTTTAACTTCGCCGGAGGAAGTGTTGCTTTGGTTAAATCTTTCACAAAAGATTCTCTTTTTTTTTTTTTTTTTTTTAATTGTTAAGCTTCAACAAAACTTTAAACATGACATGAATATGATATTTTTTTAATTGCATTTTTTTTTTGGCTTTATTAGTGATATTCATTCAAGACAATCAAGTGTGCAGCAAGGGATGGAGGCCTTCCATGAAACTTCCTATTAGCTTGTCGAGGAAGCCAAAATGCATGTGTACACAAGTCTATAAATTAGACTTTGTCATGAGCCATAACACAATCAAGTTATTACATGTGCATATATATATATATATATATATATATATATACCCATATGCCGTAAGTCTTGAATTAGAGAAAAGAAAAAAATACTATAATTATTTGCATGTTTATCCTCCACTTGTTTTGTTCTAGCCTTTTAAAGGATTCAAATGTTCATGAGTTGAACATATAAGCTTAGTGTGTGTTGTTCCAAATCTTTTGCTGTGTCTTCTTTATTGTCCTATTCTTGCTAAAGATTCAATGTCTATATATAGCTGTTCTAGAGCTGAATATTGGGGAGTGCACCTTTATGAAGCTCAGGTCGTTGAATTCTGGATGTTAGACCGCCGTGAAGCCTGTATTGCACCCGGTCATCGTCCGAGAGGAGCGGAATCTATCCTTAAGGACAGCGCCCAGCACGCCTCGACATTTCTTCTGCCATTTATAGTGTCCTAATTTTTTTTAATTTGATTTTTCAATAAATCCCCAACAATATTTTAGATGGTAAAACACTATCTAAATTTCAAAATTCCAATTTTACATCAAACATTCTCTCCCTCTTATTTTAAAAAAACTCAAATTTTAAAAGTCTATATTTCAATTTGAAATTAGACGATTTTTATGTTAAAATATTCATAGCACGAGGCGAATAAGACAATATCCATTTTGCATATTTTTTCGGAACACATAATAAATTTTTGTACTATTTTTATATCACAGAACTTTTCCGAAAGTTTTCTCACCAAACACACATTTTCAACTAACCTTCCAGATGTCCTCTTAAATGGGTCCGAATTTATTTATCATATTAGGAAATAGAAAATTATTTCTTGATTTTAAATATTTGACATCTTTGAGTAACTTACTCATTTATATACTTGTAAACTTGTATTTATACGAAAGTCTATTCACATGCTCTTATTAATAAATCTTCTTTCTATTTCTAGTCCGTGCATAAAACCACATAATCGTTTTGTCTCTCTTTTATTTTCTTATTTATTATTTTTACTTTTCAAGATGCAATCAGTGTCAGTTTTGAAATCTCGAAATCCCTTTGAATCCTGCTGCGTCCATTGAAGAGACATCCTTTGAAGCCTCCAGGTTCCCAAATCAAATACCCAAAACAACTTTCAAACCTTTGAAACTGCAATTGAAGCCAAATCAAAGTCCAAGGAAAGAAATTCTTGAATTCGTCCTTGAAACCACCGAATCCTTAAAACACCAAACTTTTGAATCGTTGCGATCACAGTGACTTCAACAAACACAGCCGAAAGCTGTTGAATCACCAGCGTGGAGAAAGCACCCAAACGTGCTAAAGCTGCCTGTTAGAGCCGCACTGTTCAAGACCTTCAATAACATTGTTCTTCTGGTTTTAGTATATTGGAACTTTAATTCAATAGCACGTTGAAAGAGGGAGGGGGGGGGGGGGGGTGTGGAAAAGAAAAAAGAAAAAAAATAGTTTAACAGAAAAAGAGAGAGAGAGACTAAAAAAAAAAATAGAGAGTTAAAAAAACAAAAAAAATTTTGAATTTGAAAAAAAAAATTTTTATCCCTTGATCCTTTTGATCCATGATCCTTTGATCCTTGATATTATTGATGCTATTAATCTAATTTGAATCTATGAAAAGCATCATCGAAGAGCGCAATTGAAACTTGAAGTCTGTGCTATGAAGCTCATGCAATTTAAGCCTAACATGTGAAGCTTTTGAAATTGATGTTGTACTATAAAGCTCATGCAATTTTGAGCTTAGTAAGTGAAGTTTCTAAAAGTCGATACGCTGTGAAGCTCATGTCAACTTTAGTCGTGCATAAAAAATTTCTAAAGTTGTTCTCGAAGTATTGAAAGTAAGTTGATATGGACCAACTTGAGGTTGAGTGTTGAGATTTGAGATTATTATTAAATATTTATTGAAATTATCATTTTTCTAATTTTTAGATTGATTTATTGTAATACAGAGATTTGAATTTATTTATCATATTAGGAAATAAGAAATTATTCTAGATTTTAGAAGATTTGACATATTTGTAACTTACCCGTTTTTGTACTTGTATATTAACTTCTTGTATTTATATGAGAGTTTAATCATAGTACTCCTACTAGTAAATCTTCTCTCTATTTCTAATCCGTACGTGAAACCTCGTTAATCTTTTTGTCTTCTCTTTTGTTTTTTTATTTATTTTTTTTTAATTTTTAATTTTTCAAGAGTGATGGCTTTGGAAATAAGATTCTTAGATAGTGAGACTAATCAAAAAATTCTCTGCAAGTTTATGCTCTGAAGTTTAATGGTCATGCAATTTAAGTCATGGTTGCCGCCTTCTCTGAATTGAACATGTGGAGCCAAATCCTTTAGTAGTTTGAGTAGATTTGCACGCCCCCAAAGGCCATTTTGCTTGGACACAACTGCTTTAAACTTTGAAGACAATAATAAGGCAATATTATTGTTGATAACATGTTGCATTAACAGTGGGTGACTATTTCTTGCTTGAATAGCGTAATTGGTGCTGTTCGAATCCAAATTCCAATGGCTTGAATATATCTAACTTTAATTGACTTTATTTATTACGTACTATTTAATTTTGAAGGATATTTAAACCATTAACTACATATCCAGCTTCTAATCAATTTGTCAATGGCTTTCTTAGATACCAAAAAACGCACTTGGCGTTTCACAGAATCCCACATCGACTACTTATATCACTTATGCTAAGCGGGCTGAGCATTTTTGGTTAGTAATAATAATCTAATCGAATTGTTGAAAAATATATATGAAAAAAAGTAAAAACATATTAAAATATCAACAAAAAAAAAATTTATAACATAATCGAGTGAATAAACATATGATTGTAAATGGCAAACAATATCTTAAAACAGTTTCATTGATCTGTAAAATATTTATAATTATTTAAAATAAACTATAGTAAATAGCAAGTTTATTTATGGTAGGTCGATTATTTACGTACGTAGTAAATTTGGTATTCAGTATAATTCATTCTAAATATCTTTAAAAAACCCACTATTTACTCAAACTATTTATGGTAAAATTGCCCTATTTAGTTCTTTCTCCTCTTTTATTGTATTTTTTTTATTTTAATTTCAACACGAGGTTCCAATAATTCTTGATTGTAATCTTTTTAAAATATGTTAGATTTCTAGTGATATAACTTTGCTTTTAATGTTTTTTCATACATAAAATTATAAAGATGATCAGTACTTATTCTGAGCAAATTGATATGGGCATGGTATATGAAACTTCTTTTGGACTTATTTTACAAAATTTATTTTACTAACAATAATTATTATTACTTATTTATGATTATTAACAAATAATTTTACAAATATCTCAAAGAAACAATTAGAGGGTTTAAATTGATCCTTTTTAGTGAATTAAATTGTCTTCCTGAACAGGCTTTTTATTTGGTAGGTAACATTGATAAAGCTACTGCAAAAGCTACGAACTTAGAAATGGAGAACAAATTGAAGAAATGACCTTAAATCTTTGTGTACTGACCCGAATCAAATTGTTTGGATTTGGAAGTAAAAAAAAATAAAAAAAAAAAAAAAAAAAAAAAAAAAAAAAAAAAAAAAAAAAAAAAATTATTACAAAAGGAGAACAAAGAAAAAAAATGACCTTAAATCTTTATAATAATTATTTAAAAATAAAAAAAAAATTATATAAAAATGATATATGCGACTTTTCTAGACTTATCTACAAAATTATATTAACTATAATATTACAAACGTCTCAAATTAGGAACAAAAGAAAAGAAAAGAGATACAATGAGAATATATATATATATATATATATCATTCCACAGATTTGAAGTTAGCTTTGTTTGGTTTTAGCCATTTATAATAATTTATTGTATTGATTATTAATGTTTTTTAACTAAGAAAAAAGTCGTTCAATTTATTGAATAAAACTTGAAAAGATAAGATTTTCAAAAATAAAAAACAAAAAAAGCAGTCATTGCTCAATGGAGAAGAAAAGATAATCAAGTCTCTATCTGTTATCAATCATGTACGTAGTTAGAAAACAATATCTTGAATAATTTTGTCCAACTCAAGTACTACATGATACTTGCTTGCCATGAACGACATTGGCTTTTTAATCAGTACATCATATTTGACATTTTACCAAATAAAATCTAGGTCTCCGCTCTCCAATGACAATCAACACAGGGAGAAGAGTTTGATTAATTAATTCAATCTCAATATTTCTTCTGAACTTTTTTTCCCCTTTCATATATGTGTTCCGATCTATCAGTGACGAAGTCACATTTAATTTAGTGAGGATAAGTACCCCCAACTAATATTTTAAAAAAAAAAATTACAAAAATCTCTATTGCGTCGCCATTTACAAGACAAATTGCAATTGAAACCCCTCAAATTTTAGGATTTTAATTTATATTTCTAAAATTTATGGAGAATTTAGTTATGCAATCGTTTTATAAAAAAAAAAAAAAAGTATTCTGCGTACATTCAATTATTAAAACATATAAATATATTCTTCTTTTATATTAAAAAAAAGTTATTTTTAATTTTTTTTATAACCGCCCCACTAAAACCATTTTCTAGCGCCGACAATATCCCCTGAACGATTCCAATAATGCAACAGCTTGCCATCAAATTGAGATATGGATGACACACTTCTTTCGGGTACGCTCCTCTAAGGTAGTTGTATAGTTTAAAAGACCAATCAAATAATATTTTATATTTTAGCACGTGAAAAATATTTAAGTATCCTTTTATTGTATGTCTATATTTTTGACAAACGTATTCATACATAATAAAATGAGTGTTGGTCGTAAGATTTTTGAAATCAGACAGCTGATTAAACTTGCTTAATAGTAGTGGCTAACACATAAGCTTACTTGCACTTTTATATCAAAAGGGCAAAACGTGGATCAACACATGACAAAAATATTCCTTATTAAGTAGTAGATTAAAAAAAAAATCTATATCTTGACAACATTATCAATAACACATAAAAAATACATAAAAAGAAGTTTCAACCCTACTGATGTATGTATGATACACGTATGTATCTCCACTCAACTTTTAAATATATCTATATATGTATACATAAAAGGAGAAAGTGTGCTACTGTACATTTTCTCTGTCTTATAAAATCAACCATTTTGGACGTATTTATTTTTTGGTCCTTTAATTTTCTTTTTTTTCTCGGCCCACTTTTTTTTTTTTTTTTTATACAATTTAATCATTTCTTTTTGTATTGATCAATTTTTTTCATTTTAGTTCTTAAATTGTTTTGGTTCTTTTCATGCTTCTCTCTTTTTTTTTTTTTTTTTTGGGTCTATTTTTTAACTTAATTAAATAAATTTTTCAAATATGTCTAATATGTGCATAACACATACTTTAGACCCGACTAGTATATATATATATCAATAAAAAAAATTATTGTTTGGAATAATTGCATCTTTAATGTGTAAAGGTCAGAGATAGTACAAATGTTTATTCAAAAAATTTATTAAAAAAAAGGTATGGAGCCAACTAAAACTCTTTATTAATATAATACTGAAAAAAAATCTAAGGTAACCATCTTTTAGATAATAGAGAGGTATCCTTGCGAATACAATAAGCACACCTTTTTCAATCCATAAATATCATTTTAATTTAATTTATGTTTATTGAGGGAAAAAAACTACCATTCCCTTACTCTAATCAATTTTTAGAATCTAAGATTAATCAATTATAGAGACGTAAATTTTATCTCTCTCAATACTTTTGACTCTTTTTTACCAACGTGCAAAAGCCATCTTTTATGCTATTCATGCACAATTCAAATTAATCAATGTGTTTCACTGATTTTTAATATTATTGATTATTACTATGATTGAATTGTCAATTGTACTAGCTATATAGCAACAAAGAAAATGTAATATACTATGTTTAAAAAAAGTATAATATACGGAATGTTGTACGGGGTGATGTAAGTATTTTTCTGACAGCAAAGAAAATACTCTTTTTTTTTTCTTTGTATTGATCATGTTTTGTTGCATCGAATAGAATTAAGATAAAAATGTATAAAATGTTTGGAGTGTGGGTTTGAATTAAAAATTTTGGTTAAAATTCAATTCTTTTTAAAAATTATTATGAGAAAAAATATCATAGCAAAAAATGTTTTGAACAAAAATTTTTGAGTTTAAACTCTTGAAACAAATGGGTACATAATAACTCAATAATTACTGTATTCGGTACTTTCACTGCAAATATTTAATCCGGAGTTGGTCACATAGTCTCACTTGTAAAGACTTGTCATTCCTCAAGACATGGATAACTAATTGATCATATAATCCTGTGAGTAAAATAAACTATTTAATTGTTGTTGCACTCAAAAAAGAAAAGGGAAAAAAAAAAAAAAGGAATCCATCTCAACTACAAAGTTATTTATCTTTAGTTTTAGACTTTAACTAAAAGGTTATACAATTCAATCTAATACTACATCACATAAGATAAAATGCTAAGTGTATATATATATATATATATGTATTCTCCAAATCAAAATGATAATCCTATATTATCTCTGCACTAGATGCATAAATAATGTTGTTTTTCATGTGCTTTTCCAAGGTGATTTCTTGTGGATTATTACTATTTTTCTCTTTGACGAGTGATTAAAGATGTCCATGCGCTGAGTTTAGAATAACTAAATGGAACTCTCGTACATAGATTAACTCAAAAATATCATTTAATTGTGATCAATTGCAGGCCCATTTGGACTGAACACTCGGTTGAAAATTTTCAATTGTTTTTTTTTTCTTTTTTTATAAAAGTAAATCAATTTTACTATTCAAAACTATAACTTGTATTCGGTATATCAATTTAAAATGAAATTTTATATTACAGTTGGTTGAATTTTAAAAAACTAGTTATAATTTTTGTTGACTTACAAAAAAAATACAAAAAGTGAAATGAAAATTTTAACCCTAGACCTGAGAGCTAAATGAACTATAAATCTCTCTTGAAAACTCAAACTCTAAGCTCATATTTGGTGCACCAACTCAATTTAACTCAACTTCAATTTTTTTTTAATCTTTTCTGAAAAGTTAACTCAGTCTCACAATTCACAGCTCCAATTATAACTTAACACTTAAACTTTAAAGCCTATAAATGCGTATATATAGTCCAAATGGGATATTAAAAAAAAATTACATAGAACTTCGAGACGAATGAAATAAGTTCTATATTGATTATTTTTTTCCAAACACATATTTCAAGTTTTTATACTTTGTAACTCCAATAAGCTATAAGTGCACACTAAACACACAACTCTATTCAACTCAACTCCAATTAAATTATTTTAACTCCAATTGTTCCCCAAAATATATGTTAAAAGTCTATAACCTTTCTTAATTCAAATCTAAATAAGATTTTTTTTTTTCAAAATTACAACGAAAGAAACAAAACAAGATATCCATGACACCCCTACATTATCAATGGGGTTGCTTGTCAAAAAAGCATTATATATCAATGTGATTCAGATACTAGCTAGGTACAAATTCTAGCCCAAAAAAAAATGATAATAAATAAAAGGTTACTAGGTACAGATAAAATGTCATAAGAAAATTGTGCATGTAGTAATGTAAGCCTTCTTTTTACAGGGAAAAAGAAAAGGAAAAAAAAAAAAAGCAGGTTTTCTATGGGACAATTGTATATTAATAATAAAGGAAATGGTTGACTGATTATTGTGAAGAAAAAAAAAAAAAAAAGAGGATTGTTTGTTGCAGTATACGAAGAATATTAATACACAAATAAAAAGTTATGCATCCTGACATAAAAGTCAAATAATTACACAATTTTCATATGTAGGATAATTTCATGGATTGTCATTATTTTTACTTATTTAGTGACAAGAAATTTGGACAGAAATATCATGAAACTACTATTTACAATTTAACATGGAGTCTAACTCTAAGTTGTCTTTAATTTACCTTCTGGGTTTTTTTTTTTTTTTAAGCGTAACATGGCATCATATCACACATACATGTGTGAAAATATGTAATAGAATACATACAACACAACACATGGTAATACAATTTAAGAATTTAAAGTGAGTTAGGAAATACCATTTTTGAAATATTGTATTTGAATACATCATTTTATTAGAAGGATTTTAAGTAACATAGTTTCAAGGGACCCAAAAAAAAAAAAAAGGAAAGAAAACTACCCCTTTTTAATTCAGTGTATAATTCTCTATAATGATATAAATAAAATGCGAAATCGTCTATTCATCATGTAAAAACAATGTTTTTAAAACCATCCGGTGAAAGTAGGTACAAATGAATAATTAGACTTCGTAAATGGCATTAAGCCTAATATACTCCAAAAATCTAACGTTTCCAGATTACAATAAAACTAATACTACATTGGAGTAAATTCATGAATAAAAAACAAACATTGTCATAAGATAAAGTTCAAATAATTCCAAATAATAAAACTTGCGATCATACTTATCTTTAGTTAATTAATTTTTTTTATAATAAATACCAACAAATCTTAGGATTAAAAATCCTAACAAATTTAAATGAGTATTAAGAATTCATGCATCAACAATGGACTAAAATGTGAAAATAAAATGTTGATGATTAAATGCTTTAAACCAAATATTCATTTTTTAAAGAGGCTTATAAGTGACTTTCATTTCTCTTTATTGAGATTTGCTTTAACGTATAATATGTTACATTATATTTCAAGTTAACATTTTCGAATGAATATTTAGCTAATTGTCCCCATTAATGTAGATCTGCATATATATATATATATATATATATGTATATGTATATTGCATTACATGGTATTGTAATGAGGAAGGCTATTAATGTTTTAAAATACCGCTTAGCATAACTCACTAATAAAAGACGGATGTCTTAGCAATGACGGATTTAGGTGTGATCAAGGAGGCTACAGCCACTGAAATTTTTTCTTTTGATTTTACCTTAAAAACTCAAGATTTTCTTACTTTACCCCCCCTATTAAAACTAAAAATTCCTTATTGTCCCTATTAATTCTTTATCCTTTAATTTTAATACTTTAACGTTATTTATTAAAAAAAAAAAAAAAAAGTGACCGCCCTCACTAGATAATGTGTCGACTTCACTACTATATCTCACAACGTATATCCCATATATAAGACGTAACATTTATTTGCGATAGTGTATAACTTCAGTAGTGTCCCAACTATTTTTCTATAGATATAAAAAGATGATGCTTTAATGAGATATAAAATGTGAAACCTTTGATCTGGGATATCATTCTTCCATTAGCGACCATACTACTGTCATTTTAATTTGTAATATAATTTTTTTTTGGTTAATATATAAAACCACAAATGTTTGTGTTTAATATTTAAGATGCAATAGTAAGTGTAGAGCTTATAGTTTTATAATTCCGTTAGTCCCACAATGCGAATTCTTTTTCCTTGTCCAAGATCTTTTTATCAGAGAAAAAAAAAAGAAAAAGAAAAAGAAAGGAACATGAAAGGGACAGAACCTTTGCTTTGCCCCCCCGACAAGACTACCACATTGGAGAAATTAAAGCATATCTTATTTAAAGCCTTCAAACAACCCAAAGAGAAAGACTTTATATATATAATATATATATATATAAGAAAGACTTATACCAAAACCCAAAGAAAGCAATCTAATATATATATATATATAGAGAGAGAGAGAGAGAGAGAGAGAGAATAACCATTTCCAAAAGAAAACATATGAAGCATATTGCATCCTCAAGACTTTCTCTCTCTTTTAAAGTACCCTCCCATATCTAATATCTACATATATATAGCCACAACTTTGGTTTTGCCCATCATAAATATTTGAACCCCAAAATCCATTTGAAACAAAAGAGAACAAATAAGCAAGTTTTTTTTTTCCCCTTTAATTTTGGTCCCCTTTCTATTTTTATTAGAAGGCAGAGATAATGGATGCAAAACCGGATACAAAGCAAGGTAGCACCGGTGCAAATAGTCGCGAGATCGAAGAGTTCGATCCACCATTCGAATTGGTCAAGGAAGACAGCAACGAAATGTTCTTGTCTTTTTACCTGGTAATTAATATTGTTTGTATTGACATAATTCCTCTTATATTAGTTGTTCTCTCTTATATATATATATATTTTTAAATTACATATTTCCTCCTTTTGTTGGTATTTTCATTATGTTCGACCTAATTCTGAATATGAATCAACATTGTCTAAGTATTAGTTTTGTTCTTTTGTCGAGTAATAATGACAGTTTTGTAATTTTCTTTCTATTTTTTTTTTCAACCATCCCCTTTCGAGTTAACTTTGATATCTAAGATTTTAGTTTGTTTTTTTATTCCATTTTTTATGACTAATTAAAATTCTAATATCAATTTTATTCGATTAAACACTTTCAAAAATATAATTCTAAGTATTAATCGAAAGTCTATATTGGTTTTTATTTTTCTCTTTTTCTACTAAACAATGTCAAACGGTTCTTTTTTATGATACATGTTTTAGCTCAGTATTAAAATATTATTCACACAAAAAGTGATTGTAATATATGATTTACCATGCGTGGGATCACCAAATTTAATGTAGGGTTTCAAAAGGACAGACTGAAAATACAAATAACCTCATCTGAAAAGCTGAGGATAACCGGAGAACGTCCGATCGGCCACAACAAATGGCGCCATTTCATGAAGGAATTCCCGCTCGCACCGGACAGAGACACCAACCGGATCTCCGCCAAATTCGAAGGCGGAATTCTCTACGTCAAGCTTCCTAAACTCATCCCTGTTCCTCAAGCTCCCAAAGCTGTAGATCCTCCTGAATCAAAGAAGGAAAATACTAAACCTAAACCTAAACCAGCCCCGGAACCGGCCGCAGAGCTTGTCGAACCGTCGAAAAAGAGCACTACTCCTAAAGCTGCTGATGATGATAAGTTAGCTCCACCAAAACAGCAACAACAGCAACAGCAACAGCAACAAAAACAAGCTCCGACGACGACGAAGCCCACGCCTCCGGTGGAGAAGCCTCAGACCGGTCCCAAAACCAAGGATGATAATCAACAACAAGCGAAAACCGCCATTGATGCTGATCAGAAAAAGGATATCAAGGATGTACCCAACAATACTCTGGAGAAGAAGACTGCTGCTGATGCTGCTGCTGAGTTGTTTGTACCCGATTCGGGCAAGGCTTCGGAGAAGACCACGCCGGACAAGGCAGAGAAGAAGGCGGCACAGCCGCCACCGGAGAGCGGTCCTACTAAACCGGAGAAAAAGGCGGTACTTCCGGATGGAGCAGAGTCAGCAAATAACAAGGATGGGGAGAAGAAGAGCACTACTGCCACTGAAGTCATTGACAGATCTGCAGGTAATAAATCGGAAGGCCAAAAAAAGGGGATTTTCTCGGGCTTATCGGGGAACTTGTCGAAGTCGATTCCGAGGACATTGGTTAACGTGGTGATAGCCTCTTTGATTCTTGTGGTACTAGGGTTTTATGTGAAGAACGCTGTCAGGTTTTATGAACGGTCCAACAGCTCAGCTGAGCTATAAATTTGGTTGCATGTAGAAGTACGCGCACGTACGTAACATGTTATGTTAGCATGCACAGCATGCACGTACATAGACTTTGCATGAGAGGTTGATTAATAATGGGGGGTTTGCTTTATAGAAGGTTGTTTTATGTGAAATTTATTTTTTAAGTTATTTTACTCTATATATTATGTGTAATTCACTTTTAATGATATATTTGAATTGAAATAAATGGTGTTATTTGTTGTGAGGTTTTAATTTGATTTTGTTATGATTATACTTTGATTTCACTTCTAATGATATTTGATTTAAATAATTGTTGTTCGGTTTTAATTCTCATCTTGAATTTGTTATGTTATACCTTTTTTTTTTTTTTTGGTTATGTTATTCTAATTTTTTGTTATGTTTTTTTTTTTTTTGGTAGCTATGATTTTGTTTTGTTATATATAACAAAAGGAGAAATTTAAGTCTCGTTTTTTCAGTTTTGTATTCTCCATATATTTCTTTTAGAATTAGGTCCCTCTTAATCTGATTTTAAACTGAGTAATGAACTGCTCGTAATTGATATTTTTTTCGTTGCCCTAGTTTCATCTCCTCCAATATATTCTTTCCACTCTTTTCTCTTCTCCGAATTTCCTAGATGTAAATTAATGCTGGCAACATCCAAAGGTTTCGTGGCTTAGTTCATCTCAAGATCAGGAAATTAATTCTGATTCCACCATCCTCCCCGAGCACCGTGATCGATGGCCATAACTTCTTCAATTCGTTTGAGGAAGCTAAGATCCGGTGGTGAGCTTATTTTGAGGACGGAGATCGAAGTCAGAACAAGTTGAGTCAGCTGCGTTAGCCAAATTCGGTATTAGACCAATGTTTAGAAGTTAAAGGCCTTTATTGATCTTCTAAGATCCAGGAATTCACAATCTAAAACATTAAGTACAAATAATTACAGGCATTATATGAAATATCAACTTTCTCTATTAAATGTAAAAAACTATTGCTCCTGAAAAGGGCTACGGCAATGACCACTTCTCACCGACAAGCCACTTTTTTTCAAATTAATGAATGTGAATTAATTATTCTGATTCGATCATAAATTTGAACAGTAAATTCAAATATTTGTAAGAGAAAATAATATCGAAAGAAGAGGTGTTATTTTTTTTTAATTGCGTTTTAAACCTATGATCTAAGGGGGATTAAGTCATTTGGACTTTTTGGACACTCTAGTGTGAGCATTTTCGTTTCTTCAATTTTTCCTTGTAAATTTGATATTTGCCTTTGTGCTTCCGTTGATTCTTCTGTCTGGTTTCTAAGGTGTTCTGGACATTATGTGCTTATAGTAATACAAATGAGCACGTTTATTTTGGCTGAAAACTATTAAAACGTTAATACTGTACAGTAACAGAGTCAACCTTTTACTTGTGTATCTTATTTTTTGGAAAAAAAAAAATAACATAAAAAATATATTTAAAAAAATTATGCAACCTATATTTTTCAAGAACTACGTACTAAACACATATTGAGAATTTTATGGTAAAATAAGAAAAAAATTTTAATCAAAAGGTCTACGCTATCTTGAACCATCATATAAATATATATATATATATATATATAAACTCTAACGTTTATAATTTTAACTAAATCTAATATTTAAAAATTTACATTAATGTAAAAATATCTTACCTTAGAAAGCTCACATATATAAATATATATAAAAACACATAAATGAATTAGGTTTTTTTTATTAAAAAAAATTGTAGAGATAAAAAATATGAAACGTAAAGATTAGTGGGGCAGTATAAAAAGAGTATAAAGTCTCAATGGGGACAATATATAAAGAAGTCACATGTTTGTTTACGGACTCAAATTCAATTTTCATTAATTCAATGGGGGCAATTCCTGATTATGAGCAATGTTTGGATTATAATTTTTTAAACGTTGCTAATCCGCTATATTGACACGGGTCACATGTTGATTTCACAACCTGACTTACGCTAATGACCTGTGATCATCCAGTGGATGACTCCACACATTAGCGCCAATGAGGACCAATGATCACCCGCCATTTCAATTAGTGAACTTAGCGGATTACTTCTTGTTTACTCTGATGATCAGTGATCGCTTGTTGACTTTGCGGACAACATAGGTCTCAGTGGCACTAAGTAACCGATGACGTAATGATAGAGTCAGAAAATTTTATGAGTGAAAGATAATTTTTATTAGATTGGTGGACAATAAATGTTATAAAAAGTGATAAAATATGAAAATAAAAGAGTCTCGAAGTGATCAACTTTGTCGTGCTGTTTCTTTGCTCCTTTTTTCTTTTTTTGTGTGTTTTTCATTTATGATTAAATTGCACCAATACCTCTATGAACTTATTACATAATTGTAATTTACATACTAAATTTTTTATTTTGATAATTTTATATATTTTGAACTTACAAATTTACAGCAAACCACCTCAGTAAATAACAATATTAATTTTTTCATGGGATAGTTTATTATAGATTTGTAAATTTTTTGAATAAATTATCAAAATTAATAATTTAGTGGACAAATTATAACTATGCAATAAATTCATAGGATACGGGTGGAAAAAAACCTTTATTTAGGTGATCTCTCGAGTCCTGAGTACTCTTAAATTATGATTTTTTTTTTTTTGATAAATGCTCTCGAATTATGTCCTCTGCAGAAGATGTCGGTTGCATAAGTGCTGCTATACTTTTGGGTACCAGCAATTTGCAGGTCAAATCCAAACACAAATAAGCAAAGGTTAGGGCTACAGAACATGGTACTAGATTCATGAATACATGAAAATAAACTTAAAATTGAAGCAAGAAACTTCAAAGATAAGCCGGGGTCCACCCCCAAAGAAATTATTAGTAACTTTTTTTTTTCTTTTTTTTTTTTCAGAAATTATGGGGGGAAAAAAGTGTGACTGATTTTTGCCATCTCTATAATTTTTAACATTCAGTGATAAGCGTCCCAAAAAGTAGTGGGATATGAGTAGGGACGGAACTGGTTAAGGCTTGCAACGCTCTCGGGACCCGAGTTGTCGTTTGATTTTTTTTTCCCCCTTTTTTGCACCATTCAATTCATGAATATCCCCTAAATCTAATTTCTTTATTTACAGTTTTATCTTTAAATAAAATTATGTTAAAACCTATTAAAAATACACCTTCATAAATACCTATTGTTAACTATAAATAGAAATGTTAAAAGAAATAAAAGAGCATGCCCATGTTAGCTATAAGTTAGTGAAATAGTATTCTTAATTATAAAAATTAAAAAAAATTAAAAAAAAAAAAACAACAACTAACTACATTGTTTATCCTCATTTATCTTATAACCCTTTTTTTCCATCATAACTATTTCTTAAGAAATATGTATCGCTGTTTGAAATTCTTAACGGAGGTCCTAAAAAAAAAAAGAAAGAAAGAACAGAAAAGAAAGAGTGAAAAAATCTCATTACATACTAAAGCCGTATTTCTTTTATCTTTTATTAATTTCTGTATTTATATTCTTTTTAATTTGTTTGTTAGTATTTCATTGTCTATTGTTTGTGTATTTTTATAATTTGACCTTGCTTTGGGTTTTTAGTTTAGGTTATTGATGTATAAATAATTAGTCTTCAGTTTTTTCCCCCTTTTAGCTTCAATTGGATAGTTATTCATTTTTCATGACTTGTTAGTTCATCAAGATGGAAAAAGAATGCTCAAAATTTAATCATATGATACATGTTGGATTTTTTTTTTTTAACTTTTATTTATCTTTTTTAAGAAAACTTTTTTCTTTCTTTCTTTGTATCTTTTTTTTTTCTTTTTTTTTAAGACTTTTTTTTTCTTTTTTGAAAATGGGAAAATGTTTTTATTTATTAGATTTATAATTTTTTTATAAACAAATAATACAAAATCAAAGTGAGATGGGCATTAGGAATAATGTAAAAATATCTAGAAGAACATATCTTTTTGAATCTTAATAAAAGAAAAATTAATTGATTGAGAATATCTACAAATTAGATGGGTATGAATATAATCATCCATTCTAAAATAATTACTTTAGCCCCCATTTTCTTGTTTTCCCCCCTGGAATTATTTACGTCTAAATGTTATATGTTGAATGTTCTAAAAGACTTCATTTATTCTCTTAATTTTGATCCAAAATTTATCATTAATTCCCTTGATTTTAATCTTTTAAGAGTGGATAAGAATCTTAAGATTATCTAATTTGATAGATATCTTATATTTTAAAACGTGACTGTTTAAAAAAAAAAAAAAAAGTGACCTTGCAACACTTTAAAAAAAATTTCTTAATTTTTGAAATTATAGTTATTTCAACTATAGCATCAAACTGTCCCTAAAAAATCTAGCATTAAAATTGACAAATTTTTTTTTTTTTTTTTTAACTCAGAATTGAGGAGATTCAAACTCTTTTATCTTATAAAAGAGTATCTGCAACTACAATTGAAGAACTTTTTAGTAGGACAAGAGAGAGAGAGAGAACCTGTGCTGATTAATGTAGTTATGAACAGTCACAATCTGTTGTATTTTACTTAATTCGTATATAATGATCTATTAAAAAATTGTTTCTTATCAATTCGGCTTATTAATAATCTTTCATAGAATAATTCTTAACAAGCAAGAACATCAGCATAAAAGATGTAGGTATGGCAACTTACGGGGACTTGTGGCCATCTTGTATTTGATTTAACCTGGTTTCAGTATTGACTTTGTTTGTTACTATTTTAAAGTACACGTTTGTACCTGTTAAATTTCTTATATCTTTTATTCTGATAGAAATCCTTAAAAGAGTTATATTTAAAAAGGAAAGAGAGGTCTACAAATGGGCACATTTGAAAAAAAAAAAAAAAAAGGTTCATATAAGAGATTAAAAGAAAAAATATATATCAAGATCACATTTAATAAAATACTATCTTACAAACTTCTACGGAAAACTTTTTCAAAGAAAAATTAGTTTAATAGTGACAAAAAAGAGAAAAAAAAAAAAAAAACATTTCAAGTCAGAATACAAATATAAGGAAGAAGCAAAAAAAAAAAAAAAAAAAAAAAAAAAAAGGATCAGAATGAAAGGAATAAAATTTGGGAGGAATGAAAAAAAAAAAAAAAAAAAGAAATCAAGAGAATTACCTAAATCTACAAACTTAAAAAAAAAAAAAAAAAAAAAAAAAAAAAAAAAAAAAAAGAAGTGCCCATTAAAACATATGTTTCAACCAAAACGTGTGTTTTATTTGAAAAAGGAATGAAGGAGTCGAAGGCCTTTGAGCCTCCTGTTACATCGTTAGAAGTTAGATTATAGGACTTGTTTGATTCATTCAATCTTTTATTATTCTTTCATGTACTTAGAAGAATATGAATATAGACATAAATAAGAAGACATATAAATAAAATCTTTTACATATATGGTCATTTTCTGTTAATCTTTTGAACTCATAAAAACTCATGCTTTCCCTCTAAATTTTAAATTTAGTCTTAATTAACTCATTTATTTAAATTTTCACTAAAACAAATAAGTAGGTTTAACCACGGTCATGTAATATTTCTTTTTATTTGTTTCTATTTGCAATATTTGGTTATCTTATGGAATTGTGTGTGTTATAACTCATATAATTTTTTTAAAAAAAAAATAAAAAACAAAAAGCAAATTCTAGTAGAACTGGTTAAAATTAGACTAATTCAAAATTAAATAGACATAATTAAGAGTTTTTAGAATTTATAATGTAGAATGAGAATGACCTTAAAAGAAAAAATGAGATTTGATCATAATTTAGATGTTCAGGAATAAGAATTTGGAAGATACATGATATATGGAGTTCAAATTGTGATGGTAGGAACTGGACTGCAAAGGGAACTACGTATTGTTGACGTATTATAGTATGTGACAATTATTGTAATTATTATCATAAATATTAGGATTAATTACAAATATTCCCCATGAATTATAGACCTTGTGTTTGTAGAATTTATGCAAAAGGAGAGTAACCTTAAATTGATCTTGAAAAAATGGTATAGGTAGTTTTTTTTTTTTTTTTTTTTTCATGCCATAATCTTTTATTTTTATTTTTCTTTTCTTTTTCAAATAAAACATGAAGACGAAGCAGAAAGCATATTATATATTCTTTCATAAATGATTTTTTTATGTTATTAAAGATAGTTATTCTTGAATGCAAGTTTTTTTTTTATTTTTTTTTTTAAATTAATGAGAGTTAAATGAAAAAATAGTTGTAATATTCTAAGGTGATCATACTTCTCAGTGGTACTTGTAACTGGTAAAGAAGCATTTCTTAGCAAGTTTGCTTTAGACCCTTGGAAGGAAATATTAAAAAAGACAGCATAGTTCATTTTCAAATAACCAAACAACTAAAACGTCTTGTGAGCAAGTTCTTCAGGAAAATATGTATATGTATATGTATAAGCATAAGCTTCATATCAGTAAGTACTTATAGTTGGTAAACTGCAATCTGAACATAACAAGTTCGCTCAATCACTCGCTTTCGAGGATGATAACGTCGAAAGTAGAACCCGCACTCTGTCAATTGCCTTCTTCATTTGGGAACTCCAAGCTGACAGCCACCCACTTGTGATCACCAATGGGCATTACAGTGATGCCTTCAGGGAATGCATGATTTGGGAACTCTTGGTAGACCCTCACCTTGTTGCAAAGCAAGTAACTTGGCGCCACAGCATTAGTTTTGATCCTCGTGTCCGAGTTCAACACTGAAGAAGAGACATGGCTTTCTATAGGTGAAGAAGCTGCCAATTCAGAACGAGAAGATGATTTCTCGGTTTTGTCCATTTGGGATACCATTGCAGGAAATGACCCACTCTGCTCTGTGATTTGTAATGCATTGGATGATAATCCTTCTTCTGAATCTGCTTCAAAGACGTTGTCATGAAAGCATTAGTCAAAATTATGCGAGAGTCGGAGAGAAAATCTTGTAGAAACGATGTAAAGGAATTGATCGGAGATATATACTGTTCTTTTCTTTAACATCTTTCACATGGGTTTGAGCTGGATATGGAACCAATTGAGATTCATGTTCCAGTGAAGTACTAAATGCAGCAATCCGAGTCGATGCACCTGAAGATTGTAAGAGAATTTAACCTTGTCACCATATCATTCAGGAATATCTGAACTGTAAGTGAAAATATCATTCGTTTACGTTTAAAAGTATGTCGACTTACGTTTCATAAGAGCAACATAGGCAACCCTTGCAGCATCAAGCTCAGCCAGTTTCTTGGAATTTTCTGTCTTACCATGGAATACTTCTCCCTCCAATTCCACGGTAGACATAAATACTGGCTTGTGGGGGGGACCAACGTTCATAGTTTTATAAAACGGCATGCCGAAACCTTCTCCCTGTGCTAGCTCTTGCAAGAGATTCTTGTAAGTGCCAGATTCGCCCTGTATATTAGAACATATCAAATAAAAATTACATTTCTTTTTCGCCTACAAAATCACTTCCGTACAAAACAACTAAGTGAATTTGTAGTTTGTTTAGAGTGAAAGATGTTTACGCAAAAAAAAATGTCAATTAATATTTGATCGGTTTCATCATTTTGAAATTTTAAGACGAATCCAGACCAAACGACATTATGTAATTAACAACTGAGGCGTTAAAGAGAATGGAAAACAAGTTTAAAGAACTTGCCTTCTGATAGTTTTCTACTAACAAGGACATTAAGGCGGCCTGCGCTGCAGCATTCTCTGCTTCCTTCGAGGAGTTGAAGAATTTCAGGCTCTCGAAGAAACGCTCACCAACTGTAACCTTAGCCTTAAAGCAAGAGGCACGAGTGCCTTCGCATTCATTAGTGTACAACGGCAATCCGAGCTTTCTCTGTTGAGCATACTTCTGCAGCTGGATCTTATATTGACAGTGGATATCTATATATACAACAGTTCAATGTCAATGTTCCAATTCTCATGCTAGAACCTAAAACTAACGCAATTTGTATGTCCTATATAAGTTTCCGCCGAGATCTAGGACAACTCGACATGTATACAATGAATATAAATATATACCAGGAATTCACAATGAAGAGACCAAATTGCATAACCAAAAAAATAAAAAGTGGTTAAATTTTATGATAATTTATTTAGCATATGGATATACTAGAGAAGCTTCATCTCTTCTGATTTTCTTTACCATCGATGACAGTCGCAGTCGCCACATCTGACTGATTCTTGAGACTCTGAGGTGTTTCTTCAACTTTCGGCCCTCGCTCATCCGGTTTAATGATTGGTATTGCGGGATCTGAGGAAAAATGAAAAAAGAGCGTAAAACTAAGGCTAGAAATTTAAGTAAATATTGTCCTTTGTTTTCCAATGTTCCCTGGAAAGCTAAAGCCACTAGTTAATTTCTAAGTCAATGTTTCAAACATAAAATAAGCATAATTTGATAATTTGAAAAAAAAAAAAAATTTATTGCCATTCATTAAGAAAAATGTATGGTTAGCCATAATATTATATAGGATCAAACTACTATAAAACAAAATTTCAAATGATGGACCAATTAAACTAGCAAGTACATGACTATTTTCAAGCAATTTTTGGTATGAGAAGTAAAGTACACTTTTCCCTGTCGAATACCGTCCAGACAGTCTATAAAATTCTCATTCATATTTTTACGGCCTTCTACTATTTGAAAGTGTGAAACACAATGGATTGGAAAAGGTCAGTTAACTCCATGTCAAAATCAGACGTTTTAAGAGATACGCAGTTTTTGGACGTATATAAAGTTCGAGTTAGTTACTGTTTCTCACAGCCGAGACATTCGAGCTGACATCAAGATTCAGAGAACTTTCTTCAGTTACAGGTCCTCTAGCAGCAGGTTCAGAGCCTGTCAGTGATCAATCAGGATTGGAGTCGTTCATCTTCTCCCAAAACCTCACAAATAATACTCTAAGGTCCTTCTAATAAGAGTGAGTGACAAATTGGTTCTGTTTTCTTTGAAATTCATGAACAGATAGGTGCGAAAACCATTAAAATAAAACAAGAGTTCATTTTAAAAAAAAAAAAAAGAAAGAAAGAAAGAAAGAAAGAAAAGAATCTAGACACGACAAAGAATTCAAATCTTGATCATGAAGAAAACACATAATTTGAAATTTCAACCAAGACATCATCCACCTCATAACAAATTCATTTGAATCCAAACCAACCTGTATTTAAATTGCAAACCATATCGGTCATAATATCGAATGTCCGGTCCTAAATATGGTCTATATGTACATATATATATATATAAATATATATTTTTCTTACTAATACAAACAGCCATTTAACTGGTATTTTCCCAAAAAAAAAAAACAAAAACAAATGAGCAGAGTTACAAATGACAAAGAAAGACATATACACACATATTTATATAGATATATAGTACCTGAAGAAGTAGTGAGAGTTGAAGTAGTAGTTGGAGGAGGAGAATTGGTGAAGTGAAGGAAAGCAAGCATGGCGACATGGTTGTGGGCAAGTTTGGAGGATTTGCAGGGAATGAGGGAGTCAAAGGAGGAGGAGTTGACAGTGACGGAGGCTCCGAAGCGAGGGTCGTGGTCTGGCCCGCATTTCATGCTACTGTATTTTGGCATTCCCCATTTTCTCTTCTGGCACAACTCTTGCAACTTTGCCTTGTACATGTTCTCTCTCTCTCCTATAGTTCTCTCTCTTCAAGATGAAGAAGAAGAAGGAGAGGAAGATGAAATGAAAGTGGATAGGAGGGTTTGAAAGAATATTTACTTACTTGCACACATACACAGAGAAGGACAGAGCTTCTCAAAGGACAGGAAATGATTCCTGCATGCTGTACTTTTTTCTCTCCTTTTTCTTTTTTAATCCAAATTCCATGAGTTTCTAAAATTGCTTGTTTATCACCATTCTTGAATTATAAAACATATCATGTTAAACGTGATCCTGGTCGTATATTTTCTTTTTCTTAAATAATAATAATAATAATAAACAAACAAGCAAACAAACCTCCTTGAATATTATGGGGTTAAAATTGTTGCTTCTTTTGCATGTGTGAACCAGGACTCAAAAAAATCAAAGCTACCTAAATTCATCACTGAGATGAAGTGATTTAGAACACAATAAAAAAAAAAAAGCAAAAATAAATACTTAAAGAGAAATTAAGACTAAGAAAAACCAAACCAAACTAATTTCTAAAACATATTAACAAGGCTAAGTTAGAAGATTATGAACTCTAATTTTGTACTTTCATTAGTTTAATAGAAACTACCATTTAACCTTTTATCTGCAGTATATGTAAATGCTTATTTTCAACGATAATGCAGAAGAAACATCAACATCTCCATCATTTTCAAAATCTAAAATCAAGAGAAGCACATATATGAGTTTTTTTTTTTTTTTTTAATTTCCTTGGAAAATGTATTTTCATAGTATAGTGAATCCCGGCCTTCTTTGAAACCAAGATTTTTGCAAAGACCACCACCAAAAACTAAACAAATTTAAAAAATAAAAAATAAAAAGGGTAATTTTACTACATCTCTAAAAACAAAATCCACCCTATAACAAAAACCTAAACTTCGGGAATTCACTTTGAAGAAGATAACCCTCCCAACAAGATAATGGAATCGGAAGAAAATTCTTAGATAGAATTCAGAGATCTAAAACCAGCTATACTAACATTCCCTATACATTGTAAACCTATGCAGAACCAAAAAGGCCCCAGTCATTGACTTTGAAGGTAGAGACGGCAAGTTTGAAGACCTCAGACATAGGCATACATCCAGACTGTGCCGCAGGAACAGCAAAACCGGCCCCCACCGTGCTAGCACTTTCACTCAAGGGACTGCAACCGCAACGAAAGAATGCAAGTGTATCAGAAATTAGAATAGCAACAAATTATCTTTGTCAAAAGAAAAGGGCAAAGATATTCCTTTCTATTCAGTGGTTCCATAAACGAGCAAGTAAAAATGTATGCAGAGCTTACTCACTGGGTTTTCGATGAAAACACAGATCATATGTAGCTATTTGGTTATAAAAGTATCACCAATAACATCATTCGCGAACAAAAACCAAAATCCATTAGCAACAAAAGCTCCTTAGACTTACTTTATGTGAATTGGCTCGTATCCGGTAACTAGCATGTCTGTATTAACAGCTTTGAGACGCAAATTTGCCACATAAACCTGAGAGAAAAGCAATTAAACACGTTCAACACATTGAAACAAAATGGTAAGCGAGAGAGTAGAGAGGAAAAGGAAAGGAACATACTCTCACAACATTCTGTGCTTCCCTTCCTTGCCGCCCTTTGGAGATGGCCTACGTTTGAGAAACCAAAATTAAAGATATAAGTGAGATCCCAAGAAAGATGATACAGCTTAACAATAATAGTCTTCATTGGCAATTCAATTAACATAGTTTAATATTCAAGTAGAGAACAAAACTACCAGGTGAGCTTGAAATCAGAATCAGCTAGAATTATAGATGATGATTACTAGGATTTCAAATGTGCTAAATCAGAACTAACAGGCCAACAAAAACATTTAGAAACATAAAAGATAAACATGGGATATACCATTTGGCCAACTGCAGTTGTAACAACAGCGGGTATATTTCTATAAGACAATCCAGGGGCCTCAATCACTCCTGACTGTTCAATCACCTGAAGTAAATTTGACGAAAACGAGTCCTTAGAACAATAGCTAGAATCACACATTGAACTACTAAATGGAATTTACAGGAGACAGGAATACCGCAACAAAAATTTTTAAAGAATGAAGTTGAAAACCGTCATATATCTCAAATAAAATTAAGCTACAAAGAGTTATACTATGGGAAGAAAACAAAACAATCTAACTTGATCTGTACCAACCCCATAAAACAACTTCAGCAGGGAAAAAAGACAACAAGCACGACAACGACAATGACAGAAACTCCATATCATGCTATCTACTTTCTAAGGACAATGTCAAGATTATAACAACTCGACCACATTGGCATTGTCATCCTGTACCAACCCCATAGAACAACTTCAGCAGGGGAAAAAAAGACAACAATAATGACAACGACAATGAAAGAAACTCCATATTATGTTATCTACTTTTTAAGGAACAAAGTCAAGATTATAACAACCCGACCACATTGGCATTGTCACCCATTTATTCGCAATTGCTAGTTAACAGCCTTTCCTTCATAAAGGGACATTCTATTTAAACTGTATATCTAGTAATCCTGGAGGAAACAGGAATAAAAATTGAATAAAATAAAAATAGAATGTTTTTATGCCTTATATAAAGGAATATACTAGTCCTTAACTACAATCTAAACAAAGAAAAGGAAAACACTTTATTACTAAGCCAGCATGAAGAAAAAGTAGCCAAAAATCAATTACCACACTTCCTTCGGCATCTTGTTCATTGGCAAGGTCTTGAAGGAACCACGTAGCACTACCATTATCGCCAACTTCATGCTTTAACTCCAACAGCTCAAATATCAAACTCTCATCCCGGGCAGGGTCCACAAACACCTCCTGTGAAACCCATCAAGTTAATACAAACATATATTTGGGTTTTCGGCGTTGTTAATCACTAAACTATTAGCATCGCGACAATTTATCCTTCATCTTTGTTTCTCCCGATAAGTCCTTGAACTTTTTTCTTTTTTTCCTCTCTCAAGTTTTGATCCTTGGCGAATTGATTAATTTATACAATTTAATGGAGAAAATCGCACGTCCTTTTTTATATATCACTTCAAACTCTGTAAAACTAGTCATATAAGTTGCAACAGGTTATGTTTGGTGCCTGTAAATACCCTAAAAAATTAGAACATTTCACAATAGGACCAAAACTATACAAAGTTCAGGGACTAATTGGCCAAATACAAAACAATATATACATATATATCTATATATATATATATATATATATAACTACAATGCAACAATGTTTGTGTGTGTGTGTCATTGCCCAGAGGACTAGAAGTGATACCAACCTGGTGATCAGGAACTTGTCGAATATCACTCACGTCCTGTGAAATTTAAGCAGCACCCAAAATATTTCTCATCAAATAGAAGACAGATATTAAATAAATATATTTAAAAAAAAAAAAAAAAGGAAAATAAAACCAAAATGGAATCTGGTGAAAATAGGAAAACGGCGAACCTGAAACCGGAGAGGGAAAGTGGTGGATATAGCACCGCCGAACAAGGGACGCTCAGTGCAGAAATCTTCAGGCATTTTTGGCCAACCAAACTCCCAAAAAAAAATCAAAAATTAAAAATACCCTTTTAATCCTGAAAGGCAAGAATCGGCCAGTTAGAAAGAAAAACTTGAAGGAACAAAGCGAATAAGAATTCTCAAAAGGAATTGAAGGAGAAGAAGGAGAACAACAGCATATGAAACTGAATGGAATCATACACTTACGAAGGAGAGAATGACGAGAAAATTCTGGGACAGAGCACTAGAGCAGTGTTGTTGTTACTGGTAAATATTACGGTGTTCTAGAGAGAGAGAGAGTTTATGAGGGCTCCATGGCGTATATTTGAAGCCATGTCTGCTTGGTGTCATCTTCCGGAATGTTTTTACGCAAATGAAAAAGGGAACGTTAAATAAATGGATAAGGAAATTGGTGCGTTTGATGATCGAGTTAAATTTTAAATAAAATTAAAATTTTAGATTAAAGTTAGTTGAATTTTTAAATATTAATAATAATTTTTGTTGATTTTTTTATAAAAAGATAAAAAATTAATTATAAAATATAATATAAATTAAATTAAGCTTAAATACTAAATGTAGGATTAATTTTTTAAAAAGTTTTGGATTTTTTTTTTCAGAACTTCTTTTGCTAAAATTATCCCCCAAAAAAAAATTTATGTTTTACTGAACTTTTGAACTATTTTATGATTGATTAATATTAATGCTCAAATATTCGTCATTATTAAGGCTGTTTATTTTTATCTTAAAAACATATAATAACTTTATCATTGGAGGATTTTCCACTCACTTTTGAAAAGATAAAATAAATGACCTCATCAGTGTTAATCCCCCTGTTTTCTTTTACTTTCTCTTTTCTTTCTAACCAAACAATCGAACTTTTTATCATTTTTCATCCTCTTTTTGTTCATCCCACATGCTTCCTCCCTCTTTTCCACCAAACTATACAAAACATGGCATTTGGTTCAAGTAGTGTTCCAAACAAGTAATTAATTCATGTAATTTGATGCGATAGAAAACAACAAAAACAAAAACAAACTCTCAGTCTCACTAGTCATTATTCCACAATTTGAATTTCCATTGCTTTCAATCTTAGGCTGCACCATTTTTAAGATTTTTTCATTGAGAAGTTAAGAGAGTAGGAAAAAAACGAGTCTGAGAGACATGAGATTTTCTTTGTAAACTTGTTCGTTTATTACAATGAAATATTAATGGCTAATAAATGCATTCATATATGCCCAACCCCACTTTTTTTTTTTTTCACTTTTTAATCGCCACGGCACAATTTGATTTGATTATTCCACCTTCCATTCTCTTGCCCCATTTCTGTATGCACTCATACTCGAATAAGCAGAAACAAGCAAGAAAGAGAGAGAGAGAGAGAAAGAAAGAGCAAAGAGACGAGGGCTTATCGTAAATGAGTCATCCCAAAAAGAGAAAACAGAGCCCCGTCAGAGCGTATAGAAAAACTTCTGCAGACATAAACATTCCCCTTACAAACGTCAATACCAGATCACCGATCTCACTTATTGTTATCAAGAACGCAGCGAATATGCTCACTTGGCAAGCTGGGACCGCAGTAGCTTCGCTGCCGCAACCATGTTGCTGAGCGCAGGCTTCACCTCCGCATATTTTCTGGTCTTCAGGCCGCAGTCTGGGTTGACCCAGAGGATGTTGCTCTCGAGGACAGCGAGCATTTTGTTGATTCTGTCTGCGATTTCCTCCGTGGGCGGGATCCTTGGAGAGTGGATGTCATACACACCGGGGCCAATGCCAGCACCATATTTGACACCCTCACGGAACACAGAAAGGAGCTTCTCATCAGACCTGGAGTTCTCGATCGTGATCACGTCCGCATCCATGTCAATGATGGAGTGGATGATATCGTTGAAATGGGAATAACACATGTGTGTATGAATCTGTCAAAGAAAAGAACACAGTCAGGGTGGACGTAAATTCAACATCAATTCAACCCACAACCTATTAAACACAGTGCACATACACAAAAAAAAGAAGGTTGGACAAGTTTACAGAACCTGTGTAGTGTCTTGGACGCCGCAGTTTGTGATTCTGAAAGAGTGAACAGCCCATTCAAGATAGAAAGCCTCCTCGGACTTCCTCAGTGGTAGACCCTCTCTCAAGGCAGCCTCGTCAATCTGGATAACAGTGATACCAGCTCTCTCAAGATCCTCAACTTCATCCTTGATCGCCAAAGCAATCTGATAGCAGGTCTCAGACCTAAAGAGAACGGACATTTTATAAGGGGAGCAAAAATAGCCATTACCATATACATGATGAATTGACAGATGGTTTCTTTTATACCTTGGCTGATCATTTCTGACAAATGACCAGTTCAGAATGGTAACAGGACCAGTGAGCATTCCTTTCATCGGTCGCTTGGTCGTACCCTGAGCATATGAAGACCAGAAGACAGTCATGGGCTTGGGCCGACTGACATCACCATAGATGATGGGTGGCTTGACACAACGCGACCCATAGGATTGGACCCATCCATTGACAGTGAAGGCAAAGCCAGATAATTGCTCTCCAAAGTATTCAACCATGTCGTTCCTCTGATTCACAACGCAGCAACAATAAAGACTTTCATACTAAATCACATTTGTAACTAATAAGTTTGTCATATATTTGAATGCAGGTTTGAGTTGGTTCATTCTTACCTCTGGCTCTCCATGTACCAAAACGTCAATGTCCAGCTCTTCTTGGAGCTTAACCACTTTGTTTATTTCCTTCTTAATTGCTTTAACATATTCTTCCTCAGAGATTCTAAAACATTAGAAAAATACGATGTCGGTTAATTTAGACTCTAAGGAAATGCTTCTGAGTTTAAAATAAAATGATAGCAAAAACCAGAAAGCACACTTTTTAGCCTTGTATTCACGGCGGACTCTTCTAAGATCAATGGTCTGAGGGAAGGATCCGATTGTGGTGGTCGGAAGAACAGGAAGGTTCAACTTCTTCTGCTGCGCATCCAACCTGGCACTCACATTCGTGGCTCGGCGGTGGTCAGAGCCCTTCAAACCAGCAGCCTACGCGAACAAGAATCATGGTCCCAGGTAAGAGAAAGTTAAATCAGTGCATGCCATTTTAAACATCATATGTTAAAAAAAAAAAAAAGAAGGAAGCATGTTTTTAATCTCCAACGATGACTTACAGCTTTCTGGACAGCCTCATTTGTCACCCTAGGGGAGGATCTTCTTGAGGCCTGAGCTGCAGCGTTGGCAGAGAAGAAAGCCTGCAGACAGAAATGAAATGAGAAGCTGTAACATATTCCTAGCATCATAACAAGATTATGATGGAGGCTATTGTAAAGAGCATGATGCAACCAGAGAGCATCATTTATCTTTATACCGCAAAAAAAAGGGGAAAAAAATGACAAGAACAAACAAACGGCCTTTCTTCTGTTTTAGTGTGTGGGGGGCATGTGAAAGTTTCTAACGAGTATCTATTGTACATGTATATTTATTTATTTTTCACCAAGTAAAGTTTACAACTACAACAACCAAACAAACAAACAAACAACCTTTCTTCTGTTATAGGGTGTGGGGGGCGTGTGAAAGTTTCGAACGAGTAAATATGTTACCTGTGTATTCATTTATTTTTCACCAAGTAAAGTATACATGTGTTGATGCTGAAGCCAAACGATAGATTTCTATTCGTTAAATATCAGAATCAATTATATGGAGTGTTCAGATTCTTAGAAACTGTCCAACAACAGTTCACATAAGTAAACACCAATATCGAAATACTTCACAGACTCAAAACTATGTAATTCAAAAGCCACATCTTACTTATTCTTTTTCTCAATCTGACCAAAAAATTAAAAAAAGAACACCAAACATAATAAAAGAGTAGTGGGGCTGTACCTCATCCTTTTGTCCAACCAGAGCTTTAGCCAAGGCATTTACTTCAACTACTTTTTGAGCAGCAAATGCAAGCCATGACTTGATCTCTTTATCTAACTTGGTCTCGTTAACGAGATCAACCGCAGTGTGGAGAAGAGAGCAGGATGTAGAGACAACAAGCTTGTCTGCAGAACGTAACAGCAAGGGAAAAATACTCAAAATTCTGGCACAAACATTAAGTCACAACACAATAATCTTAAATAATCAACACCTTTGCCAACAATCCCCTCAAGAGCCTCCAAAGTGCTGAGGGAAGATGCAAGATCATTGGCCCAGATATTCCGTCCATCAACCACCCCAGCAAATAAGTACTTTCCAGAAGGAAATCCACCCTTGATCAAATCAAGGGTCTTTGTTCCTCGGACCAGGTCAAAAGTATACCCAGCAACACCCTTCAAAGAGGTCAGTGTTTTAAATGCTGCAGCAGTAATGTCCGCAAAGTATGTTGCAATCAAAACATTCAATCCAGACAGAGATGGCTCGAGTTCGGAGTAGGCATGAGTGAATGCTTGCAATTGGTGAGCATCAAGATCCTTCACAAGAGTTGGCTCGTCAAACTGGATCCAGTCAGCCCCAGCAGCTTTTAACTCGGCCACCACCTCCCTAATAGAATGCACCATTGGTGAGTTATCGAATGGAAATTAATATATAAACAAATAATCTCTACTAAATACCTCAAGTTCTTACTTGTAGATGGGAAGAACATTGCCAATGAGGGACAAGAGGGAAAATGACTTTTCAACTCCCTTTGCTGGTTTTGAAAGCAACAAATACGATACTGGGCCAACAAGTACTGGTACAGTATGAACCCCAAGCTGCAGCCAGAATATAAACATAAGGCAATACCAATTTAGGAAGAAAGGGACAACATACGCAGAGATTATAAAATAAGCAAAACAATAATTCATGGCAATTTCAACTGTAAGATATCCGTTAGGTTCAAAAACATCTCCGACCTTTGCAGTTTAGGAAAAGTTAGTAAATTCAAGAGAGTAATATTTCTTTCAGGATGTGACACATAATTTGTTTTAATCATCTTATATTCTGCTAGTACGGAAAAGAAATCCGGTCTAACAGAAAAAGAAAACTGGTCTGCCTAGTTAATTCAGTTCAGGCAAAACAGCAAGACTTGTGTGAGTTTCCACTCAAATTACCCTTGGATCTTACTTAGCACATGAAATCTGAATCGCCACGTGCAAGTCAGTCATAGGATTATTTAGCTACTATGTTCACAGAAGCAATATTACTTATCTTATGAACAGTAACGAGGGGTCATTGAGATTGATTATAAATGGATACAAAATCAATCTTACATTGCATATATACTCAAACTACTTCTATTTTTCCTTCATTTTTTTGACATAATGGCAACTGTGGCAGAGCTTGTCTCTGATTTCTGTAATTGAATTCCATTCACTTCTCTAACAATGAACCGTAATTTTGACAGACTTTCCTCTGGTTTCTTAAATTAATAAACAAATATACAGCATTAGAAACAGACTTTCCTCAGGTTTTCTAACAATGAACCGTAATTTTGACAGACTTTCCTCTGGTTTTCTTAAATTAATAAACAAATAAATAGCATTAAAAGACTCGTCTTAGAACTTCAGAATACTTACAGCTTTAGCCTCCTTAAATTCCTCGACCGCCTTATGTGATGCATAAGAAAACTTGATTTCTGGGCTCAACTCAGGGACAATGTAGTGGCTAAGGAAAAAAATACACCATTAATAAATTGTAAAAGCAACGTAAGCAAAATTTACAAGTAGCCTTGAAACATGACATGAATGACACTCACTAATTTGTATCAAAAAATTTTGTCATCTCCATGGCGGGAACCGTGGCATTTCCCCTAGCCATGGAAAAGTAGACATCAAAGCCAATCTCACCACCATTCCAACCGTATCTTGGGGGTACAGCTCCAAGCATAGCTGTGGTGTCCAACACCTGATCATAGTAGGAGAAGGTGTTGCTAGGAATATACTTGATCCCAGCTTCAGCCATCTGCTTCCAGATGGACGCCCTGAGATCTGCCGCCACATTCTGCAAATCTTCGGCGCTGCTCTTCCCATCCCAGAAAGATTCGAGGGCAAACTTCAATTCCCTTTTAGGTCCCACACGGGGATACCCAACTATGTGGGAAGCCATTGTTCTATTCCAGGAATATAAACCAAACAAAAATTTAGTCTTGAGTTCACTGAATCAACCTGAAACTTTAAAATAGCATTCAAAACCACCATTCCGTTGGCAATCCCACGAAGGCGCTCAAGTTGAGATAAATTACAAACAGAATGAATGATCCATTATACGAAATGTATGATAATGACCAAATAATGAACCCTACACTGTATCAAATTACTACAAACAACGAATCTACACTCTCAACACTGACTGTTCTGCTTGATATACACATCACAACTCAGAAAAACATAACATCAATTGAAAAAAAAAAAATACAGAGAAGTGACACAAAATATTGCTTAATGGAAATGAATGATGCATTTATGTGAATTGTATGTTAACAACCAAATAATGACATTCTAGACTCAGTAAAATGACTAGAAACAACGAATCTACACTCTCGAAACTGACTGTTCTGCTTGATATCCACATTACAACTCAGAATAACATAACATCAATTACTAAGAGAAGTGACGCGAAATATTGCAAAATGTAAATGGCCTTGGAGATTATACAATAAAAATTACCGGCCAGAAAGTTTCAGAGACACTAACAAACACAATAAACCTGAATAAACTTGAACCAAAAATTCCAGATTTTCCAGAGAAAGCAAATCGAGTAGACTCGAACATAGACCAAATAAGACAAACAGAAAATTAGCTTCACACACACACATCTATATAAATATATATATATATATATATTTATGCACACACATATATAAAAATACGTATACAGTACCAGATCCGAAACAACATCGCTATTCCAAACACACTCACCCACTCCATTTGTAACCTAGGACACGATCCAAACAAATTCTTAAAGATCCATTACAGGAAACGAAAATCCACTCAAGAAACTTCGAACACACTCACCGACTCCAATTGAAATCTAGGACACGATCCAAAAAAAATTCTTAAAAATCCATCACAAAGAAACGAAAATCCACTCAAGAAACCTCGAAAATCCAGATTTATCACATCAACAAACCAAATTACACTCACATAACTGAGAAACGAAACGAAACGAAAAAAGCTTAGGAAACGATGGAATCAGCAGGAGAAAACTCAACCAAAACCAGATCTCTACCATTCCAGTGTAGCGATTAGATTTGTTGCAACATTCACCAAGAAATCCACGAGAAAGTAGACAGAGAAAGAGAGGAGAGAGACAATACCTAGAAGAGAAGGAGAAGCGAGCGGAGGAGAGACGTGAAGGAGGGTGAGGAGGGCGAGACGAGAAGGAGAGTGCGATGGTGTTGAGAGAAGAGCTCAACGGCACGATTGTGAGGGAATGAAGAGAAAATTTGAGCATTTATACTAGTCTCCTGTCTGATCTCCTCCACCCGTTTCTCTCTGTCCCCCTCACTTTTTGGATCCGACAACTTTTTTTTCCCTTTTTTTTTTTAATAATTAATCTAAATTATACATGAATTTTTTGAAACACGACACTTTAGTATTTTAAAAAAATAAAACTCATATGGATAAAATGAGAAGCATTTTTTGTGTTTTTTTTAATGAAAATATATTTAAAAAGATGAAAATATCATTATCTATATCAATTAAAAAAGTTATAAAAAAAAAAGCTGAATTAAAAATCAAACTCAACCCCCTCTCTCCCTTTCTTCGGACTATGGTCGTCTATCCATCCCTACCCCCAGATCAGATGTCGAAACCCCCCCCCCCTCAGATCTGACACCAAACCCCTCTTCCCCAGATCCGACGTCGAATGCCGGAGACCACCCTCATCTTCTTCATCGTCGAGCCCCCACCTTCACCGATGAGCACAAACACCCCCCTCCCCCCACACAACCCAGATCCGGGTTTGCTAGGAGTGCCCCCCTAAGTCGTCTTCTCCGTCATTGGGCCCCCAACTCCCTTGACGACGACAAGCAGCAGACCTAGTGAGCCCAGAATGTCATATGTGTGTAGGGGAGACGGGGGTGCGACGGTCGGATATGGAGGATGTGGTGGACCTGTCTGCAAAGGTAGGTAGAAAGAGTGAGAAAGATAGAGCAAATAAGATGTGATGAGAGAATTTTATTTTTTTAAAATTAATTATTGTTAGATTACTGAAATATCCTTTCAAATTATATCACATGTATTCATGTGATTCATTCTGTTAGAAATTTAACGGATATGAACGGAAATAACCAAACCGCCACCTATTTAAAGAGTTTAGGACCAGCCTGGTAAAAAAAAAAAAGGACTAAAGTATCACTTTTTAAAGAGTTCAAGGCCCATTTAGACCAATTCCTCTTTTTTTAGATTATTTGGATAAGTGTGATTTTGGAAATTAGTGCAGTAGCGTTTTGTTATTTTCACCAAAAAAAAAAATCAAACTTTTTTTAGAGGAAAGAGGAAACTTTTTTAAACAAAAAAGAATTGAAATTTGTTGTTGTTGTTATTTTATTTTATTTTTTGTCCCAACATTAGTGCTATGATAATTTTACCATTGAATTTTTTTTTAATAAAATGAAATGAGTTATGGGAATAGAGGTTGGAATGTCCAGATAACTCCGAAGAGTTAGATGTCATTCTGCATGATATATGAATCCCTCGTGAAGTGGATTGTCCACCTACCTCGGTCAATATGGTAGTAACGACTCGAACCCAAACATTCACTAAGGAGAATGAGTGCCCCTACTAACCCACATAAGGGATGTTGGTATTTTACCATTGAACTTAATAAAACTAGGGGATCACCTATTTTTCTGTCTGTTTTTATTTGAAATTATGATAGAAGAGGTAAATTGAAGTTAAATTTAAAGTTCGAAAGACAAAGTGTGAGTTTTTAAAATTTAGAGAATAAAATGGGATTGAGCTTAAACTTCAAAAAACAAAGTGAGAATAATTCTAATATTCAGATATATAGATAAAAATAATATACAGGATTTTAAATTCAAATTCATTGATTGTAGTCTAATAACTAACACATGTCAATTAGAATGCCCCATGATTTTTTTTTTTAATGTAAGAATACACCTAAAACTTTTATTGGTTGGTTAATTGGATCCTTAACTTTTTAATTTGAACATTTAAAACCCTGATTATCAATCTTTAATTGATGTTTATTATCGATTGAACTTTTTATTTTTTATTTTTTATTTTTATATTTTTCAATCACGAATATATCTTATTGATATTACCACATGACAAACGCCCCTAAATCAAATCCATAAGTGAAAAGCTATTTTTTACTATAATATAATTCAAGAACTTTTACAAGACAAAATATTGTTACCATGTTAAACCCGACCCTAATACTAGTTTGAAAAACTATCATTTTAGTACCACCTTTGATTTCAAAGCTAGGAAAATTTAATATCGGATTTTGAGAAATATCACAAAAACAATTCAATTTGGGAATATTCTTCGGTAAGTAACTTGTGGTACCATTGCTAGGGATTAAAGGTATACATTTTTTTAATTGCTTGAAAGCATAATGTAGAGATATTGGGGTTGGTGAGCCTACCAACTGTTTGACATATTGAATAAGAAATATGACGAAATCAAAATGATAATTTTACGTAATTTTTTTATAAATCTTAATAAAGCACAATAGCATGTTGACATTTTTTTTTTCCTGAACAAAAGATCTGATGGTCTCGTCATTTCTCTTTTTTTGAGAGACTCCACACAGGTAATGACTACTCTACTGGATTGATATAGGATTCGAACATCCGACTTCTCATTTAGTGAGATCCTTAAAGTTTGAATATCGCGCCAACACATCCTTTATGTTTATTATTTTATTAAATAAACATTATTTGCTTTTTATTTCGGTATTTATTAGCACAAAAATCACGAGTTGGAATTTTTAGGTTAGCATTAGTTAACTTTTTGAAAATTAATTTAGAAATTAGTTTCATTTTGAAACACATGTTTGAAATTAAATTTTTGATTGAAATTAATTGACTTTTTAAAATTAATTATAATTTTTATTGATTTTTTAAGATAAAAATTAATATAAAAAACTTAGATCTGGACTCAAGAGTCAAATAAAAACTTATTTTAAAAAGATAAGTTGGAATTTTTATAATGAAACTAGAGCTCCAAGCATAATGAAAGTAATTTCGTTAGACAGAAACTTATATGTTGGAAACGTGAAAAATGCTTTTATATATTTTAACAAATATAATTGTAAACCTCCTATTATAAATTTTTTTTAAAAAATTCCAGATTGTTCAGATTTTTTAAGCCACGATTGGGTAAGCAATGAGTAACTTCACATGGTTTGACTAACTTAAATATTAAACTAATCAATGACCAAACAATTTTCCCTATTGCATGTTCTTTAATATGTTTTAATTTGTATTTAATTTACTGATTGGAGATGAAAATTTTAAATTAGAATTGATTGATTTTTTAATAATTAATTATAAATTTTATTGATTTTTTTTAAAAAAATAAGATAAAAATTAATATAAAAAATATAATTTAATTAAATTAAATTTAAATGTCAAATAAAATCTTAATTTTTCATTTTATGGATTAGAAAAACATAAAACATCATGTCATGAAGTTGGTGGGCTAGGTGGAAGCCACCATTTTTGGACCAGGTGAGATTGCATACTTTTTACTCAAACTAAACTTTTATATGTACAATTTTGTTTCGGAGAATCTTTTAAGCCTATTAAAAAAAAAAAAAGTTCCACTATTATATGGTCTTGAAAATTTTGTTAAACTCATGTATGGTTAAATTTATAGTGCCTTTAGAAACGTTCATTCTGTATTATATTTAAATGTAATGTAATTATATTTAAATACAACAAATATATATATATATTGAAATAGTAAATCAACTCAATATTTTTTTTATTTTCTTTTTCTATACAGCTTTGTCAATCACATCATATATTTTCTTTCACTTTTACCAATAACTCAAATACACATTAAATTTGAATAAAATATAAAAGAAAAACATGAGATCACAGATCGTATTTTATTGTCTTATACTTTGTTTTTGGTTTTTTGTTTTGTTTTGTTTTTTGGATTGTGGTTTACTTTTTCGTAATCAAATTGTTTTCATGAAGTAGGAGTAGGTGAGATTGGACCAAACTACCATGAAAACCATGTTTTGTTTCTTGATTGTATTTTATTTTATTTTATATTAAATTGATATTTTTGGTAGAATATATTAAATTGATTTATGTTGCATGATAAAGAAGTCTCCATCGAAGTTGCCAAATGATGGCAACTGATATGATTATATATTGTCTCTAAAGGCAAGCTGAGGCACACCCACCTACCAAGTACCAAACCTACCAAAAAAAAGAAAAAAAAATCAATTTTGGGACCATCAAATTAAATAGAACATCAAAGTAGGCTGTTCCTGAGTGGAGTAGTGGACCACTACACACAAGGGGAAAAAGAGGGGGATTTAATATATAATTTAGATTTATTTAGAACTATACCACCTAATTTAGATCCCATCATGTATATACCAAGACATTTTAAGAATGCTAATAATTTATATCATGGAGTGGACAACTTTCGATTTTGACTAGGACGATGACGAAACTACCCTCAAAGAAAAAGAAGAAAAGAAAAAAAAAAAAATATATATATATATATATAAATTCATCTTATGAGATTCAAAATGGATGGTATGTCAAAAATAAAATGAATCCTTACATACATTTCTCAAAATTTTTTGATAATTCAAAAACTGAGTCATTGTTTGGTAAGAAAGGTGAAGATTAAGTTTTAATAATTGTCAAGCAAGTAAGCACTTGAAAACTTCTACTCGATTTCTTTGACTAAATCTAATGTTTGTTTGTTTGTTTTTTTTTTTTTTTTGATTCCAAGAGCTTTGGAAGTAGAGTTGCGTAAAGGTTACATACCAAGTAGAGTTAACGCATTTTCGAGCTTAAATGAAAGAGAGAAAAAACTTTTGGTTAAAGAGAACCAAATGTTACAATTGAATATATACTCAAATTAAGCCAAATTTAAGGGGGTGACTAGCATTTCATTTTTCAAGCGGTTGAAATATACAGAGGGAAAATTTTGGAGGGTACCAACTTCAAATTTTGTCTAAAACGACCATTTCCACCGTTCAAATATTGACTTATTTTTTGAATTGCCAAACAACAATTTAAATGATATATTCAAATGACGTCATCCAAATATTTCAAAATGGAAAACAAACGCCCTTTAGGATTGTCCAAGCTTCTTTCCATGGACACTCATCAGATGAATACTTTTTCCTATGCTTGGTTAGATCCTATACTTTTGTTCATGAGTTCCAGGATTTTATACTCAATACCAAGAGAGTAAATATCATTTATGTGACAAGATGTTTTCCACATATAAAAACATGAATAAGCGGTATTGCAAGCTCTCTTTTTTATTCATATCTTCATGGATTTTGTAATTCCTTCAAAAAAACAAAAACAAAAAAACTAAAGACGGAACAAAGGAATAGATTAGATCAAGACTCAAACTAACTGAAAAAAGAAAAGAGAAGGAACAAATTCACCAAAAATCACTGCAAGAACATAAACCATCCCGAAAATGGTGGAAACGATTTGGGTCCTTGAGTATGATTTCTCTCCCAACAATCTTGGAAATAATCTTGGCAGACTCATGGCAGAAGCGACACACGCGGTGGTTTTTGGTCACGCGAATGGTTGCACCCGAATTTGTACTGATGAGCCCAAAAGAGATGGCCAACATTTCACTGTGCCCAACCCCAATGCACTCCCTCTCTTCATCCACATCATGAAGACTATAATCTGCACTTGGCTTCTGTTGCTCCTCTTCCATTTTCTTCATCAAACACTCTAACTCCCAGTAAATTCCCGCCGACCTTGGATGGGACACATCTCCGGTCCCAAACACATGAACTTTGTTTCTCAACTCTATCCAACTATAAGCTTTCTTAGGATTCAAACCCATGTCTTCAATCATTCCTTTCATTTTGTCAACCATGTCCCATTTGGCATTATGAGCATACCAGTTTGACAGCAACACGTAATTCTCGGCATTTAGTGGTTCTTGTTCACAGAGCTGCTCTGCTACCCGCTTACCTAAATTCACTCTCTGGTGAATTCTGCAGCCATCCAGCAGTGCTCGCAGTACCTCAGCGAGCCTTTTGATCTTGTGCTCTTGAATGAAAAGCATCGCCTGGTCGAAGAGCTCGGCATTTGCTAGGAGACCGACCATCAAAGCAAAATGTGCAACTTCCGGTGCCTTAATTTGGTTGAAGTAGAGTGTACCTTCTGCTGTCTTACGTGCGGTGGTGCATGCGCGAAGTATAGCTGCGTATCTAAGTGGATCTATTTGCACCATGCACGATTCCTTTTCCATTTCTCGAAACAACTCCACTGCAAGCTCTCCTTGCCCGTGCGAGCTGTAGCCCAGTATCATCACGGTCCATGATATAACATCTTTGTGCTTCAACCGTGCAAAAATTCTTGAAGCTGACTCGATGCATCCTGACTTCGCATACATATCAATAAGAGCATTGAGGACCGTGAGATTCATACTAATTCTGTTTCTAAGCAAGTAGCCATGGATTTCCTTGCCTTGCTTACTTGCAGTTATTCTCGCGCAAGCTGGGAGAATGCTAGAGATTGAGAAAGGGTCCGGCTTCAATCCATTTGTAATCATACGACGAAATAGTTTTAGTCCTTCACTGTACCCTCCTTTCTTCACATATGCGTGAATGATTTCGGTCCAGGAGATTATATCTCTTGAAGTCATTCGATCAAAAGTTGCTCGAGCATCTTCAATGCTGCCACAATCAATGTACATTTTCAAGAGCGAATTACTTACCAACACATTAACCTCCAACTTGCGTTGTCGAGCAATCTGGTGAAGAATCCTACCATCTTTTAGTGACTTTAAAATGGAAGCGGCGCTAATAGCGGTTGCTAGCGCCACAGAATCTATTTCAGCTCCCGAGTCCAACATTTGGTAGAACAAATCAATAGCCAAACTGGGTTTTCCTTCCCTGATGTACAACCTAGCTAGCAGAGTCCAAGAAACCGCATTCGTACTAGGAGACTTGTCGAGGATCAGGCATTTTGCTCTGTCAATATCATCGAGATTTCCGTACATTTCAAGGAGAGCAGAGATCATATATTGGTCATGAGAGAAGCCAAGTTTGATGGCCTGTCCATGTACTTGTTTGCCAACAAATAAATCACCCGAAAGGCCAGAGACCGCAGCCAGGACTCGAGGAAGAGTACGTTTATCAGGACGAACACCGCGGAGCAGCATTTGCTGATACGTGAACACAACATGGTGTAAATCTCCACTGGTTAGATGGGTCTGGATAAGGTTGTTCCAAGCAAAGGTATCTGAAAGAGGCATTTCGTCAAACACCTTGTGGGCCAACGACAACCCATCGGATTTCGCCGCCACCTTCACCTTAACCACAAGACAACGGGAATGCAGCTTGAAATGTAAAAGATTATTCGAAGGAAAAGCACTTTCTGGAAGAGGCATTTCGTCAAACACATGGTGAGGAGATGGGAATTCAGCGGATTTCAAACCAAACATCTTGTTCTTGGTCGGAAAATGAAGGGAATGATGAAGATTGTATAGGGTTATTGTGCGATTTGTCGACAAAGAAAAGTTTGTACGTATAGGTGTGTGTGTCGTCGTCTATATGGATTTGAAAGGATTATCAAATTCTTTGGGTTCTACAGTGACAGTTATCTTGCATACTGTTCATATCTCTCGTGAGTTGCTACGTTCCTTTTTGTTTGTTTTGCTGTGTATTCTTCTGCGTCTCCGTTTTTGTTTATTTTAAGAAAGATGCTACGAGGTGGTAGACCCGATCTTATTTTATTGTTCGTCTTATTTTGTGTGTTTGGATTGTGACTGGAAGCTTATATTTGGTAGGAGTGAGAGTAAGTAGGATAGAAAGAAAATAGGAATAATAACAAAAAATATATATATAAATAAATATATATATATATATTAACGATCTGACAGTTTTTAAACCACCGGTTTAGTTTAAGCATTAAAAAAATCTGATTTGGTTTATCAATTTTGAGGAAAGATTTAGACTGAATTGAACCGTTTTTTAATTATCTATGTTTTTTCTTTTTATATTTATACATATAATATTTAACTTTAAAGGGATCACATGATGCTTATGTTGTTGTTATTATTAATAATTAATGACATGTTCTTTTTACACTTGAGTAATTTTTTTTTTCGGGGTTAATTCATAGTCCTTTGCCTAAATAATTGTCTTTGTGTTTTCTTGATGAATGTTAAACTTAAAAACATGTAGAATTGGGAATAACTTATCATATTTTGAATGGCATATATTAGCATGGATATTACTATTTGGATTTTAATGAATTTGAAAAATATGAAATATAGTAATTTTAATACACTTGTTTGAGTTATTTATTTTTAAAATTTAAAGTTTAAATAATTTGAAAGTATCCCAAAAGGTGAATAATATCACAAAGAAGGAAATCCCAAAAACCCTCTTACAAATCTATTACGCGACTCTCAATTTCGACAAAATATTAATAGTCTCTTTGGTAAATGAATTGAGTTTGAGATAAGATGAAATTTTTAAGTTTGAATTGAGTTGACTTTTTAAAAAGTAGTTATAAATTTTGTTGATTTTGAGAAAAAAAAAAAATTAATATAAAAATTTGAGTTGAGTTTAAGTGAGATGATTTAAATAGACTAGTCCAATGAAAGATCAAAAGCGCAATTCAAACCAGATCATATTGTTCTAATATAGTCTTCTCCGATTTACATGTAGAAAACAATCCGTCAAGTCTTACGGTTTGAGACTGAACAAGACTGTGCACACCCCCAATATTAGTATGAGAATAAAATTTATCTTTATTTGCTTGTATTAGATGTTGAAGTGATAGGTGAGTACAGGGTACATCACAAGATATATATATATATATATATATATATATTTTAAATCCGTTTGCATTTAATCTAAACCAAAATTTTCATATCAGTTTTTATCTTTTTTGAAAATTTTTTTTATCTTTTTTGAAAAGTCAACAAAATTACTATTGAAACTTAAAATTTTTAACTCAAACTCATTCACCAAACGATCCTAAATATTTCTAAATTTGAGAAATTCTTTCCAATTTGAATTCTAAAAGCTCTTTTGTAAAGTCAGCTCCCTAAATTTTTTAAATTCGACAATTTAGTTTCATTTTTTTTTACAATCAATCCCTAAATTTATATATATATATATATATTTGCATTATAAATCCTTTTTTCATATGTTTGTTAAAATTTAGACGGTTTTCTTGCACATGACTTGATATGATAGCACAAAAAAGGTATTGTTTGTCATTTTTATTTTTAAAAAAATGTTATGAGTACAATTATGTGTCATGTGAGTTGACATTTTTTTTATTGTAGTGTTCGAAAGATTGCAATATTAGTTTATTACAATTATCTATGAAGAAAAGACAACACATCGCATATGAGTTAGTATCAAAAGTTAAAATGATAATTAGTTTCTCTAACACATCTCTATTATTTGATTTCAATGCAAACTCATTTGAAACTTGGAGTACCTATATGAGAATTTTTAATTTTAGTGGTTTATGTGAGAATTTTTAATTTTAATGGAGGTAAACAGTAAAATTATAAATATAAATTAACTTTAATAGGGATTATGTTAATTTTTAATTTTTAATGAACAAATATGGACTGTAAGAGAATTTTTTATTTTTAACGAGGATAAATTTAAAAATTATAAAATTTTTGAGATAAATTTAAAAGAATAAAATATTTCAGTGAGGCCCAACTTGCCCATCTTCCTCCGCAATTACTAAGTTTAAAAGGAATTTGCGTTAAAATTAAGTGGAAATGAAGGTAAAATTGTTTTTTAAGTTATTACGTGTAACAACAGTTAAACCGTTCAAATTTTAACGAACATGATAAAAAAAAAAGACTAATAATATCAAAAACTATATATTAAGGAATTTATTGCAGGTAAAAGAAAAACTAAATTATTAAATTTGAAAAGTTAAGGGAAGATGTCCGTACAAAACAAGTTAATCCTAAAGTCGTATTTTAACTCATTAACTTTTTAAAAACTGTGTTTAGTCCATGAAATTTTTGAAATTTGCACAAGTGTCCCAACCTCAAAATTTCATTTATTATATTAGACTTCATTTAATTTTAATTTAATTATAATTAAATTATATTTTTTTATATCAATTTTTATTTTTTTTAATTCAATAAAATTTTATAATTAATTTTTAAAAATCAATTAATTTAAATTAAAATTTTCATTAAAACCAAATATTAAGAAATTCTTTCTCAAAAAAAAAAAAAAAAATATATATATATATATTAAGAAATTGATTGTAGATAAAAAAAAGATGTCCGTACAAAATAAGACCAATTCTAAAATCGTATTTTAACTCATTAACTTTCAAAAAATTATGTTTTGTCCAGCACAATTTCTGAAATTTGCGTAACTGTCCCCAACCTCAAATTTTCGTTTTTTCTTTAATCTCATAAAAAGGACATCCTCCCAAAAAAATTTCTTGTTCTCCCCCCCTCTCTCTCTTCCTTCACTTCACCTCACGATCCCTCTCTCTCTCCTCTTGCTCTTTAACGGAAGCACAACCCAATTCAGCTTTCTTTCCTCGGCTTCTTCACCACCGACCGAGATTTCCACCGAGTAGAAGGCCGATTTTTGCAGCAATTATTTCTGGAGCAAAGAGAAGTTCCAGAAATCGTCAAACCTTGAGGTAGGATTTTCTCTCTTGAACGACCTTAAATCCCAAATTTCCCAATTGAATTCGTGTTTCGTGCTTGATTTTAATTCTATCTGTTATGAAATCTCTTTTTGCACAATTTTTTTTTTTGATTTCGAAACCCTAATTTGCAGTAAACCCTAGAAAACGGAGAGAAAGATGCACTGCCAGGCTCGCCGGATTCAGATCTTCGTCCAATCGCCGGACCTGCAAATTCGGACGAAAACCCTAACCCTAATCCCAACCGAATCTCAGACCTTCCACGACCTCAAGCTCTCTCTTTTCCCTTCCGAAACCCTCCCTTCCTCTTCCTACTTCACCTTCAATGGTAAGCCTCTCTCCGATGACTCCTCGATTCTAAATTCCCAAATTGCCCCTCTCTCGACCCTAATTTTACACTCCCGAGCCCGCGGTGGGGGCGGGGATGGCGGCGCCACTGGAGCTGAGTCCCGTGACTGCTACCTAAACATGTACGCCGAGAAGAAGCCCGATAAGGTTGATCCGAACGAGCAGAGGCTGTCGAAATGGCTGAATTGCGCGTTGTCGAACGAGCCGTTGAATGAGCCGTGTGTCGTGGATTGGCTGGGTAACTTGTTCAACAAGGAAGCTTTGGTTGAGGCTTTGTTGGGGAAGAAGATCCCAAAGGCTTTTGGGCATATTAAGGGTTTGAAGGACATGATCAAGATTCAGCTCTCCGCGATTCCCGGCGGTGATGGGGATTGGGACACGAGGTTTCAGTGTCCGATCACGGGGCTTGAGTTTAATGGGAAATATAAGTTTTTTGCGCTGAGGAAATGCGGGCATGTTTTGAGCGCCAAGGCTTTGAAGGAGGTCAAGACGTCCTCATGTCTCGTGTGCCATGTCGAGTTTATGGAGAGTGATAAGATTGTGATAAATGGGAGTGATGAGGAAGTGATGGTGTTGAGAGAGAGGATGGAGATGGAGAATGGGAAATTGAAGGAGAAGAAAGGGAAGAAGGTTAAGAATGGGGAAAATGGTTTGGTTTCGGGGTCGGGTTTGGATTCAGATAGGGCTCGGTTGAGTGGCACGAAGCATGGAATTAGTGATGGAGTTAAATCCGATGATCTGTTGAAACCTTTGTCTAAGGTGGAAGCTAATGGGAAGGTTGCAAAAGCTGCGAGTAATGGCGGATTAATGGCGGGTTCCTGTGAAGAGTGCGAGTAATGGTAATGCAGCTAAGCGGTTCAAAGCAACGGATATTGCTCCGGCAAATGCGACCAAGGAAGTGTACGCATCGATTTTCACTTCCTCGAAGAAGTCGGATTTCAAGGAAACGTTTAGTTGCAGATCTCTCCCGCTTGGTAGGAATTGATTTGTGTCTGTTTTCTTGTGGCCAGGTTCTGTAGTAATCTCAATGTCAGAATTTGATAGAAAAATGACATTAGACTTGTTCAGTTTGTAATGTCTTCACTTGCTTGTTTAATGGTTTTTACCAAAACATTTTTTTTAAAATTTTTATTTTTTAATGTACAATATAGGTAAGAATGTTATGTTATGTGTTGCAAGTCAATACGGATAGTAAATTAATACTATCTGCGCCGTACTGTCTAATACGTCGAAAATAAATGCCAATTCTCAAGCGAAAACAGAAAGCATCGATGCGAAGTTGAGATTTAGGCAAGTAACCTAGGCCTCGTTGTTTTTCAACCAAGAGTTAGTATAATTCGTAAAACTCAATGGGAAAAACCTAAAAAAGGGTGCTTGATCAAGCATAAGAACGGAGAAATGCTGCGATGCAGATTGAAGAGATGACGAATGCCTTGAAAACAGGCACCAAGTGAGCAAGAGCTAATGATCTGAAAATCTGAGAGTAGGAAGACCTAAATCATACACCAGAAGATCATTTTATAGATAGCCGGAGCATCGAACCACGCATATCGAATCGTTGAAGATGAACACATGAGCAGCTAGTTTCTCAGCCACTGCATTTCCTTCTCTATAAATGTGAGAAACTTTTTCAAAATGTTGTTTTGCTCTTCCGAAAGCGGATACTTCAAACCTGATCGGTCGCGTCCAGTTAGTCCTTGATGATTTTGTTGATCACACCAATTCTCTTGAAAACTAAAATATACAGATACAACAAAAGTAACAGCAGAAAAAATAAAAAACAAGTAGATTTAAAAATTTCCTTATTTTTTCTTTATTTTCTTTTAAAAAATTTACCATGTGGTGGACTTAAAACCTGCCATGTGGTGGGCTAGATGTTGAGCAATTCAAATGCAGAGAGGGGAAAAAAAAGTTATAATAATAGAGAGTTTGCAACATTACATTTTTGAGAAGTTTCCCCCTACATTTTTATATAATTTTCTCATGAATATTATTAGATATGATTATAAACAGTTAAAAACTATAATATAACATTTCTAAACATCCGATTTCTTTAAAAAAAGATTTCCGAGAATCCAATTATATTTGATTAACTCCAATTAAGGGCCTGTATGGGAAGAGTTGGAAAAATAATATATTTTTATTTTTTTAATCTCTTTCTTTAAAAGAAAACTAATTTCATATTAATTATTTTCAAATATTTATTTCTCATTTTCAAAAAATTCAAACTTTAAAATTATATAACTTTCTTATTTCATATTAAATAAGATGTTTTTTTAATGAATAGATTTGATAAAAACAAATAAGTTCTATATTATTATTTTTTTCTAACTACATTTTAAATTTTTATATTTTTTCAATACTAATAGACAAGTTCAGTTACACTAAAATCATACTTTCGAAACTCATATCAACTCTAGCTTTCAAAACTCCATATCTAATTGTCTCTCAAATAGTGGCTAAAACACTTTTTATAAGTGTAAAATGATGATCCAAACAGAGGGTAAAAACATCACGATTTAAAAATTGAAAACCAACGTAACAATATATCAAAAGAAAAAGAGAAAATTACTTAAATAACTATTTTTTTATTTATTTATTGATCAACATAATACAAAATCTCTCATCTTATCCAATATGACACAACTTTTTATTCTTTGCTTTTCCGATTTTAGGTTTTATTTTTTATCTGTCTTTTATCTTTTTTACCCCATGTGAGTTTTTCTTTTCATCTCTCTTCAATTCAGAGTTCAGACTCTCTCTCTCTCTCCTCTCAGAACTCTCTCTCTCTGCTGCTCGCGCTCTTTCTCCGCGGCCTCCCTCTATGACTATTCTCTTCCCCTCCTTCTCCGGCCGTCCCTGTCTCTCTCAACCCTCTCTCTTCCCGTCACTTTCAACTTCTCTTACTAGAATAGAGAAGTCTAACTTTAAGACAGAGAAAATCAAGTTAAACTTTACAAGCAAATAAAAAAAAAAAAAATAAAGAAAAAAAAATAAAGAAGAAATGGAGAAAATCGAGGAAGTGAAAATCAATTTAACCACTTTATTGTCTCTTCAACAATTATTAATAATAACAGTACTAAGAAGCTCATTTCCCTATGATGGACTTTAAACTTAAAGCCTAGTTCTAAAAAAAATTTGCCATAGTTTCCCTATATTAAAGCCATCCCAAAGCTTAAATATCTCATACAACACCTGAAAACAATATAAATTCTTCAAAATATCCATAAATTACAAGACTATTATAAAATCAAAATTTCATTTTTCACTGCATGGTACCAACCTTATTGTCAGGGTCATATCTCCCAATCCACAAGGAAACAATCAAAACAGTTTTAGGGGTATTTAGTCAACAGATAGAGGGAACAACTCTCAAATTTTCAACTCCAAAAAAATCCTGCAGCATATAGAAATAAATAAAAATCTGAACCGCAGTGAAAATAACCTGAAACTAGACAGGTTCCCAAAATGTGGGTAAAACCCTAATCTCCGAATTGAATTTTCTCTCACCGTTTTACAGGCTTTAACCTAACATATGAGGCAACATACCATTCAAATATTACAGTTTAATTCCATAGTAAACCCTCTGAACCAATGTCCAAGAAAACAGAAACTGAAACTACCCTTACCTTGATACAATCTAGGCTTTTCCTTGAAATTGTCCACCAAAAATTGATCAAACCACTCAATATTGCTCTTAGTTTCTCAAAACCCTAACTGAATATAGTGTTTAGAGGCAGAGGAAGTCAAACATGGAGGGCTTGAGTAGAAAATAAGCCACCTAGTTATTTTTTAGACTTTAAAGTACCAAGTAAGCACCATAATTACTTAACCATGAAGTAATTTCACCTCACTAGACTAGTATTTGACTTTTCAGCTTATTCACCTCTTTAATGGGGTGTTGAATGCTCACACCAATCCCCAAATACAAACTAGGCCATAACCAACCGACTTGCTTACGGAATGTGGTATTTACACTCACACCGAAGATCCCGTACACTGAAACCCTATTTTTGGATCCTTTACCATATTTGAGCTCCATAACTTATTGAATCCATTGAATTTCATAGATGCCACTATCATAAATCTTTTTTATTGGTCCACTTACGGAATCAACCTTCTAGGAACCTATCATTCATTAATGTATATATGACTCAAACTTATGCACTTTTAAGACATAATACACATTATGAACATGACAAATACATTTCAATAATTATTCAAACATATGATTCATATGTATGATATCATAAAGAATGCAATGCATTGGCCAACAATATATGAGAATTTTTTTTTTTTTTTTTGTATCACTTTTAGATTCAGAATATTCCACTCCTAGATTAAATTTTTCTTATTTTTAACACAAGAGAGAGATTTTTGTCGGGCTACATACAGAAGAAGCTACTGAACTTCATGACATGGATATCGCTAATTAATAACACTGCTTTTTAATCATGGCAATTGTCGCTTGCAATCTTAAATGTGTCCTGGTAGCATAAATCTTTTCATTTGCAAGTGATGTGCACGCATGGAACACAAACACGTAAATGCACCCCAAAAAAAAAAAAAAAATCCAACACATCCACAAAAAAAAAATAAAAAAAATAAAAAAAAAATCTCGTAAAATTGCATGTCAAAATTCAAAAAGGGAACCTTAGGATCAACATGCTCCTGTTCACGTACCTCTTCCACCCCCTTAGAGTCAGATGCTCCTTACGTGAATCATTAAAAGAATGCCCAACCAAGTTATTAGCCGTCTCATTCACCAAAGGAGATGTCAAAGATTCCAAAATAGAGGAGTTCCATTACTCAATGCCACCCCACTCGAATCTTTAGAGTTAAAACCAGATTTCCCATAAGGACGTAAATCACTCGACTTGGATTTAATGGGAACAAAGTCAAAGAAAAAAAGTAGGACAGATAATAAGGAAAAAAAAAAAAAAAGAAATACAAAATAAAACTACAAAATAAAAGTTGATATAAAAAATATAGTCTGGTAGAGACCTTTCTATGATCTTACCGTAAGTTTTTTTTAGACGTTAAGATTCAATGAAGGTTAAACATGATGTTACGATAATTATTATACACTTACTCAATAATTTCTACCAAAGTCTTCTATCATCGGCAATCTTCTCGCACCAGCACAGACGTGTGATCACCCGACGCCGACTACTCCGCCAGTCCGACCCGGCTGGCCGCTAGCAACCATTTTCTCTCTCTTCCCCTTTCTCTCTCTTTTCTTCTCTCTCTTCCCCTCTCTCTTCCCCTTTCTCTCTCTTCTCCTCTCCCCCGCCGCCAGCGACCCACCTCCGGCCCCCCCACCACCGGTCCCAGGGTCGGCCGGCCGCTGGCGACCTCCCTCTCTTTCTTCCCCTTTCTCTCTCTTCTCTTCTCTCTCTCTTCCCCTCTCTCTTCTCTTCTCTTCTCTCTCTCGCGGCCTTCCCCCGCCGGCCCCCAGCCCGGTGAGCCCCCCACCTCTGGCACCCCCTCCCCCTCCCCCTCCCCGGCCTCGCCCCACCCCCGACCCCCGGCACCCCCCCGACGGCCCCCCCCGGCCGCCCTCTTTCTCTTCCCCTTTCTCTCTCTTTTCCTTTCTTCTTTCTCTCTTCCCGACCCTCGTCCCCCCCACCCCTGGCCACCCGGGGCCCCCGCCCCGTCCGCCAGAGGCCCCCGCCCCGTCCCCCACCCCCACTCGCGACTCCCCCTCTCTTTCTCTCTTTTTCTCTCTCTTCTCACATCGCTTTCTCTCTCTCTTCTCACTTCGTTGGAGGGTCGTCGGGGGGGGGTGCGGGGTCAGGGGTGGGAGGCCGGGAGGGGTGCGAAGGTGGGGGCTCACAGGCTGGGGCTGGGGGGGGCGGGAGAGAGAAGAAAGAGAGAAAGGGAAGAGAGAGAGAGGTCGCGACCGGTGGTGGGGCCGAATGGTCGGCGTGTAGTCACCGTCGTCGTCGGCGGAAAGATCGTGCGACGGAAAAGACTTTGGTGGAATATTATGTGAGTAAGGTATATGATATGTATGATACTCTAATAATATTTTAACCGTTTGATTAAATTTGAACGGTCTAAAAAAGAATGTATCGGTAGAGACGTCAACTACATACTCTCCTAATAAAATAAATGGAAGCAACACACGTTGGATCTCAGCTGTAGACTGTAGTACGGACATTAAATATATTATAGGCGTCGGAACCATTGAAACAAAAAACGACACGATAACCAAAATCTCTTTCCCGTCGCTCTCTTTCAACTTCTCTTGCTAGAATAGAGAGGTCTGACTTTACGACAGAGAAATCAAGTTAAACTTTACAAGCAAATCGGAAAAAAAAAAAAAATGAACAAATGGAGAAAATCGAGCACTCGGTGATCACCACAAACGGGATCCACATCCACGTGGCGTCCATCGGGAGTGGTCCGGCTATCCTGTTCCTCCACGGCTTCCCCGAGCTCTGGTGCTCCTGGCGGCACCAGATGCTCGCCCTCTCCGCCCTCGGCTTCCGCTGCATCGCTCCCGATCTCCGCGGCTACGGCGACTCCGACGCGCCGCTGTCCCCGGCGTCGTACTCCGTCCACCACGTGGTCGGCGACCTGGTTGGGCTTCTGGAGCAGCTGGGCCTGGACCAGGTGTTCCTGGTGGGCCACGACTGGGGGGCTTTCATGGCCTGGTACTTCGCCCTGTTCAGGCCCGACAAGGTCAAGGCTCTGGTCAACCTCGGCGTCGCTTTCATGCCCAGGAATCCGGTGATAAAGTTCGTCGACGGACTCAGGGCTTTCTATGGCGACGATTTCTACCTTTGCAGGTTTCAGGTGATTGTTTGAATCCAAATCTTGATTAATCTCTGGTTTTGAGTTTTTAGCTGCTACTGTTTTGGAGCCACTAATTTCTTATCTGCTTAAATTTCTAAGCGGTTCTTAAATTTTTTAGTTTGAATAATGGTCTCTATATTTTTTTTGTTATTAAAAATATTATTATAATAATTATTTCTGTTAATTTTTATATGAAATTCGTGAATAATATCATTTTTATTAAATTATGTATAAATTTATTTAAAAATTAATAAAAATAATTTTATAATAAGTTTAAATAGTTTAAGATATTTCAATTAAAAAAAAAATATCATGAATGAAATTATATAAAATTAAAAATTATGAACTAAATAAGTAATTTGTCTTTTTTATTTTTATTTAAAAGGCTATTAGTCTGTAACTATCCTGATTAATTTTTAACAGTTTATTTATGAACGGAGCATTTTTATATATACATTATTTTAATTTTGATTGAATTTGAATGTTCATATAAACTAAATATTTATATTTAAATGTAGATTTTAAATGTTTATTTGTATGAAATGTATGTTGGATAATTTTTATATATACAGGATATACAAAGTTTTTTTTTAAAAAAATTTTAACTAAGACGAATTACTGTTGCTACCCTTTTAATGCTTTTAGCTTTCTTAAATTGTGATACTATTCAAGTTAAAGATTATTGGATTCTATGTTTAGGCTTAATGAAAAGCTATTTTAATCAACTATTCCAGAATTTAAATCATAAAAAATTTAATTAGCAAAATAACTTCGGACCGACCCTGAATGACCCATTTTTACATGGCGCAACCATATGAGTGGTTCAGTGTAAAAAATGAAACAAGGTCAATTTGGAAGTTTCTATTGTTGCAAAGTCATGTCAATTTTGGTATATGAAGGATTTCACTGACTATTGTTTCAATTTAGCGGTCTTAAATTGGATTATCGTCTAGATCAAGCCAGAATTATTCCTATTTTGCATATGCTTTTCTGTTTTTCATGTCAGAAAGTTTTTGAGTCGTAAACCATGTAGTCATTTAAGAAAACCCAACTATCCCTAAGAACAAAAGGTGACATGAGAACCCCGTCCCCTCTACGTCCCCATTAGATTAAGGATTTGGTATTATGTTCAGTACAAATGTTGAAAAGGGAGGTTTTCTAATCATTTCATTCTTTATGCGAGCAAAAAACTAGCCCATGACGTTAATATACGATACGGTCTAGAACAGTGTACACCTTGCTTGCTTTGCATTGGTGTTAATTTGCAGAATGGCGATGTAGGAGCCAGGAGAGATCGAAAAAGATTTCGCTTCCGAGGACACTGCAACGGTACTCAAGAAACTTTATACATCATTCGGTCTAACTCCTCTTCGCATACCGAAAGATGTAGGATTCAAATCTATAAAAGTTCCAGATACATTGCCATCTTGGCTGTCGGAAGAGTACATCGATTACTGTGTTAGTAAGTTTGATCAGAAGGGCTTCACTGGCGGATTGAACTATTATCGAGCTGTTGACATGTATGTAATTTCTTTCTTTTCCTTTTTATCAATCTTGACATGACTCTATCGAATGTTCCAATGTTCTTATCCAAATTCTATGATAATTTGACATCTATAGTTTCTCAAAAAAGCTGTAAAGTCCCCTTCTGTTTTTACTTGTCCATCAAGACCAAATTTGTAGGAAAAGGTGAAAATAGGAAGGAAGAAAAGATAGATAACCTAGGTGAGTGAGTGAATCTGGTACGAGGGGAAGGAAAGAAAACAAAAATCACTTCCCCTGATCCATCCCTATTGGGAGGGATCAAAATTGGGTCGTAGGGAAGATTTTGAATCCCACAAAATCTACCCGCTAATCCTCCCAGTCTATGCCGCTAATTTCCTTTCTGGTTTTGTAGAACATGGGAGCTCATAACTCCATGGACCGGAGCACAAATCAAAGTTCCAACGAAGTTCATCGTCGGCGATGAAGACAGCACCTACCATTGGCCGGGCGTGAAGCAGTACATAGAAAGTGGAGGCTTCAAGAAAGATGTGCCCGCACTGCAGGAAGTGGTTATTATAGAAGGGGCAGCTCACTTCATCAACCAAGCAAAGCCGGAGGAGATCAGCGCCCACATATACGACTTCATCAAGAAGTTTTGAATTTCATCTTAGCTAATCCATTACTTTCTATGTTGTGAACAAGGTAATAATTCCCGAACGATGAGACGATCAATTTCTCATCATGTTCTATCCAATGAATAACCGCTCAATAGTCCGTTATCCTGTTCCTGAATCATGAGCTCAAACTGAATGGATTTGGTTTATGTGATTGTTTGTTTGGCCTTGTATCGTGAAAACTTTTGTTACATAATAATGTTCATCCGTCGATATTCCTTTCTTTTTTTCGATATCGAAAGATTAATAAAGGGATTAGTAACGAAATTCTAGAATTTTGAGGATCCGTAGATTGTTTACGAAGACCATGTCGCGAAGATTTCGACGGAATGAAAGGATGAGAAGGCTTAAATTTCTACTGAAACTTCTGAGATGACATTGCAACAGTACGTACTATGCACTTCAGTTTGGTCTTGTATTATGAAAATCTTCTCTTCTGAGATATGTATTACTAATCTTTGCTTTAAATCTTTTTTAGCTAAAATTTAACAAACATGCACATGGTGCAAATTTTCAAAGTAACAATTTGAGTAAACTATTATGACATTAATTTCTTCTCTCCTTTTCCTTTTTACTTTAATATTACTTGGCTTCTGTTTAACATTCTACATTAAACTCACTTTTCTAAATTTTTTTCTAGAGTTTTTTTCTCATATAAAAATTTAAAGTAATTATTTGAACTATGAGTTTGAACTTATGATCAAAACAAGATTTAGTTTTTATTTTTTATATATATTTTTAAATCATAGTGCTAACGACCACAACAATCTTAAAAGTGTGTAATAACCTTAACATTTTATAATATGGTAACCATCATTTGTTTGACAGAACCTGACTAATCGATTCTAGAGTTGCACAAAACACCAACAAATCACCCGCCTGCCCAAAAAAATAGATCGAACACAAAATATTATTTAAATAGATCGCAGTGGGTCTTATTAAACCAAAATGTTATTAAGTATTTTTGTCTGAAACACATATTGCAGACTATAAGATTTGAAATTCGATAAAACAATAAAAGGCGATAAACTATTAGCTACGATCAAATTAATGCTACACTAATTCTACATATCATAACTATATAAAAATAATTTTTTTTCCTTCTTTTGAATTTTATTTTAATTTTCGACGATCAACCAGACAAAACAAAAGATTTGTTGGTCAAGTGCTTGATACTTGAGTACTTGAAGATTTGTCTTGTTTGAACTATAAAGCATTTGTTATGTTATTTACTAATGGGCAGGAAATATAAAGAAGACAACTGGTACAATCAGAATCTTATTTTAGTGTGCTACTAGTAACTATTAAATTTTATGGATTAAAATAATAACACACTAACAAATAGAAGTTCAACATTATTTAGTACCATTTTTTTTTTTTGGTCTTTATGGTTTCCATATTTAACGGTGTTGCATTATAATTTCATTCTCAAAAACATAAAATAAAACCCTTAATTTTTTTCTCAATTACTAACTAAAATGTCTTTCTTATAAAAAAAATAAATAAATAAATTGTCCTTTCTGCGTTAAAAAAAAAAAAAAAAGAAATGTCCTTTATTTAGACGATTACCCATTTAGTTGTGAATTCGATTCTTCACATTGTTTACAATTGACGTGTCCTCTCAACAGTTTTCTTAGGACCACAATTTATAGCAAGTGTCGTAAAATGACATTCATAATATTTTCATCGATAAGTTTAAAGAGAACAACATACATTAACTATTGGCTATTAAAGCAAATAAATCTTGGCGACTGAATAAACAAATAATAAAATTAAGAAAGAAGAATAAAAAAGTGTAAAGAAATAGAAATGAGACTAGAGCTCGGTAATAAGATAATAGGAAAACCAACAAAATACATAAAATAAACTAAAAGTACAAACTCTTTTTAATGGGTTTTAATAGGGTCAATGTGAAAGAAAAGTAGTATATGGGATAAAACTAAATTATTTGTTTCAGTGGACCCCTAAGGATCTACGTTTCTATTTAATCTAATTTCTTTCAATGATGTGTCAAAATATAATTAGTTAGACATTATTTGAAATATTAAAATTGGACATGAGATGTCAATCCGGCCCCTAAATAGAATGGCACTCCTTTGCTTATCAAAACCTACACATGATCAGAAACATGTTAGAAACAATTATAACATTTACAAAAACAAAAATCGTTAACGGATAGTTCTAGCACTAGTGTTAGAGAAAAAAAAAAAAAAAAATCAAGATTTTCAAATTAAAACAGGATGGTTTATGCCCAAAGATGGTTAATATTTTCCATCTAATATAAGGCATGCATGTTCTATAACATTTTTGAATAGTTTTTTTTTTTTTCTCTAAACAAAAAAAGTGAATTTTTTTCACACACACCTTTAGTGATTATGTTTTCATTTTAAATCTTTTTCCGTAATTAAAAATTAAAACCCGAATTTCTTGTTTTCAAAATTTTTTTACAGTGAGATCAACATTAGAATGAGATTGGCTCTGGAATGAGACCGATGGATCGGGACCAATGTCATAATGGGGTAGATGTAGGCTTAAAGCGTACATACAATGTATGTATACTTACGGCTCATATTTGATACGAATCTTTTCAGCATTTATATTGGCAATTTTTGCATACGCCTCTTGGGAAAGGTTGATGGCTGCAGGGCATCCTTTGCACAAGTAGACAATTTTGACCACAACTTCATTACCTTCATAACAAGGTTGTGGTGCTTGGTTTGTGGGCCCACTGCACGTGACCAAGTATGATCTCTCACATGCTGCCTTGTTGTCCCACAATTTATTTATCTCTCACTGCTTCAATCATCATTGTCTTCGGGCTGTTTGTTCCCTATGCACTTTGAGGCTGTTCAAAAAAAAAAAAACAGACACATAAAACCAACGAGTTTTCCAAAGGGACGGACGAGGTTATTATGAGTTATTTTTTAGACTTTCATCAATAAAATAACTAAAGGTTCAAGTCCCAAACTTTATCTTGGCGTGTTTTTTTAATCATACGGTAGGAAATTGTTATTGTTATTTTTAAATAACAATATGTCGTTTCATAACTATTAGGACTATAAAGATTACTACAACAGACCTTTACTTACTTTTTTTTTTTTTCTAAATTTTGTCTTTGGCACATTATTGTCATATATTTCTAGTTTTTCCCCCCCTAGGAACCAACTTATATCATTTTGGTTACATATACTCCTTATAGATGATAAGCTACTTGGGTTGGAGGAATTTCCATTGCTTTGACAAACTGTTATTGTTTCATACGTAACAGATTCTATATTTTTCCGGAAAAAAAAAAAAGAAAAAAGAAAAAAAGAAGCTATCAATGGTATGATAACATGAGCTGGTTTGTATCATGTGTTTAAAATTTTGAAATATTGACATTCATGTATTACACTGTTAAAAAGTAAATAATAAGCTAAAATTTCAATTCTTACCGGTGTGAAAAACCGTTCTTTTCATGAAAACTCCCAATATACTAGCGCACCTTGAACTTTGATTAAAAAAAAAAAAAAACTTATTGTGGATGGTTAATCTCTTGCTTGAACTTCAAACTCACACAAGTTTTAGAGAAGTTAGCTAGTTCAAGGACTAACTAAATTGTTTGGTATTCAAGTTTAATTCCAACTAAATTGTACTTTTTCATCTCAATTTCTGTATGAAAAGTCAACAAAATTTATAATTAGTTTTTAAAAATTAATCAACTCCAATTTGAAAATGTCATCTTCAACCGGCGAACCAAATACAAGCTTAATATCTTTAATGAAAAAGGTAAAAAGAAATGATTAATCAGATATGACAGATTAAATTAACATACTAAAATAGACTTTCATCTTAGAAAACAGATAAATAACATATTTACAAGTAAGCATGTTATTTACTAAAAATTAATCAATTATTCAGTAAATAAATGAATTTATCTTCTATAATTATGTTATTTACCTATTCAAGTAAAAAGAGGTGCTATTTACTACAATTTCTATTTTTTTTTTTGGATGTTCATTATACATAATTTTGATTACCCAAGATAATATATCTTCTCCTCTGATTTTCATGGTGGAACTAATTTTATGCGAGAGGAGAGTTAACAGTCGTTTATATGTAAATTACAAGGCTAAAACAGCTATATATATATACATATATATATATATATATATTTTTTTTTTTGCGGTAGAGAAAATCCTAAAAAAAAAAAAAAAGAAAAGACTTACGAGCATGAGGAGGTTTATAATATGTTGCAGTGCCTTCATCTGCAAATGCCAACGAAATACCATGCAAACATTCACACTTACTATCACCAAAAAATTGGATGCCCATTATTCTTTTATTTTCCTCTTTAAATTTGCTATTTCGGTGCATAATATAGGAGGGTATCGCTTTGTTTTTATAGAAAGAATTGGTGAAAATGAAATGAAATTTTTTTACATTAATTTTCCCATAATTTAAATATCATTGCTGGCTAATAGGTTTTCGGTGACCCTAGATTTTCATGACATGACATTTTGGTCCTTTAACTCTTTTTTTGGCCCTTTAGTATGTCAGCTTAATAGTTTGTAGTTTTGATCCCTAGTTAAAACTAAAATTGACGGTGGATTTTTTAAATTTTTATAGAAGTAGTCATATGTGCCCTCACATAATAATTTGAAATTTTATAAAGGAAATATTAGGTCAGAAGATAGTTTTTAAATCCTTGTTAAATAAATCATCGTTTTTTTTAAATAGGAAAATGACTGTAATAGAACTATTATGATTGACCAGTAAAAAATACATATTAATACCTCAGTTATTTTAAAAAACGACCATTTTACTAATTTTTTAAATTTTAGATATTTATAAAAAATTTCATTAAAAAAAGGTTGTTTACCCACATTTCCCTTTTATAAATACTAGCCAAAAGAGGTGCTTTTTGTTATAATTTTCGACGGATTTTAAAGGGTATTAGTTCAAGAGAACGTTTTGCATCTTGTATGACTTATCTTTGTAAAATTTCAAGTTATCGTACCAGGGACATTGGATACACAATTACTTGCATTAACTCTCCATCTCAACTTTGTGACTCGGGATTGAAAGTACCAAAATATTAAGTTGAGCTTGTGGGACTAATTAGCTAAAAGCAAAAAAAAAAAAAAAATTAATCAGGAACCAAACTATCTGATGGCTAGTAGTAAGAGAATAATAACCTTAAAAACCCTAACATTTTTATTTGTCAGGTAAATTATAAGGTTGGTCCCCGAATTTTTAACTTTTGTAATTTTAGTCTTTAAACTTTTTTTCATAGTTGAAATATTTCTAAGTTATTAAAATGTTACTACAATAGTCCTTTACGTTAATTATTAGACGCAATCCATTATTTAGTTACTTTTTGATTAAATTATTAACAGATTTCATTTAAAAGTTAACAGAAATGACTATTGTAGTAATATTTTAATAATTTATGGACATTTTCTGTTTTTTTTTTTCCATAGAAGAAATGACCATAAATTATTAGAAACGTTGCTATAGTAGTTTTTTCTATTAATTTTTGGATGGAAGTTTCACTACTTTTTGATCAAATTACTAACAGATTCGGTCTAAAATAATGAAAAGGACAATTGTAATAATATTTTAAAAATTTAGGATATTTCAATGATAAAAAAAAAATTTAGCAATCAAAATTAGATAAGATTAAAAGTTTAAGAATTAACCGACTAATTTATCCTTCATTTATCTTGAAAGGAAATATGCGGAACGAACAAAGGACGAGTCGTTGGAGTTGATGCTCCCATCTTTAAAAAAAAAAAAAAAAAAAAAAAAGTATCTATTTTATCGATGAAACTTAATAATTTAATCTGACAAATTTCCATCACTTCAAAACAAAATTTTTCCTCGAACGTTAAGTTTTTTTTGTTTTGTTTTGTTTTGTTTTGTTTTTGTTTTGTTTTTTTGTTTGTTTTTTTTTTTTAATGTTTTTGGGTTTCTAGTCACCGTATTAACTTAAAAATTAGGATTTTTTTGGTATGTCATCATTAGTTAGCTTTAACCAATAAGGAGGAATCTTTTGCGCCCCCCCACAAAACCAAAAAAAAAAAAAAAAAAACACCAATAAGGAGGAAAAATGAAGCTTCAATTGCAGGAAATAACAAATGAACCTTTGAAACTTCAATTTGCCCCTTTGGCGTTTTTAATGAATCTCTTATTTTAGCACCAAAAAAAAAAAAAAAAAAAATCTGAAAACAACCTTACCTTTTATATTCTTTTTTAAAAAGAGACAAGAAAACGTAGGCTTTCAAGTTTCATGGCATATAATAACAGATCATTCATTAAACAACAGATACATTTCTTATTCATTTTGAGCCTTTCATTCATTCCAAGTGTTAAGAAATTAGACATTTTAACTTTGTCCTTACTCTACATTATCAGAAGGAATAAAACGCATAAAAAGTAAAAATAATAATAACAATAATACATAAATAAAATTTATAATAATTCACCTTTAATACAAGAGCTATAAGTAATTTTAACATTTACAGAAATTCACTGTGATGAAAAAGAAGTTCATTAAAAAAAAAAATCACGCATCTCCCAGACTCCTTATGTTTTTTTTTTTTTTGTCCATAACCTATTTAATAACCCTTAAATTGACACCCCCTACCAAAAAAAAAAAAGAAACTATGACAACATATTTTACTAATCCTTACCAATATAACATCCACAAGCTACACTTGATAAAATAAACACATAATAAAGTTTATTTATTTGAATTAAATGTGGATGAAATTGAGCACTAGACCCCAAGTTGAAGACATAAGTGTGAGTTTATCTCGAGCATCTGCTTCAGTCACTATTTCAAATTTCTTGGATTTTAACAAAGCTTGGTGCCTGTCATAATTAGAGAGCTTCTTAAAAGTGTCTTTAGGCTTCTGCGCTCAGATTGAGCTTCAAGTTAAAATCATAAATATGATTTCGAAAATAACTCTTTCAAAATAAACTTTGATATTTGAATTAACAAAGTTTTAGTAACACATTATAAACTTCATTATGAATTTTTTTACTATTTAGTAGAAGATTAGAAAATTATTTTGACTCAATAATAAACTCTTTCAAAATTGAGATCCAAACATTTCTTCAAAATGATATTGAAATTAACGTAAAAATTGATGTTGAAATGAAAAGCATAAAATGATATTTATTTAATGTAAAAATTGACCGTTGAAAGAGTGAAATCGCAGTCTTAAAATATATAATTAAATTTCTTTCTGTTACGTCCTATCAATGTCAACTCTAAGTTGGAAGGCGGTCTGCGATCAACAGCGGAGTTAAGAATTTTTTTTTCTGTGAAGATGTTGTTAAAAAAAAAAAACAGATGATTTTTTTTCTTAAATTAGGATATAACTATCTATTCTAATTATTGTAATAAACGAAATTTTATAAGGATTGAGGGTTAAAAATCAATTTCTTAAAATGTGAGTGGTGCGAAATAATCTTATCCCATTATAGAAGTCCTTTATGTAAATACTAAAAGTTCAACTTTAATAGTTCCAAAGCATAATGATAATGACAAATTAAAAATAGCACTGCACCGTTGAAGCGTAAAGTAAGAAAATATTATTTTTAAGTCTTTTGTAACAAATATAACATTGACATATATAAATGCATGCATTGGGAATTAACTCGTTAAAAAAATCTACCAAAAAGCTAATTAAAAAAAAAATATATATATATATATATATATATATTAAGTACATTTCCAAACCTCTTTTTCAAGTATCCCACCAAATCATGGTCTTTTCATTGGGTAAGAAAGAAAATGGTTGTTGTTATTCATCTTGACCTTTTTTTCAGTGTGTATCTTTCTTGAAACAGAGTATTCTAAAAACCAAAATGTCAAATCCATAACCTATGTGCAGAATTCTCAAACCTACCAATAATTACAATAACGAACCGTCTTATTAAAAGGTCATATTTTTCTTGATATGATATGATCTTGATGGGACAATGGTTTAAAACTGTCTTACCGGTAAGAGTTTTATTACTATTATTACTATTATTTTTTTCATATCTTTACCACAGAATTCTCCATAGACATTTCTATCTACACAAAAAAGAAAATTTTCTATATGGCTATAGAATTGAATGGTTTCTGACCTTTAAAATAGACAATGGGAAGTATAGTTCTGGGTTCTTTTATAACAATGAGGTTGTAGAAGACCTCTTTTACCATGTAACTTCCCGGCTATTCGTTGTCGTTGCTGTTATGACTTCCATCTAACTTAGCTTGTTCCTTGGTTCTTGTTCTTTGAGGTACCGATTTTGACCCGTCGCCTTCAAATGGTAATATGACTACAGGGGCTGCAGGCACCATGTCCCAACGCTGCTTCAATAACGCCATGAACCTTCTCACCATTTCCTTCCGGAATGCAAGTTCTCGTGTGAAGAGATCGAAGATTAGAAATGCGAGAACGTACTTGAAAGGGACTGTGAGGAGAATGGTGGCACCGGATAACAAGATGAGAGCAACCTCAGTGGTTACTGTTAAGAATTCAATGCAATATTAGTCAAAAGAAAAGATAAGAATAATCAAATTATTAAAATTTAAAAAAAAAAAAAAAAAAAATATAAATCATTATGAATTTTACTATTAGTAAAGATAGAAAATTATTTGACTCAATAATAAACTCTTTCAAAATTGAATCCAAACATTTCTTCAAAATGATATTGAAATTAACGTAAAAATTGATGTTGAAATGAAAAGCATAAAATGATATTTATTTAATGTAAAAATTGACCGTTGAAAGAGTGAAATCGCAGTCTTAAAATATATAATTAAATTTCTTTCTGTTACGTCCTATCAATGTCAACTCTAAGTTGGAAGGCGGTCTGCGATCAACAGCGGAGTTAAGAATTTTTTTTCTGTGAAGATGTTGTTAAAAAAAAAAAAACAGATGATTTTTTTCTTAAATTAGGATATAACTATCTATTCTAATTATTGTAATAAACGAAATTTTATAAGGATTGAGGGTTAAAAATCAATTTCTTAAAATGTGAGTGGTGCGAAATAATCTTATCCCATTATAGAAGTCCCTTTATGTAAATACTAAAAGTTCAACTTTAATAGTTCCAAAGCATAATGATAATGACAAATTAAAAATAGCACTGCACCGTTGAAGCGTAAAGTAAGAAAATATTATTTTTAAGTCTTTTGTAACAAATATAACATTGACATATATAAATGCATGCATTGGGAATTAACTCGTTAAAAAAATCTACCAAAAAGCTAATTAAAAAAAAAATATATATATATATATATATATATATTAAGTACATTTCCAAACCTCTTTTTCAAGTATCCCACCAAATCATGGTCTTTTCATTGGGTAAGAAAGAAAATGGTTGTTGTTATTCATCTTGACCTTTTTTTCAGTGTGTATCTTTCTTGAAACAGAGTATTCTAAAAACCAAAATGTCAAATCCATAACCTATGTGCAGAATTCTCAAACCTACCAATAATTACAATAACGAACCGTCTTATTAAAAGGTCATATTTTTCTTGATATGATATGATCTTGATGGGACAATGGTTTAAAACTGTCTTACCGGTAAGAGTTTTATTACTATTATTACTATTATTTTTTTCATATCTTTACCACAGAATTCTCCATAGACATTTCTATCTACACAAAAAAGAAAATTTTCTATATGGCTATAGAATTGAATGGTTTCTGACCTTTAAAATAGACAATGGGAAGTATAGTTCTGGGTTCTTTTATAACAATGAGGTTGTAGAAGACCTCTTTTACCATGTAACTTCCCGGCTATTCGTTGTCGTTGCTGTTATGACTTCCATCTAACTTAGCTTGTTCCTTGGTTCTTGTTCTTTGAGGTACCGATTTTGACCCGTCGCCTTCAAATGGTAATATGACTACAGGGGCTGCAGGCACCATGTCCCAACGCTGCTTCAATAACGCCATGAACCTTCTCACCATTTCCTTCCGGAATGCAAGTTCTCGTGTGAAGAGATCGAAGATTAGAAATGCGAGAACGTACTTGAAAGGGACTGTGAGGAGAATGGTGGCACCGGATAACAAGATGAGAGCAACCTCAGTGGTTACCTGTTAAGAATTCAATGGCATATAATTTTTAAATCGTCCCAAGCAAGAATAAAGATCAAGAATCATAGCAGTCCAATTATTTTTCAGAACTTTCAAAAATAACAAAAATGATAATGATAAGGATCATGATTACCATAGTGATAACAAGAGATCGAAACCAGATACAATAAACATGTTCTGATTTCTGCTGTTAGATAGAGAGAAAAAGGCAACTAGATTGCCCATCAGAGATTCAAATTCAACACATCCAATAGCATGCCTAAAAATATTCGGGATGTGAATCAAGTCCATGAATGGAATCTCTCGTCTTGTCACTTTTTTCCCTACATATGACATTATGACATGACAAAGTCGTCTCTGAAAGCATTGATGAAGTAAATTTTGCAACATTTAGATTCAGAATATTCCGCTCCTAGATTAAAATTTTCTTATTTTTAACACAACAGAGAGATTTTTTTCGGGCTACATACAGAAGAAGCTACTGAACTTCATGACATGGAAATTGCTAATTAATAATCATTGCTTTTTTATCATGGCAATTGTTGCTTGCAATCTTAAATGTGTCCAGGTAGCATAAATCTTTTCGTTTGCAAGTGATGTGCACGCATGGAACACAATCACGCAAATGCAAAAAAAAAAAAAAGGAAGATCTGACACATCCACACAAAAAATAAAAAGAACAAAAAATCTTGTAAAATTGCATGTCACAAAAACGTACCTGAGGTTGACCAGAAAGGATGATAGTTCGTATTTTCAACAGTGTGACATTAAGATTTTGTAGAAAATTTTCAACATCGTGCATGGCATCTTTTACGGCAATGATCTTCTGAATTGTATTTGAAGGTGGCTGATCACGGATAGTCACTTTTCCGAAGGATCGTCCAAGGCGGCCTTGCTCCTTTAGTCCCTTTAAAGATAGCATACTAGCCGCTGAAATTATCAACAGTGTAGGGAACACATATGACAGCAAATTTCTGGAAAGGAAATTCAAGACATTAGCTCGAAAACATTAAGTGCGAATGTAAATGCAACAATTGAGATTGCTGACATCCTAATATTATCTAACAACGGACCTACCTGAAAATAATCGCATAAGTAAATGCAAGAAATGAAACAGTCACGTGTGGCTCCTCCCAGCGCCTGAGCTTTTCAAAATTCTTGGCAGTTACAGTCAGAGGAAACATGAGTTCCTGAACGGAAACAAGCACCAACATTAGTTATATAAAGCAGGGGAAATGAAAAATATGAATACACTAAGAAATCTATTTAAGTATAACATTCCTGAAAATTTATGGATCGTAATGAACTTCAACTCTAAAAAATTTTGAGGCTAAATTAAGCAATTGTTAACATCACTGAAGCAAGAAATCCAAGTGATATGTATGAAAAATTTAGATGGAGAAATACCTTGAAAAGATCTATATTACTAGGTATCCCTTTAAGCATTGCGGCATCAATTGTTGCCTGAGTTTTTTCAACCACCTCGTATTTTCGTCTGCAAATTTGTGCTGCCTTTTCTACAAGACTTGCATCAGCGACAACAAGGTTTTTACTTAACACAACCCCTTCTTTTGATGAAGAGTTCTTCCAGAAAGCAATGGAAGCACTAGAAGACCAAGATGGTGACTTCATCCACTTCCGCAAGTAAATGCTTCCGTCTATGTCAAACACATGATTACTAATTTCACCTACTTCATTGGACGGTCTCGTTTGAACTGGTTGGCTATCTACAAACTTTCTAATGAGAGGTCCGCCCCAGTAATTTACAGCTAGAGTTTGGCAGACAACATCACCATAAGGTGCAAACTTTAAGTACGAAAACTGAACAAGTTTTATGGGATCATCGACTAGCTTCCGCATGAATTGAAGGGTTTGGAGTCTGGCTACACTATTAACGGCACTTGTAGCCGCCCTGTCCTGTCCTTTGTGAGCACCGTAGACATTAAATATCGATTCATCACCATCCTCTGGTCCATAATCACGAATGAATTGGTGTAAAGCAATAATTTCACTGATAGACGCATGCCATACGTCTCGCCTCATTTCACCTCCCAGGTCAACAAATTCCAGCACCCACGTTTGTGACCTGCATAGAAGTATTTTATAGAGAAAGATATATGCACAATGAGATGTTTATTGACAAGGAAAACTTGAAAAGAATTGACAAGGAAAACTTGAAAAGAATTGATGGATAGAGGTTAAAGCAGAGCCATATCTAGTCAATCATGCCAATTTAGTGGGGGCTAAGATCAGAAAAATGAAAAAATCTTTCAAGTGAAGTTACTCCACAGAGAGCGCCAAGAAGTTAAAGAAGCTTACTCACTCGAGATCAGATGAAATAGAGACAGCAGAGTCAAAGCGAACAGAACCTAACGGCCCGATTTTTGCTTTTTCCAACTTTACCCCTTGCTTTGTAAGATCCAGTCGTATGACATCTTTCTGCCCTAATATGCCAGCTGCCTGCTCCACAATTGAAGATATTTATAATTGCAAAAGGGCTGTTCCAATTAATACAACATGATTTCAGGAGAATGGGTGTAAATAATAATAATAGCATAAATAATATAAAGACAAGGGAAAGTTTAACTTTTCCCTGTTTCAGAATCATCCAGCAGGTCAAAGATCCTATGCAATTGTCACACAGCTTTTGGAGTACAAAAATCAGGTTGCGTTAATTGTTACAGATACACGTGACTTGCAAGTCTCAAAAAAAGACGATAGAGAGCTTCCTCTTACCAGAAAGAGGCACCATAGGAATAAAGGTATACAACTAAAAATTCAAATGAAACAGACACAGGTAAAAGGGGGTTTCTTGAGAATTTTTTGCTAAATCATGGTTTGTATAAGGTCGGGAACAAATTTCAAACTACGTGTCATGAGCTCAAGGAAGAGAGTTTTGTGGACAGGATCAATTGCTTGGCAGATGCCTTAAGTATGTACTCCGGTGAGGGAACATCTATTTTGTCTTGACTGAAACATTAAAGTTCCTCAAGCTTGATATAACGGGCCAGGTTTCTTAAGTAACCTCAAAAGAAGAGAACTTCAAAAAGTTTATGTACATATCGTACACTTTAACATGGAATATTATCAAATAGGTGTATATGAAAAAGTAACATAATGCTTTTCTAGACACAAAAAAAAAGGGTAAGATAGTTCAATTTGTAAAAGGTTTGGTTAGTGTAAATTTCTATTGGACATGTGGTCTGCTTTGATATGTTTCACCAGCGAATCCAATGATGTAATGATCCAAGAAAAATAGTCATGAAATGATGAAATACCTCAAAATAGATTGCTTTATCAGTCAGAGTCAGCTTCCCTGGCCATGCCATAACGTTATCCCATTTTAGAATGGGCTGCTTTTGGCTGGAACCAATGCATAAGATTCTCTCATCAGAAAGGTGGGAAAATTCTTGAATCTGGTACGATTTCCGCCTTTCATGCACCCTGTACGTAAACTAGTAGAACATTAGCTCATTTAAGCATAAAAAAAAAAATTTCCCGCACATATAGTACATAAGCGCAGTATCTTATAAAACTGTACAACATCACATATTTAAATACTGTCAATGCATCATAAAAAAACACTAAAATGAGAAATTCTGACATTTTTTAAAGTCAGAGACTGAAATTTTTCTTTGTTGATTTCATCAGTAAAAGTTCAGGGATGTCTCTGTCTACGATTTTGTTGGATTGAAAAGTCTTTTATACGTTTGTATCTTTTCTATCTTTGAGGACAATATATCCTCCCTTTTCTAATTGTTTTCTCAATTAAATCGTATGTTTCTTAAAAAGGAAAGGGTAATATCTAACCTTGTTTATAATAGTTTCTAGTCCAATTAAGTAGTTAAAAGAAGTAACGTGAGTACGTTTTGTTCGACTATTAGTCGTGGATTGCATTAGAAGATTACAATCACAAGATGTTAGCTTGCACATTGCATTAAAGACGTGCATGATTTTGGCCCTATTTGTTGGATTGTTCCATGTCCTTCTACGAGTCCTTTCACAAGGAATATACTTATACTCAACTTTACTAATTTTCAGCTTTCCCTTTTGTCTCTCCCAACCCAAGTAATGAAAAGCACTTAGAATAAATGAATTATTTTTGGAGCTTGTCAATCGATATTCGTGCTTCATTAACATAACGTATTATAAGCTGTTTAATTTCTTACAGAAGTTACCAAAGACCAGAGTCAAAATATTTAGTAAATATACAAGTGGTTAAAAGATAAGCTCACTTGAGAAGTTCCTTGATATAAGTCAGCCACAGGCCCAAAGTGATGCCATTTTCATCACCAGCAAGAGCCTTAAATATGCTATGTGCTGTTGACCGATCAGCCACACCAGCAATAGCAGGAGCTATACGAACAAAAGCATCCTCTTTAACAAGCATCCCCTACAATAGCGAGAAAGGAAAATGCCGATAAAACCAGTTACTTTTGGACTTTAAAACAACACGGAAAATTTTTGAAAGATTAAAAAAAAAAGGCCTATTGTTTTCAACAGCATCATTACGTGTGATTTCAAAATAGACCAAATAAAACAGTCTTCCAAGCTTAAAATACTGAATATCTACCAAATAGAAAGATTAACGGAAATTTGAAATTTTCATTTTTGCCCATATATCCTACATTTCTGAAAGAACACATCATCCAACAACTTACCCCACTATACTAGAGAATAGTTAAGTAGAAAGCACTATAAATATCATGATGTCAACTTCTAGCACTAATTTTCTCCTATCAAAATAAATCTGCCAGCTAGTGCTTGATTCATGGTTCCAGAAAAACCCAATAGTCAATGCGTCTTAGTCGGCTACTTTCATCCTTGGTTCAGAAGACACACACGAGTATGATCCATGAGAAAACTACGTACATCTTACTTGGGGGAAAACATATGACTAAAGAGGTTACTTTCTTATACAAGTGGATTCCTAGCTAAGATTGGTGAAGCAAAGAATCTATTATGTGAGAGAAAATTAGGATTCATTATAAGGGGGAAAATCCTATAGGGAAGAGATATTCACCACAAGAGAATAAACAACCGCAGGGAACTGGACAAGAACTCTATACACCACCACAAGCAAAACGAAGTGATACCCTTTCCTGAAGCAAACAATCCTCACCAACTTTCAAGACCACTGAGCATTGAATGAGAACATGGTTAATAGACTCCTCTCTCTCTTATATATGCAACTCTGATTAACCAACTGGGATTCCCCACCACCTTCAATTCTTTATCGTTTTCATACTCCTAGCTTAAGTTCTTAGGTCGAAAAGAAAAACTACAATGGGCACTTAAAAAACAAAATATCCTTGTAACCCCTTGAGACCTGTTTAGTAATTCAACATAATCAACAACATTCTTTTGTCTTCAAAAGAAACAGATTTTTACTTAAAACCAAACTATACTACATCACAAGGGAGGAAACCAGGGATCCTCCCAGAAGCATAAACATTTTCCCGAGAGGGGTAAAACAAAGGGGGAGAAAAGCAACAATAAAAAAGGGAGTCTAACCATTCTTCCTCTGTTTACTCCTTTTTTAAGTTATATATTCTCAACACAACTATAGGGAAATGTCAGGCCTCAAACAAAATATGATGAATGGCGTGCATGAAAACATTTAATTATTAAGAAAAAAGGAGGCCTAAAGTGTTCGAGGGTTCCTATGAATGAACCTTAAAAGAAGCTCTTGTCGAATCTTTGGCAGGCTCCTTAGAGTAAGGGTTCTCCCATGCAAGCATTGTTATGAATAGAAGTCTTTGGAATGCAGGTTCCTGCACACATGCACACAAACAAATGGAATCCAAAAAAAAAAAGTCAATATACTGCTATTGAAAAGAATAGGGGGGAAAGAAAATGGAAAAGGACCAAAAAAAAAAAATGTTCAAGATAAAGAAGGGGAATACAATGAAACATTAAAGTATAAGGAAATCCCTTTAGAAAATGCCACATACCTTAAGTGAAGGATGAACAGTAGAACTATCCCTGGACAAGAACCTAAAGCAGCAGTACTCGACCAGATTACGCGCATCATTATATACTGATTCAGGGACAAGTGCTTTAAAGATTTTCTGCATTTTGTGAGCAGTCAATCCATTCATCCTGCAAATCTTCAGCTTGTCAGATCATGTCCTGACCGATCTATAAGTCTAGCATGCATAACAACCTGAATAAGCTCTTGAGGAAAAGAAAATGTTAGCATAATAGCATACTTAAACTACTGGTGACAAATTGCATGCCCATACGTTAAAACAGCAACTAGAACGTATGTTAATTCATCAAGGGCATGACAAGTAACATTTAAAAAGAATAAAAAAACTCAAGTTCCCCTGCTCCCTCGAATCAATTCTTCAAGTTTATAAAGCATGACATCATTTTAAAATAAGTTGTTTCCCAGGCCGATAGAAAATCAATGTTCCAGTTTAATAGATTTGTACTCCTCGTCTACCCTTGTACAGATAATTTACCAAAACTCAGAAAAAAACAATATTGCAAATATATCTGCAGGAAGTAACTGGACTCATTGCATTTCAAAGGTCGAAAACTGGTGATTGGAATTCATTTCTCTGGCAGTTTTGTGAGTGATTATGTTCCAATATCATGTTCAAGAATCAAAAGCTGATTGACGACTTTTCTTTTATGTACCTCTTTCTTGAAAAAGTTATACTTGCTAGGTCCTCTGAATGGGTTCCACATCCAATGAATTAATAGTTGTTTCTTTCAGTTTCTTCGTTTTGTATTTTTTTTTTGCTCTCGTAATTAAATGTTTCCACATTCTAAAAGGAAACTGCAAGAGTTTCAACCACATTGTTACTATAATTTTTCTTGCATAAATAGAATGTAAGGGATATAAAGAAAAAATCTCAAGCAAAATGCAGTGATTGCATGTATTTTCACCTGCTAAATTGCTCGATTGAGACAATAGCAGCTAGTGACAGATTCCCTTGTGGCATTCTGCTATTGATGGTTTGCTCTGCCACAAATATGTCTTCCATGACTGAATTATCATTACCATTTTCAGGAACAGGCTTTTTACTCTGACTAGGTTTTCCCAGAGGAGATGTCACTTCGTTCAAAAATTTTTGGGTCTTTAGGAGCCATACATTCAACTTTTCTTGCACCATATCTGTCAAGAAGCATGAATATATTCACGGCCAGAACTAAAAAAAATTCGAAGATACATATTTTGCTCGATTTCGTGAAATATTATGCCCAAAATAAGCATTACTAAGCGATATATACACTGCCCCTAATGCTTGTATAATCGTATTTTAGAAATGCAAGTAATACAAAACTTAAAAATCTCAACTTTTACTGCTAAATTTGTAAACATATTTTTATCTCGTCGAACATGATGTAAGTTGAAACATTCCGTAACTTTTTATACTTATTTTTCTTGAAGGTCATATACAAAGAAAAATTTCGCCCAATGCAACAACACATACGGCAAAACGATGGATTGACTACATGAAGTAAAAGCCAATGCTCAGTACAAGGGTTTAACAGTTAGATTCTCTATAAATCAAATTGGTGGAAACTGCACTAAATACCATTACTACAAGCTTTCTTGAATTATCTCCATAGCAGCTAACTCCACATCATTTTTGTTTTGTCAAATAAGCAATTTCCAATCCCCATACATTAGCACTTTGATTTCTATTTTCAATTTAGCTTGTTAAAAAAGGGAATTATTGGTGTCATCCCGGTCCCGGTCCCGGTCCCGGTCCCTATGGAACACATCCCGAGGCCCACAAAACAGAAATGACCTAACCCAATTATACTATTTTGTTTTTCTCTTTCATCTCAAAGAGCTAGGAGAAATCATAAACTTTGTCCTCTCTCTTTTGCACAACTATTGTTTCTAACATTGCCAACAAAACCCAATAGCTGCTTAAGCTCACAAAGTGGCACAATTAAGAAACATAAAAAACTTTGTGATTACAGGTATATACTAACGGTAATTCCATATTTCACGCGGTAATTTAGACACCTATCTCAATCAAAAGGTGCATAAGTCAGAATTCCCATCTGAAGTTAAGGGGGGAAAAAAATGAAAAATGAAAAAAAAAAATCACAAAAAGAAAAGGTAAATTTGGTATTAATAAAGAAAAGGGGTCACCAGGTTTAATGCCGTTGAGCTTCCATCTGTCCCCTAAAGACTGGCCGACAAGCTTGAAGCGGGATTTGGGGAAGTCCGGCTGAGAATCCCTGGCATAACAAGCAAACCTCCATAGCTCAGAACCAGGTGGAGCTTGACCAGACCACTTCAAGTGGGCAAACGATAACTTTGAGAGCATTTCTACTCCTTTCCCTTTAATGGGTTTTGGTTCTAAACTTCAAGCTCGAGCTTGTAGTTCATGGGGTCTCTTCAGAGGAGTTGAAACGACACTTTTTTTTTTTTTTTTTTTTGTGGGACAGTAGTACTAAAATACTATGAATGAGGAACGAAGTTGTCTAACAGCTGAGAAAAGAAGAGAGCCTGCTTGTTTATTTTTCATGGGGAACCCCATAAGAGATTACACAAACAGTTTTTTGTACGGCTTTTATAGGTCGAGGAAGCGGAATAGGAGGAGTAGATAGCCACCGTGATGGATGTTTGCTACACGACAAGACGAGAACAAAAGGGTAAAGGTTTGTAAATGCAAACTTCAACACGGATTCTTATAAAAATAAAAAAATAAAAAAAAAGAAGTTTTGTAAATGCAAACTTCAACACGGATTCTTTAAAAAAAAAAAAAAAAATGGAGAAGCAAATAAACAAACAAACCTTCAACGCGGATTTTTAGTCTGACCAGAAAGCGGCTTCAGTTTTTTTGAAGGTTTTTTTTTAAATACTTAAAATACTTAAAAGGCTTCTTTTTTTTTTTTTTTTTAAACCAGGTATCTATTTGTTATAGCCTACGCACAAAAACACTAATCAATACCAATATGTAATTTTCACGTGTTTATTTTATTGTTTCTATAGTTCATACGCTAATCATGCTTGTACTTGTGTTTGTTCATCATACCATCTATTATCATTATCATGTTTGTGCCATGTGTTAAACCTTTTACTTTAACATATTGTGTCCTCAACGTGTTTTGTGTCTAAAAGCCGTATCAATCTCGGTTCATTTACAGACATGCAAGTGTATATGCTTATTTGAGATCGTGTCAAGTAGTACCATGCTTGCATCACCCCGTTATGCTTAGTCCCGTGTCGATTGAGATAGAATTTCGAAAAATGAGGGGGTCAGCCCCGTTATGCTTAGTCCCCTGTCAAATGAGATAGAATTTCAAAAAATGAGGTGGTGATAAGGATTTAAGAGTTGTTTTTTTTAAGGATATTTTGGAAATTTTACTTGTCATTTTAATTATCCTATTACGCCATCATTAGGGATTATTATGAAAGGTTAGAGAAAAACACAGAGTGTGAGGGTATGAATTTCTCTTGTAAACTTCTGGATCACATAGTAAATTACGAATGGCTAAAATAAGACGTAGTTTCATATTAAAGGTGAACATGTATAAATTTACATGTTCTATGATTGTTTATTTCCTTTAGCGAATTTTGTCGTTCTTGAAAATATAGAATTAGGATGCTAATTCATAGCAAAGAAGAGATTCAAATAGGACTTTATCTGACTAGATTTCTAAAATTTAAGTGTGACAATGCAAATAGAAAGAAAAAAAAAAAAAAAAACTAAATTACAAACAAAACTGATACTACATTCAGATTACCAAAACATCACCACTATGTTGATAAGCGTGTGATAATGTTTGTTTTCATTGACCTAATTATTTTCCAAGTTTCTACTAACATGTGCAATGATGCTTAAACAGAGACAAAACTCATAAACGAAACTCTATTTTTATCCTATCAAGATGTATTTAATATGTATTTGTTGTTTTAGTCATTAGATTAAATTTTTTTTGGTTTGATCTGTAAGTGTCCACGTTAAAATTTATAACGCGATATGCAACTAAAAAGTTAATTCAATGGCAAAAACCCCATTATGTATCGGTGGAGCAAAAACACGTCTGATCGTTAGTTGCATAGTTCCTTTGCAATTCACATGGTGGCATAAACTATTACCAACGTATATCATAGGAAGCAAAACTTGAAATTTCGCGAACGGCTCAAAACAAAAACAACCAAGCATTTCGTAATTCCCTGTTTCACAGATAATCATCGGAAATACTTGCACAAAACTTGGTTTTGAAGGAATCTTATTTGCCAACAGAATATCTACAGATAGGAGTTAAAGAACAAGAATATACAAGACATTCAATGAATCACTTCTCACCACTTCCCTGCTAAGCAAGACATAATTCCGTTTGCTACATGAAAGTCCAGTGGGAGTGACCAAGTTTTCCCCCCACTCACCTCACTTGGGCTTTTTTCCGTTTGTCTTCGTTCCTAAGTCTGCAACGATGTCACAAAGTGAACAAAAGAGAGGAAAATAAAACAGCAGGAGAAGAACGTCACACCAGCTACCGGCAAATAGGAATAGAACAATATATCCCCACTAGTCCCTATTAAAGATCTTAAACAAGCACATTATGGTACCGTCTAATCCTGGGCATTCATACATTCTGTGCCACAACGAAAACTATCAACTCAGTTTCATGCTTATGGTTCCTTAAGTTGGATATGTTACATTTACAAATTTGCGAAAACCAAGCATACACTAAAAGCAAAGGAGCGGCTATCCGAGCCAAAGGCCAACCTGGTCACATGGCCTTCGCACTTGGGAGTAAGGTGGCCACACACACCTGGGTAGGATATGGGAGGCAAATATTTACTACTACTTCCGGTTCTTCTTGAGTAGAGGCTCGGACTGGCTTTCACCCTGTGAAATTGGAAAACTTTTTGAATTTGAAACAAAACAGAAACCTAAGAAAAACGAAAACTTGTATTTATGCGATTAGTTGAGAAAAAAACACAATCCAAAATTTCACCTCATCCTAGACGGATTTGAGGGGCAAAGGGTGACATTACAATTATAAAAGAAACATCGTTGGTTGAGTCAAGGCCAAGTCGCTGGCAAGCTTTAGTATGGCCTACAGCCAATAAGCTGAGTAATTAATCTAGCCCACAGGACTTGACCATAAACTGACATGGCAATTTTTTCGGACGTAATTATTTGACTGGACGCAAACTGCTCTATAAAGCAGTGCCAAAACTTAAACCGGGTTAGTTACTGAACAGTTTTAGGGAGTAGATTTGGACTTTGAAGACTCTAGGGTACCACTACATTTTGAAAAGTTAAAAACCATTCATTAACAGTGAGCTTTTTCATCTGCCACCGACATGTTCTTATGCCAGGGCAAACAAACAATTTGATTTAATTTTTTTTCTAGAACTTCTTGAAATAATTTTGTATCCCATAAAGCAAACCTAATTTAAACACTGTACCAGAAATAACATACACCATAATAACTAGGTAGAAAATGCTTACAGGATTTGAGAGCTGCTCGCGGATATAGGCCATTGATCTCAGCATGGCGCCTAATGTGTCCCTGGACACCTGAAATTTAACCTCTGACTCTCCCGAAGTTGTCTCCGTGTCTTGAAGCTGAATAGAATGGAAATTTATTACAAGATAATCAAAAAAGCATTAACACATAAGCGCTAAATGTCAAAAGAATCAAGGATTAATCTTCTCTTAGATAATAAGACACTGATCATTTTATCATCCATAATTAATAAATACAGAAATATACTATCAAATTTTGTTTCCTAAAGGTGGCAAGACCAAATCCATATAATGTAGTACAGATCAACCAGGAAAACGAATAAATATAAAAGCTAAACAGCTTAGTGTTAAACAGTCCCACAAAAGATTACTGATGTAATACAGTTTTTATAGCAAACAGCAGGCATCACATACACGTACAAAACGAGTAATTTAACATAGGACTGTTGGTATGAAGATACAAGGTTAACAAGAGCTTTACTAATCCTAATGCTTAACTCACAAGCAGATTAACCAAAATTCTATCTTTTCATTCGCATTTATATTGTGATTATGATTTCTACAAATATATATCTTTTTCCCCAAGCAAGTAATAAGAATTTATAAAGAAGCACAAAGATACCCAACAAGTAAAAAAATTATCAAACAGGGAAATAAGAGTCTAAAGAGGAAATTTCCATCCCCGTATAGGAAAATATTTTTTATTTAAAAAGAAAAAAAGAAAAAACAAGACTAGCTATTCCTTTCTGATAATAACGCCTGAACAAACCAGAATGCACCACTCTCCAGTTCTTTCTCACGATGCTTCTTAACAAACTTTCCATGCCAGGCATGTCTAATGTGAAGGCCTAAAACTTAAACATCCATACCTTCAAATTTATCACAGCAACCTTATTAGCTGGTGTTGAGAGCTGTTCGCTTATGTAGGCCATAGACCTTAACATCGGTTCCAGTGAGACTCTTGAAAGCTGAAACTTAACCTCTGACTCTGCGGAGGGAGTCCTGCTATAATCTTGCAGCTGTTGTAGGTAAGAATTAAAATGTGTATGAACAAAAAGGCCACTGATCAATGTTACGTAAGTAGTAGAAAGGCATGTATATTGTACAAAAAATGATTACAGTATATGGGTTGTCAGCGATAATTTGAAAACAAATAAAAAAAATTAATCTCTGGGATGCAGCCCTCTATACAGGACAAACCAACTTGAGAAGATTAAAAATACAAATTTTCCAACTTGTCTCGTGTTTTATCTGTACCTTCAAATTAATGACAGCAACTCTATTCCCTGGTGATGAATTCTTATTCTCCATGACCCAAGTCATTGACTTTAGACAAGGGAGTACAACCTACACAAAAAGTGAAGATCAATATGCTTCTGCATTTTAAGGGGAAAAAAACGTTACGAAACAAAAAGAAAACAGAAAACAATTCCCTTCCATACCATATTTTCTGGAGTACCATCATCTCTGTGAAGAGAAACAGGAGCCATTCGTGGCAAATTCAAGTCAGATTGCACAGAAGCACCAGCATCATTGAGATTGAATCGTTTTAGCACTTCATCTTGGCGCGGCCACAACAAAGGGGTGGCATCTGAAGCTATCATAGAGTTCTTCCTGTCATCATAGCCAGTCCCACTAGCCTGAGAGGTAGGAGGTGGAACTTTAGCAACACTTTTCTTCACAATAGCAACCTTCTTCCCACCATCTCTAAGGGCATTCATTGCTGCACTGTAAGTTTCTATAGCGATTGCACCTTCCTCTGCATATCTAATGGCTTCACGACATAGATTGTTGTACCGCAAGGTTACAGACTCTTGACCATGTGCATCAGCGCTTCGTTCATCTAAGCCAGCTCCATTCTTTGCATTTCTTGTCCAACGTTTCAAAATGTAATGTGAAGGCAATGTAAGAACATTTGTCACGGTAAAAACAGTCAAAACATGTCTACAAAGAATTCCTGAATACTCAAACATTTGACAACTACAGTTAGCTCTCAACTCAGGATAGTTCAACGCGACAATATACGCCGTATTGTCGTCCTCAAACTTAGCGACCCTGAAAGTGCTAATAGCTCCATCACCGTCAATCCTATTTGCAGTATACACAAAAGTTTCAACTAACTCTTCCTGAAATTTGGTGAAAATCTTTCTCGTATAAAGGTTGGCTGCCTGTTTCTCCATGGGAGATGGTGTCCTCAATACTGGAGTGGTGCAAATTGTATCAAAATCTGCTTCTATTTCTTTTTCAAACCAGTTCTCCAAAGCTCTTTCGTATTGCCTAAAGAACAGTGGTAAAGTTGTTTGTTGATTTACATAGCCCTCGAAGAAGGAACCGTTGTATCCTTGATTTGGTGATATTGCTGCAAAAAAGGAATCCCGAAAATAAACAGGAACCCATTGAGCACGAGAATTATATAAAGATTGCAGCCAATCGTTTCTTCTGAGATCATATTTATCAAGGATAGAATTCCAAGAGGATTCAAATTCCTCTATAGTTTCAGTCAAATTGATACAGTTATAAAGTTCCAACTGAAAGTTTGGATAAGCATGACAAACGTGAGCCAGCTTCTCCGGGCCTTCTCTTAAAACATGCCACATACTAATACAATGGCGACATTCTGGAAAAGCATTAGCAACTGCAGCCTGTATTGCTCTGTCTTGATCAGTGGTAATGGAGGCCGGCAGGTGATCATTCATTGCCGTAAGAAATGTTTTGAAGAGCCATGTAAAACTAGCTTCTGATTCATCTAGAAGTAATGCACAACCAAACAAAACTGTCTGACCATGATGGTTCACCCCAGTAAATGGAGCAAAGGGCACCCTGTACTGATATACCCTATATGCCGTATCCAGAGTCACTGCATCACCGAAATGACTGTATGCTGTTCTTGACCTCGCATCTGCCCAGAATACATTAGTCATATGATTATCCTCATCAAGTTGTATGGCGTAGAAGAAACCAGGGTTCTCTGCTTGCATTTTCTTGAAATACTCAAGCAAATTCTGAGCATCCCTCCCTAGTGTCCTTTTCCGACTACCAGACTTAACTGGATAACTTACTGTAGCAGCATTTTTAGCTAACCGGTTCGACTCCACAGGGTGAGAATTCCTAACCACACGATTTTTCTCTACAGGGCCACGGTTTCCATCCATTGAGACAAACATAACACCACTAGGAACTGTCCCCGCCCCTTGGTAAGCTTCAGCCACATTCTTCGCGGTACCAGCAAAATGCCTACGAGGCCGAAGATAATGAACTTTTCTTGGACTAACCATCGCATGGCTGTGATCCTTTACAAACTTTGTAACAACCCACTTTTCTTCACCTCTTAATTCTACCCTAAGCATTGCTTCACAAGTATCACCATGCCTTCTTTTCAAACCCTCTCTGCCACACAAAAACTCCCGAGCAATCACTGTCCCATCGGGTTTGGACCGACTAGTGTAGCTAGACTGACCAACTTTAGAGTTAAACCCCAAACGTCTTGCGTACTCGTCATAAAAAGACTTGGCAGCATCCTCGGAGTCAAACTCCATGCCCACATAAGGCTCACTAATCCCATCCTCATCATCATGAACCGCGGAATTCTCGGCCGTATTCGCTTCTCCACCTTCATTAGATTCAGCATCTCCATCGTCTGCCAACGCACGATGACCCATCCCTTCCACATCAATCACGTGAACATCCATAATAATTAGCTATCCACAGAATAAGTTTTCACTTTCTGAACCAACTAGAAGGCAATATAACACATATTTTCTTCCTATTGAAAGAAATATAGATCAACTCTGCATCAGAAGTCCAACCACCAAAAACGTTTAACAATTAGTCCAAAAAATACCCATTACTGTTACTAAAAAACAAATTAAAACAAAAAATCCCATTGATCCAAATGAATTGCAGTTTATATGTACATATATATATATATATTTATATATAAACAATTGAAAAGCAAGAATCTTCACAACTAAACCAGCTTTAACCTTTCTATAAAACTGTTATGGCCACTTTTTTATGTAAAAATACTGCCACTTTTGCTCATTATTTCATGAAAAGAAGATAAAATCAGGCAAAACACTTATATCTATATATATATATATATATATATACACCCAGCTTGTTTGTATAGAATCAAAATTATAAAAAGTTCAAACGACAGAATTCATACCATAATAACCTAATTTTTGAAATCAAAATGTCTGCTTTACACTGTCAATATAAAAATCTCTCTCTCTAACAGAAAAGCACACGTAAATTTGACCCCAAATCTTCAGAATTAGGGTTTATACAAAACAGGAAATCTAGGGTTTTTCAGGCTGGGAAATTCCAATTCAACGCGCGGAGAAGAGGAAACTAGACAGAGAGGGGAACCTGGAGGCAAAGCGACGGCGTTTAGGGTTTGCTCATCGTTCAGGGTTTGGCCGCCGTGCGATTACAGAGTCGGAGGAGAGAGAGGGAGAGAGAATGCAGTGTCGTTTGGGTTGAGGATGACACAAGTATACACGCTAGTGTCTGCCGTCGGATTTAGATCGAGCGGTTGAGAGTCACCGATAATAAACCTAGTGCACTTTATCAGATAACGATGAACTTGTTTTGGGTCGTGGGGCCCATCATACCTAGTGCTTTGGTGATGTAGACTCAAACTCTTTCCTCTCTCCCTCACTCTTTTTTTTTTTTTTAATTAATTTTTTTGTTTATTGAAAAATCCAAGAAAAAAAAATCTCATTTGATTATTTAATTATAAATTAAAAAAAGAAAGAAAAGAACAAAAAGGGCATCTCTAGTTTTCTCAACAAATTGGGGAAGAACGATTGCCGAGAAGGAGAAGAAAGGAGGAGAGAGAAAAATCACCAAAGCCAGAAGATAAGATTATTTTCGGTCAGTTTCAGTTGAGTTCAGTTTTCGAACTATCAAAATCGTTCACCTATCGAGTATCGTAGGGGGTGTTTGGTGAAGTAATTTGAGTTGAAATTTTTTATTTTAATAGTAAACTTTTTTGAATTTTTAAAAAAGATAAAAAATTTTTGGGAAAAAGACAAAAAAAGTTTGAGTTTGATGGTTTGAACCATCCAACCAAACTCCCTCGTAATGTATTTGTCGGTTCGATTTCATTGACCGACATCGTAGGTCGCCTCTCACGTTGATTTTATCAGGCGATATTGATTCTCCTTTAGTTATTTGTTAATTTATACAACCCTAATCTAAATTTGAGGACATATGTGCAAATCAACATTTTATTTAAAAAATTTTCAACAACTAATTTTTTTTTTTTTTTCCAATAGCACTTAAGCATCAATCTTTTATGTTATTAAAATGTTTCCAATATCACAAATTCTTATTGTAATTATGATGGTTATGTTAGTATGCATCTAAGTCATTAAATTTAATATACAACGGAATCCAAAAAAAAAAATAAAATAAAATAAACTAGGATTTGTAAATATTTAAACTACCTTTAGTAATCCGTATTGTCTTACATTAGATAGGGTGTATTGTGTTGTATTATATTAGATTGTGTTTTCTATATAGAATATGGTGATTGATTATGTAGTTTTTAAAAATATGGATAACTTAATATAATGTTTGATGCATCATTAAATCACATTGTATTTGTTTAATTAATTAAAAAATTTGACGATTATTCATTTAATGCATACAATATTTAATAAAAACTATTTATTTATGATCGGGAACGTGGTCAGTCAACCCGTAACAAAATTCAGGGTTGGGTTAGGTGGAAAAACAGGGTCATGGTCGGACAGGGATGAGACCGAGTTGGATCGGCAACAAGGTTGGGGTCAGATAGGGTTTGTCAACCTGTGATGGGGTTGAGGTCAGGGTTGGCGTTGAGGTTGAGGTCGGGGTTGGCGTTGAGGTTGAGGTCGAAATAGGGTTGAGGCCAATCCGAAGAAGGCATCAAGGTTAGGGTCACCCGGTGTTGTGGTCGGGGTCGAACTTGGAATAGGGTCATGTCGAATGAGATTGGGTTGGCCCAAGACTGACGTGGGGGTCAGTCTGAGATAAGGTCGGGATCGAGGTCATTCGAGACTAGAGTTAAGGTTGGCATCTACGTCGGACCAGGAACATAGATGGTCAACCCCTACCAACCCCGTCCCAAGTTCTATCCCGATCTCAGTCCTGAACCAACACCGTCCCTGTCCAACCCTAACCATGTCTCTGTCGCCGACCTAAGTTCAATCCTATGCTCCATACAAGCCAACCTCGACCCTAACCTTGTTCCTGTTCTAACCACAAACACGTTTTTGGGCTGACCCTAACCTCTGCAAGGGGCCGACAGACCTCTATTCTTATCACAGTTTGACTCCGACACAAACACTAACCTCATTCCCTAGCAACCCCATCCTTGTTTTAATCATGATTTTGTCTCCAGACTGGTCCCAACCTTACTCATGGGCTACACAACAACAACCCTGATCCCGCGCAACCCTGACCCCATCGCCGGGCCAACACCAACCTAAGTCTCAGGCTGACCCTGGCCCAATAGTACCATTGTAAATTAAAAACTTTTGATGTAAATTATGAATGTGCAATAAGTTTAATGACTTATTTGGTGAAACGGTTTAACTTAAACTAAACTGTATTTTTTCATCTCAGTTTTTATTTTTTTCTAAAAAATCAATAAAAATTATAATTAATTTTTAAAAAATTAACCATCTCAAATTTAAAAATTTCAACTAAAACCGTTTTATAAAACCGAGATACAAAACAAAAATATAATAATAAAAAAGAAAAAGGCGGAGGTGAGAGTGGAGAGCGTGGAAGTAGGGAGGGGGGGAGCGGAGAAAATGAAGAAAATCCCAGTGCTGCTCTTGGGATGCGGAGGAGTTGGGCGACACCTCCTCCACCACATTGTTTCTTGCCGATCTCTTCACGCAAACCAGGTAAAAATCCCCCTTTTCTTTTATCAGTGTTTTCTTGTTTTGCTTTTGTTTCTCCACAGTGTCAGTGAGTTCACAAACAGTGGAGTTATCGAAGTTTCTGTTTACGAAACATATCTAAGGTTGGATATCTTTTTCGTGGGCGATTCTTAAACTGCATGAATATGCTGCCTGTGCAATTGTTTTTTAATTTTTTTTAATTTGTATTTTCATGGTAGTTAGTAGCGTCTAACCATTCCAGGAGCCGGGTATCTACTGAGTTTTGCTTGCGTTTTTTTGTACCATATGAGAAATGGGAATCAGGTTTTTTTTTTGGATGAGACATGAAATTCTATTAATTGGTGAAGTTTTATTAAAAATAACTTTGAGGACAATAATTTCTCAAAGAGAACCATTGAGTCAAAACACTCTTCCAATGTAACATGATCATGGATAAAGGGAATTGATTAAACCCATTATTGGTTGAAGCTGATAAGGATGCTAGATTATTTGATTCTTTCAAAGAGAAAACTAGCATCTTGTTTAATCTCCTCGAAAATTTTCCGTTCCTTTTCATCTAGATGACCAAAAAAGGAGCTAGCATCACACACTTTCACATCACATCCACTTCACCTTATTACTCAAGCCGAAACCAGTTCCACCACTAAGGTTTCCAGGGAAAACACGCTAGCCATAGAAAAGTGCAATAACAAACGGTTCACCGTCTCACCATTGACTTTACACAAGACACACCAGGATGGAGAAATAGCCTAGTATGGATTTTTCCTCTGCATGGCAACACAAGTGTCGTAATTCTCTGTTAGGTAGCAGTTTTGTGGGCGGTTATTGTACTGTATGGGAATGCTTTTTGTTCACTTTTATATAGAATTTCATGCTGCATTCACTTCATCGCTTGCAAATATATGGGAGCATTGTTGCCTTAATGCTTTACGTTTGAGTGGCAGGGAATCCACTTGAGAGTTGTCGGAGTATGTGATAGCAAATGCTTAGTTGTTGTCCCGGATGTGTTCAGCATGGAGTTTAGTGATAATTTTTTGTTGGAAGTTTGTCAGGTCAAGTCGGATTCTTCGTCACTGTTAACTCTAAGTGGTTCAGGTACTTCCATGTATCCTTGTCTTGTTAATAAGGAAATATAGCATATTTTGAATTATGAAAAACGATGTTTATTTCTTCTCCATCTCTAATGAAGGTGAATGCCAAGTATTCACGGATTCTGAGTTGACCAAGAAAATTATAGATACTGCAGCTCTCTTGAATAAATCAACAGGTATATGGAATCCATGACCCTATGTTGCATTCTCAAACTTCTATGAAGTTATGGTTCATGCTCTCAATTCCAGCTTCTAATATCTTTCATTTGTTTCATGTAATAGGTTTGGTTCTCGTGGATTGCTCTGCAAGTTCTGAGACAATTGGAGTGCTAAATCGAGCGGTTGACTTGGGCTGTTGCGTTGTCCTGGCAAACAAGAAGCCTGTTACTTCTAAAATGGTAGTTAACTGATTTAGGCAGTCATCATTATTGGTAGTAGAAGAAATGATTGCTGCATGGGACAATAAGACATGTTTATATACACATCAGAGTTTAATACTGCAGATCAAGAAACAAGTTGGAATGTAATTATTTTACCTTGTAAAGGCTTTTTTTCCTCTCATTTGGTCGAGTTCCTTGTTCACCATTGAACATTAATAAATGTTTCTCCATCCCTACCAGTTTTACTAGTACATGAACACCACAATAAAGGCTTGCTTTCTATGTTCCACAGGAGGATTATGACAAGCTTGTTTCACATCCTCGTCGCATTCGGCATGAATCAACAGTATGCACCTTCTCCCACTCCTTTTTTTTTTTTTGTACTTCCAATAAATTAACGCAAAGGCCTATTTCAACCAAAAACATCATTTTAAATGCATAGAGACTTTTTTGTTTTGTTAACACTGAAAAGAGTTTAGATTTCAGAATGAAATTCTTCGAAGTAAATTAGAGTGGCTTATTGTTGGTAGCTACCAAGATGTGATTGTGTAGACCCTTCATAAAATGGACACTTTGCTCAAATGCCATGATGTCTGATTTCTACTGTAGAACTCACTAACTTCTTATTTTCTAAGGATGAAAGTGTTGGTGTTTCTGGTTTGTCAGGGTTTTATGAATAATGCTGTTAGAAATACAAATATTGAATTGAAACTGTTCATAGAGAAAACGGATATTTTTCTCAAAACCATTTAATTTTAATAGAACATGAATACTCAAGCTTCTAACTCAATCAACTCTATATGTATGCCTCATATAAGGTTTAACTTATTGCAATATCGGTAAAACAATAACAGCAGTCAAGAGATGACAAAAATCATATTTTCAGCAACCATGGCATATCTTCGGAAATTGTACCGCTATATCTTTAGTTCGGGATCCATATTTTGTTTTCTCTTCTTCATCTTTCTCTGTTTCTTTAATTCTGGTTATTGAAGATGCTTTATCTTCTTTCCTTTGTATTTGGTTTAATTATCAATGAAAGGAAGTTATCTTATCAAAAAAGGGGGGAAAAAAATCCTTATCTCTTTCCTTAGTGAGTTCTAATAAAAGCAAGAGAACACACAAATCCTGGAAAACTCCTTATGTCATTCACTTTTGGATCAAGAAGTCTTCTTTGAGATATAATTATAGTACCTTTAGCCATTCAATGAGAAAGGTGTTTATTTGGTTCTCCATATCATGCAAAAATCCACTGTAGCACATTGGTTAATACGAGGTTCTCCGGTATCATGGACATTTATGAAGAGATAATAAAGTTGCATGAAATTGCACTATATAAGCATTACTGCTAAAGGGCTATTTCTTGTCCTTTATATTCGTTACATGTTACAAAAGAGTAGCTTGTTTGTTCCCGTCTAGCATTTCATGTAGAAGAGTTTAGGGAGAGTGTTGTCTATTTTTAATTGCTTTGTGACTTTTAAATATCAATGGTGATTGGAAGAGGCGGATTTGACATCGATGATTCCTTGGTGGTGTTACTGTTTGTTGTTGGGGAGCTCTAATGGTTTTTGTAGTCGCAATAAAGGGAAATTTTTCGTGTTAAGGGTGTGTTGTTGCTTTTGCAATCAGTTCTTTGGCTAGCAAGATTGAAGGCTAGTTTCAAGATTTGTTGTTTGTTTAGGATAGAATCAAATAGTTAACTTCCCTATTGGCTTTTAACTTGAAAGGAATTTGAGGAAATGCCTTTCTTGTCATCAAATTAGACTTGGAAGGTGTGGGATAGCTTTTTCGGTCTCTTTTGGTGGATTCAAGCATGGATTTGCTAGGCCTTTTCTTTGCTGATTTGTTTTACTTTTGTTTATGGTTTTCACTTTTCAGATTGTAGCTTTGGAGGACCTCTCACCTCTATTTATGCCCTTGTATTCTCGTAAATATTGTGTGCAATGCAAAGGGAAATAGATTTTATCTGTTTTTTTTTTTGGTAAGCCGATGCATATATTAAAATGGCGTTTTCCTCAATCTATTTGTAATTTGGTAGGTTGGTGCTGGCCTTCCTGTCATTGCATCCTTAAACCGCATACTTTCATCTGGAGATCCTGTTCATCATATTATTGGGAGTTTGAGTGGTATCAGGACCTTTTCAGTAATTTAGTCTCTAATATTCCTATCATTATGGGCTTTTCTTATTTGCACAGGGTTATCAATTTTGGTTTTTTAATAAAATTTTCTCTCATACATGGTAGGCACATTGGGATATGTGATGAGTCAGGTCGAAGATGGAAAGCCGTTTAGCCAAGTTGTAAAATCTGCTAAAAGTCTGGGTTACACAGAACCAGGTCTTGTTACCATTTTTTAGATTTTACGTCAATAAATTGGAATTGTATACGTGCAATAGTTATTGCCATAAACGGTTTTTTGCTCTGAAGAAATAATTAAAGATTCATAATTTACGATAGATCTTACTTTTCACTGTCTAGTAAGTTTTAACCTGTGTTTGAAATTTTTTACAATAATTATTTGCTATCGATGCATTTTGTACATCTAACTGTTATATCTCTGATTATTTGGCATTATATATTGTAGAACGTAGAGTGTCTACAACCTTTTGATTGGGAAAAGGTTCTTAATGTCCTTGGAATTAAGTTGAGAACCATAGATCACATAACCGGGAAAGTACCTATCAGGAAGTTAGACCTTCAAATTTATTCACCTTTAAAAACGGGTTTGGAAATTTGTCATCTGTGTTATTTGATTTTCGCTTTGATCCTATTGTCGCAGATCCACGTGATGATCTTAGTGGGATGGATGTTGCAAGAAAGGTAAAAATTTCAAGGCTCATACAATTTCTCATGCAATGGCTTCTAAGAATTTCGTATGAAGAGCTCATGCGATATATCTTAAAATTTTCCCATATTACTTTTAACAGGCTCTGATACTTGCTCGACTTCTTGGCTCGCGCTTGAACATGGATAGCATTAAGGTTGATAGTTCGTATCCTTTTTAAATTTGTAGAAAAACCTGGATGTCTCTATCTTTATATATAAATTTGTTCTTTTATTCAACTTCAAGATTTTTATTTTTTATTTTCCTTTTAGATTGAGAGCTTGTACCCTGAAGAAATGGGACCCAATGTGATGTCTGTTGAAGAATTTCTTGAAAATGGGGTTTTATTGCTTGATAAAGATATTCAAGAAAGAGTTCATAAGGCTTCCTTGAAGGGGAATGTTCTTCGTTATGTCTGTGTGATTGAGGGATCAAGGTGATCTTTCTAGATAACTTTTACTTCTATTTAAAGAGAATAGATATGAAGAGACTTGCTCGTTTTCTATTTTTCGCATTTCAACATATCATGTGCTGAATCATTTGATGATCTAATATTTCGAATCAGTAATTTTTACAAGGATCCAAGATCTTTGAACTCTTATTTTCAAAAAAAAAAAAAAAAAAAAAAAAAAAAAGAAGAAGAAAAAAAAGAAAAAAATATCTTTGAACTTTTAGGTGAATAAAATTTTTATCTTATTTGTCGTCTTAAATTGCTGTCAATATTGAGGCTATCTATGAAAAGATGTGACGAATCAATATTTTAATGCATTTGAAATTTACCTTGGTAAAATTTTCAATGCTTGTGAATGTGATAACTGCATAAAAGTTTGGTTCTATAAAAGTTTTGACTTGAATAATAAAGCGACTCCTTAAACACTTATCAATATTATTATTATTATTAATATTAATATTATTATTATTGTATCTTTTATTAGGTGTGAAGTTGGCATTCAAGAGCTTCCAAAGAATTCTGCTCTAGGAAGACTTAAAGGAAGTGACAATGTGGTAAAGCTTTTTTTCCCTTTTATCTTATCAGCTAATTTAGTAAAATTCATTCAATAATACATCAGGCAAACAAAATAGCTTATGAACTTTCTTACGTCTTTTCTTTGACCATCCTCAATCTACTTGCGCGCCCCCCCCCCCCCCCCCCCCCTTTTTTCCTTTCCTTTGCACTCACCTCAACCCGATTATATGAACTGCATATGAAACTTGATAATTTCTGATAGGGAAATTATGATGATTGTCTGTGTTAGAATTTTGATTCTTCTTTGAATTTCGTAAATCGATGAATTATTGAGACAAATCTTTTATTAACTAATTTGTTTATTACTTTAAATTGGTGATTTATTTATTTATGTGTGAATCAATGATTTACTCAAAAACCATATAATGAATCAATTTGTAAAAATTTAGGAATATCTTTTTTTTTTTGTTTTTTTTGAAAAAACAGTCCAAAATTTAGTCCATTTATGTGCCTACCCCTTTCTGAAATCGTGCAATCATGTAATCATGCAACAGTTGGAGATATACAGCCGCTGCTATAGTGAACAACCACTCGTTATCCAAGGTGCTGGAGCAGGGAACGATACTACAGCAGCCGGTGTTCTCGCTGATATCCTTGATCTTCAGGATTTGTTTCCTTGAAATGCTTTTTCTATACATCATCGTGCAAAAAAACCAGATGCCCGGTTTCAACTGGTACTGTTAGACTTTAGAATGTATTTTATTTCTAGTAGAGTTCACAGTGTTCGGATCTAAGCAGGTGGCGCCTTTTATAAGCTTATGAGCAATATGAAATTTTGATTATTACATTCGAGAAGTCTCTGTCTCCGCAAAAGAGATTGAAAGGAATGAAAGTATCAGGCTGTGGAGGAAACAAGTTGGAAATCTGATTCTACATACTTGATCTTTAAGCTGCCATGTTTTCTCGAAAGTGACAGTGAAAGCTGCTTGTTTCGATGAATATGCAAGTAAAATGGTAGTTGCTTGCTTCTGTTAATCTTGTTGAATATTTCCACAGTTAAATAAAAGTTCTTAATGTGCAAGCTGGATTTTGGACATTTTTCTTGGGCTACTTCAAAGTGTTTAGTGCCATCATAAAAAAATCTAACTAAAATTCCCGACTCCGCCACTGCTTTGCACAACATGGTATGCAAAAATTGTGTGTTTTGGAGTTCATCAAAAAATAAATAAATGAAGAATGAGGCTTTTGTTATGGTGCTGGATAAATGAAGTTCACTTGGCTATGAGACAGAAACTATTATAGAGTGGCTTGCCAATGTAATACAAAATTGTTGAGAAGTAATGAGACATGAGCAGCATGTTCAATCGTGATTCTGATTGAACCTTTACATGTCTAACATAACTCGTCCTATTAGTAAAACACAGTTATAAACCATCAGACCATGATTTTATGCCGTTGGATATACAGCGTTTAAGACTTAAGTACATCCAAACATTATCACAAGGATATTTCATCACACAGACAAATTGTAGCAATACACAAAATAAAGTCTTTCTTGATTTAAATTAGTGTGTGCGTGTGTGTTTTTTGTTTTTCAAACCATTTTGCCTACAAAATTAATGTGGTCCCTATCACTTTTATTTTGTTTATTTTTTTTTTTCTACAATTTGGGATGAATCCACATTGAAGTCTAATCTCATCTTATCTTTTGTCGTTTGACCAAGTAATCATTGGAATACGTAATACTTTTCTAATGTCACATATTTCTTGACAAAAGAAAATCAACACATTATTTTCCATTTTTCATTTTTTTTTTTTGGCGGCAACAAAACAGTTCTAAATAGCAACATGCCAATAGACACACACAGATCTCACGTTCGTTATTCACCCCCCCCAAAAAAAAAAAAAAAGAAAGAAATCTCACGTTTGCTGAGGGATTAAAATCTGAGTCAAAACTCTGCAACTTGGGTCTGGTCAAAGTATCGGCCCGTTGGGCCCCCATCAGGTAAAAGGGCCAGCACGACTGGGCCAGAGGCACCTTCTTCAACAGTGGCTGGGCCTGTGTGCCAATTCAGGTCCGTATTGACATAGCCAGGGTGAACACAGTTGATGTACATATTTGGATACTTTTTGGCAAGAATTCTAGTGTATGCGTTTAGAGTGGCCTTTGATATGCTATACGCTGGGAGCATCATCTGCCATCCATTGGCTTCAAGCGCATTCTCTTTCAGATCCTTCAGAAATCTTCTCAAAATCGCTTCCACTTTCTCTTCCGTTAGAGTTTCTATCTCCCCCAACTCGCTTCTTATGCTCTCGTTTGGAATTCTCTGCAATATGCTTTCACTTCACAGAGTTAATTGGAAGATTCTAGAGCTCCTTGCAGCCAAAGAATGCAAATACGTGAAGACAAATTACGCTACTTTCACGTGACAAAAATATAAACAGAGACATTAACATGATAAGTACTGAATCTAGCACTAAGGAGTGTAATACAGAGACATACCTAATCCTATTCAATGTTTTCTCTAACAAATATTTGAATTTACTATTTAAATTGCAGGTTTAAACCTCGATCCAAACGAGAGCATATACACTTTTGGATATACCGTTGATCTAATTTTGTGCGAAAAGTGCCTTCTTTATGGTTAAAATGTATCATACATTTAAGCATTCCCCAAATGAACTTGATGCACTCATGAAAATGAGAAATGTTAAATGCAATTGCAAGTGTTGCTGAGTGCATAATTTGGACCGCTGATCACACAAACCAACAGTTCAAGTTGTGCGTAGGATTCCTCGTGATCCTTGGAAGTTTTGTAATCTTCCAAGTTAATGGTCATAATCTCCTAGTTTATTTCCAATTTGGAATCGAGCCCTAACAATTAGATGGTGACGATAACCACTGCTCGCCTTTGTTCGATACGTTCGCTCAGTACCAGTACAAACTACAACTACACCAAAGTGGAAAGGGCCACTATAGAAGCTCGAACTAGTGGTGTAGTAGTTAGCCTATAACAAAAGTGTCGAGACGACAAAAAAGTACCTTACGAATGGAATCATAAGTAGGGGGACGGGCGGGGCTAAGAGTAAGCGTAAGCTCACCCGGAAGCTCTTACGCGTAGGAAGATCACATTATGATAAGGATGATAAATTGAGAAAGTGGTGACTTACCCTTAGCTCGCTCCTGAGAGAGGAGACATTGACAATCCTAGCTCCTCCAGGGGAAAGCTGCAAGAGAGGAAGCAGAGCTTCTGTCACTCTTCTGACACCGTAGTAATTTGTATTCAAACACTCTTCCGCCTTTTCATATGTTTGCTTAATTACACCTTGAACCAAGTTTGTCACTTTCCCTGCAAGCTACACCAGCAAACATTTTTGCCCTTAATTGTGGGAATAAAATTATATATATTCATATACGTATACGCATATACATATATCAATGTCCAAATATGCAACTTTTTTTTGGTTAGTTTACCCAATCTGCCGGATCTATATTTAAGGCCCTCAAGGCATCCTCATCAACTACAACTCCAGAGGCTCCAGCATTGTTAACCTGTTGACATGAAACGGTTCACTCAATCTAGTCTATCATAAGTCGTGGTTTTACTAATTGATACAAAAAAATAAATAAATAAAATAAATAAATTATACGAGCAATTCGTATCACGTGTCGGGTTCGTGTCGTGTTAGAACCGTGTCAATTTTTGTTTTTCCCCCGTACACGACCCGTGACACGAAAATTTCTTCAAACCGCAACACGAACCCGTAACGGGTTGACACGACAAGAACCGAAATTGACATGCAACAACTCGAAATTGACCCGCAACACGAATTTGATCCAAATTGAACCCACAACTCAAATTGGACCCAAATTGAATCCGCAACTTGAATTTGACACAAAAACCAATTCAATTTAAGTAAAATTATATCTCAAATTCATAAAAAACCTAGAAGAAGAATAATTTACCTTAAACAAGAATATACCATCTACAAAATAAAAAGTTTTAAGGTTTGTTTTCAAATCCACAATCATAATATTGAACTTCCAAGTCAAGTGCAAAAAGCATATCAAACACTAATTTCGGGCCGGTCTGGGTTTTGGTCGGACCCGAAATTGACCTCTATGAAAAATACGGGTCGTGTTCGGATTAGATGGGTCCAACCCAAAATTGACCAAACCCAAACACGACCCGTAGTTTTCCCGTGTCCAATTTAGGTCATTCAAGTTTGATCTGACCTTTATTTTTCCCGACTCGAATACATGAAATTCGTGTCGTTTTCGAATCTGTTATCGTATCGCAATTCGTATTATCAGGCTAAAACACACCGTAGATATACAATGAGTGGGTTTTTAAATAATAGACATACCAAGATATCAAGCCTTCCAAATTTGTCCCTAACGAAGTTGGCCAAAGCCTGGACACTGAGAGGGTCCAAAACATCGAGTTGGTGAAAAACAACCCGATCGGAAAGACCTAACCGATGCAGCGATGACGTGGCGTCTTGTCCTCTCTTTTCATCTCTAGCAGTTAAGATCACAGTCACACCTTGGGAGCTTAGCTGCCTCACTGTCTCAAATCCTATCCCCTTGTTTGCCCCTGTAACCACTGCATACCTATGCATACCAAAACACTTGTCAAAGATTGCTTGTGTCAAAAACCTCTTGTGTCTCTGCGAACCTGGATTTCTTGCCCTCCAAGACCAACATCCTATTGTTGAAAGCGAGAATGCGTGATTTTGAAAAACATAGCCAAAAACAAAAAAATTTTTTGGGTGTAAAATAATAGCACATATATATATATATATATATATATTTTTTTTTTTTCTGTCACTTCGTCTTCTACATCCAGAGACGCCGGAAACCTCACAACAGCAGCCGCCGTCCTTGTCGAAGCAACGTCGCCGTCGACCTGCAGTCCGAGTTGTACCGTTGCCATCGAAATCGCCGTGAAATCGCGACGCTGAGGGTGAGGGACTGAAACGCGACGTCGTCTTTCTGCAACGGAGAATCGCGACTATCGCCGGAGAGCCGGCGGCTTCTCGTCCGACATCGGTGATTGAAGGCGACGGTTTTGCAGATCTCCAGATCCTGATGTTGCGATCACGCCGGAGCTCCCACCAGCGACGAACACCGACCTCCCGTCGCGAGATCGCCGGGCTTGTCTGTCGCCGACATTCTCTTCTTCCCTGGCGACAGCGTCTTGTACAGTAGCGGGAAAAATCTAGGAGTGGAATGGATTACAGTTTTTTCATGCAGGGTAGCTTTTGGATTTCCACTACTTTTTTTTTTTCTTTGAATAAGGATTTCCACCATAAATTTGGGTTATGAAAAAAATTAACTAAAACCAAATATATATATATATATATATATATTTACAGTTTACAAGAATTATTATATCTTAAGAAAAAAGGTGGAAAAAAAAGAGAAGAAGAAGAAGAAGAAGAAGAAGAAGAGGAGGCTCCTTGAGCATAAAACGAATTAACTAGCTTGAAGGAAAAAAATGAAACGAGATTTGAGTTGGTGATATCATGTACCTTTCAGCTGAATGGTTTCCGTTGCTTGCCATTTTGCATCCAAGTTGTCGATGTGATTTGGTGTTGTGTTGACAGTACTAATCTTTCCTGACTTTTAGATACGTGTGTATATATATATATATATATATATACCCATTATTTTTTTAGACACCTTTGTAAAATGAAATATATAAATTTTTTTTTACATTATAACAACGTCATAATCCGTTGATTATGATATAACACTTTTCAGTAATTCTTATCATTTATAATAATAATTTTAAATGATATCATATTACCATAGGTCAAATAGAAAATTATAAATAAATCAATTAGTAAATTCTATGATTTTAAGTAAAATGTTACCATTATGCAATCTCTTCTTAGAGACATTTCTAATATATATACATATTATATTTCCTCTCTAACATCTGGGATGAAATGATAAATAGAATTTTCCGAAACTCTAATCTTCTTCTAAACTTGCTTCCAAGGGTGAGTTGTTTCTTCTCTATTTTCTGTAGTAAATAAATTTGGTGAAGATAAAAGGAAAAAAAAAACTAAAATAAAAACCTCAAGAATTAAGTTATGTGCCTCGTTTTCTGGGAGTGTGCTCAGAAGAAATTGGAGTTTTCACGTGATTAACCATCGACCTTCGAACTCGAATCACGATGGTTTTGCATTTTACCATTTCAATGCGCAAATGTGCAGCGTTTGTTCCTTTTATTTTTGGTAAAAATTAGTGGTCTAAATTACATTTTTATCTTATAATTAGATATTATTATATTTAATTTAATATCGTATAAATCAAAGTTAATTCAACTGTTAAAAATAGTACTTACCTATAAGATAAAATTAATAGTTTTTATTATTAGTTTTGTCGTTATATTAAAATAAAAAAATTGTATAATTATTAATTGAGAGGGTGTAAGAGAAAATGTTTAGATGGGAATATATTTAAATATAATCATTTAATAAAATCAACAAAAAAAAGATGAATAAAGTTTTAAAAAAAACATGTGACAGGTATTGGGAGCACGTCATGAGTATTGGAATAGAGATGAAAGATCAGTATTCGTGCTTTTAATATATGAATAAAGTTTAAAAATTAAAGATTATTTTGGTAGAAAAAGATTAAAGATTGTTTTAGCTATATATAGACAAATACAGCATTCCAAGCAACAGAAGAATCTCAACAATAAAGATTGGTTTGTTTGTTGGGTTCATTTTTTTTTTTTTTTTCTTTTCTTTGTAGTGGCACATGAGCAGAAATTTTTAGTTATGATTTTTATTAATACCTACAGGTGGCCAATTGAGGCTAATTTAATGAACACATGAGTTATTTTTAATACAGTGAATACTGAGTTCAAGTTCTATTGGAATGTAAAATTACAAAAAAAAAAAAAAAAAAAAAGATAACAATAATAAGAATAATAATAATAAATAAATAAAGATAATAATTGCTCCTTGCATGTCTAAACATAATATAACCCCTCTGATTTCTCTTACTTTTGACTCAAATCTCTTGGAATTCTTAAAGGGACCTTTTTATAACCCTCTCTTTTCCCAAAAATAAAAAATAAAAAATAAAAAACAACGAAATAAAAAAAGTTTCTTGTTTCAAAGAAGCCTCTTTTTCGCCGTTTGGATGAAATGGTCTACTTCCCAAAAATTCTCTATAAATTTTGCTTCAAAGGAGGAATCTCTTTGCTGCAGTTTTGTGGATGCAATAAAATGGAGAATTACGTGGCAAGCTAAGGGGAAAAAAAAGTCTTATTAATATAAAAAAAAAAAACTTTAGAACATCAATGATATTCAACATCACATTAATAAAAAGAGTAGTTCATACTAGTAGGTCTCATGTTGTAAGACTAACTCTCTATTAGTGAATGATGTTAGATATCATTGATATTCCATAGTATTGTTCTTAATAGAAGTGTTTTATACCTTGTATTTTATTTTTATTCAGAAAGTATACCTTACATTTTGAAGTTTTAAATTTGTATATCATCAGATTATGTTTAATATACAAATTTATATCATTTCTTGGTTTTAACTGAAAAATACCCAAAATATCCTAAAAAGAAAAACTAAAATAAAGGATTATTTACCTTTTTGTACCTGCATTTTTTTTTAGAAATTATACTGTGCATTTTGAGGTTCATTACTTTTATCACTTAAATATATAGTATGTATATCTATGTTTTTTCTCAATCAACACTTTATATATATATATATATATATATAATAACATAAATAGCTTCAGAATTGAATTTAGAAAATAATTTAAGAAATTTAAAACTGAGGTTATTTTGGACATCTTAAGGTCCAAGTAAAGAGTTGACTGAGAGAATATCTATATTTAATACATGAAATATGATAGAATGACAAAAAAAAAACACTATTTTAAAATATATAGTATACTTTTTGAATAAAAACAAAACACATGATTTAATAGATGAATAATCATAATTTTAGTTTTTGAAGGGTGCTTTGGGTATAATTAGGTCAAAATTAAGTGTTGACTTAGAAAGTATTTATATATATATTTGTATATTAACTGAAATATAAAGGTATTAAAATATTAAACTTTAAAATACAATGTATATTTTCTGAATAAAAGTAAATATTATATAAAAAAACAAATGTAAATAATACTTAACTAAAACATAGTTTTGAACTGTTAGAACATTAATTTTAAACAATTAAATTTTCATTAACTTTTAGTGAATTATTACATATTTTAATTTAATTTAATTATAATATAAAATGTCACAGTTCAAAAAATACATCTTTATTACCAGTAATTTTTTTTTTATACTTATTAGGTAGTTCTTTCTAACAAATAGTTTTTTTTTTTAATTTTTAAAGCCTCGTTAACTTTTTTGCCTATCAGATGGAGTTTCACGCGACAAACCGTCGAGACTTGTTCCCTTTAATTAATTTATTTTTTGGCTTTGATCATGTGTTCTTGTTTTACATATTCAGGCATATCCTAAACCACGTGAGAGGAATCTATGTTAGTTTATCAATCAACACTGAAAAGCTTTACAATAGCATTTTTAAGAAACCAAAATATGTAATTAAAAAAAATATATGTAGAGAGATTTTATGGAAAGAAAGTTGATATCTATTGATATCATTATCTATAAGAACTCAAATACAGGAAATTTTATATATATACACACACATATATGAATATATTCAACCTTGTATCTTATATATTTGTGTGCTGAACCAGATGAAGTTGAGTCAACTGGTGGTGGATTTGGTTTCAACGAAGGTTTGGTAGGAAGAGTGATCTCAAATCATGATTTTCTTGATTTTCTTTGTGTATTATATATTCTGTGTTGGTCCACTAAAACGACATCTTTTTTTTTTAATATATTTTTTCTGATTTGCTTAGATGGTGAGATTTTTATCTTTAAATGTGCACATGAGTACAGGCCCATTTGCTTGCTCGGGAGTCGGGACAGTTATGATACATCTATACTATTTTTTTTTTTTTTTTTTTTTTTTGTAAATACGTTACCATTTTTTTTTGGTGGTAAATAGAAAGGGGCTCTTGTAGTGTTCTGCTAATTGTCTTATTTTCAGCTCCATAAGTGAGATTTATTTTCTTGAAAATGATAAGGAAGAGATGAGTATTTAATATAGTCTCTCACAGTCATTAATTCAGATCTTACTTAAATATCATTAATCTAATACATCTATATCCAAAATTGGAGTCGGACTTTATGTGAGCTCCACGAAGATCGAACCTAAGTAGATGAAATAAGAGACTAAAAGAAAGCGTTATTCTCATTTACCACCCCGTCCACCACTTGGGTGTATGTTACTTTTAGAAAGTGTTACTCTCATTTATCACGCCATCCACCAATTGGGTGTATGTTATTACCACTTTCTCTTGCTAATAAAGGTTTTCTCTTGCTTAAAAAAAAAAAAAGGGGGAGGGGGGGGGGGGGGGGGGGAGTTGGTTTAACCTTTACAATTTCTACTAATAAAATTTTCAGTACCCCAATGATTTTCTTTTTAGAAATATTTAACAACCGAAAAGACACCTGGCTTAAGGTTTCGTCAAAGAGGCACTTAATTATTAATAATAAACCAAGAGAAGACAAAGCTTATTTAGACCACCAGTAGCCGTCGGAAGGAAAAGGTTCAATTTGTGACAAATTGGAAAGGGTTTTGCCAAACTTATTCCAAAATTATTGACTTAATTATAATTATGACGTTTTTATGAGTTCCTATTGAGGAAAAAAAAAAAAACAATTTACGAGCCCATATGCTTGAGGTTTATTTGTTTATTAAATTTTTAAGGCATATCATATGCTTGAGAGAAGAGACATGCTATTATAGTAATATGTATTACTATAATAAAATTGAAAAACTGTTTATAAGCTTTGGCGTTTAGACCACATGTAAAGATACAAAGGAAACCTTCATGGGGAGACTTTGGGAGGGTGTGTTATTTTTAAACCTCTGTAAAAAAAATTGGCCTATAAATTGTTGTCTCTTGATCAATTAAGTACATTATTCATATACACATATGTTTATCGTTTGTGTGTACATATATATATAGTAATCCAGCAATTAATTTGTGAAAAGAATGAGCTCTATCTATAATTGCATATATTGTTAGTAGTTTCAAATGTTTATAATTTCAAAAGTCGTCATTCCAATTAATATGTGTGATTTAGAAGTTGAAGGGAAAAAAAAAAAAAAAAAAGAGATCGGACCGTCACGGAGATGAAAATGTCAATAATTATCCTTTTCTTCCCAGCTTTTGTCCCTGAATATTCTTCTCAAACTCTCCCTCCTCCTCATCACGTTTCCCCGCCGCCTCTACAGGGTGTAACCAATATTATTGAGATTATTGAGAAGAAAAATAGCAAAGGGATGACACCAGGAGATGTTGAAAGGGTATGCAAATGGGGGGCTACGATATGCTTGCTGTAGGTTTAAAACGATTTGACGAGGCCAAGAAGACATGTAATAAAAGTTGAGACCGAAAAACTAGAGCTTTGCAATTGCAAGCGTAGTAAATATGAACAATGCATGGAGGTAATTTTCTCCATCCATCACATGAGCGCGACCGCGCATATATATATATATATATATATATTATAACTATATATTGATTCTATTCATGTTTCTCTTTATTTTTGTACGTCTCCTTTTAATAATTTATGACATGCAGGAAAGGGACGGAGGTTAGGGAAGGCATATATGTACCCCCAAGATTTTTAAAATTTTGTTTTTAGCCCTTAAATCTAATGTTTCTTTCATATTTACCCCCATGACAAAATGTTTTACTTCTTTATCTTTATTTGCCTTTCTGAAAATTTTTTAATTATTACATCTATATAATATTTGATAAAAAAAAAAAAGCTTTAAATTTCACCCACGTTCTATTTTTTAAGTACTCATATTTAAACTTTAGTGTCTCAAATGAATCAAAATGAACTATAGCATTATATGCATTTACCACTGTTAACTCTAAAAATCAAAATTAAATTAAACTCTATTACAAGCTTATAAGTTTATTAAAAAAAAAAAACACCCAAGACGCAAATAAGTAAAAAATTTTATTGTGGTAATTTTGGTTCAAAGTTTTTCTTTAATGCACATCTTCAAATAAATTTTTTTACTTCGTCCCTGATGACACACATCCATTAAAAGTATCATTTCAATTAAAATATTATATCAACAAAATTAAATTATTTTGTTTATTAAATACATGATATGATATTGCTGAAAAAATGCGAGACACACAGGAAAAAATATTATGTATAGCTGAATCCGCTATACACCGGTGCACGCCTATAGTAGCAACTCTCATGCACTCGTTAAATTATTTATATCTATGATTTCTATAGAAAGTATCAAAATAGGCACCTTCTAGATTTAGGGGGTGTTTGGTCAATGAGTTGAGTTGAAATTTTTAAGTTTGAATAGTATTAATTTTTTAGAAAGTAGTTATAAATTTTATTAACTTTTCAGAAAAAAAAAAACCAAAATTGAGATAAAAAAGTACAGTTTAGTTAGAGTTAAACTTGTAAAACAAACAGGCCGTTGTGCTTCCCATATGTAGAATGTAGAATTATCTTTTTGGCTAAACTTTTTTTTTTAACGTAATCTTTGGATAATCGTATTAGCTGGTTAATAAAATGATAGATCACTTTTAAAGTTTGGGAGGATTGTGTACATCACTTTCCCAAAATAAAAGGCAAGTACTGAAGAAGTGACTAAAGTTTAAGCAAAATTAATAGAACGGTGGTTATAACACGTTCATGCGGTAATAATTTCACACCTGACTCCACGACAAGGTATAGAGTTTATTTGAATCCCTCATCCCAACTTCAAAAAAAATTTTAAGAGCGGATATGAGGGTAAATAATCCTTTTTTTTTTTTTTTAGTTTTCTAATAAGGGGCCGAAGTTTTATAAAACTATGAAAATATATGTTTTAAAAAATATTTAATTGATTAACTAATATTGATATGTAATTTTTTCATTTATTGATTAAGGTCAATCTTTGATTAACGGCTATTTATCTAAATAAAAAAATTCTGCCACTTAAATAGATAAGCGTTTAAAAATGGTGTATTTACTTTTCCTTTATAAAATTTGCCCTTCGGAGGTTTTTTTTTTTTTTTTTTGGTAAATTATAAACAAATCTCTAGTGTTCGTACTAGCTTACTTTTTCTAACATATAGTCTTGTATGCTTTAAATATAAAATTTGCTTCAAATGTCTTTTGAGTTTTTTTCTTTTTCCTTCTTGATTGGTTAACCATGTTTAGAGAGGCAATTAAGTTGAGTCTTCTAGGTTGCTTTTCTTATCAGGGATTTTTTTTTTTTTTTTTTTTTTTTTGTAATATTGATTGGGTTTTTTTGTTATGTGTGGTTCAGAAAAGTCGCAAAGCAAGATTACATGGCCATAGTGATAAAGGGGTATTGGCCTATCTATAAATTGAACAAAAAATTCACCATCAGCAACAACCAATTTACCAAAGATATGATCCGGAGCAAGAAGTTATTAGAGTTAGAAAGCTTGGGAGTCAACAACTATGCATTGAGCATTTGTGTTTTGTTTCAAATTCTAAATATCCACAAGTGTTGACCTTATTTTATTTTTAATTTTCAATCCCAAATCAGGAATAATTACATAATCAACTTTTTAGGTTGAGGTCTGTTGAAATACCAACTGAAATTAGATATGGATCTTCTCTCGTCATTCTATGAAAAAAAAAATCACATATCAGCTTAGAATAAGAATTTTATGAACTTTTTAAATTTGAGTTTTTTGAAAATAATAAAGAGAAATTTCGAGATATAAATAGTAAAGTTGGTTTACTTCAGAATAAAAAGACCCAAAAAAAAAAAAATGAAAAACTCCCTTTGGAGTTTATGCCCCAAAAGACCGCTAAATTATTTGTTAATTTATCTCTATGTTTTTTGAAACTACGAAGTTCTCTTTTGAGTTTGAAAATTGTTGAAAGGGATTTTCAATGTCTAACAAACATAAAATTCAAAGTCTTTTTTCAAATTTGAATTAAATTTTGTTTGAGGTTTTGTGTTTTATTTAAGTATAAATCATTTTCCGTAAACTAGTTTAAGGATATCTATGTTTTCGTCTTGTTTTTTTCATTCACAAAGTACATGAGGGATGAAACTAATATATATGTTTTATTTCAAAACAATATATTTGTAACAAATCCCACGGTGATAGGGATTTCAAGAATTATCACAGTTGCAAGACAACACAAAATGGTAAAGTAAACAAATGCAGAAAATAGAGAGCATAGAGATTTATAGAGGTTTACCGTAAATGAGCGTCACAAGACAATGTAAAATAGTAAAGTAAATAAATGCAAAAAATTGAGAATATAGAGATTTACCGTCAATGAGCTAGTTACTTTCTCTTTCAAAGCTTACATTTTCACTGTCTTTTTCCGAGTTACAAGTAGTGTAATATGGAGAAAGTGACATCTTGAGTTTCCGAAAACCATTTATCATGTATTTATAACCTTTTAAGAGATAATCCTTCAACTAAAACTATTAACATATACTCAAGATAGTCATGTCATCGATCATGATAAAGGTTCACATTTTAATTAACTGTATCTAGTCTAGTTTAAATGTAATATTATGAACCAAATATATACATATATATATTTTATATTACGACTAAAGTATAGAGCGTAATAAAGTACTTATCATTTAAAGTAGAGAGTCCATTTATATAAAGCATCGAAGAGATTAAAAACTTATTCTTTATCTACGTGGGACTATTTTGTGTGGTACCGATCATATTATTGACATTTCTATATGTTTTATACAGAGTTCTTTGTGCAAACATAATTTGCAAAAATAATTTATTTATTCATTTATTTTAGGTCAAACAACACACAATTATATTTTTCTCTTTGATAATTCCTCAAACCATTTTTTTCCCTCGTATTTTTCATCTCTACCAAACATAGAGTAAACTAAACGAACGATGCAATGCGTGCCCCAATAAGAGAGACGGGTACGCTTTTATTGGGATGCAAGTAGGCCCACCGAAGCCCAATAATCGGATACTTGCCGGAGCAGTTGGCATATGGTGGTTTCTGTTTCTTGCCTTATGAGGACAAAATTTTGCACTTTATGAGGACAAAATTACATTATCTTCCTTTTTCCACATAAAAACCTAATATTTTATGCATATCATCAGTGAGACTCTTTTTTTGTTTTTTGTTTTTTTTTTCCCCTTGTTTGTCTATGATTACATCTAGTACTCTAGATTCTTAAACTTCTAAGCGAATTATACATTAAATATTTATGAAATAACCTATCAATATGATTTTATTTTGAACCGTTAAAGCTATATAAATATTATTGATTTTGTATAACTTTTCATTTTATTGTAATTTTACTCATATAGAATATTATAAAATATGCATAAAGTGCCGCACGTACAGAGGCCTTGAAAACTATGAGGTTGATACGACATATATAAACGTTTTAATTTTAATATAGTAGATTTTTTTTTAATTTAATACAGTGGATATGTGTATAAATTAGTCTTAATTCTTTTTAAATTAATAATTTTTTATATTTTAGGGAGATTTTATTTACACCCATAATATAAATATATATATTCCTACAAAATCAGTAAAGATTTTTAATGTATTTTTACCTTACAAAAAAAATTACCTTAAAATCAATAAGAATGCTCGTACCCAGCATACTTATAAATGAAAATATTTTTTTATGAAATAATTAAAAAACATACACCACACTAACTATAAATGGAAATAATATTTAAAAATAAAAAATCATAATAAATTGTTCTAAATTGCTGTAAACTCTAAATTGTTCATTTTATATACTCTAAATTATTCATCATCAATTTCTTTTCTTAAGAAATTTTTATAACTACATGAAATTTTCAACGGAAGATCCAAGTGAAATAAAAATAAAATAAAGATGTTCGTTTGCATGATTCTATATTTATGTATTTTTTTAAATACAATATGATATTATTTAATTTTTGATTTAGACATTACTTGAGTTTTTCTTCTTTATTATTTCCTCTCCTCATTTTTTATAGATAATTTATGTTTTCTTTTTTGATAATGAAAATATAGATTTTTTTTTCTATTATTTAGATTTGTTAATTTAATTTTAAGTAATTAAACAAATTAAAAATAAAAATAAAAATAGATGTATGAGAAAATTAAATATGATATTATATAAAATGTATCTATAAAATGATAATTTTACTATGTTTATATTAAAAATATTTATTAAATGAGATATTTATTAATATTATGGATATAAATATTACCACTCATATTTTATTAGATAAATAATTTAAATTTTAAAAATAAAATAATTTTATTAAATTTATAAATATCAATAAACTTAGTGACTTAATTCAAAAAATCCTTTTGACCCCTAATAAAAAAAACCTTGGCTTCGTTATTGTATACAGCGGGCTTTTAACTGATTTTATCTCCACGGCATTCTGCACATAATGATATAATGATGGAGAAATATAGAGCAGAATTAGTGATTTAAAGGCTTTTTCTACAAACCAGCACAATTATAAGGGGGACAAGTGCACTCACACGTGGCGGTAAATAAGGAGAGGCAGCAGAAAAGATTTTGACCTGGAAATGCCGGTAGTGGGTAAATGAAACTACCGGATATGTTTGAGTGGCAGAAAGTTGAAAGAATAATTTGGAGGGCGTGATGGGCAAGTAGGTAAAATCACACCATAAAGTTAGTTTTTGATAAGAGCACCCAACCAAAACATATTATTTGTTAAATGAGGACTTCAAAAATTAAAATTAACAAAATAACTTTTTTTTTTTATTATTTTAACATAGAAACAATCATGATCGTTATTGATTGTTTGAAGTCATTTTTTTGTTAATAAAATTTTTGAAAAACTATTTAACAAAATAAAGAAAGTGTTTGATTTATTCTACTAAAAAGTTATTGGAAAGTGAAGAAAATGACTCCAACTATTGGGTAGAAAGGTAAATTAATATTTTGACAACATTAAATAATGGATTTGGAAAGAATAAAACTTAGGTGTAGGTTTGAGAGTCGTCACATAACAGATAGAGGTAGTAAATCCTATTCTTGTTTAAATCCTAGATAACATAGAGCTATAAATACGGGTCATATTAGACGGATCGGCCCATAGCTTGTCTCTTTGACACGTGGACCGACCCGTAACCTACTGGATTGGGCCGAGGTTCTAGACCCACAGGCAGACCCGACAAGCATATTGAAACTTTTAAAAGTATTTAAAAAATAATAATAATAAATTTCCCTATAAATTTACATGTTGATCCAACCCGTAAACTACTGGGCTACCGGGCTACCTAGCTTCATTTTTTTCCCCCTTTCTTTTCCCCCAAATGTTTTTCTTTTATGATTTGAGGCTGTTTTTAAAATTCAAGCTGAAAATGGTCCATCCCTTTTCTATATCCATCTTTATTATATACCTATAACTTAAAAATTCAAGTACATTTCATAAAATCTGTTTTTCCCCCCCTTTACCGATGGAGTTTTTATTTATTTATTTATAACCGCCAGGATAAGTTCTAATAATTGGAAAGTGAAAACACATCATTTCATATGATGTGTTATTTTATTATAGAATAAATAAATCTTACCATAAAAATTTAGGTAAAACGTTAAATCTGATGGCTATACCAGTTCTCATATAGAGGATTGACGCTAATGACGTATTACACATAACAAATATTTTATGTTGATACAAGTAATTTGCAATAATAGCTTTGAATAAGTCAAATGTTTGTTTAGTTACACATAAAATTAATGAATCCACAAGAAACACATATCCGAACTCATAAGGGCGCCACATTAAAGACTTCCCAAAAAAATTAATCCAAAACTTAAAATGCTTGATATTTGACACTTAGGTTTGAGAAAGAAAATTAACAAAAAATTCCAATTCAAAATAAATTGTTTACTTTTTCAAAATCTGCACCACACTAAAAGATTCTCTCAAGTTTCAATTCAATCTGAGAAACATTTTAAATTCGTAGATTGAATTGATAACTTTTTTGTAATTTTCATCTTTGATGTATCAAACAAAATTTTGGGGACTGAATTATAATCTTTTTTTAATTTTCATTTTTAAATCTGTGTCGAATATAAACTGACTCTACCAATAAAACAAAACCGCAGCCGCTATTGTGTTTCTCAATTTCTTTAGATGCAAGCAATGGCTGAATTAGTTAGATCCTAGTGGGGGTTTAGCCCCTACTGAATTTTTTTTTCTCTTTTGATTCTATCCCAAAAATTATATAATTTATTTATTTTACCCAATCAAAAAATTAAAAAAACTCCCACACTGCCTCAATTGAGATTAGTTATTCTTAAAAAAAATTTTATGGTTTTTTGCTTTACCCCAACTAAAAAATTAAAAATTCTCAAACAATCTCATTAAAATTTTATCCATTATTTTTTTAATTGAAATTACTAGTGGGAGGATTTGATATTAACAAAGTCATGTGTAGAATTATCGCTACACTGTACCTATAACCACACTTTTACCCATTATATTTTATATTTTGAGATTATTTATTTTTGTTTAAAAAAAATTTAGCATACGCCCTCGCTAAAACATGGGTGTATCTTCACCTTTGAATGCAAGCAAGATCAGAGAGGGTTTTTTTGTTTTTGTTTTTTTTTTTCCCCACTCTTTGGAAAAAAAAAAAAAAAGGGTAAAGTTGCAAAGCAAGCTTTCCATTTTCATAAAAATGATATTCATTTCTTCACATATGCTTAAATTAAATGCTACAGTCTTCCCTATATCACCTCACCTACAAATACAGCTATATACACCTCAACATGCGGTGGCAAGAAACGACAAGAGAATAGGAAAAAATAAAATAAAATAAAATAAAATTAAAGATGCATTGTGTTATTTCCTTGCAAGTTTATATTATATACTTAAACGCAATAAATGTTATCTACGCCTTTCAAGGTATCAACATCCAACTCCCAAGAAGAGAAAAAACACAAAACTATATCTCACCCACCACACACTATTTGGCAAAGCAAAGCTTGCGGGCAACTTTTACTCTCTTTTGATGCATTTCATCGGCACCGTTCCAACTAAAAAGAACAACACGGATCTTATGACTACTAGGTACCAACTAGCTAAATTTTCACATGGTTTATTCCAATGTAGAAGCAATTTAAACAATATTCTTCAATGACATCGATGTTACACATTTCACCTAATAATAAAAAGTTAGTCTCGTTTTATATTGGCACCAATATATAGAAAGTATTGGTGTTTAAAACGGATGGTGTCCTAAAAATTTCTCTGACCAAAAACACCTAAAGTGATACTAAATTCGAATTATATACATCCTTTTTTTCCCCTTTCCTTTGAATAGTCTTATTGAAATGTTAAAAGAAAAAAACTTCTTTTTTTTCCCTTTTGCAATTTAAGTTGAAACTTTTCTTAAAATATATATATATGTATATATATGTATACATATATGGCATGGAATTCTTTGCATATCAAGATGGGTTTTGGAACCAAAACTAAAGTGTAGTTTTCGTGTGAAGTCTATGTACGTGTACATGTTCAAAAAAGAGGAACCATATTTAATGGTTTAAATATGTTATATCAAGATATAGAAGAATACTCTCCCATCCGGCATCTGGAGAAGAGAGAAATAATCTAAAACACTAATCGATACAATTCAAAATATTATTCAATACAATTTAAAATATTAACCGTTATAAGTGTCATTCGTATCCAATAAAAATGCCATACACGAGAATAGTCAAAAGATAATATGATTAAGATAATTTTACATTTTATTTCATTTCTAAGTATAGTTTTAAAATTCCTATCATAAATTTTGAAAAGAAAAATCGTTTATGAAAGGTGATTACATGATATTCAACCTTATCATTTTTTAGATGGGAAAGAGATATGTGGTTGAAAAAGAGGTAGCCAAAACGATACAAATTAGTCTACATCAAGACTCGCTTGTATTCGCTTTTGCCTTTATTAAGTCGTCCCATGTAATGATTAAAAAAAGTTATTAAAAACTTATATATATGATCATATTTAGTTCTCATTTAACATCCTATTTTAATTCTTTCTTTTACATTTTATTTAAAAAATGTGTTCTCTTATTATTTAAAAAATGTGTTCTCTTATAAAAAAAACAAATATTTAATTTAATGTTTAATTCATATTTTTAATATATTATCTAAATATTAAAAAATGTTCAGAAACATCATCATATTGAATTAAAGATGTGCTTTATTATATTTTGAGATTTATCTTTTATTAACTAGTGATACTCAACACCAATAATTTTAGCATTATTCCTCTAAATTAGATCGAACTCTCTACTGCAATACCAAATATATATATATATATATAAATATGGAAATAAATAAGTATAAATATAACATGAGTCATGTGGATGCATTAATTAAGCATAAAATTGTGCTCGAAGCACAGAATCCAAACACCGTATGCCAGCAGAAGAAGACAAATGTGAACTTATCAGAACGAGCAAGGGTGTCTGAAAACAGACAGACATTCACTCCTTACTTATCTAAACAGCCAAGGGCAAGATAGGGAAATCAATACACATATATACATATAGACACACACACACATACGCACACATACGTATACAAAATTTTCTTAAAAAGTTTGGTGGTAGTTACGTTCATTAATTCCTCACGAAAGGTTGGGAAAATCCTTTCTCCGTTTTTCCCACTAGATTTTCCCCAATCAGATATTTATATATACTTCCTTTCCATTTCTCAAAATTCCAATCCATTTTTTTGTCCAAAAAAAAAAAAAAAAAAGCAAACTAGAATCACAAACACACCACAGTAGACAACACAACACAACACAACACAAACATGGCCAAAATTGCAACAACCATATGGTTGCTGGTATTCGGACTCTGGACCTCAAAATTATTCGACGTGCGGGCCCAGCCGGCCGCAGCGCCGAGTTTGGGCCCGTCAACGTCAATATCCTCACCAGGCAGCGGTCCCGTGGCATCTGGCCCCGAGGTCGCCCCGGCCCCCGGGACAGACTGCTTAACGGTGCTGCTGGGGATGGCGGACTGCCTGTCGTACGTGCAGCAAGGGAGCAACGAGACGAAACCCGACAAGGCGTGCTGCCCGGAGCTGAAGACGATCGTCGACACGCAGCCGCAGTGCCTCTGCGAGCTGCTGGGCAAGGGCGACACCTACGGCTTCCAGATCGACTTCAACAGGGCCACCAAACTTCCCTCCGTTTGTAAAGTTGACGCCCCTCCAGTCAGCACTTGTGCCCGTATGTCTCCAATTTTCTTCGTTCTTTAATTTTCAATTTTTCTAATTACTCTTTATATATATATATATATATATCTATATATATATATATATATCTTTCAGTTTGCAATTGATATGTTGATTTCTTTACTAGTACGACAGATTAAAAGGTGCAAATTTTGTGGTTATAAAAATAGGAAAAAAAAAATATCTTAGTGGTGACAAAATAGTAATTTTCTAGGGTGTGGTGTGGTTTTTAGCTGGAGATCTCGTTCTGAATATGAAAGACTTTTTTTTTTTTTCCTGCTGCCTAGAATGATAGACTCGGTTTAAAATTTTCAAGGGGTAATAATGGAAATTTAGGCAGTCTAAATCTATAACTTCAATTTTTTTCTATATGTGTTTTTTTTTTTCTTACAACAATTTGAATTTGAACTAAAATTTTTTACAATATTTATTTTGTTTTTTAAATAATTAGAGTGCTTTACTATTATTAAATCCAACAAATTAGCTCTAATAAAAATAGTAAAGTACTCTTCTCTGTCTCAGTGTATTTTTAATTTACTTTGATCAGATATATTTTGTTTCAAATTGTTTTTTATATTCTGAACTTTTAGTAAATTCTGAAAGCATTGAAATTCTTCTGATTGTTATTAATGGTAATAAATTTTTGACGCTAGCTCGATAGATTTAGATCTACCCGAGGTCAATGTGTCAGTCTTCTATTTGTCAATTGTTTAATGCTAACAAAACCTTTCTGCTTGTTAGGCAATAAATTCGTCTTCTTTTTTTTTTTTTTTTTCCCCTCAATTCTGTTGGTTGTTCTAAATTCTTAATTTTAAAGGGTAAAAATGAAAGGGAATTTTTTTTTTTTTTTTTTGGTGAGTAAGCCAGAGAGGGAAAATAGTTAGAGTTAACTCACATATCGTATGTAGGTGACTATTGATTTTCTTGAATTACATTCTATTGGGACGTTTGGAGCATACGTGCTAATGCAGTTTTAAAAATATTTTAATTAAAAAAAAGTAAATATTAAGAGCTGTTTATTTAGTTAAAAATGAATTATTGAAGTTAAAAAGTATAAAAATTAAAATGTGTTAATAAAAAACAGTTATATAAAACTTATTTGGTTTCTCAAGTAATTATTTTTTTTAAAAAAATATTTTTTATTTTAATTTAAAATAAAAATAAATAAATTTTAAAAGAGATTTAAATATATAAATAATAAAATTGATTTACTTTTAATATATATATATATATATATAAACTTTTGCAAAATTTCAATCTAAGTGAAAAAAAAGTCTAGTGTATAAATACAATTTTTTATTGTCTATGTAATTTCCAACCTTGATATAAATTTTTTGTTTCAGAATTATGAAAAAAAGAAAAGAAAAGAAAAAAGAAAACCTACTATAACCCTTTTTTGTAACATCGTCCGTGCCTGTGCGGCGTGGGCGGTGCTATACAAAGAGGAAATAGCGGTGCCCATATCTTACCAATATTTATTGAGGATGATTCGTCTTCAAATACTGCATGTGAAGTAACACAGCTCACCAACAAACTTACCCACAAGTGGTTCTCTCATTTAATGCCAATAAAAGCATTCTCACCTAATTAAACTCCTTTCAAATCTGAATTTCCTTTTTATCATGCATTTACTTTAATGTATTGATCTATGTCAATCTTATACTTATTACAAAAAAATAAAAATAAAAAAACAATAATATTTTATTTTGTACTCTATGTCATTATTATTGTGTTTTAGAACTTATAAAATTGAACATTTTGTACTTAAAATAAATTAAAAATTAAAATATTAGAAGAATTACATGAAAAATTTCAAGCCAACAATCAATAAAAATCAAATATTAGATTTAGCATTAGTTATATCTTATGAAAAATTTATCACAAAATTTAACATATAGTAAAATGGGCATCAAATATAGCACTCCCTTATTGGAGATATTATAAGGAAAAGTATTTTCTGATCTCATATTATTCAAAAGAAAATTGAAGTTATGATTTATGAATAAAACAGCTATTTCTCAATAGGAGCCTCTTCAGTAGAGTGCCAAATTGATATTGTTAAAGTTAAATTTTAGCATTTCAGTAAAAAAAAAAAAATTGCTGCTCTACAAAAGTGTTATATTTGATTTCAAATTTTAAAAAATTGTTAAATTTGATGGAAAATTTACTATCAAATGTAGCAAATGTGAATTTTTAAAATTTAATTATTATTGATTGATATTTAATCTATTCGTTTAATCCGTATAATATAGTCATTTCTATGTTGTTTGGAATATAAGTTTACTTTGTTGAGTTTTAACGTTTAATGATGATAATAAAAAATAAATATAACATTAAAACTAGTATTATATACTAATGTACAAATCTCAAGTATATTATTTTTCACATTAATAAATATATCATTAGTATTTATAAATACATTGATGATAGTCTAAAGCGATACTTTTGGGGATCAACTACGAGATCATTAGTGGTAGTAAGTAGAATTAGTAATATATATATATATATATATATTATATCATAGGTGGTGGTTAGTGTTTGAATAAAATGTCTCTGGTGCCACCGCACATTAATTGCTTAGGCTTCTGACAGAAGACAGAAACTTGCAACTAAAATCTATTGTAACTTGTAAGTAATGAATTAAGAGCTGTAAACGACTTGTCCAAGTCCTAGTTACCCTGTGGACGAGGGAAAATACAATATTAAGATTACATTTAATAAGTCAATTTTAATTTAAATTTTTTATCTTAATATTTATTTTTTTTTAAAAATCAATAAAAATTATAATTAATTTTTAAAAAATTAATCGACTTTAATTTAAAAATTTCAACTCTAGTCATAACATCAAACATGAGGCTAAAAAAGTATTACAGTTATTGATTGGTTGATCACTCGATGATTTTCTATGAGCCTTTTTTAATTCAGGGGGGTATTTGATGGAGTAGTTTCAGTTATGATTTTTAAGTTTCAATAGTAAATTTTTTTAAATTTTCATAAAAGATAAAAAAACTTTTTCAAAAAAAAAAATTTTTGAATTGAATGATTTGAACCATTCAATCCAACTCCTCCTCAGCCAATGAAATGAATAGTTACCTTGTTCTAAGGTAATTTTGTTGCTGTATTTTTCGCAGTTTTGGGAATACCAGTGGGTGGTCCCACGGCATCTGAAGGTTCCACAGCCTCACCAGGACCCTCACCAGGTACATATTCTTTCCTTTAATTTGGCCTATATCAATTTAGAATTTTATATGATCAAGACCGTTAAAATTTAAAATATATATAACTTTTAAAGATTTTAATTTTTTTTTAAACTATTGTTAATCAGTGTCCGAAAATGCGTTGCACAGTGTAAAATCAGAATTGACAGGTTGTACTAGACTTAAATTCAAGATTCTTATGTGATTTTGGGTAGTCCATTGCATTTAAAGTCCAAATTCAATTGGGGACAAGAGTACAAATATAAAACAAATCTTGTTTTGTGCTGAAAGCGACTTTTGTGGCATAAAATCTTAGTTTTTATTTGGTTGATCAATTCAATATAAAATTTTTAAGTTAGAATTTGTTAGTTATAAATTTATTAAATTTTTTTAAAAATAAAATAAAATAAAAAAGTATAATTTAATTGAAGTTAAACTGTAACCTCAAATAAAATCTAATTATTGAACTGTAGAGGGAGAAATAAAAAAACATAAAAAGGACAAAAAAGTATCAAATGGACATTAGTGACATAACCATCCACACCTGTAATAGTAGCTTTTACAAAAATTTAGTGCACCAAATTTTTTTTCCTTTTTCAATTTCAGCTATTCACAATTTAATATTACAAATTTACAGTTTAAATTTTAAAATTCATAATTTTCTAAATACAAGTTTAAATGAGATTTTTTTTTCCTTTAAATTACCTAGAATTTTGAGACGAACGAAATAAGTTCTATTTAGATTTTTTTTTTCTAAACACATTTCAAGTTCTTACATTTTTTTAGCTCTAGTATTTCAACGCATTCACCAAACATATAATAATTCAGCTCAAATCCAATCTAAAAAACTCAATTCCAACCCGTGTACTAAATATATGCTCAAGGTTTAAATCAAAGTACTCTGGTCTCAACGCTCTACAATGCTAGAACGATCTTTAATTTGATTAGAGAGAGGAGAGAGAGAGAGAGAGGTTTAAAACCGTCAAATATAATCGTACAAAGTGCTAGCTAATTAAGTTGATAAAAAAAATTTTGACGTCACACATAAGTTCGTCTAATGATTGTAACTAAGTAATTGAGGATTTTGCTTAATTGGGAATTTTTGGCTTAATTTGAAAAGACGTGATTTGTAAAATGTTTTGTAGGTGAATTACCCTCAACAGGATCTGCTACAGCCCCATCTCTGGGAAGTTACAATGGCCTAAAGCTTCAACAACTGCAGCCTCAGTTGTTGTTGTGCTTGTTGGCTTTGCAATCAGATCTTTTTTCTAATCATATTTTTATGTGTCTTGTGATTTTTAATATCATAAAAATTTATTTGTTTCAATTTTCCCTTTTAGTCTTATATTGTTGGACAGGATGATCATTTTATTTCTAGTGAGAATAATTTACGTGCTGTGTGTAGGAGGCTTTTTTTTTTTTTTTTCCCTTCCCAAAAAAAATGAGAAAAATATGTTGACATTATCTTCCTTAAATTTGTGAGGTGATTACGAGTAGAATTTTACTCTTTACCTGTTTTTTCAAGTTTCGTGTGTAAGAGGAATAAGAAATCCGGGAATAAGGAACAAGAAAAATGAAAAATGAAAAAAGAAAAAGGAAAAAGGAAATGGTATCAACCTTTTCTCGTTCATTTTATTTTTAATTTTATTTTTTACTATTATTTAGACATTGTAAAAAGGAGGGTTAATACGTTATTCCCTAGAACATTTTAGCTCTTTAATTTATACTTTGTCCATGACTAATAAAAAAGATATGGTGAAAACAATGATTTTTTTTTTCTTTTTTGTTTTTTTTTTTTGTTTTAAACTATATTAAAAACTTTTTGTGCGCCGGAAGCTCAGTCGCGGGAGAAAACTTAAATATTCTTCAATGGTTTCATGATTTAGTTTCGGAAGGCAATTGTTTAGGGTGAAGAGTTGGAGACTTGCAGATGAGGTTTTTTTTTTTTTTTTTTTTTTGGTGTGAATAATGGAATAGAGGATTTTGATGTTGCAATGAAGGAGGTTTACTGCGATTTCATTTTATTATTGTTGTGGTTATGCATATGATATTTTGTTTGGTATAATTTGAATTATGGATATTCTTCTTTGACATGTAGAACTAGTTTGCAAAAAGAAAAAAAGTTTTGTTTTTATTGGATCTGGTGGATTTTGTACTTTGTTCTTCTGTGTTTGGATCGCGGATTGTTTGTTTTCTTCTGGATTGGGAATTATGATTTTTATCATTTTTGTGGAATTTTGATAATTTTTTGTTTAAACTTTTAGTGTTTCGGTGATAAAATCTGGTGTTTTTTAAAATATTTTGGTGATGGAATCCAGATAATCCGACAGAATCAGAAATTTTTTAGCTTGTAACAAACTAATAGCCAATTAGTGTCGGATGTCGGTAACCAACTGTTTGTCAATTGACTACCAACTGGTTACTGGCTGACGGCGGTAATTACCAACCAACTGGTTACCAATTAGTAACTAACTGGTTACCCCCTAGTGATACTTGCTGGTGGTCTATAAGCAACTAATAACTAGTAACCTAGGTGATTACATTATCGATACTACTAACTAATAATTATAATTAGTATTTTAGAATAAATAAAAATTAAATATTTATAATGTCATATTATGATATTTTTTATAAGTGTTTTTTCCTGTGGCAAAAATCAATCCAATGCATGATTTTGTGGTATTTTTCAAATGTACCCAATTTTTATCCCAAATTTCATAAATGATAGTGAGAGGAGTCAATAAGCAAAATGACTAAAATACTCTCTCTTTTTTTTTTAAATATTCTTTCAAATTTTTTTATTAGCAAAATGATTTTAAACAATCAATTTTTTAGACGATCATTTCTATGTTAAAATAAAATAAGGTTTTATTGTTTATTTCAATTTTTAAGGTTATCTTGAACAAATATTCCCCTCAAATATTCCTAGTGGGGCATGAGACCTTATGCAATTTCCCATATTTTAAGTTTTGGAATGGAATTATGTTCCCTAAAAAAATTCCCAAATTGCAAGAATATTACTAGGATATTTTGACCTTCTTTTTTTTTTTTTTTTTTTTTTTTTTTTTTTTTAATGATACAATTAGAAGGAATATCAATCCATTAAAAGAAAAAAAAAAAAAAGGAATTTAGGTATATCATTTAATTAATCTCCTAACCTGACTCAGTCTGCATTAGATGTTGTTTGTAATGTGCTTGAACCATAAGTCTAGATTAGAAGGAAGACTTACGTTGACATCCATTAGGGGTATATTTAAACATGTTATGTTACGTTATATAAAAAATATCCCACAGGAACATATTACAAGATAATAGGTTTATAAGTCCTTGTATCCCTCTCTTTACAAGCAATTTTATAAGTGTGAGTGTATTAATAAGTTCCTAACAATTGTTATTAAAGTCAATTCACCATATCGTAGCTTTAAGTCGAAACAATTGTTATAAATCGAATTTGGTGAAACTGCATATGTATCGACCAAATATTACTATTAAATGTCGAATGTCATACTTGAAAAGATTATAATTCTTAAATCTCATTTTCTTACTAGCCAATTTTACAAGATCAGATTAATTATTTGTTGTTTATCATGTTAAATTTGTGCTCATAAATAACACATGTCAATAGATTGATATGAGAATACAACACAAGAAGCGTTGTATGACGCTCCTTATGTAGTTAACCCGCAATTGTACAATAATGTAGTTTTCTTTCTTTATAGCCTTTTCACAAAAAAAAAAAAAAAAAAAAAAAAAAAAAAAAAAAAAAAAAAAAAAAGGAAAAAGGGAACAAAAAAGAAATTAGGGCCTCTATGATAGGGACATTGGCGATAGAAAATTATCATTTTTTTTGTGGTTGGTCGATCACAAAAAATCAATGGATGATTCTAAAAAAGTAAAACAATCACAACCACTGAGTTATAATAGGGAAAGTTGTATTGTCACTGATCAATTTTAATTTGATTTTGACCACGGAAGAGGTAACAACACATGAGCAAGAAAGATTAAGTGTCCATTTAGTTTGGTAGTTGAAATGAAAATTTTAAATTGAAGTTAGTTGATTCTTTAAAAACTAATTATAATTTTTTTTATTTTTTAAAAATATATAAAAATTGATATGAGAAATTTGAGTTCTAATTCGAACATTAAACAAAAGGTAACTAGTTTATCTCTAACCGGTTTTTGTCTTCTTCTGAAAAGTTAATAAAATTTATAACTAGTTTTCAAAAAGTTAGTCAACTCCAATTAAAAATTTCATCTCCGACGAACCAAACCAAGCTAAAGAGGAGACATGTTTGAGCCTCATTCTTCACTGAGAATACATAATAGCTCTTTATTAGGTTAGGGTTTTTATTTATTTATTTATTTTATTTTTTTGGTGGTTTGAATCATGAGAAGTGGATTATGAATGAACATCTAAAACTCCAAACGATTATTTAAAAAAAAAAAAAGAAAAGAAAAACCTCGAAACGATGTTTGGAACGCTTAAAAGGTTGTCAAAGATAACAAATTACATAGTTTTTCATTATACATCAAGATTAGGAAAGGATAGAGAAAATAATGTTAACAAATGCAAAAAAAATAGAAGAAATATTTAGACGAATGCATTTTGAAAATTAAACTGAAATTAAAAAAAAAAAAAAAAACTAATGTGTTGAGTTGTTGAATCGTGATCAGTAAACAAATTGAGTTTATTTTTATTTATTATTTTTTTGGGGGGAAGTAATCGGTAAACACTTTGTTAATGGGGTTGTGTTCTTAACGCGCTCTTTGGATAACATCGCCAAACGTGGCTAGAGCTCAAATAATGCAACTAAACATATATCCATAAATATATTAAAATGTAAAAAAGTATTGTTCACACCTTCGGCTGAATTTGGATGAAAAAATTTTGTATTTATTTTTTGGTTCTCGGGGGTTTTTTTTTTTTTTTTCAAATCATTTTTTTTTGCATTTTAGTCCTTTTCTTTGTTTTTTAAACTTTTGTAATTATTTTTTGGTCATCCATTTGTTTGGATAATTTTTTTCATTTTAATCCTTTTTTTGACCCAATTTTTTTTTTTTCACTTTAGTCCTTTTTTTCATGTTGATAAATTTCTTTTATTTTAGTTCTTTTATCTTTTTGGTCTTTTTTTTGTATTTTGTATTTTGTATTTTAATTTTCCATTACTTAGATAAATTTTCTCAAATTTATCCAATATTTACTATGATTTAGACTGGTGTGTGTATATATATGCTACGAATATATATATATATATACACACATATTTATAATTTGTTTCCTTCAAAAAATTAACACTAATCAAATTATCAGTGTTTTATATTTAAAAAAGACCTACGGAGCGTTCCATATTACGATGTCCGTTTCTTTGACGCGAACCGTTCGATTTGATTTGGATTTTTTTGTGATCTGTGATAAAAAAGCCTAATAATCCCGGCTCTTCTACCGTACGGCAAAATTAATTTTCCCTCTCTCTAATCCAAGCAGTTTTCTTTCTCGTTGTTCTTCTTCCCAAATTCTCTCCGTAGGAAAAATTCCTCTTCGATTCTTCTCTCTCGCGTTATGATTTGATCTCTAAGGTACAATTGGAACTCAATTCCCTTTCACCTTTATCTGATTTTCAGTTTTCTCTTACCGATTTTGTTTGTTTCTCGAGGAAAAAAAATCAATTGGTTTTCCTAGGATTTATCAATCTAATTTTCTCTGAATTCATCAAATTCCTTTAATTTTCTTCTAGATAGTCTTGATTCGTCTTACTTTTGCTTTCAGTTTCTTTTTTTGTTTAGTCTATTGTTTCTCGAATCTCGGATTGATTTGATTCCTAGGGTTTCTAACAATTTTCGGTCTTTTACAAGTTCTGGTGTTAGGGGATTGAGTTTCCAGCTTTTTCTTTTCTTTAATTTCAAGTCTAGGGTTAGCTTTTTTATGGCACTTGAATGGCAAAAAAGTATTGAGGTGTCTGAGAAATTACCATTCTGCTCAGAAACTTGTTGTGACAAACAAATTGAATCGAACCGAGTTACTTCAGAATCCGAAATTGAAGAAGTTCAAATTTCCGAACTGAAATCAGATTTCGAAACCGTAACTGGGAAAATTGTGATTTCGAAACCCGACTCGGAATTTTGTTATACGGGAATTCAAATTCCAAACAACTCTAGTTGGAAAACTTGTCAAAATGAAGTGCTTTTCAATTTCCGCCGGTCGATTACGGATCTTCCTTCGGCCTTGATTTTGGAAATTCTCGACCGCCTTGGTCCGAAGGAGCTTGGTATAGTCTCCTGTGTGTCAACGAATCTCCATAGTCTAGCATCAGAGCACCATGTTTGGAAGGAGTTTTATTGTGAGAGGTGGGGTCTTCCATCAATCCCAGCACCTGTTGATTCGGGACTTCCGAATGAGAAGTCGTGGAAGGAGTTGTTTGTGGAGAGGGAGTTTAGGAGTAAGACTTTTATGGGGCGCTATAGTATCGATGTTTTGTATGGCCACACCGAAGCTGTTCGGACAGTTTTCCTTCTGGCTTCTGCAAAACTCGTATTCACCTCAGGTTATGACTCAACTGTTAGAATGTGGGACATGGAAAACGGGTTATCTATTGCATCCTCGAAACCCCTTGGTTGTACTATTCGAGCTGTTGCAGCGGATACCAAACTATTGGTTGCTGGTGGTACTGATGGATTTATCCTTGGTTGGAAGGCAGTAGAGGGACTCCCGCATTTGTTTGACCTAAGGGGTAGTCAAAACCAGACTGCCCAGTTCCGTCTCTGGGAGCACGAGGGACCGATAACTTCTCTTTCTTTGGATCTGACTAGGATTTACAGTGGATCATGGGATATGACAGTTCGTATATGGGATCGTTTTTCACTGAAGTGCTTAAAGGTCTTGAGGCACGGTGACTGGGTTTGGGGGCTTGTTCCTCGTGATACAACGATTGCTAGCTCATCGGGTTCAGACGTATATGTTTGGGATACCAGTAGTGGAGATTTGCTGACAGTTGTTCGTAATGCTCATGTTGGTAACACTTACTCGCTCGCTCGCAGCCACGCAGGCGACTTCCTTTTCACTGGAGGAGAGGATGGTGCAATCCACATGTTTGAGATTGTCAAGACCAATACACTGAAGGTCGCAACATGGATTCCTCACTCAGGTCCAGTGTATTCCCTGGCATTTGAATTTCCATGGCTCGTCTCGGCTTCGAGTGACGGGAAAATGTCTCTAATTGATGTGCGAAAGCTGCTCAAGGCTAGCAAGGATCCCTCAAGGAGGAAGATTTTGAGGATGAAGCGAGTGGACCAGTGTACTGTAGAGCCCCCACAGAGGACGTTACATGGATTTGTAAGCAATCTGTTCTCGGTGGATATTGGTGCTGATCGTATTGTCTGCGGAGGTGAGGAAGGTGTGGTTAGGATATGGAATTTCTCAGAGGCTTTAGAAATCGAACGGAGGGTGCATGCTCTGAGGGGAGTAAGGTTAGAGAACAGGATGAGAAGGCGCAAGCTTCAAATAGAGATGAATAGTGGTAAAGATGTCCGCAATGATCAGTGTTCGGTTGCAGCCAAGAAGAATTCGGTTAACGGAAGGAATGGTGTTTGGTACGGCAAACGGGGGATTAGCAGCAAGTTGAAGGCGTAGTACCTGATTATGATTTGCTTTGTGCCAGGCATCATGTAACTTTGTCTTTGGGTACTTATGTTTTTACTAGTTTACAACTTTATGCATTTTGCAGATAATGTCAACTTACAGTTGCTTTTACTCATTCTCTTTTCTCTGTTTTGTGTCCTTTTTTATAAGCTGCCAGTATATGGCTTTTCAATGAAGTTTCTTTTCGCTGCTCTTCACTGAGCTTCTTCAGTTCCTCTTCTCTCTCTGTTCATATATATGTATATTTATACATATATACATATATATGCGGGTGCACATCTTTCCTTTATTTTGCATTGGTGTACTGGTTAGGAAAGGAATTTTGAGGTTGGAATAGGTTGATTTTTCTAATACTAAGCACATGTTGGGCATCAAGGTTTGGTTTAAAGTTTACAACTCAATTTTTTTTCCTCTGAAAAGTCAATTTCTGTTTCACTATTCAAACTTTAAAAATTCATAGTTATGTATATACAAGTCCAAATAAGATGTTTTTTTTTAGTTGTATAGAATTTCGAGACGAACGAAACAAACTTCAAATTGATTTTTTTTTTTCCGAATATAATTCAAATTTGTACACTTTTGAATTTTAGTAATTCAAACGTTTCAACAAACGTACAATTCAATTCAAACTCAAATTTTACAATCCAAACATTAACAATAAACACATGTTAATTATAATTTTTATTGATTTTTCATAAAAAGGAGAAAATTGATATGAAAATTTTAGCTCCGGAGCTACCAACCAAATTCGTACAATTTGATCGAATGATGCTATTTATTGCTCACTTATTGCTTCGGTTAGTATTTTGCAATCCGACATTTTCGAAATGTATGAAATTTTCCAAGCCCATTTCGAGTAGCCAATTTTGCATATGATTGCGAGGTCAGAGAGAATCATGGATGTTTTTCTGGGAATCGACTTATATATCTCCTTATTTGTATCCATTTAGTAATATTGTTATATATATTTAATTGATATAATATGGTATCTCAATTAGGATTAGTTTTTTAATTATATCTCCTTATTTGTATCCATTTAGTAATATTGTTATATATATTTAATTGATATGATATGGTATCTCAATTAGGATTAGTTTTTTAATTGACACGTCATGATGATAGGAAGAGAATTAGAGTAAATGATACAAAAATTGAATATGTTATTCTGCCTATAAAATAGGCTGCTAAATTTTAAAAACTATAAAAATTTATAGAGGATAAAAATGAAAATAATTCCCTTGTTAGAAGGGATGTATAAAAAAGATTAATTTCATGAATATTCTTGAACTATATATCTTAGTTTATTTTATCCTTCATTTTTTTTTTTTCAAAATCTTTCAAAATATCTCTTCTAAAAAATCGTTCAAATTACTATATGTTTACCTTAGTCTATGTACTTTAGCGTACTGGCTGACATTAAACTAATTGTAATTTCGAAATACTCTCTGAACTATTGATATTAGATCGACTCCCTCAATTTTTAAGTAGTATTGTATTCCCATAACTATATTAAAGTGTTTAAACACCATTTCATTTCTTTATTAAAAAAAAATGAACCCAATCCATTTAAATCTATCTATAAATTATAGAATGGCTAACATAACATGTAAAAATGATGATTTGATGAAATTTACACCGAGGAGTTTAAAATTTATTTTATAAACCTAAATAAAACTGTTAAAAAAAAAAAAGAAAGAAACATTTAAAAAAAAAGAAGTTATCTGTAGATTAAAAAAAAAATCAAGCTTTAAAAATGAGTAAAGGCATCTTTTAATATACATTAAATGTTCTAATTCTGTTCATTTTTTCGTTTTTTAAGCTCTTTTTTAACCAATAATTAATTAATGCATGCTCTATATACTTTTTTTTTTTTTTGGTCGCGGTGGGGTGTGTGGGAACCACGTTTGAATGAATTTTCATTTTAGGTAAACAAACGGTTGTTTTCAACCACTGGAGCTCTTTAAAGAAAGCTCCCTATAAATTCACTGTTTAAAAAAAAAAAAAAAAACTATACTTTCTACGTGTATAATATTCTCTCTTTTCCTTTCTTCTCCACTTCCTGACTCATCAACATTCTTTCCAAAGTTTCAGGGAAAAAAAACATGCAAAGAAAAATTCATTGAAAAATGGATTAGTAAAAGTAGTCGTACGTGTTCGAAGAAGTTTTGAATTTTTCAGTCATATTTCAAGGGGAAGAACTTTATTTTTATTCCTTTTTTTTTGGGGTCAAATTATAACTTATTTTTCTTGAATTTTATAATAGCTATTTTACATTTTTGTTTATTGTGGTGTATGGTTTAGTTGTTTGGTTTCTTTAACCTAATTAGCTAGACAAAAGTACACCTAATAATAATTGTGAACAAACATGCATGTATTTGTGTGTATATATATATATATATATATATATATATATATTTTTTTTTTGAAAAGACCACTTCAGAATTGTTGTATAAAGTTTCAAAATTAACTCATTTTTAATCAAAATAATTCAAAAACTCCAACTTCAACTCCAATCAATATTCTACTTAAAAAAAAAAAAACTCCAATCAATATTCCAAATAGATCCTAAATGATTTTATCCTTTTGAGGAAGTGGAAAATTCTCTTCCTCAAGCAAACAATATATACATATATGAAATAGGCAACAAGAATACAGGATATTATGAAATAGGATTAATTACAAAAACTCCTCTTGAATTATAATCCTTATAATAACTTTACCCCCTGAATTTCAAAATATAAATCCATTCTCCCTAATTTTGAAACTGTAACAATTTTACTCCTTATTGTTAGTTTTGATGGAAATCTCATGTGATATGCACATGACCAGGTAGTTAAAGTAATTTTAGTTTAAAAAAATGAAGAGTTTTTATTTTAGATTTTTGGGTCATTAGATCGTTTAGTTTATCAATTATATATATTCTGTCATTTTGGTTCTTAAATTTTTTATTTTGATAAATTAGTCCTCAAACTTTGGATTTTTGATAGTTTTGGTCCCTAACATTGAAATTGATGAACTATCCTTTTTTTTTTTTTTTTTAATTAAGTGTATCTAACCATGTTTCAACTCCATTGCTAACATGAAATTTTATAAAAATAATTACACTAAGTACAAAAATTTCCTCCTCCTTATTAAACCCCTTAAAATTTAAAACCTTTTGAACTTAATGTAATGATTTTTTTTTAAGTTTTTAATTATTATGATATAGAGATACAATTATCTATGTTAAATTTAATAAATCATCTGTCAATTTTAGTGTGGGAGACCAAAATTGTCCAAAAAAAAAAAATATCAGGGACCAATTTATCAAAATCAAAATTCAGGGGATTAAAGTGACAAAATATTCATAATTTCGGAAATAAGAGGACAAATTATCCAATATTTTTTACGAACACATAAAATAAAGTATTTCCTGATACTCTCACTAAATGTGGTTCTTTAATTTTTTTTGACAGAATTTATTTTGATTAGTATCATATTTTTTAGCAACTAAAGTTTAGTCTATTTTTAGAAAGTTTTGATTCTTGTTGTAAAGGTAAATATGTCATTTAACGCTATGTATATAATCAACTTTCTCAATCTGTAGGGTGGCATGTGCATCCAAAAACTAAGTGTAAGACGAACAAAACTAATATGGTTTTAATATTGAAGAGAGCATATTTTATGTTTTGAAATTTACACGGGATAAAGTGTTATCAATTCTCTCAGTTTTCCTTTCCCTTCCACCATTTCCAGAAATCCGTCGTCTTTTTATTTTTTTTATTTTTTTTATTTTTTCTTCTTTTTTTTTTAAAATATTTTTTTTCTCTCTCTCTCTGTCTCTCGCACACACACACACTTATCGTTTACAATCACTATGGAGCAAATTGCAGATGGTCCGAACCCTTTAATCTACAGAGGGGTATGAAATTTCTTTTCTCTGTTTTTATTTTATTTTATTTTATTTTTTTGTTTTCTTCTTTCGGTATTTGATATATATCGATTTTTTTCTTTTCTTTTATTTTTTTTTTCCAGGTTGGGTGGCATGTATTCGACAGCACGTAAAAATCCTATTACTCCCTTCGCTATTTAATCTTTGAATATTGTGTTTATTAATTAGTGCATTATAGACCTTTTTTTTTTTTTTTTTTTTTTTTTTTTTTTTTTTCTCAGATTTAACGTTGCAATAGACGTCCATTCACATGTTGACCGCGCATGCCTATGTACACTTGCAAATCTCTACTGTGGAAATTGTGGGGAGCTTGTAGGATCCATGGATCCTATTGACATCCATGGATCCGGGGCTGTTTCCAACGACCGAGCAAGATCGGTCTCCACGGCCAACGGCTCGCGGGCCACGGCAGAGGGGTCTTGACGACTCGCGGCCGAAGGGGCTCGGTGGCTCACACCGAAGGGGGCTCGCCTTTGATGTATGAAACCGTCCGGTTCTGACCAAGGATGAGGTTGAGGATTTGATTCTGGTCCATCCAAAGCTCGCCTTCCCTATGCCATCGATGGTAACTGGTTTTTTTTTTTTTTTTTTTAATCCTGCAGGAGGCGCCAGGTGGAAGACGGCGGAGCATTCCCGGACGGCGGCGAGATGGCGGAGAAGATGATTTAGAAAGAAGGGATCTGGATTTTTTTTATATTTTTTATTTTGCGCTTTTTGTAGCTTTTTTGTCGGGTCTGGTCACCGTCGCCGGTGATGGTGGTGCGTCGCAATCAGACGGGGAGGGGAAGCATTATAAACTTTTAAAAGTGAACCGGTATTTTAATGTAAAATTTTATTTATGCACATTCCCCAATGAAAAGTTCTCTCTGTGTCATGTGTGTTGTATATATATATATAAACTCATTTTGTAAAACATGCGTGCGGTTTTTATGACCCCGTTTTTCTCCATCTCAACGAATGTCATTTTAACAAACGACATCCAAGCTTTAATTGAAACGACAGGTTCTCATTACCAAAATAAAAAAAAAAACATATAAATTCTGAACCAACAACGTGATTTGAAATTTTGTTAATCTTAAGTATAAGTGACATGTCGTTTGTCAAAAAAAATCAACATCCAGAAAACACGTTGTATGATAAAGGGACGTAAAACTTTCAACCCGAACGGCATGTTTGGCTAAAAAAAAAAAAAAAATTTGTTAACAGGAACATGTCGCCAGTTAGATTTGAAAGACGGAAAACATCATAAGTACGACCTAAACGCCATTTTCACATAGAAACGACAAAAGTCTTTAAAACATGAAATAACATGTCGTTTTTATGCAACTAGGAAATCTTAAACCACCACCTCCAACACTCCGTTTATTTCTGACTGGCATTTGTCGGATGAGAAATTGTTCAGTACGCCCTAGATCCAACGCGTGTTTTATTGATTCACTTCAATCAAATAATTTCAATTATTTTTTAAGTTGTGTGTTTGTTATTTTATAAATTTTTAAGGAAACTTGTAGCCTTGCTTAAGTATAACCACTACTACCATGTATATGCCTAGTTTTAGGGTGTTTATTTACACACAGAAGCAAAGAATACACATAATTTATAAGCAATAAATCGATCAAAAATAATAACTTTTTACGGTTTATAAATGGACCTATCCCATTAAGTGATCCTGCGTAATTAATTACTGACTAAAAAAGGGACTTACAAACTTATCATATTTATATCTCTCTCAATTTAATTGTGATGCTGAGTGAGCTAAACAGAATTAGGCAGGCTTAGATTTGTTGGGATTCAGATAAATCCATGTTAAAAAAAAAAAAAAAAAGAAAATTATCTCAATTTAAGTTATACTTAATGTGACATAAAAGAATGATAACCTCACAATTCTTCTGATAAATTGGCTGGCCTAATGAAGCCATCTTGGTTAGGAATTTCTAGCTGAAATTGCTTTTAGGAGTCAAAAATGGCGATTCATCGTGGCTGGTACGCTCCGCCTGCTCGAAATAGGCCGTCGCTTCCTCAGAATCATCGGGTAAAACAGTTCGAAGCCTGAGCCTCGGTTTCCTTGCCGGCAACAAGGGAAGTGGCGCTTCCCTTCGAAGAATCCTCGCAGCTTCCTTCACCGTCGGCCTCTGAACATGGTCCGGATGCACACAGGCCAGTCCCACAATGAGCATCCTCTCCATCTCCTTCAACCCCGCCTTTCCCTTGAGCCGCAGCCTCGCATCTGCAGCTTCAATCAGTTTTCCCTTCTCCCACATGTCCCATGCCCAATCCACCAACACCGTTCCACGCTCATCGACCGGTCTCCGCCCTGTCGCCACCTCTAAAACCACCACACCGAAGCTATACACATCGGTTTTCGCTGTTGGCACACCCGAATAAACGTACTCCGGCGCAAGGTACCCCACTGTCCCCGCAGGTACCGTCGCGTCCCTCGTGATCCTACTGTGCTCATACACTTCTGCTAGACCGAAATCCCCGAGTTTGGCTTTGAATTCTGCATCAAGCATTATGTTGCAAGTCTTGACATCTCTGTGGATAATTTGCCTCTCACACTCTTCATGAAGATATGCGAGAGCAGAAGCGACGCCGAGAAGTATGTTTAGTCTTTGCTTCCATGAGAGGACGGCGACGGGCTCGGTTCTGTGGAGAATCTTGTCAAGGCTTCCATTGGGCATGTACTCGTAAACCAGGACTAATTCGCTCCCCTCGCAGCACCATCCTTGAAGCTGAACCAGATTCTTGTGGCGCAAGCAACCCACCATCGTCGCAAACTCGTTGCTGAAAGGATTTCGCGACGATCCACCCCAGTTACCACCGCGTTGGAACCTCTTAACAGCAACTTCTCCACCAAACGGAAGTGATCCTTTGTAGACTATTGCAGATGCTCCTTCCCCGACAACTCGGTTTCGATCGAATCCCATTGTAGCTGTCCTAATTTCAGCGAGAGACAACCTTGTTGGCACTCTATTACTCTGAAGTCTGCAGGCTAAACTATTATCCACTCTGGTTCTGTCCACAATTTTCCTCCTCTTTATACATACGAAAATCATCACGGAGACAATTGCGAAAAATGAGAAGACAAATGCAGCCAATCCTCCTAATCCAAGAGCCATGTCTCCGATTTTCGATTTCCTCCCATGAAAAGGATTCTTTCTACGAATCTCGATAGCCGAATCCTCTGAAGAGCATATGAAACAATCTCCTTCTTCAACCATGTCCATAGAAACCGGCGAGCGTCGGAAAGTCTTGAACCGCCATTTCTTAACGACATGAACCGCGGAGCCTTGTCCGTTAGAGCCCGAGAACCCGACATACATAAACTCCTTCAACACATTGGAGAGGTCAATTGAGCAACAAGAACAGGATTTGGTGGCCTAATCGAAGAGTAACCGGCCCACACTCGGATCATTCCCATGGCTTTTCTGTACTCAATCCAAGCAGTTATCTCTCTCCCGCTTTTCAAATCCATTCCTCTCGGCACAACATCGACAGAGGTGATCGAAACCGGCGTGTTGATATCAATCCCGATGTGGTTACCGTTGATGTCGCCAAGCAAAGGATCAAAGCTCGTGTCGAATTCCACTGCAAAGAACGAATCTTGAACCGTTAAGGCCGGTATCGGAAGCCCGATATGGCCTGTCACCTCGCTGAAGAAGGCGTCGGTGGCTTCCGGGGCTATGAGAAAGGCGATGCCGTCTCCGGGGGAGCATAACGGGGAAGGGACGATTGAGAAGGTGAAGGTGCAGGAGAAAGAGGACGTGGTGTTGGTGGAAGGATCAAGAAACCGAATCGGGTTGGCGTAGAAAGCTTGTCCGACACCGAGAAAAGGCGAAAACGGAGAAGAAGACGTAGAAGGAGAAGAAGAAGAGAGGCAAGTGGCGAGTTCTTGAGTTAGAGAAATGGAGTTGTTGATGAAGAAGGCGTCACCGGAAAGGGTGATGTTGTTGTTTGGAGGAGTGGAAGAGTCAGAAGATGAAAGAGTTTTGAGGTTAAAGAAGAGCAAGAAAATGACCCAGATGAGCAGAGAATAAGGTGAAGGCATATTTGGTAAACTTTTTCCAGGAAAATCAGCAACTTTTTTTCCAAGAAAATAGAGAAAGAGAAGAAAACAGTTGAAATGAAACCCTCACTGGTGTGTTCTTGCCCGTTGGAGTTTAGACAGTGTTCTGTTATAGTTTTGCCACAGAAGAAAGAAAATGGTTTTTTTTTTTTCCCTTATTATTATTATTATTATTATTATTTATAACGAAAAAGAATCACCAATTCAATGATCTAAATGGACCGTGGCATTTCGACCAAAATTCTTGTGAGCTCTGTTACCGAGGAACCACACTAATACATTTTTTTTTTAAATGAAAATTTTATTTCTTTGTCCTTGTTCGAGGCTTCAAGCACAAAAAGAACAAAGCAAAACATTATAGGCAATGGGGTTGAATTCCCGTAGCTCAAAAAACAGTGATCCTATTGGTGGGACCTATCTAAAGGGCCTACTTCATGTGAGACATTGAGCTTTAATGTTAGCTGAAGTTAGGACTTTGGAGGTTAGAATTTAAATTTATGTTGTTGAAATATGAATTAGAAATAAGTTCTGATATAAAAATAAGGGTATAATGTATTTGAAAAAAAATACAAGATGAATCTTTTTGTTCCTTTCGTGATTATGTGTGATTTAAAAAAAATTAGCTTATTTTTTAACTAAATAATAAAGTTATAAACTTTTAGAATTTGAGTTTTTTTCTTTTAATGGAAAATAGAGAAAATGAAATGGAAGAAGGGAAAATAAATATTGGTATATACATAGGAGAAATGAGAAATATATGAAATAAATCTTAGCAAGTAGGCTACTCCAAAGATTTTTAGTTCACTCTTTCAGCGTTTTTAGTTCTCTTAAGATTTGTAAAATTTACCCAAATGAGACATAACACTGAATTAAAAATTATTAAACGGGAAAATTTCTCCTAATCAAATATTAAGATTAAGAGCAATTTTTGATCTGAAAATAGACAAAATGATAAGAATGATAGATGTTGGATGTGATATAAAGAAAAGAAACAGAAAAATAAAAAAAAAAGAAAAATAATAACCATATTTAAAAAAAAAAAAAAAAAAAAAGAAAAAAAAAAAAAAAAAAAAAAAAAAAAAAAAAAAAAAAGAAAAAGAAAAATAAAATAGGTACTTGAACAAGTACGGTAGAAATTATGATTTTGGCCTTAATTGTTTATCTTCTGAGTAATACAATAAAGACCATCTTCAATATATTTATTTATGTCAATAAATAACGATATATTTATTATAAAAGAATGTAAAAAATAGTATTATTTTATCTTATATTTCAATGTATAATATTTTTTCTAATGTTATGTATATTTTTATTATTATTATTATATTTTAAAATTTATAGAAGTAAACTTTTAGTATTGAAATAAATTAAAATGAAAATACTATTACAATTACATGAAAAAAATCAAGGCGACAATAAATTAAATTCAATCATTAAATATGACATTAGATATACATTAAGATATATTTTGGCATAAAGTTTAGAATAGAACAATTTTGACGTCAAAGAGCGCACTCTATTGAAGCAAAATTTTTTTTTTATTCAAATGTCAAAATATACTAACTAAATGCTTAGGGCCTATTTGGGGGATGCTTAAAGAAGGTGGTTTGGAAGTTAGAAATGAGTTGAGTTTTGGAGATATGCGTTTAGTCTTAAAATTTGTTTTAAAAAAATTATGACAATGGATATTGTTCCGTTTTTCTCGAAATTTTATACAATTAAAAAAAAATCATCTCATTTAGACTTAAAATAACAAAATCTTAGACTTTTAAAATTTGAGTATACGGTAGATATTTAAAAATATGAATAAATAAAAAAGTTTTAAATTGAGAAAAAAAGAAAACAAAAGCATTTTGAGATGTATTTGGAGATCTTCCCCCAAACACCCCCTAATAACATTAAATACCCTCAAAATATAAGTTTCACAGTATAAGATTAACAAAACCTACTTTTTATTTGTGATGGCGTTTTATACCCGTTAATTTATTGAAGATTCTTCCTCAAAGGGCTTGTCCTTAAGATTTTTCCACAAAAAAATGTTCAATGGATCTATTTTATAATAATTCCAACGTCTTGGTTCTTTATTATTATTGTTTTTGTTGTTGTTAATTCCACATTTTTTTTAAACGTGGAATTGGGTACAATTATTTATTAGAATGGATATATACAAAAAGGATATGATCTGATTACTTAAGGGGAAAAAAAATTTAGTTCACAATAAATGGGGAAAAAAAAAATTCACTTGTTTCATAATTTGAAATACTAATTGAAGTTGGAATTTTGGAAATATTTTGATAGAAAATTAGTAAGTTTTGAAAATATGCATTTTGCACGATTTAAAATTAAAAAATGTAAAAATTAAAAAATATATATTTTTAAAAATAATATGGATCTTATTTTTTTCTCTCATCATTCTATAAACATTAAAAAAGAAAAAAAATATTTTATTTCAATTTGAAATAAAAAATTAATAAACCTTTAAAGTTTAATTTTTTTAAATAAAAAAGAGATATTTAATATATAAATAATGAAATTGGTTTATTTACAAAAAAAAAAAAAAAAAAAAGTCAAAAAATAATTGGAAAAACTCCGTCTCAAATGGCCCTTAATCCTTATTGGGATAAAACAAAGTTTAGGATTTTCATAGTTTAAAAAATCCTAAGATAAATGAGAGTTGTTGTGTACCGTGGTACTCTCAGTAGCCAGAGCATAAGGCCTAGAATGAGAATGTATCACATTTTCTTTGCATTATAGTCCTTTATTGGGAAATTTACTGCATTTCTATATAGACTTATATAGAAAGAGATTTCAACAAAACACAAACGATATTTATAAATTTTTTCTCTTAATTTTTTTTTTCTTATTTATCACTTTTTCCCTCCTCCAACTCTCGTGTTTTTTCCGAGTCTGCTTCTCAAATTTCATCCCTATTTTTGTGGGTGATCTTTCCCCTTCTCTGAAGGTTTGCAACTTTGAGATGAAAACTTTATTATTTTTTTTCGTCTTGTTGGTCCCCATTTTTGTTGATCTTTATACAACAGTAGTCTTTCATGATTTCCTGTAACTTTTAACTTGTTGAAAGAGAGATCAGAAGGTAAAAAAATGTTCTGAAGCCTTCAAACATATATAAGCTTTAACTTATGAAACTTTCTTTCGAGCTGATATATTCAAAATGGTTTTTTTTTTTTTTTTTTTTTTTTTAAGACTTCAAAGTTTCAATTTTTAGCCCAAAAGACCCAAAATTTGAAAATCTAATGGAAACAAGAAAGTTCATTCCTTTTAAGTTTCACATTATTTCGTGTATATTTATATATATTCTGTCAAGGGTTTGTGTTCTACCATGCTATTTCATCAATTAATGTTAAAACTTTTCGAAAGTTCTTTCCTTTTGGAGTTTGGTAAAAGAAAAAAAAAAGTTCATTTCTTTTAAGTTTCTTGTAAGAGAATTTGTTGGAAGAGTCTTCATAACAGCTTCTCCAACTCTCTTATTCGGTTGTGACTGATAGCGTTTTTGGATCGGTTTCTATACTCCATTATTCCATTCTTAGGAAGATTGTTTATGGAGATCAGAACAACAATTTGGGCCTTCATATTTCATGTTTCTAAGTTCTTAAAATGCTTCATTTTCTCTGTCAAATAGCTGATTCTAGTTGTATGTACACTAATCTTTATACTTGCTCGAAGTTTTCGTTATTGTGCATTACCTTCCCGGTCTGTATTTTTGCAGAAAATGGAACTTAAAAGCTCTAGTTCGAACCTGCAACTCCGGAGAAGTGCGCGTATACAGCAGTTAAGTGTACAAACATTTCAGGAAACCGATACGTGCTCAGAGGAATCATACAGGAAAGATGGCAACATTCGAAAGGTTGCTAACACGCCTTTTTCGCTATGTCATGAGCAGCACAAAAGAGAAAATATTTATTATTCAAGACAGCGATGGGGCAGTTCTTCCAAGTCCATCAAGAAGCTTGAGAATGTCAACTCTGATCAAGATGACAAGCGCTTAAAAGTGGGCATTGCTGAACCATTAAACACTTCAACGGCAAAGGGCAATGCCAACATTTCCGATCCTATCTGGAGGTGAGAATTTCCCGAGCTTATTTTTACTTCATTACGCAGTGGATTTTCATTTTTTTAATTAATTGACATCTTGAGTGAGTCATGTATAATTTTTTTTGATAGAGGAAGCTTTAGCATCTATGACCGAGTGTTTATTAAAGTGGACGGACTAGCGGCTTACAAGTCAAGCAAAGCTCGTGGAGAAGTGCTTGATATGTTAAAAGGCACTTTGCCAGCATCGCTTCCCTCGAAAGTGCTCTCGAAGCTTGATGTTTGGCCAAAAAGCTTTAGTGCTTCTCCTCCAACAGATGATGTTATTGACCTCTACATTTTCCCCGAAAATGAAAGGTGTCGTTTTCTACAATAGGCCGTTTCCCCATCATGGTTCCGTCTTACTTCATTTGTTTTTCACATTCTCTTACTTATTGCAGTGATGACAACGCTTTTGGCGCCTTGGTAGACTACTTGAGTAAAGACGAGCTTTGTTTAAAAATAATGCTGGATGACACGGCGATTCTGGTGTTTTCTTCCCTTCAACTTCCGCATCATTACTGGAGTGAGTCCGAGCATCTTTAATTTCAGAACTTTTTTTTTTGGTTAGTTCTTCTGGTGCAAGTGATGATATGAATTTCATTGTAGGAACTCGGGATAAATATTATCTGTGGGCTGTTTTCATTGGGAAGAATGACTTCTTCCCTTGTGAAGAGGAATATCCCAAGTCCACTCATAGCGTTGGATCTATAATACCTCCGAAATCAGAGAAGGATGTAGATGCTGCTGTGAGAGATGAGGGAAGAAGTTCGCGTAACGGGGTTCGAGAAGGTATTTTATTCCTTTGACACCAAGCTTTACGGCATGAAAAATGACAGAAACACCTACGCATTGATTAAATTGAGATGAACAAAATTACTACATGAACTTGATACTATTGCTAATTCTAACATATATTTTCTTGGCTCAGTTTATAAACAGGTTTTTTCTTGAACTTGTTTTCCTTTCACAAATCACCTGTCCTGCACCTGGTCCCCTCTTACTATGAATTCTGTTTTTGTTTTTCTTCACGGTTTTTGGCGGTTTTGCCATCCCTGAACTTCTAGTGAATTGACAAGTTTCTCGTTGGAGTGAATTAAATGCTGTAGAATGCCTCCAAATTGATGAAAGATGTTAAAATTGAAAGGGAACGCCCTCGAGCACATGATATGACAGTAGTCATTTGAAAAAATTCAGTCTCTCCATTCAACTGAGCTTACATGACGTGTATGAGGGCGTTTTCATGCACATTTTTACCACCTTTGGGGCACTCTGCAACATTTTATTATACTCTTGTCTTTTGCTTAAACTAGAGAGAGAAATCTTGATCATCTTTCTCTACACATCAAACACTAGGCGTGAAGTTTTGGGGTTTTTTTTTTTTTTTTTTTTGCTGCAATCTTTTTTCTCTTTTGGTTTAACTTTCGTCAACATTTAAACAATGTCACAGATTCTTTCGTCGAATTATCGGATCAGAGATCAGTGGAAGGACTGCAACTGATTGAATATTCGAATCATGTAGAGCCTTTTACTTCTAGTACTCATATTTCTGGCCAAGGGAACATTCAAAGGGCTAATTCATCAAGTGTTCATAGGAGTGAGCGGGTGACAAACTTGGCTTTTCAAGCTGAAAGAGGAAAAGCTACGAGTCAACTAACCATCTGCACCTCAATCCTCAACATGGCACACCACTTCGACGACGATGATGACGAAACATTTGATGAAATAGACTCGGTTGGTGAGCGTGTGGGTCGGTATCATGTGAAACCGAGTTTGGCCCCAACTCTCCGTGCCATCATTAACAAACATGGTGACATTGGTGCAGACTGCACTCTTCAATGCTCCGAAATTCTTACATCTGTTTTAGAGAAGATCTGCGAAGTCGTTCAGGAATTCCGAGAACTGCATCTGAAAAATCTGAAGCAGCATCATATGAGACTAATGCAGTCAGCTATCGTCGATGCGGAGTCTGTTAAGGTGAACGTTAAATGGCTCTGCAGCCGCCATAACGAGCTCAAAGAAGCAGTTCAGCAAGTAAAAGAGTATTGGAACCGGAAACAGATCAGGAGAGAGAAGCTAAAAGTGATCGAATCCAATAAGAGAACGCTCGAGTTCAAGAGAAGCGAGTTGATGAGACTGCAACATGAACTTGAGTCACTGGAGAGACAAAATGCATCACTGATTGCGGATACCGAGAACCCAAATGTTGATCCTTCAAGAGCCGAATCTTACCAACGGTTCAAGCGTTGCAGTTCTTTAATGGATGGCTTACTTTGATTCCCTCTTGCACCATGTTTTAGTCTGGTATTTTCCTAGGAACTGAATGAATTAATAGATCTAGTTCTAGTTACGTAAGCATATATTATGTAAACATATATGAATATATATATATATATATATATATATGAATGAAGTTTGCCAAGGCCATTTCCAGAAGCTAGTCACCTCTGCAATTGCTTGTGAATCTTCCTTAAAGGAGATTCAGGGATGTTCTTATTTTTCGAGCCATTCTCATTTTTCTCGATATAACTGGGATGAGCGTAGATAGTTACTAGCGTAACATAAATCTCATACCTGACTTTACTAATAAGTGTTATATTCAAATCCCAACTCCAAGTTAAAAAAAAAAAAGAAAAAAGAAAAAAGAAAAAAAAAAAGGTCTCTAGAGATTATTATATGTGCATGTGTGCATGTTATTAATAAGAAAGTATATTATGAAATTCTATATGAAATCAGGTAACATGCAACAATCCGTCCCTCTAAAGAATGACGGTCCATTATTAAATTTGACCAAGATTACGACCAAATTAAGATCATTAAAAGTGTAATTTTCCAAAATTAAACATTTAAAGACTAAACTATAATTTATTAAAAATATTTATCACCCTCGCCCTTTAAGCATGTTAAAATACTCCTCTGTTTGAGTAGAGTCGGTTGATCATGCCTTTAGTCGTTGTTTGACTCAACTTCAGAACAAATTCAAGAAAACCAAGAAAAAAAAAAAAAAAAAACTAGAGAGAGAGAGAGAGAAGATGATACAGAAGCAGGGTTTCCATGCGAGTGATCATGTCCTTCTGTTGGGGGTGTTGATGGGGTTTCTCTGCGTGGGTCATGGGAGTATCAAAATCCAAGCTGTGCCCAGAAACGTCTCGGCCATGTACGTGTTGGGGGATTCTTCAGTTGATTGTGGAGACAACACTCTGTTCTACTCTCGCCTCCATCGCAATCTCTCTCTCCTTCCCTGTAATGGCAATGGCTCGCTTCTTCCCCACCTTCTCGGTACTCTCTCTCTCTGTGTCTCTCTCTAACTGGGTTCTCTGTTTCTTGCTCCATTTCTTGTTCTATTGACATTACTATATGTATTTTGCTGATTTTTGTTGTTTATGTTGTTAATCAATGGAGTCATTCTTGTTTTCTTGTTGGGATTGCAAAAACATTATTCTGCGCTTCAAATGAACCAGCCTTTATTAACATTAGTGAATTATAGTCTTCTTTGATTTGTTTATGGGAGCTGATATAGCCAACAATCTAGAAAAAGAAGATGGGGTTTTCACTTTTTTTTTTCCCCGAGAAAAATAAAAGGGGGTTCTATGATAAGGATTGAGGGTGGTGTATCTAGATAATCTTGAAAAAATCTCGAAAAGATGGTGTATTTCCACGTTGTATATTGGTGTCTTGTAAAAGTGGATTATAGATGGGATTTTCATTATTCATTGTGTGAGTACTAATATTTGAGTATAATTTTTGTATATACATGTTTGTTAGTCCATTTTACCTCTCTCACATATGTGAAATTAGTACTTTCCTTGATTCACAAGTATCCTAAGAAGGATGAATTTTTTTTTTTTGAACTGTCGAGTTTTGTTATTACAACGCTGTAGTTTGGATTTTGAGGATTGATTCTGGTGCTAGTTTTAACAACTTTGTACTTGAATCAGCCGGGAAGATGGGCTTACCAAACGCCTTACCATTCTACAATCAAAACGGCTCCGTCACGGACCTAGTGAGAGGCGTCAACTTCGGTTCAGCACAGGCCACAATCATGAACCCCAGCAGTCAAGGCTACCAGTCTCTCAACCAACAGCTCCGCCAAGTTTCTGAGACGGTCGAGCTCTTGCAGCTGCAGCTCAGCCCGAGAGAAGTGCTCCATTTCGTCAGATCCTCCGTCTTCTACCTCTCCTTCGGCAAAGACGACTACATCAACTTCTTTCTAAGCAACTCCTCCAACGTAACACCGAAGCAAAGCAGCCAAGAAATCGCTCACATTCTGGTAACTGAAATGGTAAATGCTGTGAGGAGCCTGCATGACCTGAAAGTCAGGAAGTTTATATGCCAGGGGATACTGCCTCTCGGGTGCACTCCACGAGCAGTGCGGAAGAAGTTTGACCTTGCAGAGGGTGAAGACGACGGAGCGGGATGTTGGGAGAAGATCAACGAGATGGTCTTAGAGTACAATGTGATGCTGGAGGAGGAGATGATGGAGCTTAATGCGGAAATGCGCGATGCCCATATCGTCTTCTGTGATGTTTATCAAGGGATTAGGGAGATTTTAGCAAAACCGGAGAGCTATGGTATGAGACCTCTGAATCCTCTCTTTATACTGTTTACTTTCATAAATCATAATTTTGGTATAAGGTATAGAAAACCAGTAACTAAAATATGTGTTCTGAGTTTTTTGAACAACAAAACATCACGTTTGATTAGCTGAAAAGATTTATGCATAAATGCAATCACCAAATTATTGTTAGTGGGGAAAAAACTCAGAAGGTAAAGATAAAAAATAATTGTGTTTTAGTAATAGTAGCTACAGATTGAACTGCTAATTTTCCTTTATTTATGCTTTTAAGTAGTTTCTCAAACTGAAGAATAATGTGATTCTTAAAGTTTAAGAAGAGTACCCTTATAAAATCTGTTGAGGCCTGCTAATTAACTCAATCGGGTTATATTATGCAACATTCTTCCGCTGGGAATGGTTCATAACTGACTACACAAATTGTGCATTTCTTTATCATTAGATTATGTTTGGTAGGAGAGAAAATTGGAAGAAAAGAGAGCGGTGGAGGGATTAATGAAAGGATTTGGCATTCATGATTGTTTGGTAGGAACGAAAAGAGAAAGGAAGAGATTAGGGACAAGGGCTCCAAATCTTTCAAAAGACTCTAATTTTGATATCTCAAAACTAAAGAGATTATTAAAGACATTTCATACCGAACATCAAAGGAGAATGGACCTCTATCTCCTTTAATACCTAGGTGATGTTCCACTCTCTTCTTCCTATCGAACATAAGGTTACGGTTGAAGTGTAGGGGAAAGTAAGCAATAGTACATTATTTTATCGGTCCGCTGGGATTAACTTGGCAAATGTAAGAAGCTCATGGTCTTAGCTCTAATGTGAAGAGTTAAGTGACATTTGTTTTGTTTTGTTTTGTTTTGTTTTTGGGCAGGATTTGAGGAAACGAAAAGTGCATGTTGTGGGCTGGGGTTATACGGGGCAACCATAGGGTGTTTGTCGGAAGAGATGGCATGTGACAAGAGAGAAAGTCATGTTTGGTGGGACCAATTCAACCCAACAAAAGCAGTCAACGCCTTGTTGGCAGATTCTGGTTGGTCTGGCCTTCCCTTCTCTGGTCTCTGCCGCCCTTTCCCCATCCAGGAATTGCTCTATCCCTCCCCTTCCAATCTTGCCTGACCATCCTAGCATTGCCTTTGTCTTTTATTGTCGTTTTCTTTTTTTTTTTTTCCAACCATTTCAGTCGTTTAGCAGTTACTTTTCAGATTTTTGCCATTCCGAAAGGGCCATATGATTCTGCGTGCAGTACAAACAACTCTTGCTGCTTACGTTCTTTGTTCTGTGCAAGAATATGCTCAACGAAAGAGGATATTTCAACTGATATCTTTCCTTTTTTTTTTTTTTTTTTTTTTTTTTTTTTTTTTTTTTTTGTGGCTGAAGAGAAGTTGTTTGTTTTGTTTGCTTTGGATTATCCTAATTTACGTCTTGGGGCTTTTCTCCTTTTTAAACTTTTAACTTTGGATTTTTAAATAAGTGTCACTTGATTCTTTTTACTAAAATTTAGATTGAAAAAGGACGGAAAAGAGACAAATTTATCGTAAAAAACTCATTTTATTAGGAATTTAGGATTTTTTGTAAACAGACAAAGGTATTAAGTGCAAGTAATTCAAAATTTAACATATAAAATGAGAGTTTTAAAAGTTAGTAGGCAAAATAAAAATGATCATAAAATTCACAAACATAAAAATTATATAATTTTTTCTTTAGAAAAATATCATAAATTCCCCTGAATTTTATCACTAGTGTCAATATTTTCATTAACATTTATGTCAATTTGTCTTCTCAGTTAGTTGCTGTTAGTTTTTCTGTTATTTTAATGTCAAAATACTTCGTGAACTTTGTATTTTTGTTAAAATGTTCCATGATTTTTGTATTTGTGTTAAAATGTCTCATGATTTTTAATTTTTTAGAATAGGTAAAAAAAAAAAATTGTCTACTAAAAGAAAATGTTTCACCTTCTACGTTTTTGGGCATGGCTCTTATTTTATTTTTTTATTTTTTTTATTTTTGATATTACAGATAAAAAGAAAGTCTGGAAATTTTTTCTACATTTATTTTATTTGATAATTGATATTATTTAGAGAATACTAAACTATTAATTGTTTTTTTTTCAAAACATGGGTTTATATTTTTAGAAAATGTTTGATTAACTCTTCAATGAATGTCACATCAGTAATTCCTTAAATTTTAGATGGAAGTAGACGGAGGGGACAAAGTGAGTGGTTTTATATAATTCATGGGGCATAATGATTAATTTTTAAATCTAGAAGTAAAATAAATATGATATATATTCAGACGATATTCGTAAAATTAATCCTAAAAAAAATCACTCCAAAGATCAAGAAGCTCCAACAGAAAAGAAAAAAAGGATAATATTAAAAAATAGATTACTCATCTTGGGGAAGAAAACTCACTAAATCAATCACACCGAACTTTTGGTTGTGTCATTAATTATGGGGATTGAAGAAATATTGCCGACATCAGAATTGCAAGGGTTGGGTTTCTCACGATTAAATTATAATTATTATTTATTTTGAACGTGTGAATGCTACCAAACCACGATTACCATAGAGAGCAATTAGCAAAAGCCAGGAGACTGTCTTTTTCCTTTGTCCAGGGCAGCGAAAGTAACCGTAATTTTATTATATATGTACATATACATATATATATATATATATATTTGAATTTGGAGATGAGGATTTTGAGTTCTATACTTTATTATGAAATCAATATGAAATTATCTCTTGGTTATGAACTAATAAAGGATTAGCTAATTTTTTTTTGGGTATTCTTTTGGTTATTAGGATTTAGGAAATGGTAAGTACTGATAAGGAAAGTTGAATTTTAAAAGTATTAGTAGTAATAAATTTGAATTTATTTTAATCATCTAAATAGTTATTTTCTAATTTTATGAGATTTGATTAGATAAGAACCCTAATTTTGATATAGTAATTGGGACATTAGTCACGTTCTCTCAATTTGTATATATATAAAAATTATTCATATATTATGCTCCTAATTGATAAATTCTTCCCTTTATTAATAAGTGAAACTAGGCACATCCATATAGAGCCGCCCTTCCTTAGGCAACTTAGACATTTGCCTGAGACTTGATCTAAAATTTAAGGCTCCAATTTTAATTAAGGATGAATTCTTCTCTCTTTATTAATAAGTGAAACTAGGCACATCCATTGAGTTGCCCTTCCCTTAGGCAACTTATGCCCATTTTAATAAGTTAGTTTAACTTTACTAAACTGTACTTTTTTATATTAATTTTTATTTTTTTTTCCTGAAAAGTCAACAAAATTTATAATTAGTTTTTTGAAAAGTCAATCAACTCTAACTAAAAAATTTCATTTCCAACTAACTTATCAAACAGAAATTTAGGCATTTGCCTAAAACTCCATCTAAAATTTAATACTCCAATTTTAACTAGGGATGAATACTTCTCTCTTTCTTAATATGTGAAACTAGGCACATCCACGTAGAGCCGCCCTTCTCTTAGGTCAGGTTAGGCAATTGCCTAACACTCATTCTAAAGTTTAGGCTTCCAATTTATATAAGTTCCTAATTAATTATATCTTTTTTATATAAAAAATATTATAAATATTGTAAATTTTGAATGGTTGTCAGAGAGATTGTTTCTAGAACCCAAAATCTTGTGCACATTAATGGTTTTTTTTTTTTTATGAGAGGGTCGATGGTCATATTTGTTTGTCTTTGTTTTTTTTTTTTTCGTGGATTTTTTTTTTAATATGCATTAAGATTTTGAAATTATTGCAAATGTTGGTAATATGTTCCAAAAGAACCACATATAATATCACTTCAGTTAATGCATGAACTGATTAAGATTTTATTAATTTCTTGTCAGAACTGATCAAAAGCATATCAGCATCTTTTCTTTCTTTGTTTTTTTTCCTGAAGGAATGTCTTCTTTTTTATTTTATTTATTTATTTATTTGTCATTTGAAATATACTGCATGAACAGCTTTTATAAGAAAAATCCTTAAAAAGAGGCTTTTGTTTTTTTTTTTTTTAACCTAAAAATTTGTTAACATTTATCTATTTTACCACCGTAAAAAGATTTAAAAAAATTATTAAATAAAAGAAAGAAGCTCTGCTCTGATCTCTCTTGGCTACTTCTCCCTACTTTCTTACTCTTTTAACATTATTAGTACAAGATCTTTGCGGGGAACACGGATCCCCTTAGACCCGTCACTAATTTGTAGCAAGTCCCCCTAACAATTAAACCTAAAAATTGGTATCAACATGGGTTACTCAAGCCATTTTTCCAACAATCTTCACACCAAGACGTTATGTTTTCATCTTTTTCTTTTGAGATTTCAACGTAATTTTCAATGAATAAAAAACTATCATAATTCTGAAACACAATAACAATAATAGTAATAAAAACGATATCTTATTATTCTGAAAACATTAAACTATTCGTATCATTTTGATAGTTTATCGAAGTTATAGGAAAAAACCAAAGTAAAAACAGAAATCACAACATATATTCGTAACTTCTAAAGAGTACTGCTGGGTGCTAGCTAATTTTTGCATGCAACAGGAGAGTTTGCTACGCATTATATCAACCCATTTCTTCAACAATTGAAACTTTCATGCTCCATTATTGTTCCTGCAAAATGAAATCGAGAACACTGAGATAATTCAAAGAAAAAAAAAAAAAAAAAGATAGTAAGATTTTAGTGCCTTTTCCGAGAGAAGATCATAAGCTCTTCTTTGAATCCTTGTACCTGACATCTCAGAGAAGCATGTTTTTAATCTTGTGCAGTTTCATGAGGGCATCATTAATCTTCATCCTCGAGCTTGGTAATTCCTCTGAACATTTTAAACCAATCATAAGTACAGAAATTACGCATTCATGTACTTTTCCTCGTCTTCTTGGCACCGTTGTGCTGCTGGTAGATGCTTCGTCTTGTCCTTCTATCAGGAGACTTTGATCAACTATCTCTGGCACTCTGTTTGGCAAAGCCATTTTGACAGATTGATGAAGGCTAAGTCCTTCAAGATTTTCATGTGTAGGCTTTTTTCCTGTGAAGATTTCCAACAAAAGGATTCCGAAACTATACACATCTCCTTCGGTTGACACCTTGCTTCCCATGCCATATTCTTCAGTATCTCACAAGTTGTATACAAAACAAATGTTTAAGAGTTCAGCATTTTGATCAATGCAATATCAATCATGCATACATGCACGCATGTAAACCCCAGTCTACACATTTAACTTGCATACATATTTATATCTATGTAAAAACATAAATGTATATGTTTATAAATGCTTTTATACTAGTTCCTCAAAACATAAATTCAAGAACTATTGTATCCTGATTTTTGTTTAATTGAATATTTGAATTTGCATTAATTGATGCAAGAAAAAAAAAAAAAAAACTGAAAAAAGAATGTCCCTTAAAAAAGCAAAAACTTAATAGTGTATAAACATTCTGCATGAAGTTCAAAATTAAAACTTTTAGCAAAATTAAAAAAGAGAAAAATAATGGGAGAAAGAACAAAAGCATTTTTTGAACAGAGTAATGGTAAATTACAGCATAACATTTTAATTATAGTAATAAAGAGTATAATCAAATTTATAATCACATAAAATCAAATAAACTCTCATCCTTCCTCCTCTCTCTCTCTCTTACTCATCCTCTCTTTTTCTCTCTCTAACATGAAACTATACACATAAAATTTATTATTAAAAATTAATCGTAAATCCATTATTTTTTAGAATATCCAAGAATTAATCAGAAAGTATATATTATTCTCTTTCATCTTTTAAAAAACATGCTTTATAAACTTTAATAATACTTATAAAATATGCTATTTGCTACAATTTCTCTAAAAAATTATAAGTAAAAGTAAAATCTAAGGGTGTAAATGAAATTTGCAAAACATTCTGCATGGAATTTGACATTTGAATAATTTAGAATTGACAAAAAAGGGAAAAAAAAAAAAAAGAAAGAAAGGAGTATTTTGCAACCGCAGGGCTCCAGCCCATCCATATATCTCCACATATGTGTATGTCAAACAAATATTCAAGTACAAAAAATCATATACTATCTTATAAACTACAATCAATTATGCTTTTATAAAAGACAACTAGCTCTAGGGGAAAAAAGGTTAAAATTACCTGGAGCTGCATATCCAATTGTTCCTCTTATTCCAAGAGAGCTTGTTTGATTCTGTGATAGTTGAGCACCGTCTTCTGTAATGATCCTTGAGAGCCCAAAATCGCCCACATGGCTAGTCATGTCTTGATCAAGAAGAATGTTGCTTGGCTTTAGGTCACAATGTATAATTGACAATTCACTCTGATTATGAAGATAATCCAATGCCGATGCCACATCAATGATTGCGTTTAACCGTTGAGTCAGAGTTAAACTTTGTCTCTGATTCTCCACTGTTTGTGGATCTGGATGCAACCAATCTTCCAAACTTCCATTTGTCATGAATTCATAGACGAGGGCTTTGAAATCGTTACCTTGGAAATCAACACTTGAGCAAGCAGTAATGATTTTCACAAGATTTCGGTGTCTAATGTTCCTTAGCGCTTCACATTCAGCCATGAAACTCTTTGAAGCTCCTCTCCTGTCAAGGTTGAAGACCTTCACTGCTACGGGCAGCTGATGCTGATCAAGAATCCCTTTATACACCGAGCCAAAGCCACCGACACCAATCAAGTTTTCTTGACAAAAGCCATTAGTTGCTTTTAGGAGCTCCCCATAAGAGATATTCAGGAATGGAACGTCCCCCCACAAGGATTCGGAAGGCTGCTGCTTCTTTTTCTTTTTAAAGCAAAGAATGGTCAGAAAATAAGAGATCAAACATACTCCAAGAAGGCCACCGACAATGGAGATTATCAGCTTTCCGACGAAGGACAAGCTTTGCTTCTTTGGCGATTCCATAGAGCACGGTGGTAAGTGTAACTTTGACATACCCCCACAAAGCTTATCATTACCAACAAGCGAAATATTTGCACTAGCATTACTGAAAAATCCTCCACTTGGGACTTCGCCCTCAAAGTCATTGAAAGAAAGATCTAACATTGACAAAAACACAAACTTGCCAAACTCCTTCGGGATACGTCCAGAAAAGTTATTGTGTGAAAGGTCCATTTCTTCAATTGCATCCAAAGAACGCAAAGATTCAATGGTTCCTTCAAACAGATTATGATCCAGATCAAGCCATGTTAAACTTGTACACTCACCAAGGCTACTAGGGATAATACCGGTCAACTGATTGCGAGAAACTTGTAATTCAATTAGATTTCTGAGTTTACCAACTGTCGATGGTAAAGGTCCAGTGAGACGATTTTGAGAGAGTAGGATGGCTATTGATAAAGAGGACAAGCCAATTACACCTGAAGGAATGGTACCATTCAGGGAATTACTACGAAGGCTTAGTGCTTGCAAGTTTTGGCAGTTTTCAAGACTCGAAGGGATGTTTCCTTGCAGATTGTTCTCTGCTAGTTCAAGTTGGTTCAACGAGGTGAGATTTCCGAACGAGGAAGGGATTTCCCCAGATATTTGGTTGTAGCCCATGAACAACTCTACCATGTTATAAAGTTTACCGACAGTTGTAGGAATAGTCCCAGTGAGCTGATTGAATCCTAGATTTAATGATCTTAAGCTTACTAGATTTGCAATGCTAGGTGGAATGTTTCCGGAAAAACCATTATTTCTGAAGGATAGATATTCGAGTTTAGTTGAGAAGTTTCCTATGGTGTCAGGTAATGCCCCTCCGAAGTTGTTATCTCGTATCCAAAGTGTTTGGAGGTTGCTACAATTCGTAATAGAGGAGATGAAGTCCAAGTCATTCCCTCTTCCATACCCAAGATTAGAATCCCCAATAAGGACCCTCTCAAGTTTCTTTAAGTTTCCAAAAATATCAGGAATCCGTCCAAAAAATTTGTTCTGAGAGATATCGAAGATTACAAGTTTTGAAGCATTTGAAAAAGAATCTGGAATGGTTCCACCAAGTAGGTTTCCCCATGCAGAAAATTCTTTGATATTTGGCAGGGTAAGACCAATATTAGGAGGAAATCTACCTTGAAGTTCATTATCACCGACATAGAATCTTTCAAGATGTGACAAGTTATAGATAGATTCAGGGATTGTACCTGACAACCTATTCTGAGAAAGCTGAAGCACAGTTAAGCTCTTCAATTGGCCTAGTGATGCTGGAATGTCTCCCTCCAACTTATTTGCTAGCATAAAAAGTCCGCGAAGGGATGAGATATTCCCTAGATGAGGTGGAATAGCTCCCTCCAATTTGTTTCTTGCCAAATCTAGAATCTCCAACTTTGGTAAAAAGCTTATTTCAATCGGAATGTTACCTGTGAAATTGTTTTGTAGCAAAACTAGGATTCTCAACTCAGAGCAATTCGATAACCCAGTTGGTAGTCGCCCTCCAAATGAGTTCTCTCTCAAAGAAAGCACTTGCAACCTAAACAAACGACCGATCTCATCTGGTATTTCTCCGTGAAAACGATTGTTAGAGAGATCGAGGTCACGGAGAAAACTGAGGTTCCCAACTGATGGAGAAATGGAACCTTTCAAACTCAATAAACCCAAATTCAAGCGGGTGACTCTTTGGTGTTTGCGACCGCAGGTAACTCCTTGCCACTTGCAGAAATGCAAAGAGTCGTTCCACGAGCTTGTGATCATGTAAGGATCCTCAGTAATCTGAGCCTTGATTGCAAACAACGCAAGCGTGTCTGTGACATTTCCGGGAACAATTGAGGCAGTATTACTCCCTACTGCCAAGATGGTTAAAGTCAGGAGGATCTTGCTGAAAAAGATCAGAATCGAAAGGAGAGCGGAAGATTGGAACATTGCCCTCATTTTCACAGGTAACAATTGACGTCTTACAAAGAGTTTCTGCATTGAAGAAAAGAAATATGGCATGTGATTATTAAAGAACCAAATTGAAAGCCACAAAGCAAGCGTAGAAAATGAGTCCCTCACGTAAACTATGGAGTATGGACCACTGGCCGCATGAACACAAAGAATGCAAAGTTGACATAAGAAAGTCTTCAATTTACTGACAATTGAGATTGAGATAGAGTAACTCGCTCTTTATTATTGTGCTGTTCAACATGACGTATCCCGAAAACATTTTTTAACAATTGGTTAATAATTTCTTTTGGTTTCTATTCACGAGAGTTTACTTTGATAGTATTTTTTGCAAGTGCACGACCGATTCAAGTAATAAAGTGATGAAAAGATATCGTTTTCAACAAGGACTATTTATTATTAAGTATCGAATTACTTTAATCCAATTCTATTTGAACAATAAATTTACGAGATGTAATAAAATAAAAGAAAATTAAATTAAACACAACCATGAATTTACAAGGAGAAATTCAATATATTAGGATATTAGGTTTCCGATTTCACTGGATTAATCCTGCTCAAAACACTAAATTTAATCAATCACTACTTATTCTTATACTGATGACAAACTTCCCTAATGTAATCATAATCTTTCTCAAGCATTAGCAAACTACTACAACAAGCCAGTTTTCACCTGTCGGTCTCAAACTCCAAACTATCATGATTTATTAAGAACAAGAAATTCATTGTATCACACAAGCCTCATTAATATCTCCATCTACAATAATCTCATGTATTTAATCAAATCTAATTCAACTATCACTTCTCAGTCTCAAATTGATCACAAATAATGGAAAAGGGCCGCTCACTTTCACAAGCATAAAACACTTAGCATAGATATGAATAAACATCAAAATTAATTAAACATGATAAATATGAATATTCATAATCCGACGACATCGTAGCCCTAGAAAAAGAAATTAGTTCATAATGAAACTAAACAAAATCCTAAATAAAGTTCTAAACATGATGAGAAAAGGAAAAGAAATGATTTATGAATCGAAATTGCCGGTCTTCTCTGGAATTGCTACTCCTCTTCTCTAATTCACCAATTGCTCTCCTTTCCTTCACTCCTCTCTTTTCTCCAAAAAAAAAAAAAAAAAATCCTCTTTTTGGAAACCTGAAAGGATTCTATTTATAGCTATAACCGAAAGATTTGATTTTTGAATTTCAAATTCGGAGAATCAAAACGAATCCCGCATAATCCATATCTGGCGGCTAGGCCCTCTTTTTCTGCACCTAGGCACAAAATTGTTATGCCTAAGGAACCATGATCTGCGCCTAGGCACAAGTTTGTCAGTGCCTAGGCCCTAAATTATATAGACGGAAATCTCTTTTGGCGCCTAGGTGCTATTGAAATAATGCCGAACTCAATTTAAGTGCCTAGGTCCCATAAAATTGATGCGTAGGCACCCAATACTCTTCAAAACACAGACTTCACACCAAAGTATGTCAAATGCTCCTTTTAGCTCCAATCGCACCAAAAAAACGAGCCCACATTTTTACCTAAATCCAACAAAGAGAATAAAATGAAGTGAAAAAACCTAAAACAAATTGAAAACCAATAAAATAATAATTAAAAGTACCAATTAATTAGTCTAAAACTAACTTATCATACTTCATGACACAAAACCATTGTTTGGTATAAAAAGGCGGAGCATAAAAGATTAACGTCGGACGCGCATGTTCATGCATTATAGAGAAGTCAACTACCTGTCGTTTTCTTGACACAAGTGTCCTAAAGAAGCAATTAATTATTTTTTTTATAGCGTAAGGGGAAGCAATAAGTAAAAGAGAAAAAAAAAGTTTAGCTTGCGTTTGGTTTACCAGTTGAAGATAAAATTTTTAAATTGGAATTAGTTGATTTTTTAAAAATTAGCTATAAATTTTGTTAACTTTTCAGAAAAAAGAAAAACTAAGATGAAAAAGTACAGTTTAGTTAGAGTTAAACTGAAACGCCAAATAAAGTCTTAGTTTTGGTTTATGTTTTCCTTTTGGCTAAATGAGTAGATGACGAACCTAGAGTTGTCATATTGCTATCTTCCACTGATTTTTTTGTTTTTCCTTTTTTGAAGTTAGGATTAAGGGATTTAAATGCTATATTTTACATTGACATCAAGTAAGAAATTTTTGCTGAATAATATATGTAATCATTTTGTATTCTTTCGATAAATATATTAACAAAAAGAGAGACAAATTTTGGGAAAGCTCTCTACAACTACTCGAGAGGCACATTTGATGTCCTTTTTATATATAAAAGAAAGGTAGACAAAAATGATTATACATAGCAATAGCTATAGACGTGGTAATTCAGCTGGCTAATTGCAATGAAAAGAGGAAAGTCAAAAACAAAACTCTTAGCATATAATATGAACATTAATATGGCTAAAAGTCAAATCCTCTCAGCATATCAAATCTTCTTAGCATATCCTAGGCGGTGATAATGCTAATATATATCGTTATTAATTTTAGTAATTTACGAATTATATTAACATAATTTGTTTTAAACGTGTGAATGCTAAGTACTTGCTCTCCCGGGTTCTACTGAAATATGAATACAACCTAGGGAAGGCTTGCATCAGGCTCCGCAGCCAACCGCCCCGATTCCATCTTCCACCCCGATATAGGGCAAACATACCCGGGGGAGCAAACTATCTATGTGGGGACGTCCCTGGGTCGGAAGCGCTTTTCTAATCGGGTGCTTAGCACTGGGGTAGAGCTTCTTCTCTCTCGAGTAATAAAAATCTGTGTGCAAAGGTTAACTGATCCTATCCCTTTGAAGAAAGCAATTGTTTCCACATAGAGTAATTAGCAAAAGCCAGGAGATTGTCTTTTCCCTTTGCCCAGGAAATCTTGTGCACATAAATAGCTTTTTTTGTATGAGAGAGGTCAATTAAAATTTACATACATTTTGATTTTCTTAAACAAAAATAACTGCACAACTTATGTTTATTATTTTATTATCCTAATATTATAATTTTTAGTTAATTATGATTGATAATATTGTATTAGAATATGCAAACTAATCATTTTTAAATTAAAAAATATAATTAAGAATGAGTATCAAAATAAATTTACATAGTTATTCTCATTATGAATTTAAACAAACATATAAATAAAATCTATTATGATTATGATTTCAAATTATACAGGTCAAGTAAACAACGTATTTGAAATCCAAATCTTTCATCTGAGTCCTACCAATTATGGTTATGCGTAAGTAAACCCATAACTTAAATAAACTTGAATTAAAATAAGTAAAATAAGAAAAAAAAATGTGTTAAAAAAGATACAAATCTCTTTGTTAGAATAAAAAATATATATATTTACCTATTCTAAAAGTTTATAACTACTAGGTAATTATATAATATTAGATAATTAAAATAAGATAAATAAGATAGTTTGATATAAATAGTAAATTATGAATAGTTTGACATAAATATTAAAAATTATGTGATATTTTGTTACAAATACAAAATTCATAAGATATTTTGATATTAAAAATAATGAAAAAAACTAATAAAAACAAACTGAGAGAATAATTTGACATATATATTAAAATTTAAAAGATATAATGAATATATTTTATAAATTAAGAGGGTATATTAACATTGTAACAAAAATCCCGAAAATTTATGATATTTTTCATTTTATTTTCACGGAAGAACCTGCATAACTTCAAGAGAGACCCACGTGAGCTCACGGAGAAGCTCGTCAGCGGGAAAAGTTTTGGGAAATCACCATTTCCATTGCTTTTTGTCGCCTTCAATGATTCAATAAAATATTCAGAGCACTATCACTCACTTTTCTTTCTTTTCAACATTTTCTTTTTCATTTTCTCACTCGCCAAACGCTCAGTAACCCTAACCCCCCCCCCCCCCCCACCCATCGATGGCCGCTCAACTCCACCTCTCACTCCCTCTTCCCATTCGAGCCTCTCTCTCGAGCTCGCACCTCCCTCGCATGGCGGCCTCTACAACGTCTCTCCCGGGCCGCAAGCTTCGTGCCGCCGTGATCGGCGGCGGACCCGCCGGTTCCTCCGCCGCTGAAGCCCTGGCCTCTGGCGGCGTCGAGACCTTCCTCTTCGAGCGCGCTCCCTCCGGCGCCAAGCCCTGCGGCGGCGCGATCCCGCTCTGCATGCTCGACGAGTTCCAAATCCCCTCCCACCTGATCGACCGCCGTGTCACGCGTATGAGGATCTTCTCGCCGTCGAACCTCGAGGTCGACTTCGGCAAGACCTTGCTCCCTCACGAGTTCATCGCCATGCTCCGCCGCGAGGTTCTCGACTCCTTCCTCCGCTCCCGCGCTGAGTCCTGCGGCGCCAACCTGATCCCCTCGCTCGTCACGGATCTCGAGGTTCCGGCGTCGGAGAACTCGCCATACGTGGTCCACTACATCGCCGGCGACGGTTCTAGCCGGAAAGAGAAGCTCTCGGTGGATGTCGTCGTCGGCGCCGACGGGGCCAACAGCCGAGTCGCGAAGGCGATCGGAGCCGGCGACTACGACTACGCCATCGCGTTTCAGGAGAGAATCAAACTCCCCGACGAGAAAATGAGATATTACGAAGATCTCGCGGAGATGTATGTAGGAAACGACGTGTCGCCTGATTTTTACGGGTGGGTGTTTCCGAAATGCGACCACGTGGCGGTCGGCACGGGTACGATTCGGGCCAAGCGGGATATCAAGTTGTACCAGCGGGCCATCCGGGAGAGGACCCAGCCCAAGATTAGTGGCGGGAAAGTCATAAAGGTGGAGGCCCACCCGATCCCCGAGCACCCGAGACCCGTGAGGGTTCGGGGGCGGGTGGCGCTGGTGGGCGACGCGGCGGGGTACGTGACAAAGTGCTCCGGGGAGGGGATATATTTCGCGGCGAAGTCGGGGCGGATGTGCGGGGAAGGGATCGTGAGGGCGTCGGAGGGCGGTATGAGGACGGTCGGAGAGGGCGACCTTAGGAGGGAGTACTTGAAGGAGTGGGATGGCAAGTATGCTGCAACATTTAAGGTATTGGATATGTTGCAAAGTGTGTTTTATGGGAGCGATGCGGCTAGGGAGGCGTTGGTGGAATTGTGTGATGATGAGTATGTGCAACGCATGTCGTTTGAGAGCTATCTGTACAAGAGGCTTGCCAAGGGGAATAGGTGGGAGGATGTCAAGATGTTGTTTAATACAATTGGGAGTTTGATGAGGTGTAGGATTGTTGGGAGGAAGAGTGAGGTTTTTAGTTTTTAACCCAAGTTTTTATTTTGTTTTTACTTATTTTATATGTGAGAAGTTAGGTGAAAGTATTGTGATGATTTGCATTTTTATTATGGTTTTGTAATTTTATGAAAACTAAATTGATCAAGTGATCGGCATCGTAGCTAATTATTTTATCGTTGGCCAAGGGAGATAGGCTTGTCAATCATGTCGTATCGATTAGGAATAGGCATAATCGGACCTATTTTGAACATACCTCTCGTTATTTAGGACCCATCTTGAACAAGAATCCATTTTTTGATTTATTTCATTTATTCCATGACCGGAATAGGGGGATACACGTTAAGGGAAATCGGTCACATTAAAATTACCTTCTGGGGAGGTTCGTTTGATACCCAAAAACTGCTTAGCAACAGTCGGATAAGTGGGGAACCAGAAAAGTTTGGGTAGAGCCGGATCTAAATATTGGTTAGGTAAGCGTCCTGTAGTAAGAGGAGTAGTTATGAACCCTATAGACTATCCCCATGGGGGTGGTGAAGGGAGGGCCCCAATTGGTAGAAAAAAACCTCTTATCTCTTCTCTGAGCTCGTGTTATGAAAGATGGAGAAGAAGGAATCGAGAAGAAAGTATCAGCAACAACCGGTTTTATAACAGGACAACTTAGGATGTTCATATCGATCTATTACGCACTCTACATCTAGCGTTGGGTAGACTTCATACAATAAATGTCTCGAATCAAGGAATCCCTTAAATATTATGCAAAATAGATCTTGTTCTATCGTTGATAAGAGATTTCTCTATGAACAATACAAAGTATCTAATGAATTATGAATTCAATACATCATGTTTAGTAGAAAGGCGGATATTCCTTGTTCATTATCAGACAATCACTTATTTGCAAACCTCATATGGGGCAAATAGTTTTCATTTCCCATCTCATGGAAACTTTTCGAGATCCTGCTATAAGTTCTGTCCATATATGGTCTGACTGCCAACTCAAATTATATTAGATCTAGTTGCATTTTTATTGTAATTGGGAGATAAACCCCAATACATTTGACTTTAATCTTTTTGTTTCCAAAGTAATCCTCATCGATTAGGACTATTATCATGTGAAGCTTTAGGACTGATAATCGGTTAGGTCCATGCGTGTTTCGTGCTGTACTAAGCCAAGTTCATTGAAGTTTCGTGCTGTGCTCGTGCTAGCCCAAGATTAAAATCTTTAGGCCCGGCCTGGCCCATCGGCCTAGGCATATCTCCTGCCTATGCCATGCCGTGCTCATGCATTTATCGTGCTTAACCCAAAAGGATTATGCGACCCAACGAACCAGTACTTATTTTTATGTTGAAAAAAAGAATTTGATACTTTTCGAGCAAAACATAATGCGATAAAAGAAATAATTTCATACTTTACTATTAAAAAAGATTTCATGTTATCAAATATCATAAACTGAACAAAAACTCAACGAACTTTAAAAAAAATGAAAATTATCATGTAGGATCTATTCAATCTAAGAAGAAAGGTGTCTCATTAAAACCTTTTAACGATAAAAACCTAAAAGAAAAAAAATTCAAAAAAAGAGAAAAAGAGTGCATGATCCATTATTAAACCTATGACAACTCCCTAAAAAAAAAAAATTCAAATGAAGAAAGAACAATATTGCTGCATTAGTAGCATTATAAAGTGTCAATCAATAGCATTATTCCTGTCATTGATTGCATCATTTATGTTTGTAAAATCTTCAACCATGTCATCTTAAAATTAATATAAATATATTTTAGGTTAAATGACTTAATTACATTGATAAAAATATATCTTTTTTATTAATTTTTTAAGGGAGAATTAAAAGAGAAATTACAAAATATTAAAACAAAAAAATTGTATTTGCAGTGCCAGCCCATCCTGCTTAACGGGCTGTGTCGTGCTTGGCTTGTGCTCGTGCTTAACAGTGTGCCGTGTCATGTTTGGTCCACATGCTTAAAACTATGAGTACTGCATGACCCACCATCTCGTGTCGTCCTTCGTCTGGCGCGCTATAATCCCATACCGTGTCGTGTCTGGCCCATAATTTTTTGTGCGTGCTTGTGGGCCAGCCCGGCCCAATTGACGTCTCTAGGGAGAGAAATCAATCAAATTTAAGGGATCCAAATTTTGGCATCTCTAGGGATAAATTGACAATAACTAGAACATTAATTTCGCAATTAAGACTGTTCGGTTTAGTGACATAGAGAGATTATTTTAGATGGGATAGAGAAAGTTGCGGTTTCAATCATCCCTTAAGAAAAACATATCCACATACGACGTTTGCACCCAAAGAAAAAAAAAAAAAAGAAAGAAAGACATGACATACTCAAGACTAAGCTTAATCCAAAAAATTAAAAAACCAGCCATCGCCCATCAATGATGTTGCCAAAAAAATGACTAGTGGTTGCTAGTGTACTAAAACTGCAGCGTGATATGCCAAACAAAATAGTTCCTTTTTTTTTTTTTTTTTTTCTTTAAGCTTAAATATTGTTACCTTGTTATTTGAGGGTACGTGGATAAATAGCCTTTTGAAAGTTTTTTTTTTTTAATAATAAACTTTAATAACTCATTAATTAATTATGATTAATAATTAAAAATAAAAAAATTAACTATTTATTTAAATAATTATTTAAAAATTGTTTTTTTTGTTTTTGTTTTTGTTTTTGCTTTTACAATATAAATGTAGCATTTTTGTTTTTTGTTTTTTGTTTCTGTTTTCGGCTTTGGTTACACCGCAGATGCTAGTGGACTTAATCTTTGCCACTTTTGGAGGCTTCATTGGGAGTTCGAGATTGTGTTATCCATACCTTGTCAGTGCATTAAATGGTTACCATACACTCAACCACACGTGCCGAAATATATTAATTTTTAAAAAGAAGAAGCCCTTGAATCCAGTGTCCATCGAAATCTAAACTTTCCCAAGTCTCACTCTGAAAAACAACCCCGAAATAAAATGGAAATTTCAGCCCAATCTTTGTCTCATCAGGCCAAGCTTCCGAAGCTTCAAATCCCAAGCAGCTTCAACAACACCAGGACCAGAGCCTCTCTTTTCATGTCTACAAGTTCTGTCCCCAATTTGTCCCATAAGAAGACCACTGGTGTTCTTACGCAGCTCCAAGGAGTCAAAATTATTAAGGCAAGACAACTGAAGAGATTAGGACTAGGAGGAGTTGTTTTTGCTAATTCCGAGGCCCAAATCCCTCCTGCCGATGTTTCTACTGATAGATGGCTCCTTGAACCTGTTGGTCTGTGATAACGAGGCCCTTTTTTTTCATTTTTTTAATGCAATTATATAGGATTTTTTAATATCAAAATGTATGTTTTCTTTTCCTCTTAATGATTTCTTCGATTCAAAATATAGTTCCTTTTTTCATATAAGTTATGATTATAAAATCCATTTCTTTGGCTAAATAGTTTATTTTCTGTCGCTACCGGCTAATGTTTTATTATAGTCCGTTTGTCTTGGGTTATAGTATTTTCTCTCGTGACTATATTATTTAAATTTATTTTTCAAACCTATAATCTAAACAGACACTTATGGTTAATTTCTCCCCTTCTCAAAAGTCCAGAAATTTCTTCAGTTTAATTTGGAATAATCTAACTGATCTTTCGCTATAATTAGAACTGATTTTCACAGAGTCAGAAATTGGAATATATTTCCATTAATCCATTTTTTGGCAAGAGTCTAAATTTTTTTTTTTTTTATTTTTTACTTTTTTATTTTTTTTTTTTAAGGAGCCTGATAGAGTATTTTGTTGTTTCTGAATAAGGAATATTTTATGCTGGACAGGTGATGGAGATTCTAGGCATATAGGCTTTAAAGTTGCAATGCCAAATGCGTTTGAAATTGCTTCCGTAAGTATTTTACTAATTAGCTCTTAATTTCACTGATTATACACATATTACGTGTTCAAATGTACACAAAATTAAACTGATCAAACCTTATATTCCTCTAATTCTTTAGGATGAAGTGACAGTTGGTCGTCTTCCGGACAAAGCTGATTTGGTGATTCCAGTTGCTACAGGTACTTTGTATAAAATTGACACCTAAAATATGGAAAAACATAAGAACAAAAGTTTGTGTCGGCGTGTTAGAGTGACAGCCTCCAAAAAAATCATATGACATTCTAAATGTTAATATGACAATTACTTATTTAATTACATCAACCTATCAAAACCCAAACACGACCTATTTGTAAATATATTGGGACGCCTATATAAATTATAATGTATTTTGGATTTCATTAGTGTTACATGAACCATGCTTATAGATTTTATGGTTTCTCCAAACCTCGGAGTTAGGGGTGAAAAAATGTTGCTTCATGCGTAATTAAGGCCTAACTTTCGATTCAATGGAGATGTTACGCTAAGTCATGACTTCATTTGCGATCGATCTAACAGTGTCGGCTCAGCATGCTCGGATTCAAAAGAAGGATGGGAGACTACTGGTAACAGATTTGGATAGCACAAATGGAACTTTCATTGATGACAAACGACTAAGACCTGGAGTAGTTGCCACTGTACCTCCTGGAAGCTGTATTACGTTTGGTAAATCTTGGTCATCTCTTAAATTTATTTATTTTTATTTTTATTTTTTTCACGAAACGCATATTTCTCTCTGTTAACCTTTTGTTTGGTAGAAAGGAATTCTAGGAAATGGAAATTCAAGGGCAACAAACTCCTAGGGATATTTTTGAAACTAATTTCCCTCAGAAAATGCTAAATGCACTCGTCAGAACACAATCTGGATCATCAGTTGCGCCACAGTAGGGATCATGTGAACAAACTATTCAAATCTCACAATTGTCGACACTTGCAAGTGAATTTAGTATTTCTCAAAATATAAAACGGATCAAACGCACATCAAAAAAGAAATAAAAGAAATAGCTAGAAAGAAGCAAAGCAAAAAAAACCCCACTTTCATCTCCACTTTCCGAACCTTGATTAATATTTTTTTCCCTTTTCCCGCCCATTTTCTGCCATCATAAGAAACTATGACATAAAGTTTGGTAGTAATTAATCTCTGCTAATTTCACCTCAAATATTGAACAACAATAGGAAATGGAGATAATATATATAAAATGGTCGTCCTGTCTTCCTTCCAACTTAGGATGTTGACATTAGAAGTTTAATAAGATATTTATTCAACATAACACAATGTTGAAAGGCTGCAATATTTATATGTGATAACTAAATTTTTTGGTGTTACGTTGAAATATAAAACTATAAGCCTACCTCCAAATAACTTAAATTTTTGGGAGAATTGGTAAACTAACAAGGTATCAAAGGGGGAGGTTCTGAATTCGAACCCCTGCTATAGCATTATTTAACCCATTTATTATCATTGCATATTAGGCCTTTAATATATTTTGGGCTTCTTATAATATTTGCTCATTGTTTGGCCTATATATGAGGGGAAGTGTTGAAATAGAAAACTATTGTTGACCCATCTTCTATTAACTTAAACTTTTGGAAGAATGGATAAATTAACAATTCTAACATCAACACTGAGTTAAAAGGATATAACAATAATTTGAGATAACTAAATTAATTGGTGCTATGCTCTTTTAACAGGTAAAATAAATATTATGTTAAGTTTTAGCTCCTAATATATGCTATATATTGGAATTGTGATCCTTTTAAGAGGACTATAGCAAAAGCCTATGCATATAGATTAGGAGTGGCTTGTACATGAAAGGGGATTTAACAACTTCCCTCAAAAACCTAAGGAAACTTATATCGTGCTAAAGGTACTTTTTAACTATCGGTAGAAATTATATTTCAGCCGTTAGATTAACTTTTTAATGTCTGATCTATAGTTGAGAGCAATTTGATATTGTATACTACAAAATTAAAAGTGAATATTTACATATCAAATCATTAAAAAACTAATCTAACGATTAAAACATAAAATTGCTACCGATGATGAAAACATACCTTCACCACCCTAACTTTTCCCCAAAACTGAAACAAAATAGATGCTCCTCTTACTAGCCGTTGGACAGCATTAACTAGTCTCACCAATTGCTTTATACAACTAATGAACCATATGAACGAGCCAATATGTATTTCTTCAACACCCGGCTGGTACTAAAACAATAAAAGGATACCGAATCACACTGAATGTCAAACTCTTAACAATATCGTTTATTTTATTTTATTTTATTTTATTTTAAGGATCTTACCAATCAAAAGTCCATTAATCTTGATTAGGATAAAAAAACGACTAAAATTTAGAAAGTTAACAGTGTTGATAATATAGAACATGAGATGAGAAGCTGAAATCTTTCAAAGAAATCAAGAATTTCTTACGAAATATCGATTTTTTGTTTTTACTTTAAACGCTATTACTATTTTTTTAAAGGACTCTAAACGTTATTCAAATACACCTTTTTTAACTTTGATAATTTGTTGCGAATTTCTCGTGATGAGAACATTTTTTAATCAGGTATAGATAGATAATAACGGTTTCATGCATAATAATTGATTAATTGGAAATGAAAGATTGGTTGCAATATATATATATATATATGTATATATATATGTATGTATATTTATGAATCTCTATACAACTTAGAAGTGTGGTTGGACAACATGTAAGAATTTAGGTATTTATTGTTTATTTCATGTGATGTTGTAGCTCCATGCCAATTAACATGACTATTATGAAGAGCCAATTATGTCTTCAACAACCAATTAGTACTAATCTAATAAAAGAACACCAAATTTTCCGTGAATTAATAGTACTACTCTAAGTCTCAACGAATTAAATATGATCTTGTTGGGGGTGGTGAACATTCAGAGGAATAAAAAAAAACGTGACTATTAGCTATTTTGAAGGGTTTTGATAAGCTATATTGGATTAATTAATGAAAAATGGTAGGTGATTAATTTGAATGAAGAAATCATAATTTGTTCGTCATTTTTATATGGGTGAAGTTTGATATTTTGTTGGTGGATCTGTATTTGTTTATTTAATTTCATATGGGACAATGAATTAAGTTTCATGTAATAAATTAAGAGGAGTGCATGTGGTAACAAATATGATATAGCGTTAATTTTATTTCTAAACTTTAAAAACTCATTTTGTCCTTTGTCCTTTGAATATGTTACAATTTATGTTTAAAACAGACAGAAAAGAGGTGAATTAGTCTTACTATCCCTTATGTTACAGTTAAAAACAAACAGTCAAAATATTACATGACCGACCTAACTCCCTTTTCTTTCATGTTATTTTTAACAGAACTTTTAATAGAGGGGTGTTAAAACAAACAGTAATTAGTTAAGTGAGACTAAATCAAAGTTTAGGGTACAATGAGAGGGTTTTAAAGTTAAAAAGTAGAGCGGGAATGACATTTAAGTTTAGGGAAGTAAACTGGAATAATTAATTAATTAATTACTAGGCTAACAAAATGTACTATATTACTCACTCTACTTAATTTCTTCTTTTGGTAAATTACTCACTCTACTTGTTTACAGGAGATATCCACCTGGCTATTTTTCGTGTATCAAAACTAGAGGAGACTGTGGAAGCTTCAAGTGATTCAGATGGATCTAAAGCAGAGACTGATAGTCCCACTGAGAACACTTGAATCATGTTCAAGTGAATAAATTAACCCTTTTTTTTCTCTCTATGGAAAAAATGTTTCCAAAATTTGGCAATAAAATCTTCATGGAATAAAGTAATCGAGTACAATTCTTTATCATAAATGCCCTTAAGAAAATACTTCATCTTCTACCTAATTTTTTTCCCCCCACTTCTTGGCAATTTCTGTTCACAAAGTGGAACTTCAAATTTGCCAAATTGAGGTTATTATTATTATTAGTTGTGTGACGCGCGTGCGAAGAAAGCAAATAAAGGAGAGAAAAAAAAGTGCGGTAATGACATGAGAACCATGTGGCAATGACGTAACAATCCTGTGACTGCCACATGACAAACATGGATAGGGATGAAAAATTGTTCTTTTAAATAGTATAGATTATTGAGTAATTAACCTTAATGGTTCCTAAATTATTTAAGAGGTGACACTTTAGTTCTTGTTTTTTTGTTTTTTTTTTTTATCATACTAACCCTAAACTTTCCAAAAGGTGATGGTTTGGTCCTTTCTATCAAGTTCCGTTAAAAAAACTCAAGGATTGGTCATGTGAGAAGCACATTTTATGTTTTTTAAAGGAGAATACTTTTAAAAAGATAAAAATACCTGTAATTATATTTATATTAAAAAAACCTCTTTCTCTCTCCCCTCCCCTCCTTCCTTCCCACCCCCTAAGATCAGAGTCGGAGTTGGATACGCCATCTCTCTCCCTCCCTCTCTCCATCTCTCCCTCCTCCCCCCCCCCCCCCAAGGACAATCTGGGTTTTGCCCCACCCCTTCCGGTGCTGCAATTTCACCCACCCCCCCACCCCCCCGGCCGCCACAATATGGGTTTCAGAACCCTCGGCGTGATAGAGATGGAGTTGGAGGGAGGGAGTGAGATAGTGGACCAAAACTCGGATCATGCCGAGGGCTCTGAAACCCATATTGCGGCTGTTGGGGGGGGGGGGGGGGGGTGGCGAAATCGCAGTGTTGGGGGGGAGGGGGGGAAGGAGGGATAGAGGGAGGGAGGGAGATGGCCTACGGCTCCGGCTCTAATCTTAGAGGGAGGAAGGGAGGGGAGAGAGATAAAGGCTTTTTTTTTTTTTTTTATATATATATAAATATAATTAAGGGTATTTTCATTTAAAAAACACAAAATGTACTTCTCACATGACCATTCCGTAAGTTTTATAATAGAATTAGATGGAAATGACCAAACTGTCACATTTTTAGATAGTTTAGGTTCAACACAGCAAAAAAAAAAAAAAAAGGGATCAAAGTGTCACTTTTAAAGAATTCGGGGACCATTGAGGCTAATTACTCTAAATTATTAAACTAATTTGCCAAATTGAGTTAGGTCTTTCGTTTGTTGCTTTCATTGGACTTTTGATGGGGGGACGTCTATTTCTCAAACAAAATATTAGTGCTTAATTCGCCTTCCCATGGTTCTCCAAAAAGACTTGTTCATGGGGTAGAGATGATGTGAATTGTCATTTAATAACCAAAAGGAAAGTTATTAGAAAGAGTCGTCATAAACAAGACAAGATAATTGACAATGGGACTTGAGAACTAATTGCAAGATGGAAATTAACACTACTAAGTTTTAGGAGCTGTTTAAGACAGGGTATCACTATCGATATGCACATTTTTAAATGTTACATCCAATTAAAATAATATCAAACTAATAAAAATATACAAAGCAAATAATATCTTATACAGATATAATGATTAAAAAGAGAATCTAAATGGTAGGATAACAAAAATACCTAGATGTGGAATTCTCCTAATAATTTTTTTTAATTGAAAAACCTTAAAAAATAACTTGGGTTAAATTACATCCTGGAACGTACCTTATGCTTTTATTGAAATGGTGGATTAGTCTCCCCTCAAAAATAGAAGAACTTCAAAAGTAGAAGGAAAAAAAAAAAAAAAGAAAGATATTACCTCTGTGTTTTGAGCCAAATAAGTATTTTTTTTAATCCAATTACGTTCTTAAAATGTCATCCAGGTATCTAATTGTCTGTGTTTTTATTTTTTTATCTTTAAAAGTTACTTTTTTTTTCGGTATTATATATAGTCATCCAAAATGTCATCCAGTTCATAAAATAAAGATCTTTAAAAGTTACTTTTTTTTCGGTATTACTCTAATTACTCTAAAATGTCATCCAGTTCATATATATATATATATATATATATATATATCAAGTACCAGATCACCATCTCCATAGAACATTGGATTGCAATTTTTTCTTTAATTTTATTTGAGATTTATTTAATATTAGGGTGTCAATTCGTGTCTCGTATCGTGTTCGTGTCGTATTTGAATCGTGTCGAATTTTTTCTTCCCAACCGAACACGACCCGTGACACGAAACCAACACGAAACCGCGACACGAACACGACACGAACTCGTAACGGATGACACGACACGACACGAACTTGACCGCGACACGAACTTGACTCGAAATTAACCCGCAACATGAAATTGACACGCAACCGAAATTGATATGAAATTGACACGAAAAGTGAACACGAAATTGACACGAAAAAATGGATCAAACCGAACACGACACGAATTTTTTAGTGTCAATTTTCCCAACCGAACACGACCGCTCCTATTTTTTTCCAACCCGAACCGTGAAATTCATATGTTTTCAAGTCGTGTCGCGACCCGCGTTGCCATCCTATTTAATATAGTCATAGAGAAACTAGTCTTTCCTTAGGGAACAGATATGAAGCATCAACTTAAAAAAAAAAAAAAACCTTAATTATAAAGAAGAAACTTATTTTATTATTTTCTTAAACTAACATTTAAATTGGTTCATCCTTCTAATGAGCGCTAAACTTCTCTAAATACACAGTAATATATGATTCTAGCTAGCACAACTTAAACAATGTAATTATATGGTATCCGAAACATAAGGGAGTGTTCCTCGTTAAAAAAAAAAAAGAATAAATAAATAAATTGCGTCCTCCAAATGCAGATAGAACATATAGATATGAGAAAAAGTGACTTTTTTAAAGAGCATATTATAACGAACATCCTAAATTTTGTTAAATTAGAAAAATGACAGTTTTAAAAATGGCCAATCACTTGATATATGGTCAATTAATGATTAATCGATATCAATATGTACTTTTATCCGAAGGGGTCAACTTACATTTTATCTTAAAATATCATTACTGTAAGGAAAATGACATTTGTATTGTTTTTGATCAGATTTAACGGTCAGTTTTGTCATAAAAAGCTCTAGATAGGTCGTAAGATATATATATATATATATATATATATATAAATTCAATGCTAATCACCAAACACAAATTGAATAAGGCCGCTGTGTATGGTCTTTGAAAATGGGCAGTGTTCCTTGTAAGAAAATTAACCGTGTGCGCCAACTGCCGGACAATATTAAAATCCTTTTAATTTTATAATTTCTAATACCAAATTCAATACTCGTTAAAATTGCCATTTGCCACGCCTGAAAAAAATGTTAGGTTAGGAAATTAGAAGAAAGTGACAAGAGAATAGAGAAACACCCAGTGGTAATTAAGTTAGAAGCTTCCTTTTTATTTTAATTTTTTTTAATTTTTTAACACCAGTTAATTATGAACTGTATACCCACCTCTGTTTACTCGTTCCACACACCCTGTTGCCCCTTGGTTTTATTTTATTTTATTTTAATTTATAAATACTCTCTTTGCTTCTTATTGTGGAACACATTATTTCTTTCTTTCCTTCTCATCCCATCTCCTAAAACACACAGATAATATAGCACACACAGAAAAATCTCAAGTTTCAGGTACCTTTTCTTTCCTTTTTTTTTTTTTTTTTTTAATTTTTTTTTACCCCTCTTAAACGATTTATATTAAATATTTATACATCTTTCTTTTCAATTAATCAGCATAGTTCGCACATGTATGTATATACTTATTTTAATCTTGACTTAAATAATTTTCTCGAAGTGAAATGCTTTTCTCTAATTTCCTCATTGTAGTGTTATAATTTCTTTTGAGGTTTTTGTCGCCTAGTTATAGTAACTAGCTAGATCAATTCCGTTGGGTTTGTTCAACGTGGTTGATGGAATATTTTCATTGTTATTTTTAAAAAAATAATAAATAAATAAATGGGAGCACCAAAAAAAAAAAAAAAAAAACCCAAGTAGTTGACTTTCTTTTGTGAAGACTAAAAAAGGCTTTGAATTTTTCCCTAAAAAAGAGGCTTTTGAAGAACTCATATAATAACAACTGGCACATATTTTCTCTTCATAGTTGTCTAATAATCAACATTTAGAGGATGGTAAGTAACAATTATCTTTTGTACTAATATATAATAGTATCAAGTTACTTATTATAAATTTATTATAAATTTTATATGAAAAGTTAGAATTATCGAATGTAAATGAATATATACGGGAAACAAAACATTTTCTATTTATGTAGATATATTATATTTTAATATATGTTGGATGTTTTGTCGTTTTGGACTTGTTGTTTTCCTTGGTTCTTATGTAGATAAATCCATAATACGTGCGTTCCACTAATCATTGATATAGTTTATTAAGGCAGTTCTTATCTCACGTTTGTTTTTATTCTTCAGATATGTTCAGAAATCCAAAACAGAAATTAAAAAAAAAAAAAACCATTTAATTAAACCAGATTATTCTACAGATCATGAAATTTGTTGGCTTCCATATTTAGCCTCAATAGCGCGTAAGTTAACTCCACATTCTATTCAACTAAAAACATCCTCAACTTGTAAGGGCTTATTCGTAAATTCCCCACACTGCTTACTTGAGCCTTAGCTGTCACTGCTAGCAGTCCTTGAACTCTTCTAAGTTCAACACCTACGAATTTACACTTTCGCCCTTGTTTTTAATTGAAATTGAAGAAGAAAACATAAGAAAGTAGGGATTTAGCTTATTTCTCCTTTTTCTTGTCCCATTTTTTTCATGTAAATCTGCTTTATTTAGATAGGAAAAAAATTATATAATTTTGTAAAATCATGTTCTATGACTCGAATTGTAGTCAATTATATTTTGATGGGAATAGTTGACAATTTAATCCTTTTTTTTTTTTTCCGTATGCATGATAGTGCAAAAAGAAAGTTTTGTTTCCATTAATTAATATCATAACATGTTAACAGAGTTTTTATAATTTTTTTTACATAACATTAGTGGAAAGACGTGAAAGATGACGAAGTTAAAAGACACAAAAGTTGAATTTAGAAATAAGATATCATTAAGATTCAACATATTTTGGTAATGTATCTACATCTACAGATTAGGAGAAAAATAGAAAACCCATTAGTTATATAAGTACAAATTTTAATTACAAAAAATCTAAATAAATTATCTAATTCTAATAAATCCGAGATTTTCAAAAATTATAATTAAGTTAGATCGTTAATTGAGGTTTAAATTTTTAAGTTAGAATTAATTCACTTTTTAAAAATTAATTATAATTTTTATTGATTAAAAAAATAAAGACAAAAAAAAAAAATATATCAATTTACTAAACAAAGCATATATCAAAATTTTTTTTGGAAGTTATCAATTTTTTTTCTCCAATAAATGCAAAGGGTAACAATTCTAATCACACAGAAAAAACGTACAGACAAAACCCAAATAGGGGCATTTTGGTCAATTCTCTCTAACTAGTTTACGTTTTCTTCATACGCGGTTTTCTTCTGTATTTGTACACACGTCAATAACAAAATCCTCACTCTCTCTCTCTCTCTCTCTATGTCGCGATTTTCGTTTTTCGAAGCTCGTTAGAGAGAGAAACTTCCCATCCACCGAGTTAACTGAGTTACGGTTTCAATTTGCAGAGAAGAACAATAGCTAGCTTTCAATGGCGGACCGAGTCCACCCGTCCGGCGATCACGAAACGGCGTCGTCGACACAGAACTCCTCAGAACATCCGCTGAGACCCATTCCTCCGTCGCCGGAGAAGCCCGTCCCTCCGCCGGGGACCTACGTCATCCAGATCCCCAAGGACCAAGTCTACCGCGTTCCCCCGCCGGAGAACGCCCACCGCTTCCAGAACTACACTCGCCGGAAGTCCAGCCGGAGCCGATGCCGCTTCTTCCTCTGCTCTCTCCTCTCCTCCATCTCCATCCTCACCATCCTCGCCGGAATCTCTGCTGCCGTTCTCTACCTCGTCTTTCGCCCGGAGTCGCCGAACTTCTCCGTCGACTCCATCGCGATCAACGGAATCAACACCACCGCATCGTCGCCGGAGATAACGCCGGCGATTGACGTCGTCATCAGGGCCGAAAACCCTAACAACAAGCTGGGAATCTTCTACAGAAAGCAGAGCTCGGTGACCGTGTTCTACTCCGACGTCGAGCTCTGCAACGGCGCTCTGCCGGCGTTTTACCAGCCGGCGAACAACGTAACGGCGTTAAAGAGGGCGTTAACCGGGCCGGGATTCAGTTAACGGCCGAATGAAGAAGGCGTTGAGGGAGTCGGAGAAGAAAGGGAAGGTGCCGTTGAAGCTGAAGATGAAAGCTCCGGTGAAGTTCAAGGTAGGGTCCGTTAAGACGTGGACGGTCGCCGTTAAATTGGGGTGTGATCTGACGGTGGATAAGTTAACGGCGAAGGCGAAGATCGTGTCCAAAAATTGTGATTACAGTTGGAAACTCTGGTGGTGAAAGTGATTTTGTCTTTTGAGATATATATATATATATATATATATATATTACTGTGCAGAATGAGAAAAGTTGTGATATGTTAATTTTATTTTTATTTTGCTTTTGTTTTTTGGATATGTTATAATAGAGATTGCTTGTGCACAAAAATATTCAATATTTGTTGATTTGTTCTTTTTCAAATTGATGTTAGAGATTTTCTTGAATTTAATGTTAGATAAAATAGCCAAAAACACCTCTCATCTTTTTTTTTTCCTTAAAAAAAATATTTTTTTTCCTTTTTATTATGAATGTACCCAAACACCTCATGTGTTTTAAAAATCTGTCCCAAAATACATGGATAATCTTGGAAGTCTTTTACTAAATTTAACCGATTCAGAGGATATTTTGTGATAGATTTTACCAAATACATAGATGTTTTTGGTATTTGAGGAATGAAAGGGGCAAAGTGGTATTTTGACTAAACAAAAGGGGGGTGTTTTGGGTATTTTCTCTTGATTTTTATTAATATAATTCGAATATAGAATAAATTGTTGTGCTTAAAATTTTTACAAAATTGCGATTTGATCTCTAGGCTCTTTCTTTTTTCTTTTATGGTTGAAAGTTCCTTGAACACTCTAAAAAGGATTTTTTTTACTAACAAAGTTAAATTAGATGATGTACATCTTGTATTTGGCGCATGTAACTTGAATCATGTAAATTTTTTTCTTAATTACTCCTAAATAGAAGTGTCGATTCATGTGACATTTTTTTATTAAATGGATACATTGTGTTAATAAAAATGACCATTTTGCACCATTTTAAAAAACTGAAGGAACTTTTATCGATAAAAAAAAAAGGAAAAGAAAAAAGATCAGGGACTAAATCATAATTTTATTAAAAGATTAGAACCAAACGAGTAAGTTATCTTTGAATATTTTTAAACCTAAGAAAGGGTCTTAGAAGGAACGTTATTAGGTGAATTTATGTTTTTTTTTTTTTTTATTAGGTGAATTTATGTCTGTTTCTGTGAAGTAATCAACCACTCTCTTTTATTAGTACAACCAGAGAAAAATTGCATAACGGCGTACTTTGAAATTTGAATAAGTAAAAGCCATTAATTGAGAAAAATAATGTAGTAAAAGACAATTTAAAAAGGTGAAAAAAAATGTTGTAAATTCATTTTTCTAGTAAAGAAAATACTTCAATTATTATTTGGTTTTTCTTTTTCTTCAATACGTGAGAAGAAACCTTCAAAGAAGAAGATAGATTTGAAAAACTCTCACTTTGTATAGTCTCCGAGCTCTGAAATGTAGAAAGAATCTCCATTTTGTAAACTTTTTTTTTTCTTTTTTTTAAGTGATAGTTGGCATATTATTATTATTATTATTATTATTTTAATGTTACTATTAGATGTTGTTGAGACATTCAATTACTTTTTTAGTATTTACAAATCTAAGTTTAATCGTTTTATCATCGTAATCATCAAAATGCATTCATAATTAAATAATAACTACACATAACATAGAAACTTATTAACTAAATATACGTAAGTATGACATCTATTTTCTTTAATGTGAAATCAATTACTTTTTTCATTTCCTTTATTGTGTGAAATCCACTTAGTTCTAATTACTAGTTTTATAAGTAAACACATAAAATATTTTCTAATATTCCCCCACTAACAAATTTTGTTCTTGAATGTGCCCTTTCTAATTTTTTTTATATATCCCATTAGTGTTCAAGTTATTTAACTACTTTTCTTACTTAAATCTACTTTCCGCCAGATTTTTTGCTAAATAATCAGCGCCACTATTTGAATTTGTTTATATTACTATTTCCATTTATTCTATTCTTTTAAAACCTTTAATTATAAATACTTTATCGAAACGTTAACAGAAAAATGCTGTTACATATTAACTATGTTTACGACAAATAAATAACATATATACAAATAAGTACGTTTAAAGGGGGAAAAGAAAAAAAAAATTGCGCAAGTACGTTTTTTATTTGGAGTAAACAAATTATTTGTTTAGTAAGTAAACATATTTGTTACTAAATACGTTATTCACTTTTACAATTTCATAAATAGATATATATTTTGTACTTTATTAACATTTTTACATTCTGTTTTTTGTTTTTACTCAGAAAGTATACCTTACATTTTTTAAATTTTAGATTTTTATACCATCAGATACCTAATCTTGATCAATACGAATTTTGACCTAAAAATACCTAAAATACTCTTAAAAAGAAAAACTACAATATGTCTTATTTACTTTTTATACATTTTATTTTGCTTTTATTTAGCAAGCATACCATGGATTCAAAGGTCATGCATTCTATATCATTATTACATTTAATTAATTAATTAATTAATATTTTTTTCTTATTGACATTATTTTTGACCTTAAAATGTCCAAAATACCCTTAAAAAGAAAATTATAAAATGACTAAACCTTTAATTTTCTCAGCAAAAAATTCAGACTTTTCAACTTCACCATCATAACCACCCAACCTATCCCGTTGCCACGCACCCCTTTTGACCTTGCCTCAGCCTATTTATTTAGCTTTTAATTTAAATTATAATTTCATTAGTTTTTTATTTTAATTTCAAGGGTATTTTGAGTATTTTAAATGATGTTGATCGAGAACAGCATAGATTTATGTACAAAAATGTAATTAATATATAAAATTATAGACTTTAAATGCATGTATAAAAATAGAACTACTATTCAATATTTTTAAAGTTAAAATTAAGTGTGATAAAAAAAGATATAAATTTATATATTAAACATTAGACGACGGTATAAAAATTAAAAATTCAAAAGCATGTATACTTTTTAATAAAAGCAAATATATGATAAAAAATTTAAATAAGACTTTGAATTTATAAGTAAAAAATTCAAACTCTCACATTGTAGTGGATTTATAGTAAAATTATCGTTAAATTATGTCTCATCCATATTATTTACCTTCAATAATTGTGCTCTTTGCTCTATATATATATTATGTATGTATATGTATTTCCTGTTTTGGTGGGGTCGTGGGGATGCCTAAGTATCATTTACATAATAATTTTTCGTCCTTTGAAGATTTACCAAATAATTTTTCAACCTGTTACATACAAATGAAGTTTTGTTTAAATTGCAAAGACTTTGAGCTTGTACTTTATTTGGAAATATTTTGTTAGCCGCATTGGTGTTTGGTAGGGACCCCAGCAAAGAATCCCTTATGCATTTAAGATTATGTTTCAGACCTATTTTTCAGGTGCTGGTTTAAGCAGACGGTCGATTTTGAATTTATTTCAGACAAGAATTTATTTTAGTTAATGTAAGGAGACTCGATTAGTTATGTATATAATTTAATAATAATTTGATACCTAATTTCATTAGAAGGTATAGGATTAAAAAAAATGAAGAACTATGCTTTATGATACGTGGTTTATAGGATTAAAATACAGAATTGGGAAATTAATGGCATAGTTGTTATGTCAGCATAAATTGTATCTGACTTGTTCCACAAAGTCATTAAACAACGAGGAGAAGAAATTAGTAGGCACCATTCAGTTCACTTGTTTACCTTCAAACATATGGACAAAAATTTTCCGAAGTTTCTGTGGATTTTGAAATTTTTAAGGTCTCGAAATATCTTTTTTTTTTATATTAATTTTTTTTTTCAAAATTTTGAATTCTAAATATTGATAAATAGTACAAAAATATTGATTTCTAGTGTTTTTTTAAACAAAATTTTGGAAAAAAAAAAATCTTGGAAAATATCGAAGAAATATCCAGATACTTTCAGAAAAATGTATAAATATTAACCTTCAATGAATTTATTTTATTTTTCATTTTACCATTGCTTAATTAGCTAAAAAATAGATTTTAATCACCAAACGTACTTGTAAGTAGTATTCGTACTTGGTTAATTTGTGGTTTCAATAATGCTCGAATCACGATGAAATCTCAATCGTTTGAGCCATATAAAACTGTCTTATGGTATTGAGATTTCTACCTAATATTTTCATGTAGTACTTGTATATTTATGTCTTTTTTTTTTTAAATTTTTTATGTTTATGATAACTTAAAATATCATGAACAATGTTGATATTTCAAGATAGAAAGAGCTGCTAATTAAGATTGGCTTCAATAAATTAGAAGAGTAAAGTCAACTACCACTTTGTAATGTGTCATTTTGAATTCCAGCTTCGAAAGCAAAAGCCTTGCATCATGGAAAGGAGAAGTAACCTGTTAGTCATAATTTCTGAAAGCTCTTTCCACTGTCTGAAACTCACGGGGCACCATTTGATAACATTTTATGCTCTATAGCCAACTTACTATTGGTAACGAGTGCCCTTATTCAATTCCGTCGTGTTGAGTTCGGTATTCTTACAAATAGTACGCCTCACTTAGTAAGTCCCGACTCAACCAGATAAGTTGAACAACTTTTGCCATTGGTAAAGACCATGTGACAGGTATTATACGCGGAGCTTAAAAAAAAAAATAAAAAGGAGTTCTACCCTTATTCACTTGTTGAAACCATGGGGCACCAGTTGATAACATTTGGGGCCGGTTTGGAAAAGGTTTTGAAGATGTGTTTTAATTTAGAAACTAGATGTATTTTTAGAATGTGCGTATAGAGAAAAAACTGTTTGGATTGAAAATTTATAAAAATTTAAATTATGTTAAATAAAATAAATAAATATGGATTTTGTTTCGTTCTTTTCTAAATTCTAAGCAATTTGAAAAAAAAAATACATATATATATATATATTATTTAGACTTGAAATAATAAAGTTATGAACATTTAAAATTTGAGTTTTTGTAGACATATTGAAATATGAATAGTAAAAAGTAGTTTTAAGTGAAAGAAAAAAAAAAAAAAAATCTAAAAACCAATATCAGTAGTCTACCCAAAACGGGCCCTTGATGCTCTAGCAGGTTCACCTTCACCCAAGCTGGTATTGGTAAAGAACGCCCTTATTCAATCCAATCGCATTGAGTTTGGTGCTATCACAAAGCGTTTATATTCTAGAATACCATAAATTTAACACACATTTACATTAATGTCCACCATAACATTGAAATTGATAATTTTATCATTTTATAACACTAAAATTATCAACTTTAATAATAGAATGGATAAAATTATAAAAATATACTCAAAACCTAATTCTCCGCTAATTTTCACAGTAGGTCTCATCGAATGAGTCCCCGTGTGACAGACATAATATCAATGACACCCAAGGGAGACGTAGTGCCCCATTCTACCAAGATTCACATTAATTATAGACGGATTTGAAAGCAGCCAGTTGAAATCATCTTCTTCGGATGAATGACTTCGGCTCTCATCTATTTCGTTTCTTTCTCATACTTGTAATTTATATAGCTCATTCCGTAGCTAAAGTGTTCATATTCATTATTCTGATAATTGTATTAAAAAGACAACTATATAGAATCAAATATTACACCTTTTTTTTGGGAAAATAAATATTAGTCAGACCTTACGTGTTCGGCAAAAAAATTACCTAGTGGCACTCACGTCGGGGAAGGGTATAGATGACTTATCACAATATTTCACTGGAAAACATTACGTAAGATAGCGCATTTGTTGCGGCAAGAATAAATGAACTTCAAGAAGGGTGAAATTTGATATAAAAAGCCAATTCAGCATGACTTTTCTTTTTAATATTATTTTATTAAAAAAAAAAGTGATAAGGAAAATAAGTATTCAAAAATGTTATTTAACTCTTTCTCCCTTTTTTAGCAAAAAATAAAAATAAAAAATAAAAACCCTCTTTTTTCCTTTGATATGTAAAAGAAAACCTCCCAAAATTCGAATTCAACCCAAGACCCGAAACTCTCCTCCCATCCGCTAGCCCAGCAGTGCCAAAAGAAAATGAGCACAAAGTAACAAATGCACCAAATGCAGTTTAAGCTCAACAAAGTGAGGTTAGGACTTGGGAAGGCTAAAAAAATAAATAAAAATAATAATAAAGATGGAAGAATTGCAAGCAAAGATAAATATATGCACACATTGACCACATGCATTTGCTTATTGATTACAACAAATGTAAATACAAGTAAATATATATAGAAAGAGAGAGGAGAAATAACAAGACACAATTATTGCAAATGCCAATATAAGTTGATTATTGATAATTACAGTAGAACAAAGGGGTGGACCTTTATTTGAGTTCCTATGTTTATGTTTACAAAAAAATAAAAATAAAAACACACTATACAAGTTCTCACACCTTGCAAACACATCTTCATTTTCTCACCAGACCCCCCCGTTAATTAACAGCCTCAAACTACAAATTACCACCACCCCCATTATCAAGCCCTAATTTGGATTAATTTTAAACCAGCTCTTTTACTCTCCAAGTTGACTCTATAATGTAAAAAAATTTACATCAATTTCCTTTTATTATTTTCTCAATATACAAAACGCAATGCTCCATTGACCTTGTACCTGAGATTTGTGTTTTTCGTATTTCTTGGCCTTGCAGAACAATTTCCATGGAAATTGAACTTAAAGCATTCCTCCTCTCCGTGTAAGATCATCCTCCCACCGAATCAAACAAATTTGGTTTGAGATTGAGATTGAGACTGAGACTGAGACTGAGATTGGGATTGAGAATGAGAATGAGACTGAGATTGAGATTGAGATTGAGATCTTTCATAAGTGCGCTTAGCATCCTGGATGGCCTTATCAAGTTCAGTATACATCGCGGCAGAAGATGCTGCAAAGTTATTCAACTGTCCGAAAAATGCTACCAAGCTTGACCGGAAACGATCAAACCCTGAAATGAAGTCTTCCGAAACTTCATCTCTCAGTCCATTAATCGCTGTTTCACTATTGTAGTCAGCAGTACCCTTGCTGTCTTTCTTCTCTTGACGTGGTAAAAGTCGGGCAGTGTCAGCAGCTAAATCCTTCACAGATTCCACTACTTCTTTAACACGTAAGGTGCTGATTTTTTCCAACCAGACATCACAGATCATGTATATTGGAGGACCAAAGTTTCTCAATTTTGGGGCTGGTAGTCTGCTTTTTCGCTTGGAGGACTTTTCTTTGTTGGGGGCACATTTGAAGAGCCAGTCATTTATCGCTTGGAAATAGGACTTTTGAGCACCAATCCACTTGATGAAACTTGATGAGAGAGACCGAAGTTCGTTTTCAAGACGGACAGTAACCTGCCTACGTGATTCCGAGTGCATGGAAATTTTGGTCTGGCCATTGTTAAATGCGATCGAGATAATGTGAAACTGAAGCTTGTGGCATTCATACATGACATCCCACATCCGACTTAACCTACCATTGGCACAAAGAGCAAAGCGGATAAGTTGAAATAATACACTTGGCAAATAAACATCCAGATTCATACTATTAATATGTTTATGTACAATACTTGCAACACTCCCAATCATATCACCACGGGTGCTCATTAACAAGTCTGATCACTCCTAATTGTAAATGGGTTTTTCTAAATCAAATGAAAATCATCTTCTCAGTGATATGAAATCCATGAAACATAGACATAAAGTTTAGTGCACAAAAACATACCCCTCAATCAGCTCCTCAAGTTGTGGCTGGAGCTCTTTGTCCCGTAACTCCTCAATCCTCTTTGATATAGAATTAATTCTGTGAATGGCAACTCTAATTCTTGAATGCAGATCCTTGACACCAGCACGGGTTTTATCAATTTTCTGAGAACTTTCCCCATTTGACTCTAGCTGCCTTAGGATCCTACACTTGGCGTCATACTCCCTTCTGACAATCTCACTAGCCTAATACGAGGAATATCATAAAGTTATTAAAATCAATAACAAGGAAATCTCAACTACCAACGGAGTATACTACAATAACAAAGATATAGCCTACCTATGGATAAGAACGTGGATTTGGATTCCACGTAATAATATTTACAAACTGTACGTTCCTATAAAAGTGACATGTTTCAGAATAGAAAAGTGAAGGAAATACATAAAGAAAGTGTGATATTTTCTCCAAAAACAAAAAACATAAAAGCTTTCTGAAGGCTCCTTATTCCACGGCACATAATAGTATATTTGTCAGTTTATCAATTCTCCCAAAAGCTTAAACTGTTAGGAGGTGGGCCAATAATAGTTTCATATTTTAACACTCCCCCTCATGTGTAGGCCAAACAATGGGCAAACATGTAGACAAATGTTAATTTGAAAGTCCAACACAAATTATAGGAAGTAGGGCAATTGCAGGAGTTCAAACTCAGGACCTCCGCTCTGATACCATGTTAGTTTATCAATTATCCCAAAAGCTTAAGCTATTAGGGGGTGGACCAACAATAGTTTTATATTTCAACAATATTATTATTGTCATAGTTGGTTTTCATATTTCTCCTCCAGGACAAGACTAGGATGTTAGTGAGATTTTTCTCATATTCACTTGAACTTAATCATAATGCACATATCTCACTTGTTAATATGTTTATTTGATTTGTTTTTTATTTTTGCTCACACTATATTAACAATATAGAGGTAAGATCCATACTTCCAAAGTTCCTAGAAATAATTCGTTAACGTGAGAAGATTATTGGAAAACCAAATATGAACACATTCAACCTCGATAAGCATCAGGAAGTATTAAAATCAAAAGACATAAACGCAAAAAAAAATCAGAAAAGAAAAAACAGTGTTAATCATACCAAGGTAATTATTGTGAAAGTAATAGTGTTACTGAATTGACCGTACCTTTACTTCATCAAATAATTTTCTCTCCCATGCGTATAGCCTATCCAAGGTTGAGGCGTGACTTCCTGAGATCATGCAGATATTTTCAAAAACATTACCAGCGAAGTCCTCAATATCATCCTTTGAGTTTGCTCCTAAGGGATTCCTAGATGAAGATGATCGAGATGACGTCGTCCTATGCCAAGTTAAATACTTTAGTTCATTTTGAGCAGGTTCTTCTGCAATGGACAAGACAAACATCATCAATGTAATTATGGTACTGAAATCAAGAAATAGATAATTCATGAGAAGACTAAAATTGGAACTTTCACCAATTATGGCTGTAATGAAAAAGAGGCTTTGTTATCCAGAACATAAAAATAAAAAGAAGAAAAAGGGTATTCTCACACCACACAACCATCTGAGGATATTAGACATTCTATTATTTATTAAACTTTACAAGGATTTTGTAAGCTTTTCAAGTTCTTTTGATGAGTAGAGCTAATCAAAGATAATGAAAAGAACTTGACGCCTTTCATAAACTTGCATATTCTTCAATTATACAATAAACAAGTCGTGAATATACTTGAGACCTTTTGAAGATACACAAGTGTGTCCTCAAAAAGTACACAATAAAGGATGTCATAAACGATACAGAAATACAAGACAAAGATGAAAATGACTCAAATAACATATTTTCCATCAACGTTGAACATGGTTACCAAAAGCTAAACATAATACCCCCGGTCTTTCAGTTTTGCTTCTAAACAGTCAAATTCATACCATATCTCATCGAGATTGATTACCAAGAACCTTATGTGACTAGAAGCCTTTTCAAAACATCAAGAAGAATTAGCACAGATTTTCAGCTATACTCTATGAATATAGTTCTTCTTCAAGATGTAGATGTTCAGTATTTCGAAAAACATAATAAAGTTTATAGAAGGTTATTAAACAGGGGACAAGTTACGATCAGAGAATCTTTTGCTAATTACATGTACTCAAAACATAACAGTTAAAACCCATAGTAGTTCGAATTTTACAATGTGCACATACAAACAACTAGAAAGCACATATACAAGGACACTACCTTCTTGAACCTGACTCGGATCATCTCCGCAAGAGAAACAAGCTTTCAGAAATGTAGAAGCTGTTGAACCACCTGACACAATGGAGTATTCTCTTATTTTTATCATTAACGCATAAATAAAAGGAGAAGAAACTTCTAGGTATTTAGAGAGAAAGGAAAGAATAAAAGTATGGGAAAAAAAAAAAAAAAAAAAAAAAAACCCTTCTCTAAAATCCTTTAGGGAATCAAAATGAATTTCATCGTCATGAAGATTACAAGTGCAATCATTTGACAAAGATTAGATGTACCATCATATGGTTCATGGAAAGCTGTATTTTTTTCATTCGTTTAAAATCGTGAAGTGTGAATCAAACCATATTTAAATTGAAACTGAGATATTGATGCAACTTCTAGTCCTTGATAAGTTTGAAAGAAATGTACCGATTATTGTCATAAATCTCATTATCAAACCCCAGTTTCCGGAATATAATTCACATGTGTATTTGAGCTGAAAATCTTCCCGGGGCAACTAAACCAAACATGAGAGAGAGAGAGAGAGAGAGAGAGAGTCTTACTTTGTTTCCCTGGGAATATTGGACGAAAGTGCAACTTATCGGCTTCAAGCATTCTTGGAACTTCTTTACTAGATTCAGAAGCTTTTATAAATAGAAACTCAATATCTTTTATACTCGAAAAGAAGTCCTTAGGAGCAACCTTATTTTCTATGCAACCTTCTTTTGCTTGTGCTTTATCCGTTTCAGATGCAACTGATATTACTGATGCTGTGGCTCTTAATGGCGATAAATGAGGAGAGTTACGTTTCTCCCCATTCAATAGCTCTGTCTCTGAAGCTACACTTCCTGCAGAAGTCATGACAGGCGAATGGCCCTTTTCTCCATTCAATAACTCAGTTTCTGATGCTGCAGTTCCTGCAGAAGGCACAGCAGTTGAAGCATCAACTTCACTATGATCGTGTACCCTATTACGATTTTCAAACCGACGAACCAGAGAAACTGTGGCTGGCTCATCAAATTCATCTTCAGAATCCTGAGATCCTTCTTTTTCATGAACAGAACCCTTCTCTTCATCATCTTCCAGCTCTGGAATTCCCTCCTCTTCTCTTAGACGTCTTATATCATCAGAAAACTCAAACGCTTGGCTTGTACCCTTACCATCTTGGAAAGAAAACTGGTGATCAATTGGATGGAAAAGACCAAAGAAATCCCATGGTGGAGTTCCAGAAGGGAGGGAAGAATCTTCAAATGGAGAGTTTTCAGGTCTTTCAGTGGATCGTGGTGTGGTATTCTGTGGGGTACTCGACGAGGTCACTGTCCCTATAATGGGAATCGAGGGTCTTTCTTCAACCTTTCTGGAAAAGGTGCCTCCAGATTTCATATAATTTGTGTGAATTCGACTAGAGCTAGGAGGAGAAGGCGTTGTAGAAAAAGTTTCTGTTGCATCTACTCGGTGTGACACGGACGGAGAAGGGAATGAGAATTGAGAAAGTGTCTTCTCAGTTAAAGCAAGAGGCTCAGGTGTTGCATTAGTGGACGTATACAAGGAAGATTCAGTTGGAGCTTCAGGCTCAACAAATTTCCTAAGAGCCACTCCTGTGGTTTTTAGTGACTGAATGTATGTAATATGAGCTGCTGCTAATGAGCATCTGCCGTCAAGTGCTTGCCTTACAAACTTCTTCCTATCACGACATACCTGCAGGGCTTTATCTTCTTCTATTCTAGAGCTTGACACCCCCATTTTCCGATCCCTGGCTGTTATATATCCCTCTTTTTATGTGACATGGACACACTCACCTCCCTGAAAATTCAGTTTGTAAAAGAAATAAATTATAAGCCACAAAATAGAAGGGAGCCCTCATCTTAAAGCACTTGGAAATGAGCACAAGACACGAAAATAATCAACCCGACAGAAAGGATAACGATGACCTCTAAAATTCCTGTGTTTCATATCATGGCACGCTTCAGTAATCTTGGCCGAATAAACTTTCTCCTCTTAAGGTTTTCGACACAACCTTTTACAAAAGGATCTAAAGAACACCCCCATTTATCTCAGCACCAGAGACTTAATAAGGATTTTGAACTCTACCAACCAGTATAAACCACAACAGTTACAGAATTTTCTTTAGAAAAAGACTAACGTGTAATGGGAAACACCAGTATAAATGTTCAATTGATGTAGCAAAATTAGCATGGATAAATAATTCGGCAAAAGTAAAATATAAGAGTTTACTCCATACACGCAAACTCAATTGAAAAAAAAAAAAGCACAAACTTAACTATTAACCAAATAGGGCATCAGAAACACCTGAAAAATGTGATTAAGAAATCCAAAAGCAGAAAATTGAAACAACAATAACAAAGGAAAAGAAAGAGTGCCAAATTAGAAAGCTAAAAGGAAATTCGGACAAGATCTTTGCCTCCACAAGCAATTCTTTATTTATTCATTTCATAAATTTGTTTTTTTTTTTACTCGGACGCAAAATCAAATTAAATCTGTGCGAACAAAAAGCTAAATAAAATAAAGAAATTCATTTTCTCTGAGTTACAATCCATAAAACTACGAACTTTCACTGGATTTCAATCATCTAATTATATCCTATTACTGCTTTAACTAACCAGACCGACAAATAAATCAAACACAGATGGAGAGAGAGAGTCGTGAAACAGAAGAAATCCAGTTCAGAGAATCATTTTTTGCAGCAAAATCACTGAAAAAAGGACGGAATTCTGCAATTGAACAATCAAACGAACGCAAACAACCGATTTGACAACAGGAAAAAAAAAAAAAAAAAAGATCATCAAATTTGACGAAAGATTCTCAGAAACTGCGAAATCCGTGTAAAACAACAGCCGAACGAATCGAACAATCTGGATTCTCGAGAAACAAACAAGCGAACAGAAATTCGACAATCGAAAGATGAAAGGATTTGGATTTGCGTACCTGAAGAACCAGAATCGAAGATGATGATGGTGGTGGTGATGATGATGATGAAGATGAGAGCTTGGATTTCAGAGAAGTGGTGGCATAGGAGGAGAGAATCATTGAAAGCAGTGTACCAGCAGTTACAGAATCTAGAGAGAGAAAGCTATGGAGAGAGAGAGAGAGAGAGAGAATTTTTCTTACTTTTTTAATTTTTTGTTTTTTTTTATTTTTGTGAGTTTGTGAGGGGGAGAGAGAGGGGGGATGAAAATGAAAAGATGAGAGAGAGAGAGGAGAGAGAGTATGGCTGGTTTCCATGCAAAACGGCGGATTACACACTCACAGACAGACTCCGACTAAGTGGACTCTGGACCCACTTCTTCCCTCCTCCACTTCCTATGCGTGTCACCACGCGCTTTCTTGCCGCTTGGCATGTTTTCTTCTCAAAGTCGTACTATTGACTCTTCTTCTTTTTCTATTTTTTTTTTTTTTTTTCAACGTAGTAAGCAATTTCAACTAAATTTCTCATGGAGTTACGTGTAAAGGTTTTTTTTTTTTTTTTATAAGATTTTTAAAGAATAAAACTGTGACAAACTGTTAGATCCATATAGTTATTTTTTAAATAATCGATCTTGAATCAGATGATCTATATATTGAGAGTGCATATAATGAATTGTAGGCACACCCATATTATGACAAAATAAGTGAAAAAGATGGGAAAAAAAAGAAGGAAAAAAAAGAAAAACCTGAATAAGATCGGGAAGAAAGAAAGAGAGGGGGGTTCCCGTCAGGGGGGCTCCGGGGGTGGGGGGTGACGACGGTGGGGCTGGGGGCTAGTCGAGAAGAGAGAGAGAGAGAAGGGTATAGAGGGTTCCGTCAGAAGGGGGCGGAGGTGGGGGAGGGGGGTTGGGCGCCGGCGGGCTGGGAGCATGGGGGCCGCTGGGAAGAGAGAGAGAGGGGGGTTAGGGGGGTTCTCGTCGGGGGGGCCGCCAGAGGAGGAGGGCGCCGGGCTGGCTGGGGGTAGGGGGCCAATCGGGAAAAGAGAGAGGGGTGGCCGGGGTGGGGTGGGGCCGGGCGGGGGTGTGGTGCTGGCATTGGGTGATCGTCGATGTCGGGGGGCAGGTCGCCGGCAACTGCGGGAAGGTCATCGCGACGGAGAAGATAAGGGTGGAAAGTTTATATGAAGTAAGGTGTATGGTAACTATGGTATACCAATAATATATCAACCGTTTGATTAAATTAACGGTTCAAAAAAAATTCTACCAATAGTTATTCTAAGAGAGCACTACAACAGCCTCTCCCATTTTTAAATAATTGAAATATTATTTTGATAATTTTTTAAAAAATATTTTGTCATAATTTGTTACAAATTTAGTTAAAAAGTAATATTACTTAACATGTTCTGTCTTATAATTAATTGAACGGTCTATTATAATAATATTTTTAATAATTTAAGGTCATTTTAATTATTAAAAAATACCTCTAAATATTAAAATGATGTTATAATGGTCACTTATGTTAATTTTTGAATAAAATTCATTAGTAATTTAGTTAAAAAGTAATGTTAGCTAACGAATTCCGTTCAAAAATTAATTAAAAGTATATTGTAGTAATGTTTTTTTTTTTAATTTATGGTCATTCTAGTTTAAAAAAAAAAAGACCAAACTTACACAAACTTAAAAATAGAGATCAACCTAGAAATTTTCCTTTTTAATTTTGAGTAATTCTGATTGCATTTTCAGTTATATAGTATTAAGGATGCCAATTTACTCTTAATTTATGTGTCAATTTTAATTGTTACATTTCTATTAATATATACAATCTTTTTATTATCAAATAAAATAATCACAATTCAGAGTTGATAAAAAAAATTAAGATTAGAATTAAAATTGATATCCCTCATAATTTCACATTTTTTTTTTCACTCTTTTGAAGAGGTTTATGATAGAATCAAGTGACTAACGATCATTTCTATTTTTCTTTGAATTATGGTGAAAAATTCGAACCCTATATTTTCAATCTTGAAAAGAGAACAATATTAAGTTTTGGTGCCTCTTCTCAAATTTAAGATTAAAAAAAAAAAACGTAAGAGTTGGTAAGAGTTTTAACAATTAGGACCACAAAATTTAATTACTAAAAGCTAAAATTAATATATTAATGTTTGATCTAAAGTGATCTAAAGTAAGAGTAAAAATTATGTCAGTTTGGTTGGAAGGAAACCACATTTTATATGTAAAAACAAACAAACAAACAAAGCACTTAAAGAAGGATTAAATAAATTAAAAAGAAGGAAGTTTTTATGTGGCCCTACTACACATTGTTTTCGTACAAAGTTTTTTAATGGGTTGTCCTTTTAATCCCCTTTGATTAACTTATTAATTTAATTTCCCAAGATGACATCGGAAAGTTGTTCAAGTATCCAACTAATTATTCAATGTATATGCCTTTCTCTTTCCCTTATTCCCTAAGAAATTTTTTTCATTTTTTCTTTTTGAGAATAAAGTTAACTTTTATAGCAACTTTAAAATTGATATAATTCATAATGATATGTTAATCTCACTATTATAATATAAACCAAATGTATTATTTTACACATTATATTAAAAAAAAAAACATAAAAGCAAACTTTACAGCTACTCTATGGCTCCAATCCTTAGAGATAAACGGTGAAAGTTCTAGTTTATGACTAATATTTAAATAAACTTATTTTATCATCATTTACCTTCGGAAAACATATTTTTATTTTTAAATATGTCATATCATCATTTACCTTCGGAAAACATATTTAAATAAACTTATTTTAAATATGTTGTTGTGACATAGACTATGGTCCTATTCTTGTTCTTGAAAGATGTTTGTGACGTAATAAATTAAATTAATAATACTGCCAATGTCATTTGCAAAGGTTTATTAGAATGAATTACGGATGTGTGCAATGTATTCAATAATGCACGAGAGCCATGCAAGCCATGTTGAACAATTATATAGATGACATCATTGTCAAAACAAATAAAAATGCTTTTTTTAGTTGAGATAGGGAAATTTGAACTACACATTTATCTTTGAGTCAAATATAGAATTACAGTTAGATTATACCTGCAATTATATAAGAAAATATTACGTTTAATAATTGTTTCAAGTTAACATTGTAGTTAATAAAAAGGATGAAACTTCATTAAATCAAAACAATTATCATAGAAACAAAAGAATATTGTAGTTATTAACGCTGGCTTACTTTATAATCTAATGGTCTATGTCCTTCTAATTTAATTAAGTTTAGTCTCTATATTTTGTTCCTTTATTTATTTATTCATTTATTGGAAAATTTGAATTTCATTTAGAAGCTAAATCAACCTTAACAATTTGGCGATGGCATTTACATCCAAAACCCGGGGTAGATATCTTAGACTAAATTAATAGTCTAATAAATACTAAAATTTTAGGGGAATTTTCTTTCAAAAGCAAAGCTTAGGCAGGGCTAAAAGAGAAAAATAGAGGGGAATTTATGTTTTTTCAAAAACAAAAAATTAAGGAAGAGAAAGAATAAAATAACATTTTTGAAGAGAATAATAATAAATTATAGTATTAAATTTTAAACATAATAATATATAATATAATCAAATTTATGATCACATAATACAAAAAATTTTAAACATAGCAAAATAACATTCGATCTCTCTAATATGAAATTATGGACATAAATTTATTGTTAAAAATTAATCATAGATCCAAAATTATTTAGAAAATCTAAGAATTCATCGGAATTATATATTATAATTTATTATTTTTTTAAAATATGTTATATATTTCAAAGGCACTTACAAATATATGTTATTTACTGTTTCACAAAATTTTTAAGGGGCCACCATGGCCTGATCTCACTTTTTTTTTTTTTTTCCCCTAAACTGATATCACTATTAAATGATGACACATCATATTACTTTGAATAGTTTACTCACGGACTTGCAGGATAAATTTGCCCATTTGTGATATTAGTCTCTCTCCTAATTTTGTTCCCCTTAAAACATAGCTCTTTATTTATCCTTGTTAGTACCTTGAACGCATTTAAGTTTTTAATCCTCGGCAAGAATGACGTGCCATTGTTTGATAGGTAAGACAACAAAGGAGACAACATTTCTACGATGACAACAGATCTGGACTCCAAAACCATATTTTGAACAACATTGTTTTACAGTTAATGCCTTCTTCGCAAGATTAGCTTAATAAGCCTGAATAATCTCGTTAAAAGATTGACGAACGAAAATATTGACCTTATTCAAAATATTAATCTTTCAAAGTTTCTACCATAATTGATTGATTAATTGAGAGAGACTATGAAAACCTATTCTCTATTTTAGATAATTCATTATGGTATGGAAAGTTGAGAATGCCATCTCTATCAACCGGTCATCAAATCATTAATGAATTTACCTACTCAACATTCCAACAATGGACACACATTAATTCGTCCTCGCACGAGCCTATGAAATTCTCTCCATAATTTAATTCAAATAACTCTTATGAAATTCAACTAAACCAAGTTCTTTTCAACGAACCAAAAGTTATTTGTCTTTTTTTTTTTTTTAATTTTTTTAATTTTTATTTTTTTGCCTAAGAACTAAGAGCAAATTGTCAATGCAAGACTCAGCAATTTTGGCGTAATTCCTCAAATTATTGTCAAGGCGGCCGATGATGTTAGTGGTTACAATTTGCAAATCATTGACTGTATGTAGGGATTCAAATTTCAACTTCTGTGAAAGAACAAAGAAGAAGGAAAAAAAAAATAATAGTGCAAAAAGTTAAAGATAGAAAAGTATAAACGTATTTAATTCCTAAAATAATTAATTAGGCAGAATAAATCTCTGTTTTCCTTTCTCGAAAGAATAATTTAATTTGTCATGTGCAATATTAAAGGGTACTCTTTGGATTCTGACTTTAGAGAGTACAAACAACAGGTCATCATAAATAACTCCTTTTTCACCGACTTTAAAGTGCTTAGCAAGGATTTACCTGTCTTTTTGCTAAAAGACAATTGCAATTGTAACATCATTTTATAAAATGTGGATCGTCATGGATATCAAGGCTGGAAAGTTGTATAATAAGCTATAGTTGATTTGACAATTACATTTTTTTAGAATTTGTACATTTCGGTATGAAAAAATCATGTAAAGTTTGTTTACAGTAAATTTCTTCAATAAGGTTTAAAATCAGGAGGATTGTTTTCATTTATATTTTCTGAAATTTGTGATCATTATTACTTTATTGTTATAATTTTAAAAACTCTCAATTTATCATTAAACTTTGAATTCAATTATATTTTATTTATTTTATTAGAATTTCAATTAAAAATTTATAGAGAAATAGTGGAATTGTCTTACTAATCTCAATCTATTAGGATTTTTGCTAAAAAAAAACTAAAAAAAGATTACATAACTACACTTAATTTATTTGTTTCTTCTATATATTTTTAACTGAAAATCTGACAAAAGAAATAAACTGGAGTTAGATTCCAAGTTCAAGGACAAAGTGAAATTTTTTAAAGCTCGGATGACAAAATAAAAGTGATCATAAAGTTAAAAGACATAAATAAGAATAATCTAAATCACATTATTATTTATTGTTAAAGTTTATTTTTTAAACTCTAATATCTGCATCAAAAATTATATGTTTAATTTTTTATTATTTCGGTACGAAACAAAAAAGGTATGTTGTTAATATTAATAAGATTCTATCAGAAGAGACCTATGTTTTTCATAGTAAATTGCATATTAAGTTATGCAAGTTTTTTTATTAAGTAATTATTTTGATTTGATTTATTTTTTAAATGAAAATCATATTACAAATATGAAAGAAAATATGATAATCAATTCACATACAAAGCCTCCTACAGTGAAAACTTGACAGTGGTAGACAATTGTTAAACCAGTAAATTTGAATGTTGCATAAGGAAAACATGTATCGGACTCCACAAATGAGTGACACCCAAAAGAGAACTCAAAATATCGAGTATATATATGGCTCTTTAACAAAATGCTCTATAGTTGATGGAAATATCCGATCAATTGATGACAAGAAATCCGTATCACAAAGGTCACACAAACAACCGCAAAGAAACTAATCTTGCAGACAAAAAAACAAAACCAAATACTTAAAAAAGAAACAATATAAATACCTAAACTAATCGGGGTCAAAACTACAGTTATTATAATTGAAAAAAGATAAAAACCACAAGTCATATCATCAAAACATCAAGGAGAGCGAGGCCCCTCAACACCAACAGAAGAAAATGACAGAAAAGGCAAGTAATTGGCAAACACATGTCTCCGATGGTGACAAAGACGATATACGCATCACTATATGACTCGCCTCCACCCCAGACCAAAACCTCCAAAAGGTAGGCCGAGACGATGACAAACACGCTAGAAAATACTTCACATCAACTGCAACCCAATTCTATTCACAGATTTGATCCTATATTCCTCTCCCTATACAAATGATACGAACCCTACTTATAAACTAAGTATCTGACAACAGATTTGTAGATGAAATTTAATAGCCAAAGCCTGGCAATACACGGAACCACAAGCCAAGATAGCTTTATTTTTTTTTTTCTCACTATCTCTTTTTTTCCCCCTTGTATTAGATTTATATTATTTAAAAACATACATTATCGAAAAATAAAGTATCTGTACGATGTAAAGGTTCTTACATTGCATTAATAAAGAAAAGAACAAGAGAGTGAAGAAGTACAAGAAAGTTAAGAAAACAAACAATGCAATGCATGTGACCATGATCTAAGGAGATCTAAAATTGAAACCCCACCGGTTTTAATATTTGGCTCCTACTGTTTGAATCAATTCTTATATTGTCTATAACTTATATTAATTGCTTAAAAAAAAACTATATAAAATTGCCAAATATTTCAAGACATATAATTCTCACCATGTGCCTTTACGTACGTTAAAGCAGCTTAGATAATAATTTAGCTTCTTTTTTTGCTTTGCTTTGCTTTTCGTTTCATTTATTTATTTATTCTTGTTTATTATTGGTTACACATGTAATTTCCTTTCTTTCTTTCTTTCAAAAAATCATCCTCAACTTTGATAAAGGCTAAAGTCTATTTCAGATTCTTAAGATTCATGATTAAAGGATTTAGTCAACCCAACTAATTAGAACTTCTTAGGGGAATTTACATCTTCTTAGTGGTTTGTTGGGTAAGTTTAATTGCCTCAATCTGGACTGTAGTACACGCCTTTTTGTTTTGTTTTTGTTTTTCCCCGGATTTTTGTATGCATTTTTTTTTTCCGTTGGGTTTATAATAATTTACAATTTCATTTTCGATAAAAGGAAAAAAAAAATGTTGGAAAAATGATTTTTCTAGTATGTTATGGACTTGACAATTATATTTGTAAAGGGCAATATCTTTACCCTACTCCAAACCGACACACGTGAATAAATAGAGTATATTAGAGCGCTTGAGAGAACCATATGAAGGAACTCGGGCAATATGAAAACCATGAATCTTGTTTGAAAATGTGTTGAACAGGAAAGAAAAAACCTGCCGCAGACAATGATGAAGTTATACTAAAAAATTTCCCTCGATTTTTTATGTTGTTGACACAAAAATTAAATGCGAGTCGGCCTTTGTGAAGAGATTAAGGCCCGCCCGGTAGAAATTTTTTATTTTTTGTTTTAGTCAATAGACAAAGAGAAGTAAAATTATAATATTTTCAATTTTACAATCGTTTTTTTTTTTAATAAAAAGCTGATTAATTAAAAATGATTTTAAAATTTTCTAATATACAATAAAAATGTTGGAATGTAATTTATGATGTCTTATTAGAACTATAATACAAGTTTCAAATTCATTTTGTAGTTTTGACTACGAGGAAAGTTAAGCACTTCTAATACAATCCAAATACTCTCAGAAGATCTTTTGATCTTCCAAAAACTAAAAGTAATTCCCAGGAAACTCTGCCAAATAGACTCTAAGTCTTACCCAACATTGACCCGGGTCGAAAGCCTGTCAGAAAATTCACCTTGAGATTAACAGAGTATCACTTTATGGAAAAGAAATTAAAGTCTACCCATGAAAGAACGCTCAATGGCTTATGGATAAATACAATTAGAACCCAAAAAAAAAAAAAAAAAAGATCTTAAGAAACTTAAAATTATATAACTAAACTTTTGATCTCAGTTTTGGTGCTCCTAACAATAATAACCCAAAAGGCTTTGTGCAGCATCAAGCTGTCTCAGGATCCTAATTCAACAGTTCTGAAAATGGTATTTACAAAAAAGAGAAACCCTACAGCAGCCGAACTTGCTTTCCCAAATTTTCGGTAGCAACATATGTGACATTGATCTCTACTAGATATTATCAAACACCGATAACCCCGCTAAAAACGCTGTCGTAAGGAAGATGTCACGTTGGCTGATAACAAAAATTTGATAAGCAAATTTCGTTGCTCTAAAATGCATGGACACTAGTACCGATATGTATAGGAGATGTTTTTCAAAATATGGAGGAGCATTGAGAAACAAATTTATCTGGCCCTGGCAGAATTGCGAGTAACTCTCCTCAGCTGAGAACTTGGCACACAAGGTTGAGAAGAACTACATTCACCTGCTTCATTAACTCTTGGCTTCTTTTGCTTGTGTGCTTGGCTCCGAGCATCCATATTTGGCTCATCATCTTCCTCGAGAGCTTCTTCTTTTGGTCCATTCTTTTGCCATTGTGTGCCACAGCGAGGACAAACTCGTCCACCCTGAAATACAAGAATTTTTGAAATGGCGTTTTTCAGGATGTACACCCGCTTAAAAGAAGTGCATTAGTAATGGTACCTTATGCTGGGAAAACATATTTCTCAAACAGTACTGATGAATTCTGGCAGTACAATCTTCATTCTGGCACAGTTGTGCCTGTTAGAAACAGCCAAGTAAAGTGTCAGATATGAAATGGCCTGCAGACTATTGGAAAGTTTTAGTAAAAGTTAGCATTATAATATAACTTCAATATGACGAGTTCAAGGATTCTGTTATTTTTTCAACTTAAGATTCATTTCGTGGAATCATATTCCTCTTCCCGTCTATCAATCCTGGATAAAATACGTCATGATAATAGTGAACAACTTTGAAAAATAAGTTTGGAACAGCACAGCAAACAGCAGAGCAGATTTCAGATTATTCAATTGAATCAAAGCGAGTGACAATGAAAATATGTTCAACAAGAGACAGCAAACTGCTGGTAGATTTATAAAAAAAAACGAGGGAAAAAAGGAACACTTGAGCCAACATAAGAGATTAAGCAGATTGTTCAATCTCGGGGATGAAAGAGTTCGAGTACAACCTTTACTCCAGCTTCATTGCAAGCTTCGCATGAAGGAACATCATTATTACGGAACCAACTTCGCAGATCAAGGAAGGATCTAATTCCAAGTTCAATGTTACCATCTGGGGTGTCCTTCAGCCACTGGTCATGGAGAAGTTCATGAAGAGTTTTTTCCTTCTGAGTCGCTGTGAAATTCCTCAACGCAGGGAAATGACCTCCTTGTGATTGTGAACTGGTCCCAGTAAGGACCTGAAGAAAGAACACAAGAATGATCATACAAAATTTTCAAGGAAAAAAATGAATTTACCTTTACAAACAAGAAAGTGGGTGTATGGGCAAATGAAATACAAAAGGAAGTCCGGTAGGAATGTCTGCTAATTCTAGACATATGACAAATTCCACTTACCTAATCGATCGTATGAGAGCTTTAGCACGGTTCTAAGATCTTATTCTAACCATACAGTGTTCATACTTGTTAGACCTATAAATTTCTCTATGTTCTTTCATAACTAAAACTGCAGCATGCCTCCTGTCACTGGAATGTGAGCACATGCATCAAATTGAACTCAATAGGAAAACATGCAATGACTCATCCATCTTTAATTTCTTCATCCTCATTTCCCAAATAACAGGGAATGCCAAAGATGATTAACAAGAATATGTTAAACATAAATTATCAAATCCAAGTGTGTGTAAGATACTTTCTCTCTATTTTTATTTTTATTTTTTATTTTTAAATAAGGAGCAACAAATGTATATTAAGTATGAAATTTGAGTGCAAGAAAAAAAAAAAAAAAAACAAGTACAAACAAAAACAAAAAGAAGGAACGCATCATTAATGCAACAGGTAAAGCTTCAAAATTGCCCGACAAAAAATGAATCATTGGTAAGCAAACCTGATTCTCCATTCGTAGATTAAGGGCGCCAATGTTGGAAATGCTACCCTGAGCAGAATCATCATGCACGATAGCCTCTATCTGAGATGAACAACAGTAACATGAGAATATATGCGACACCAAACAATATTCTCAAGTTTACAAAGATGCAAACTTTCTTTTTTCTTTTTTCTTTTTTCCTCCCAAGAGCCTTGCACGTGGACTTAGTTTCAGCCAAAAAATTTGAAAAATCAAAGAAACAAAAATTACACTTGAAAATAGCCAAAAGTGCTTTAGGAAAATTGGTGTCTATATATTTGCATGAGAGTAAAGAAAAACATAGCAAAAATTACAGTTAAAGACATTTTCATTTGCTACTAATGTGTACTGTCCAAGCAACATGACTGAGAGGAGAAAGAAAAAGGCTAGAAACCAACGGCAATAACCGAGAGCAAAAGGGAAGAAGATACTGTTTGGGACTTCCACGAGTGTCTTTCTCAGTTAAGGATTCAAACAAGGGTTCGTGTTGCTACGGAAAGATGACGGAACAAGAGATAATTACTGTTCCAATTGTTGCACCAGTAGTCCAAAGTAATAACTTCTAAGACTACATAAAAGTGAAGGAAACCCATTGGTAGATCCTTAAAAGGTTGTGCAGGACTTAAAAGAAGCCTTATATAGAACAAGTTCAGTTCAGCAATGTACATTCTGGTTTGCAGATACTTTTTTTCAAGAGCAATATTTTCTGCTAACTCATCTCTCTATCCAACTTTTCTTGGGAAAATTATTTTAGAGTTTAAAAAACTTTCAAAGGAAAATGACGAAATTAAATTTTCTTCCAGAAACTTCTCAAGAAGACAAAACTCTAGGGAAGAAAATGGCAGCCAACACTTGTTAAGTCAGAAAGTGGCACAGTGACACACAAAAATTGAAATATGGTTGAGATATTTTAGATAGGAAAAAACTTTGTAAAACTTGCTTGATGCATTTTAAATCCTGTCCATGCAACTCTTTTTTTGGTTTGTTTCATTGAAGTTTATCAACTTCCCACCAAACTATTTCCTATGACAGCAGACATATGCCACGGTTTCTACCATCCACACAACACAGTTTACTTTGCATGTCCATTAACACAATATTGCTCCGGGAAAATACGTTGCTTCTTTCAAGGGAAATAAAATCCCATATTTTAATCCCACCTTCAACTTAGAAAGAACCAGTAAATAAAAAAGTCTCAGCGAATTAGTAGTAAAACATCTCAGAGATACTCACAATAGCCTTGTAGAACGCAATTTGGGGAACCGAATATTTTGTTCCCAGCTTAGATTGTTCATCAGAGACATTATTGACCACTCCATAATAAACTTGGCCATCATACTGATTTCTACAGCCCCGCAACTCAAGCTGAGCAAAGGAGAGTGCCTTATTTATCTTCAGGAGATATTCATCAAATAGCCGCTGATGAGTAGCTGTGACAAATCACAGATGTGTCAAACTACGATCAGATTCTGAGTCCAAAAGGAAGGAAAAAGGAAGGGGAAAACAACAAGCAAAAAACAAAAAAAATGCTAACTACTGCTCAAAGATTCATGACAATTTTGTGACTTCCAAACTTGAGAATTCAAAAATCAAAATTAAAGATAACGTCGAAACCTGTCATGTGTTTGGTATTGATTTAACTTTTATTTTCTGTTGTCGGTCCAAACAATCCTTTTGCTTTCGAGAAATCTTCATTTAAAAAAGAAAATATTGTCTACTTGATTTTTTACCTAACTAGACTACTCCGAATCTGCAGTAATCATTTTCTTTCCAGCCCCCACCCGCCGCCGCCCCCCCCCCCCCCCCCCCCCCCCCCTTTTTTTTGGCTGGGACCTTCATGGTAAATATAATACGATCATTGGGAAACCAATACACACACACACATATATGAACTCTTATAGATTTCTAATTGCTGATATAAAGTTTAAAAACATAAAATTCAAATAAGGACACTATGACATATTAACTCTAACTCATTGCTTCTAAACATGCCCTCTTGTACCAGTTTCAAAGATTAATACATTTACCACAATTGCAATTGTTAAAATAACTTAGAACAGCACCCACAAAAAAAAAAAAAAAAATAGAGCATACTCTGGAAAATGTACATACTTTTCAATTACAACAAAATGCAAACAAAAAGAGAGAATAAAGAGATATGTGGGAAAATAACCTTATTTTTCTGAGCATTTTTTTAAAATAAATGTCTCAAGTTTGGAAAGTATTGTTTTCTTTAAAAAAATGATTGACTATGTGGTCAATTAATGATTGACCAATATCAACAATTGCTTTTGCTGGTCAATCACTAATTTATTTGCCGTTTTCCTAGAAAAAACAAATAATAAGTTCGGCCTTTAAAAAAAAAAATAATAATAATGACCAAAAACTTATCGTCAACCTAATTTCTCCCTTTAAGTAGGTATTATATTTCGTAGGAACTTCCATTAATCTTATCCTAGAGTTGTTGCAACATAGAATTAACAAGTAACCCTAAAAGCAGAGAAATTTACAACAGATTAAAACAAAATCTGATTTCGCAATCCGGTATAATTCTAAACACAACCCCTAAAATTTGCTTGTTAACTAGTTATTTCTTCAACAAAGACACAGACTTCGAACGAAAATCGTCATTTCAGCAACCAAATTCATTGTAAAAAAAAAAAAAAAAAAACCTGAATTTCAAAGAGAAAGACCTGGATTTTTCCCGGTGAGGCCCTTGAAGATGTTGTGGAACTCGTCCTCCATGAGAGGGCCTCGCGAGAGCAAAGCCTGAATCAGCGTCTGGTGCTTCACGTTCAGCTGCGTCATTATCGCAATCCCCTTGCGAATTTGCGAAACCCCAACTTTTGGGTTAGTCTAGTCTACGATTGGAAGACAAAGATCATTTGTTTGTAGCCTTTTGGTCAATTCAGAGAGTGAGGAGGAGTGTTTGGATAGGAAGAAATTATGGGGATTTTTCTCGGGAAAAATGGGGTTTTATTAGCTCAACGGAGCTTCATCATTCCAACAACGGGAAAACGGTAGGATGGTTTTAGGGATTGTCTATGAGTTGGCGGGAAGGAACTTATCTGGATGTCAATGTTATATTTTTATTGAAAAAAGGCGTTAAAATATAATAGTTGGAGAAGAAAAAAATACTAAACGCACCTATTTTAATTTTAATTTTTAAGTATCAATATATGTGATATATGAATTATCAACTTTTTATTTATAAGTATTTAAAATATTATCATATTAATTAATCATATCTATAAATAAAAATATAACACATGAATTGATATTAAAAAATTTAAAATTAGAGTTGATATTTCTATCATTACTCGTTGGAAAATTATGTCTCAATTTACACTATCTACAATGTATTTACCAAAAAAAATCTATATAATTTAAACTATTATATAAATCTATTTATCAAAATAAATTATTATATCAATCATAAATTTTAATACTTGGATTAAAAAAAAATTCTTCATAGGAGTATTATTTTTTATATTTTTTACGTCACTGTTAAATTTTGTAATAAATTTCTCAAAAGGTATACCATTTGGTATTGCTTTCGGAGGCTGTTTTTATATTACTAAAGAATTTATAGTTTAATAAACTCTGCTTCTACCCAATAAATTCTAAAAATTACGACATCGTAGCAAAATTTGAAAAGCAAATTAGAGGTTGCATCCACAAAACCGCTTTTGTTGTCATTTTATAAATTTACTAAAATATCCTCAATAATAAATAATAATTCAATCTACCCATTTTATTTATCTCCATACCAAATAATAACATTATTTATCTAAAATGTATAAATTATTTTTCTCTTAAAAGTAATTTCAAATTGTATTGAAATTTAGGGAGAGGCTGTGGTAGAGTCTCTCTCAAATGACTCTACCAGTAGAGTCCTTTTTTTAACCGTTAGATTTAATCGAACGGTTGACATATCAGGAGTGTACTATTATTATCATAGACCTTACCTCATATAAACTTTCCCATCCCAAGTATTCTCCGTCACCGGTGACCTTTCCGCCACCGGCGACGAATGCTGGCGACCTACCTCTGGCCCCAGCCCCGACCGGCCGGCCGCGACCCCTTTTCTCTCTCTTCCCCTCTCTCTTCCCCTTTCTCCCTCTTCTCCTCTCCCGCGGTGACCCAATGCCGGCGACCCACTACCGGCCCCCCACCACCGGCCGCAGCCCCTGTCGGCCGGCCACCGGCGACCTCCTTCTCTCTCTTCCCATTTCTCTCTCTTCTCTTCTCTCTCTCTTCCCCTTTCTCTCTCTCTTCCCCTATCTCTCTCTCTTCCCCTATCTCTCTTCCACTTTCTCTCTCTTCTCCTCCCTCCCGCCGACCCCCACCCCCTGCCCCCAGCCAGCCCCAGGCCTCGCCCCTTCCCCTGACCTCCCCCACCACCGACGACCCCCCTCCCCCCGGCCGCCCCCTCCCCTGGCACCCCCCCAACGACCCCCCTCTTTCTCTTTCCTTTTCTCTCTCTTTTCCTCTCTTCTCTCTCTTCCCTCTTCTCTCTCTTCGCGGGGCCGACCCACCCACGGCAACCCCCCATCGAGTCGCGAGCTTCTTCCAGGGTGGGTTGGCCCCGCGAAGAGAGAGAAGAGGGAAGAGAGAGAGATAAGAGAGGAAAAGAGAGAGACAGGGGAAGAGAAAGATGGGGGGTCGTCGGGAGGGGGGTGCCGGGGGAGGGGGCGGCCGGGGGAGGGGGGTTGTCGGGGGTACGGGGAGGCCGGGGGAGGGGGGCGGGGCCGGAGACTAGCTGGGGGCCGTGGGTGGGGGCCGGCGGGAGGGAGGAGAAGAGAGAGAAAGGGGAAGAGAGAGAAAAAAGAAGACAGAGAAAGGGGAAGAGAGAGAGGGAAGTCACCGGCAGCCGGCCGGCAGAGGCTGCGGCCGGTGGTGATAGGGGCCGGTGGTGGGTCGTCGGCGTTGGGTCGCCGCGGGAGAGGAGAAGAGAGAGAAAAGGGGTCACCGGCGGCCGGTCGGCTGAGGCCGGAGGTGGGTAGCCAGCGTTCATCGCCGGCGGCGAAAAGGTCACCAGCGACGGAGAATACTTGAGGTGCGAAAGTTTATATGAGGTAAGGTCTATGATAACAATAATACACCCCTGATATGTCAACCGTTCGATTAAATCTAACAGTTAAAACAAGGGCTCTACCGATAGAGTCATTTGGGAGAGATTCTACCACAGTCTCTCCCTAAAATTTATACCTTTATCTTAATTTTTTTAAGTACTATTTTATTTTATTTTTTATATGTATACAATATTAATAATATAAGTCGTATTCGGTCGTCTCCACCAAACTTCTTCAATAGATTTGCTTCCTAAACCAAACTTGGCTTTTTCACTAGATTCGCTTGTAACAAGGTTGATAGAGGCATTATATTAAATTTTTACTACAAGTTATTCATATTATTTAATTTTTACATTATGTACAATTTATCGTCTTGAGTAAATATAATTTTGTAGACTAACTTTAGATTAGAAAATAAAAATTGTATAAACTTTTCTATAATTTGGTGTAAGATTTAAAATGTTAGACAATAAATATGTATATTAGAGTATTTATTAGATAAAAATAGGGTATGTCATTTTTAGTCATTATACATTTGCACAATAACTTTGTTTATAGTTTATCAAATACCTATAATTCTGTTTCTGGATCTCAGGCAACTTTGAAAAAAAATTACCAAATGCGTAGCTGTTTCTAGCTATAGTAACTTTAGACTCACAACATAACTACAAAATTTTTTTCCAAAACACAACAATGCCAAACTGCCAATAGTCAATATCAAATTTAGTATTTAAGGTTAGTTTGGGGACACATTTGGCATCTGACTTTCAGTTTTTTTTTTTTTTTGGTCTTTTTTCTCAACTCATAACTACTTTTCCACTATTACAACTTCAAATATTTATAGTAAACTCAAACTTTAAAAGTTCATAACTTTGTTATTTCAAGTCCAAATGAGATTTTTTTTTAAATTTATAGAACTTTTAGAGGAACGAAACAAGATCCATTATGATATTTTCTCTAAAAACATTTTAAGCTTTTATAGTTTTATATTCCAAAGAATTTTTTCAACTAAATATACATTTTCGAAACTCCAATTTAAATGTCTTCAAAAATCTCCCCCAAACGGTTGTTAACTTGATTTTTTCATGTAATTTATTCATTTTTTTCGATTTTAATTGATTTATATACAAAAAATTCACATTTACTTTTACTAGTACCAAAGGATAATAGTAATGATAAAAAGCAAAAATAATGTCGAAAATAATATTACATAGTTGAGAATAAAATAAGATAATACTATTTTTACATTCTTATGTGATAAATATAATATTGATATAGACAAATACATTAGAGATATCTAACGTTAACCCTTTTAAAGAAAGACTTAATTTTAATATTTTTATTTATAATTAATCGATATTATTAACTTTTGAAATTTGTAAAATTAAAATTTTAGTAAATGCATCATTCTAAAATGAGAAAGTTGTAATGATAAGATGAAAATTTTGAGATACCCAATAATAAAATCAAGAGCCAAATTTAATTCGGTCATATTTGGTGGAAATTTGTTATCAAAATTTGGCATATCACATATTTAAAATAAAAATAATATTTTATCAGAGAACTTTTTTTTTTTTCCATCCAAATGTCAAAAATGATTTTTGACACATCAATTTAACCCTCCTTTGAGGATGCTATTAAGGTTTTGGCCTTTTCGGGTGTAGAATCTAGGTCAAATATTAGACAATTATGTGATGGTCAGATATCAAGTCATGATGTGAATCTCCCGTAAAGAGAACCCTTTACAAATTCGATAATTTTGTATTTAAGTCGTGAAATTAAAAAGAAAAAAAAAACCATTTATGGGTAAATATATGATTGTAAATCTTTATCCAAACGTACCATAATTTTTACACGATCATGCTATTTGTTTCTTGAGAAGGTTGGGTAGCTGTATAATAACATGAGATTATCATTTTTACTTTTGGACAAATTTTATTTTTTCTCCTAAACTTCGGTAATCTTGTAACTTTGCTCGATGAACTTTAAAAATTGATAAAAATTCTCTTTGAAGTACGAAGTGTTATCATTTTTTGCTCAATCCATTAGTTAAATGATCGAATTGCTAGTATGACATAACCAAAGTATAATATAATAAGGACAAACTTTATTTTTACCTTTTAAATTTTAGTATAGTTATAACTTTACTTTCGAATATTGAAAAACTAGAGCTCATAAGTCTTGAACTTTCAACTGTTAGCAAACTCACTTGGCTTCGTTTAGCATCCGGGTTTAACTCTAACTAAACTGTATTTTGTCATCTAAATTTTTGTCTTTTTCTGAAAAGACAACAAAATTTATAATTAATTTTTAAAAAGTCAATCAATTCAAACTTAAAAATTTCATCTCATCTCAAACTCAACCTAAACACCAAATGAAAGCTTAAATTTCATATACTTAAAAGTAATATACCATTAATATAATAAAAAAATTAAATTAAATTAAATCTTTATAATTTTAAAAATAATCTATAAAATCTATATTAAAAAAAACAACAACAACAAGGATCTAAATATACAAGTTCGATCTTCTATTTTATTATTATTTTTTATAGGTATGCTTAAACAAAAAGGGGAGGACTGCGGTAGAGACCCTCTAAGGGGCTCTACCGGTAAAGCCTCTTTTTCGACCGTTAAGATTTAATCGAGCGGTTCAAACGTTGATGGTGTACGATATTTATCATACACCTAACCTCACATAATCATTCCCACCTAAAATCATTTCTGTCGCCGGTGATCTTTCCGCCGCCGGCGGCTCATTCCCGACACCGGTGACCCAACTCCGGTCACCTCCTGTCCCCAGCCCCGGACGCCGGCTGTCGCCGCCGGCACCCCATTTTCTCTCTCTTCCCCTTTCTCTCTCTTCTCTTCTCTTCTATCTTCCCTTTTCTCTCTCTTCCCCTCCCTCCCGCTGGCCCCCACCCCCGGCCTCCCCCACCCCCGGCCGCCACCCTCCCCCGGCACCCCCCTCGACGACCCCCCATCTCTCTTCCTCTTTCTCTCTCTTCTCTTCTCTCTCTCTTCCCCTTTCTCTCTCTTTCCCTCCCTCCCGCCGGCCCCCACCCCCGACCTCCCCCCACCCTCGACGACCTCCCTCCCCCCGGCAGCCACCCTCCCCGGCCGGCCCCACCCCCGGCGCCCCCATCCCCCGGTGATTTCGCGATTCTCCGAAATCGCCGGGGGATGGGGGCGGCCGGGGAGGGTGGCGGCCGGGGGGAGGGGGGTCGTCGGGGTGGGGGAGGCCGGGGGTAGGGGCCGGCGGGAGGGAGGGGAAGAGAGAGAAAGGGGAAGAGAGAGAGAAGAGAAGAGAGAGAAAGGGGAAGAGAGAGGGGGGTCGTCGGGGAGGGTGACGGCCGGGGGAGGGTGACGGCCGGGGGTGGTGGGAGGCCGGGGGTGGGGGCCGGCTGGAGGGAGGGGAAGAGAGAGAGAAAGGGGAAGAGAGAGGGGGGGTCGTCGGGGGGGGGGTGCCGAGGAAGGGTGGCGGCCGGGGGAGGGTGGCGGCCGGGGGTGGGGGCCGGCGGGAGGGAGGGGAAGAGAGAGAAAGGGGAAGAGAGAGAGAAGAAAAGGGAGAGAAAGGGGAAGAGAGAAAATGGGGTGTCGGCGGCGACGGCCAGCGTCCGGGGCTGGGGCCGGAGGTGGCCGGAGTTGGGTCGCCGGCGTCGGGGATGAGCCGCCGGCGTCAGTCGCCGGCGGCGGAAAGATCGTCGGCGACGGAGAAGATTTTAGGTGGGAATGATTATGTGAGGTTAGGTGTATGATAAATATCGTACACCATCAACGTTTGAACCGTTCGATTAAATCTTAACGGTCGAAAAAGAGACTTTACCGGTAGAGCCCCTCAGAGGGTCTCTACCGCAGCCCTCCCCAAACAAAAATATGTTTTCTTTAAAACAATTCTCTTCTCTCATTTTTTTTCCTTAAAAGAAATTGAAGCATAATTTTTCCATATTCAAAGAATATACTTTTTTTCTGGTTTATAAATATCAAGAAATCAAATAGTTAAAGAAAAATAAAAATAAAAACACATGAAATGGGAAAAACGGAACAACTCCTTTTCCACGAAGAAAAGAGAAAAGGGGGGAAAAACTTCTGAAAAGAGTATAGAAAGGGTATCCAAATGAATGGGTATCCAAATGAATGAGGGTTTATACTTATTACATACTAGAAAGATAAAAAGTTCCAATTCTTATTTCTCAACAAGAGAGAAGAAATCACAGCTTCTCAACTCTAATTCGGCTCTTAAATTTCTGAAGATGCAGAGAGTTTCTTCCAAAGCGAATTGGGTTTTCTTCAACAGATCTTCTTCTGGGTTTCTTTATGGCTCTGGAGGCACGCCTTTGTTTTCATCTCCTCATCCTGGTTTTGCCCTGTTGATTGCTCGAAATCATTCTAAAACCACTCAAAACGAGGTTTATGGAAACAAACATGTCAGAAACTACAATGAGATTGAATATCTTGAAGAGGCTTTGAGTCTGTTTCATAGGATGCTCAGAACTCGTCCTCTGCCTTCTGTTGTTCGTTTCACTCGGCAGTTGGGCCAAATTACGAAAATGAAACATTATTGTTTTTAGTTTTTCAATATTCTAAGGTAAAGTTATAAATATACTAAAATTTAAGAGGTAAAAATAAAATTTTTGTGCAAATTAGAAACAAAAAAGTAATATTAAAATTAATTTGGTGTTTGTAGCTAAATTAATGGTCTTTTTTAGTAAGTTTTTTAATAAATGACTTAAGTTTTTAAAAACTAATTAAAAAGCCCAAGTTTTTAAAAATTAGATAAACAAAAATACGAGTGACACCAATCCTAATCCTAATTTTTGAGTACCAACTTATTTAGCAAAGGTGTTGTTAATTATTTATTAGAAAATGGTAAAGTATTACAATATCAATTGATTGGTTTTACCAATAAAAGGATGACACATGAGTTGGTATTCAAAAAATTAGGATTGGAGTTAATGTCCCTAGCACTACACTTAGTTAAAAGGGCTTTTTTTTTTTTTTTTTTCTTAGAATGGTCAATCAATTTTTTAATTATTAAACACATTGTAAGTTAATTTCTAATTGACCATCGGTTAATTACTGATTGACCATTCATAAATCACTAATTGACCACAGTCAATCACTGATTGACTATAATATATATCATCAATTTTTGTAGTCAATCACTGATTAATCACCATAATCAATCACTGATTGACCATAATCTAAATCAATAGTTTTTCGGTTAATAAGTTATTAACTATAGCTAATAACTTATTGACCATCGGTTAATCACTGATTGACCAAACATATTATATATCTTCAATTTTTGTAGTCAATTACTAATTGACCGTAAACAACATCACTAATTTTCTTGTCAATTAGTGATTAACTATAATAAACCACTGATTTACCATTAACAAAATTTAAAGAAAAACACCATAGCTTTTAGACTAATTCAATTGCTCCCTATCCCTCTTTCTCTTTCTCTCTTTCTACCTCTCGCTATGCTCTTTCTCATTGCCATCACAACTGCGGCAGCCACAGCCACTGTCACCGCCTCCTTGCCGAAGATGCATCACCTGCTGAAGAATGTCAAGCGTCGCGAATCACCGCTAACTCATAGATAGATAGAGAGAGATCTCGCCACTGTTGCCATCAATCCAATCATCATCCCGTCGCACAATCCAATTCCCGTCACCTTCTCCCTGCCAAATAAGCTTTTCCTACTAGAGAACATTCGTGAATCAATGCGAACTCACAAAAAGGGAGAGAGAGATCCTGTCATCAAAGATCCAGTTGTCATCCTGTCCTGATCCAATTCCTGTCACTGTCATCTTCTCCGCGCAATCTCATCAAAGCTCTAGTTGTGTAACGACCTGACTTTTTAGACCATTAACTAATTTATTTATTTTTAATTCATATAGTCTTAAAACTTATTTATGTTTTGCTCCAAAAATATAACTTATTTATTTTTAATTCACTTATAAAGTAAGGGTTTTTCACATTTATTTGATCATATACTTAATATCAACTGATTTCATCAACTTTTTTATATCCATATGTTATGACTTACCCTTAGTCACATTTTAATGTTTAATTATTTTGTCAGTGTTAACTTGTAAGATTTATTTAAATTTATATATAATTCCGTTTTGGATACTTGATAACTCAATATGTTATGACTTACCCTTAGTCACATTTTAATGTTTAATTATTTTGTCGGTGTTAAATTTTAAGATTTATTTAAATTTATATATAATTCCGTTTTGGATATTTGATAACTCATTGGAAAGCTTGAAGTTCTAGTTTCCGCTCTTATAATTTGTTTTCCAAGATTTGAAGGGTTTCAAACATTAATGTGAATATTTTCCTTAGTGTCTTATAGTAAAATATCAGTTTACGTGATTGCAATCTAATTTTATATTATGTATTAAAAATTGTGAACACGTCTATTTTAAACGTGTTATAGCTCATTTTAAAGCTTAGGATGTCCAACTTACAACCACAAAGTTATTTTCTTCATTTTTTGATCTGTTCATGGCGTATAATTAGGTTTTGCTACTATTGGTCTTATATATGTACTACATGTCCAGATTTTATAGTTAAATTTAGAAAAATCATAACAATTCACTCACAAGTCCAATTAAGGCAAAAGATATGTCATTGGAAAGAATATGATGTCCAATTTATACCTCAAGAACAATGTTGTAAAATATTATGGTTTACTGACCCAGAGAATACAAAATCCTGTAGCTAGTACATGGTTCCAACAAAATCTTTCGGTTCGTAGTGTTAAATTATAAAATTCACCAAACATTGGATATTTATCGGTTTGAGGTCCATGATACCTTGTTAGAAAGATTAAAGAATATAGTTTTAGATCGAGAACTTATAATTCAAAATGCTAAGCTTAAGAGGTTCGGATTTCATAAAACCCGTGGCAAGAATGTACCTCATGAGTTCCTTTTCTCTCTAGTCTTGTATCACAACTTTAAATGCACATAACTTAAGACATACATAAGTAAACTAAGTGATTCCAAAGCCTAAAATGAAGCTTATTCTCTGTATAATTGTATCATATAATTTATTTTTAGTACCAAAGTTTTAAATGCATGACATATTATTAAAACATCCACAAATTCTAAAAAAGTTTGTACATCTTATAAAAATACTTCGTAGATCCTTTAAGACCTCGGACCTCCAAAGTTCTTCTCAAAATCTTTTCCTAGGAAAAACAAAGTCTAGTATTAAGATTCTATCTACACAACATGCTTTAGTTCTCCAAAAGTAACTAAAATACAAAGAGAACTACTAGGTTACTTCTAATAACACGTCCTCTAACTCCACTTCACACTTCTTCAAACTTGGTAATGGGGTTGCTTGGAGCTTAAAAATGGAGGGAAAAGGGTGCTAGAGGGGTGTTGGAGATGAAGGGTAGTGTTGGTGGTTTTTGAGGCTCGGTGGAGGCTAGAAGAGAGGTTTTTTGAGATTAAATTTAGTAAGAATAAGGTGAGATGCTAGGGGCTTATGTTCAGCCAACATATGCTTTGAAAAAGGCTGTTTTTAGAGGGGTAAAAGTGAAAAATATTGACTGATATCCACCTTACATTGTCACCACTATAAGGGAGGAAGTTGGTGTGAAATTGTGTTGTACCAAGTAGAAGAGAAATGGTCCCCTTCAACTAGTACCTTCATGTCATATTCAAGTACTTATTTCCTATCATTTTTGCCTAAACTAACCATGTCAATTCTTACTTGTGTTTGCATGCATAACAAACCACTTTCACCTTAATTCAAACCTCCTCTTGCTTGTTGACTAGAAAATCCAATCCTCCCTCATGGCTTCCCAATTTTATTTTTGTTTTTCTTTCTTCCAATTTTTCAACCATTAATCAAGGGTTATCATTTTTTATCTCACCCATTTGATCATCCACCACACTAATCCTTAACCTAACCTCACATTGGCCACTTAGTTTCTAAAACTTGGCCATTGATTTGCTTAGGATCCCTTCACATAAAATCTACACCATTGATTTCAAATTTAATTACAATTCTTGATCAATCCTCTACCTTTAGATTTACTCCTAATAAATCCTAACCATTAATCTCCTATATGTGACACATTTAATTTCCCAAGCATACACTCAATATTTAAATATTAATATGACCAAAATAAATACTATGGTCACTAAGTTGACTTACTAACAATAATTGGGATTCCTTCCCAAAAATTGACATTTATGCCTATAATACAACATAATAATTTTTCGTATAAATTTATATGTCGTTCGATCTAGTTTCTATATATTTATAATTTCTCATAAAAAAAAGAGAAATTCAATATTATTAAAGTATCAAAATCATCAAATGGTTGATACATATAAAATCATTCATGATCTTAAAATTTGTTATTCATCTAAATTATTTTTTAGAAGTCGATTAATAAATGAAATCTATGATAATAATTCATGAAATTAAGTTTATGAATTTCTAGGGCGTCACAAGTCGCGGTTTGGGATCATGTTGCGGGAGGAGTTTTGAACTACTTCTGTCTTCAATCTAGGAGCTCCCCAAATTGATTAATCAAAAATGGCAATTCCAGCCATCTCCCTAAAAAAAAAAAAAAAAAAAGGTATGGTCATTTGTTTTTATGGGTGCCAGAATGCGGCCACCCCCGCTAATTTCCCTATTAATTTTATCTTTTTAGTTAAAAATAGAGGTAATTAATAAGGTAATCATTATTTAGAAATCCTAATTGACTAATATTAATTAGTTAATACGTTTTATTTATTGTTTTAGTTTTCTAACTTCGTTATATTATGGGACATTGTTGTGGCCTTATTCTAGGGTTTAGTTTGCATTTGTTTTAAATTTTTATTTGTTTTTGTGAAATTGTTACGTTTCTTTTCTTTTTTTCTTTATTTTTTATTTTTTATTTTTTATTATTTTTTTAAATTCGGGATTGAAGGATTCGAACTTGAATCTTTTGATAGAATCAGATAAGGAATTACTATTATGGTTAGGGACAGGAATGGGGATGGTTTTGAGGGCTAAGGATGAAGATAAAAAAAAAAAAAACATTCCTCGACTCCAATCTACCCCATCGCCACCCCTAATAATCCCTGGTGAGGAACTTTCGTGAATATTTAACCTAAAAGAGCCACATCCAAACATCTCGCTCCATGTGCCCTTTATTACATGTTTCCTTTTGATCTTGACCTCTTCTCATGCAGGGTATTTGAAACGTTCAACAATTTCTTTTTTCACTCGTTAATGCATGGGACCATCTAACCATACTAAAAAGAAACTTGTGATTTCTCCAAAAAAAGAAAAAGAAAAAGAAAAAGAAACTTGTGACTTGTACAGTATAGGAAACTAGCTAGCTTTCGGGTCAACTACGTATCAACTATAAGGAAATTCCCAAATGGGTTTCCATGACAACTACTCTGTTTGTCTTGTCGGAATTTTTCATCTCATGTTAGTTCTGCGAAGTAGCAGGTGATTAAGACAACAATTCGGCAAAAATAAATGAAATAACATTAAATTTTAATTATTTTTTTTTAAAGAAAAGCTTGTCTTGAGTATAATTCTTCCAAAAGCAAATGACTGTCTTTTTTTTCTATTTATTTTCTAACTTTTTTTTGGGAAAGGAGTACATATATGTTTTTTTTTTAAATAACAATAATAAAAATAAAAAATATTATTATTGATGAACAATATTTATTTACATTTGTGCTTGTGCTATATAATAAATGATGAGATAACACGGTGTAGGTTGCCGGGCCCTGATACTTTATCTGCTAAATTATGTAATAAAAAAAAAAGTTAAATTAGACAAGAATATTATGTCTTTAGAAAGAGAAAAAATGTATATTAATTAAAAAAAAATTAATACTTAAAAAGGACCCTTCATTCCTATTTCCTAGTTAAAAAAAAAAAAAGAAGAAGAAGAAGAAGAAGAAGAAAGAACACCAGTCAAGAAAAAAAAGAAAGAAGAGGAAAGAAAAAGGTTTTGAAACACGAGCTCAAAACAGACCAGTTCTGTTTTACTCTCACGTCTTCAATGGCTTTTCTAGCAGTACTTCTTCTCATACTATCCAATATTGCTCTGAATTCCACCACCGCAAAATCTCAAACAAACCAACCCAACACCATTCCCTTGGGCTCCTCTTTGTCCCCTAACGCCAACACCACTCCATGGCTCTCACCTTCCGGTCTCTTCGCCTTCGGTTTCTACCGTCAAGACGACGGCTTTGCCGTCGGAATTTTCATGCTCAACCAACCAGAAACCACAATCACTTGGACCGCAAACAGAGACGACGCACCGCTCTCTTCAAACTCCATTCTGGAGCTAACTCCCGACGGCGAGCTTCTTCTCCGACCTGATCAAAAACAAGGCAAAGCGAAACTCATTGCTAAAACATCAACCAAAGCATCCTCAGCTTCCATGCTTGATTCTGGTAACTTCGTGTTGTACGATAATGATTCAAGGGTTATCTGGCAAAGCTTTGATTCTCCAACTGACACCATTTTGGGGGGTCAGAATCTCACTTCTGGGAAAAATTTGGTGTCTAGTAAGTCTGTTTCGGATCATTCAAGTGGACGGTTTTTGCTCGCCATGCAAGAAGATGGAAACCTTGTTCTGTACCCCGTGAACAGCTCATATATTACAGAAGATTGTTATTGGGCTTCTGGTTTTACTGGTTATAGATCGGATCTCTGTCTTAATCGCACGGGCTCTCTCTATTTGCAAGGAGCTACCGATTTGGGACCTTCGTCTAACCAACGCATTTTGGCCAATGGAAGCTCTGAAGACGAGGGAAATGAGACTCATGCCATTATCCATCGGGCAACGCTTGACGCTGATGGGATTTTCAGATTGTATTCGCATCATGTTTGGAGCAACAAAAGCTCAAGGGTTTTGATCAAGTGGTCGGCTTTGGAGAACAAATGCGACGTCAAGGGTTTCTGCGGATTCAACGGTTTTTGTGCCTTGGAGGGCAAGGAAGCTGTCTGTCATTGCTTTCCTGGATTTGATTTCATCGACCCTGATTCGAAATTTCTCGGGTGTTATCAGAATTTCGATGAAGACAATTGTAGAGAAAACGAAGTCTCGGGGTTGATCATGAGGTATAATATTAGTAGTCCTTTAGAGAACTTGTGGTGGATCAACTATCCTTATTCCGTTCTTCCATTGAAGGAAGAACTCTGTAGCAAGTCATGTCTTGATGACTGTAATTGTTGGGCAGTGTCATATACAGAAGATGTTAACAGCTGTGGGAAATATAAGCTTCCACTTAGATATGGCAAAAGAACTGAGAACTCCACGGCTTTGGCTTTCTTCAAATTGATTTTGGGAAGCTCCGATACTCCGACTCATGTCCCTCCAGGTCGAGTAAATCCCGAGATCTTGGTTAGAAGCAAGAACGCTCCAATCTTGATTCTTGCATTAAGTTTGGGCTCTGTTGCATTTTTGTGTTTTGTCTTTGCTGTATCGAGTTTCGCTGTTTATAAGAACCGAGCTCATAGATACAAGAAGCTGTGGGATTCCAATGTGGGATTGGCAGAAGATTTCGCTCTGCAGTCGTTCTCTTACAACGAGCTCGAGCGAGCAACCGATGGATTCAAGGAAGAGCTGGGAAGGGGATGTTTTGGAGCAGTCTATAAAGGGACTTTATTTGGAAGCAACAAAGCCGTTGCGGTGAAAAGACTAGAGAAAGTTGTGGAAGAAGGAATAAGAGAGTTCCGAGCTGAAATGACCACAATCGGACGAACTCACCACCGAAACTTAGTTCAGTTGATTGGTTTCTGTATTGAAGGCTCCAAAAAGCTTCTTGTTTACGAATACATGAGCAATGGCTCGCTTGCGAATCTTCTCTTTAAGGGCATTTCGCGCCCGACTTGGAGAGAAAGAGTAAGATTCATACTAGATGTAGCCAGGGGAGTTTTCTATCTACATGAAGAGTGTGGAGTCCATGTGATTCACTGCAATTTGAAACCCCAAAACATACTACTAGATGATACATGGACCGCGAAGATCTCAGATTTCGGTTTGGCAAGGCTACTGATGCCTAACCAAGCAAAAATGTCCATGGAAGCTGATGGCACGTCCAATGGGTACTTTGCTCCTGAATGGCAAAAGAACGCCTTGATCTCGGTTAAAGCCGACGTTTACAGTTTTGGTATCGTACTATTGGAGACGGTGTGTTGCAGAAGGAACATAGAAGTGGATGTTTCGACGCCGGATGAGATAATTCTTTCTAGTTGGGCATATCGATGTTTTGTTGCTGGAGAGCTGAATAAACTCGTGGAAGATGATGACGAAGAAGTTGAGAACATAACACTAGAAAGAATGGTGAAAGTGGGTCTTTGGTGTGTTCAAGATGATCCGGGTTTGCGGCCTTTAATGAAAAATGTTATCTTGATGTTGGAAGGGACAATGGACATTCCTCTACCACCATCTCCCGAGCTTCCCCTTGCTTCTTCAAGAAACATGATGCCGTGTGTTTAAGCTATTTCGTGTTTTCTATTAGTATATGAGCATTAGCTATTTACATATTAAATTTTTAGAGATATATATATATATATATATATATATTTATATAAATTTTATGTGAACTTTAGATTGGTATAGAGTAAGATGTGTGATGAAGTGATTTCTATACAAAGTGATATATACTCGTCAATCTTGATGTCCTTATTTTGCTTTAGGCAAAAGCTATCTATTTGAGAATGTTTTGGAAATGATTTTGTTTCAAGTATGAACAATACAAATTAGATTTTTTAGAGAATGATATAAAGATTGTTTGTAAAATTCTACAAGGTTATGTTTTTAGAGAGATTTATTTGAGTATGTGAAAAAGTGAACTACACATGATTTAGGAGTTATGATGATATTACTGAAGAATGTCTTTATCAGAATATTTTTGCTTCTCATTTCGCACAATTAGCATTAATCTTTTTGTGGACTTCTGGAAATTTGTTTAATGTAGCTTGGCAAGAAAACTTTGATGCATGGATACAATACGAGATCGTCATTTTGGCCAACCAGCTATAGAAGCTTTTACATGGTGGGGTGCACTTGGCCTAGTGAATATCGCTTATGCTGGTATTTACCAGTGGCGGTATATAATCTGTTTACATACTAATGAGATCTATGCAATAGAGATCTTTTTTTATTATTTCTTTTAGTCATATCTTTAATAGCAGGTTTTTTACACCTACACTCCTAGTGGAAACTGAGTATTTCGTGGTTTAAAATACCGAATCTCGTCCCAATCATCATTTATCAGGATTATTCAGAGTAAGCTCATCGTATATGAATATGTTTATAAAAATACGTGTAAAGTTATGAGTCCTAGGAAATGAAAACAAAAAATAGAATTACAACTTTCAACAATTTTCCATTTTCTTAACAAAAATCATTCTCGTAATTTTTTTTGTTTTGTTTTGTTTTGTTTTTGTTTTGTTTTGTTTTTTTTTTTGGCTTTCATTTCTGGTTTTTTAAGCAGCGGCTAACCAAATGCTATTTCAAAACTGTTTTTATTTTCGCGTCGCGAAGAGCGTACATAAACATTTTCAATACAAACCAAACACAACAAATTTGATGGAGTAGTAGTCGGTTTACATTCACAATCAATGGGTCATGTCATGTGGGACTCATTAATCGTGGGAGCAATCTGCTTAATTCTTCAGATTAAAAGAACAACTTCAAAATTAAAGGAAAATCAATCCAACAGTTTTTAAACCATTGATCATGTTTTATATATGAACCATTTTAAAACGACCGGAGCGGACCGTTTCTCATGTATATATATATATAATGTTTTTATTTTTATTTATTTTTATATAAATATATACTTTGTAGTTGGATGTCTTTTTGTATTTTTTGGACTTTTTAGTTTGGATGTGTTATGTTTGTTTGGACTTTGGGTATTGGACTTTGTGGTTTGGTTGTGTTTTTGATTGTTTGCATATTGAACTTCATGGTTTGGATGTGTTTATATTTGTTTATATTACTTATATGTTTATATTTATGTTTCATTATTGGAATCGAATAACAAACTTTTACTAATAAGAGTATTTTAGTTTGATTTTAAAAAACTATCTAAAAAATATATCGGACCAAAAAAAAGAGGCAAACCACATATTAAACCGGATCAATAAGTTTTAAAACTATTCGGTCCAGTCTAGTCTATGCATATAAAATGGTCTGATCCGATCAATATTTTTCTAGACTGTTTAAAAAGGTCCGGTTTGAAACCGGATTGATCCGTGCACACACCTATCTATACATATAATAAATTGAAATTGTGGTTGTGAATAATTTTATATCTACTTCCCCATGAAATATTGAGTTCAAATCCCCCATCTTTGTATTATAAAATAGATAAAAATAGAATGAAAATTTTGAGTTATGAAAATCAGTGTTTAAAATCATGTGCTACTAGAATCCCTATTCCAGATCGGATTTTAAGTATTTTTATGACTTTATTTTTCTAAAAGAAAAGTAGCTTTAGGGAGAGAGATAATTATAAGAGACACTTTATTCCTTTGGGGTGTATAGATATTTTTGGAAAGCAGATTGCTTATATATCCCGTTCATTAAGACTGTGTAAAGTCAATTGAAAAACCCTTGGACCAGACTAGTCTGATGGTTTTTAGACTGTTGATTTCACATAACTAGAAAGTATGCCGGTGGTTTTAAACAGTTCATGACCATTCAAATAGTGATCCAGTCCAATTTGTGAAATTTGAAGAACAGATTAAATCAAAAAAGGCTGCTCAACAAAAAAAAAAAAAAAAAAAAAAAAAGGAAGGGAACTTAACTTTGTAGTTTGGATGATTATAATATCTATTACTTATAGATTTTAGAATTTGGATGACATGCGTTTATTGTTACTATTTAGATTTTGATTTAGACTTTTGTTTGAGAAATATGAAATATAGTAGTACAAAAATAAATATTTTTGTAACATCCCAAAAATTTACGATTTAGTTCTCCAATTTTAATTGGGAATTTAAATTATAAATTTATCTTTAAGAATATTTTTATGTAATAGTGATAAGAGGATCATAAGAGATTAAAATGGGTAGCTTCTTATTTATTCTAGAAATTGACATAAATTATCATGTGTGCAAAGTGATCACAAATTTTTTGTGATAAAAATGAGATAAGTAAGATAAAACAAATGATCATGTCAAGTTAAAAAGAGAAAAAAAGAAAAAAAAAAAAAGGAAGGGAAATAAAATAAATAGATTAATTGATGAAGAATCTCTAGATGTGGAGATTACCATGAAAAGAAAACTTCCAAATAAATAAATAAAAACAAAACTTTAATCACTTTCTTACACTAACTATCTTGGGGAAATGAACCATCACTTAAATTGTAAAAATGGAGCCTAGAAAATGTGATAAACTCTTCATTTTCTATCACTAGCTTCAGCTGATAATAATAAGCCTAAAAATAACTATTTTTCAAATTGTAAACCCTATTTTTAGTGCCTATAAAAGGGGTGTGGTAGTATGAACACTACTTTTGCTTCTTCACTCTCTTTCTCATTGAAAGAGAGCTTTTTCTCTTCCTAAACATCTTGAGTCCTAATTTTAGCAAGTAAAGACACCAACGAATCTCTTACATAATCTCTCTTCTTAACTTTCATATCATTAAGCTTCAAGAGAAGATCGTCACCTAATCGGTTTTTAAAGTAAATCACTAGTGTACAACTAGCTTTGAAAATTAAAGTTTTAGTTTTTGAACTTGTGATGAAATATGTTCATTTCCAACTACTAGTTCCTCATCACAAGAGTTCAAGATAGCCTTCAAGCCCTCAAAAGAGTCATAAACTCCATCAACAACACTAAGTTAAACGTTTTTACACAAACTAACAAGTTTTTAAAGTTTTGAGGGTTTCATGAAAAATGATCTTAAAGAAAAATAAAATCTTGGCATGATGATAAAAAAAAAAAAAAAAAGATCTTGTTGCTATTATTGTGACATGTGTATTTCATGGGATTAAAATGATTTAACATATCATAAAACGAAAAGTTTTGATGAGAATATAATTTTCGTGAATTTTGTGACTATGTGGTATGAAATATATGTTATGACATGAAAATATTTGGACGTAGCATGTTTATTTGCTGAGAATACTCTATACTGGCAACTTGGAATATGAAGAAAGGATTTTTAAGACTCAAGTATAATAGAACGAAGTTGATGTCATAAACTATGTGACAATAGCCTATTTGCAATAGTACAAAATAAATGAGAAAATTATGTTTTCAGTGAGAATTTTACTAAACTCATGACGGACAGAATGATTCCCTCAGCTTAAGATTTCAAATAATGCAATCACTGGTCAAAAATTATTAAGTTGACATTTTTGCCCTCGGAGGGTAAAATTGTGTTTTCACAAGGCTAGGAGGGTCGGCTGAGTACGGGACTTTACAGTCAAGAATAAGGGACTAAAATATGCTATATTTTAAATTTTCATGAGAAATGGAAATAAAATAACACAAAATACCCTTTGGGGGTCAAAATGTAAATATAAAAAGTTTGGGGGTAAAAGTGAAATTTATGGAAATTATTATTTTAGGGTTTAGAATCTGCAAGAGGGATCAGAAAGGGTCCCTCGAGTGAAAATCTTTTAGGTTTGCATAAGGGGAACAAGTTAATCAATTTTAGGGGCTAAAAAGCTAAAGTGATTAAAAAAAGGGGACCAAATTGTAAAATTGGCTAACCTGACATAGAAGCAGTGTTTTTCCTAGTTTAAGGACAGTGTGCTAAGCGAATTAAATTGGGTAATTAATACGGTTAAGTATTGGTTTAAGATTGGGCAATTAAAAGAGAAGTAAGGGATTTAAATGTAAATAATTTTGGTAAGTGTGTTTGAAAATGTAAATAAAGTATAATAGGCCATTTTGGACAGCTTTTGATGCTGCAGACATGGTATTATGGCCTTGGGAGGTGTCAAACTTAAAATGGGCCTTATTGGCCCAATGGTAGAATGGAGGAGAAAACAGAAAAGCCGTTAATGAATAAAATAAGTAATGATTTAATTAGTTAATTATTTTAATAATAATTAATTATTTCAAGATAATTCAAGAGAAATTAATTTATTATTATCTCATAACTAATTATAATTAGTTAATTATTGACTAATTAATAATTAATAATATTAATTAATTAATAATTAATTAATTATGAGTCGACTATCTTATAATTACAAATGTTGGCTAATTAACTATTAATTAATAATGTTACTTGATTAATTATTAATCAAGTTAGTTAATAATTAATATAGTAAATACATATTTAAATATTTTAAGGTTTAATATTCTATCAATTCTCAAGTAAATGATATAATGATTAAGTAACCAATTTATGGAAATTTATTTTCTTAACGATAAAAGTAAAAAATATATATGTTTAATAATTAAACATGAAAGGAAATAATTATTAACTAGAGGCTAGAAGTTCTACAAGACACTTACTAATAACAAAATTTTTAAGAATCAACTCTAACTATTGGGTGTTGGTTTAAAATAGCAAAATTTTTAAGAATCAGCTCTAATTGTTGGGTGTCGATTTAAAATAGGACACTGAAATGACAAATAGGTTGAGCTGGGCACGAACCATGGTAAACTTCAACTTTAAGATTTTTTATAAGTACAGACCTTACCTACATTCTGGATTATATGTTCTCATGTTTGATGTGTATTATGTGCTTACGTGACTGTTATGCTATGTTATCATGATTTCATGCTTAGTTATATGCTTTACGAGACATGTCATATTACATGTTCACTCTATGAATTAAGGATTCATGAATGAGTAATAAGTGAGGGATTAATATGTGTTGTATCAATCTCCATCCAAGTGAGATCTTCATGAACGATTTTAAGTATGACCTTGGGTGTTGATAGTTGGATGGCTCCACCGTCTCCCCTAATAAGATCACACGCATCCGGTACGTATACAAGGTCCCATAAGTATGTTAATAATAATATGTTAAGAATAAAAGGTTAAACATAAATGGTCATACATTTTGATTCATGCATCGTGGGTTTTATGTCTATACTTACCGAATTTAAGCACGTATGTTTTTATGCTCCCACTGTAGGTAATCTGGGCAAGCGTCCTATGACTTGAAAATTTATTTGGACTAGCAATGCAGATGGAGTGATATGTAAAAGTACAATTGGAGAATGGATTACCATTGCAAGAGATTCCGCAAAAAGCTAACAATCATTTGAAAGTTATTTTGAAATTTAGTTTTTAAATTCTAGTTTGAACTCTGCTAAGCTAAGTATTATGGGTTGCAACTTTATTATTTTTATTGAGAAACTACTAGAAATGTTTTCTTAAATAGTTATATTCAGCGATTGTGTTTTATTAAGTTTAGTATAGACTAAACTAAGTATTATGGGTTGCAACTTTATTATTATTATTATTGAGGAACTACTAGAAATGTTTTCTTAAATAGTTATATTCTGCAATTGAGTTTTATTAAGTTTTATTTTAGTAAATTAAAAAAAAATTTCTACCAAAATTTTGAAGACTTAATAACCGGTTATGAAACATATTAAGTTTTAAGTTTAAGTAGTGACGGTCATTTATGGTCATGTAAGTACGAGCCGTCACAACTTTCATAGTTGCAAGTATTATCTAGCGATAATTCTACACTGACTCTATCTGTGAAGAGTTTGAATATCTCACGCCCAAGTTCAAAAAATAAATAATTAAATAAAAAAAATGTTTTTCAATTTTTCTAAGCTTTAAAGTTTAAATAACTTAATAAAAGAACCACAAAAAAAAAAAAAAAAAAAAAAAGAGAATCCGGAAAAACCTTAAAAAGTCACTTGGATCCATGCTTTGAGTACGTCCTTATAATTTTGTCCACTCTAACATTAAAGTTAATAATTTTAGTATCATGAAGTGATGAAATTATTAATTTTAATGTTATGGTCTGCATAAATATAAGAAAGTCTCAAATTTATGGTACATTTGGTCCAATTGTGAAGCCAAAACTCCGTCTAAACTCGAGCAAATGGCCATGTAATGGTCTAATCCAATCTGGTGTCCTTTCATAGAACAACTTGATCATGTTTGGAATTTTTTTTAGAAAGAGAAATGCTATGAGCATTAACTCTAATATTAACTTTTTGAGTACCAATTAACGTGTTATCTTTTCATTAGTAGAAGCGATCAATTGATATGGTAATATTTTAATCACTTATCAATAAAATAATGACAACTCATATATCATATAGATTGATACTGAAAAATTAATATTAGAGTTGATATCCCTAACATTTATCAAAATTGTCTTGTTTGACGAAGCCGATAGTTTGGGAATAGGCTAGACATGCACACTTCTACAACTCATCAATTGGATTAAGTCAAATCTAAAACTTTATCAAGAAGAGTAGGTGGTCTTAATGACCATTTCTTTCTTCTATTTATTTATTTATTTTTTTTTTTTTTAGCTTTTTGTAAAATAAGACATGTAATTGCATCATCGTACAAAAACAAACCTACTTCGGCAAATGGAAAGCCACCTAAGTGGAGAGCCCGCGTGCGAAGTTAGTAGTAAGAACATGAGAAAGGGTTCAACCTTGTGATCATTCCATTGAAGGGAAGACTTTTGTAATGATAGTATTTACGATGTGATGGTCTTCTTCCCCGTCTTTCTTCACTATTTCCGTAGAGTTTGGGGACTTATTTGTATGAATGCCCCCTAAGCTTTTTGAATTTAATAAATTTAGTCCATTAACTTTTTTTTTCTGACAATAAACCCCTTGAACTTCTAATTTTTGATAATTCAGTCATTTTTACTTAAATTCAATAAAATTAAGTCAATTTTTTGCATAATACTTACACATTATAACTCAAAATGGACAATATTAATCATTTTTACTTAATTTTAATATAAATTTCTTTTAAATTTTAGTTTTAAATTTGAATATAATTAAATTAAGGTTCAAATTTTTAAAAGAAATTGTATTGAAATTAAGCAAAAATTATTGACAAGCTTTTCTTGGACTATTATGTGCAAGTCATGTGTAAAAAACCGTGTAAATTTTTACGAATTTGAGCGAAAAGGACTTAATTATTAAAAATTATAAATTCAGGAAGCTGATTGTTAAGAAAAAAATTTAGGAACAAAATTGTCAAATTCGAAAAGTTCAGGGAGTACACAAATAAGTCGGGCCTGGGAGGAGACTTGATGGAAAGACTCCACCTTTTCTTTCGTTTTCTCAAATTTTTTTTATTTTTTTATTTTTTTATAATTTTTATCGAAGACTCACATTCAGTCATGCTTAGCCAAAATAATTGTAAAAAAAAAAAAAAAAGAAAAAAGAACGAAAAGAAAAGAGAGAGAATCATGTGATAAGATTTGTAAAGGTCATCAAATGAAAAGCATCATATGGATTAGATATAATTTTACATTGTTGAATCATATCAAAACAATATCTTTATTAAAGTGCTATAATAACTTGATATGATATCCTATTAGTTCTATCCTATCATACAATTGTTTTAAAAAATCAAGCCATACAATTATAAAAAAAAAAACACACACACACACACACACACACACACACAAGCAGATAGGCGCCAAAAAAAAAAGACGTATAAAGTTCAAGTTATCCCAAGTTATTGTGTTTTTTTATTCAGAAAAGAAAAGAAATTATTATTATTATTTTTTTGTAATATTCTCAACTGCAAGTCAAATTATAAGCAGTCACAAATAATGTGAAAATTTAATTAAGATGAAAAAAATTAGGTACATAGGTTTTTGGACACTTAATGAACTTTAAAAAAAAAAAAAACAACGGTTGACTATTAAAATATTGAAATCACTAATACTGATTGAATATTAATCAAATAATCGATTAGTGAATGAGTATTTTTTTTTTTTTATAAACAAAACGGATATTTAGCCCTTTTTTAGTGATCGGTTTGAATTATAAATTAAAATTCAATTTTTGTCTTTTTCTTAAAAGTCAAATTGAGTTTCACTACTTACAGTTAATATTACAATTTTGTAACTTAAACATTAAATGTTCATAGCTTTGTATATACAAGTCTAAATGATGATTTTTTTTTTAAATTACATGAAATTTCGAGATAAACGAAATAAGCTCTATATTGATTTTTTTTTCCTAACACATTTTCAGTTTTTATACTTTTTAACTCCAACAATTTAAACACCTAACCAAACACATAACTTAATTCAAATCTAAATTATACAATTCAAACCTTTACACCAAACATATACTTATTAATAAAATAATTTAAAAAAAAAAAGGCCATTTCCCCACCTATGCATCCAAGATTCTTCGTATATCAGCGATTAAAATAAAGTAGTCCTGTTGTTTTCTGTGAACTTGAAAGTTTGAAAAAGGAGAGATCGGGAAAATTACAAGTAGTTGCATAACATTGACTTGGTAAACTTTAAATTTTCAAGGAAAATGGCTTGTAAATTGGAACCTTCCACTTTTTTTTTTTTTTTTTTTTTTCTTTTTTAAATTTTTCTAGACTGACTTAAAGCAATTTAGAATTAGAGTTTTCATACAACCACACCAGAAAAAGAACTGGACAAAGACAATCATTATGAGAATTTATGTCAAATGTATTTGCTAAACAAAAGCTCAATCATGATTTTTCATATTTTAGGTAACCAGGTAAATAACCCGTTTTGTAATCGTGAACGTTGAGCTGGCGAGCAATGTGACTACAGTGAAATACGTGTAGTATGGGAAACACCACGTATTACCCAAAATAAAAAAAAAAAAAAAAAAAAAAGAAGACTTCGGCACATTGCCCTTTCGAAATTTTTGAATAACTAAAATATAGGACATATAGGGTCCATTTGGTGAATGAGTTTGAATTGAAAAGGTACGATTTAAGTTGAAAATTTTTGTTAACTTTTTAGAAAGTTAAAAACTTTTTCAGAAAAAAACAAAATCTTTTTCAGAAAAAGATAAAAACTAATATGAAAAAATACAGTTTAAACTTGTTCACTAAACAAGGCCATATTCTAAGATTATTTTTCTTTCACGTTTACGATCAATTGTAATTCTATTTTGAGAATACTGTTAAATTCGATACTAAAATTTAATATTATGTATATTTATGGTTATATTTACATAAGTAACTAATGACTTTTTTCAAGTCATGAATTATAAGAAAGTCTTAAAAGTGCCAAGAGTACAAGTACCAAGAGTAGGGATGATAGTATTTTACGAGGGACTGCTCCAAATGAAACGATGATGAGGGACAAAATTCAGGGATAGGGATGACGATAAAATCTTATTCCTGAATAATAGTAGGCTGGAGATGGGTAAAGCATTGCCCCACCTCTGCTCCAATATATATATATATATGTGTGTGATTTTATATTTAAAATATATGTGTGTGTATAATATACTATAAAAGTTATTTATGAAAATTGAAATTATAAGGAATAGATAAAGAAGGAGAATTTTATGTTTATTTTTTTAATGTTTTCAAGCTTTTTTAGCCTAAATGTTTTATAAAGCTTTAGTTTTCAGAATTTATAATGTTTTGAAAATACTTTTGATGGCTTTATTGTTAAGATTTTGTTTACATATGTTTAGTATTTGATTTGTTTATGAGATCTTTGATTTTAAACTAAATTTATAGCGAATTTTTAGTTTTTTATTTATTTTTACTTTATTATATTTTCAAATGTTTATTATAATAGATACAGGATGGGGCATTTATGGGGAAAGCCACTCAAATGGAAAATCACCGTCTTCGGCCCCGCTTTTATTTAGGTAGGGATGAAGAAGGGAAATCATTACCTAGCCCTGAACTGCCCATTGGCATCCCTAATCAAGACCTTGAATTATATGATAAAAAACAAAATTCTCTGAAATTTTGGGTAAAAAAATACGTTAAAATATGACAAGTAAGCAGGTTATGATGGCTCGATAACACGAGCTGTCACAAGACAAGAGGAGATCAGAGCTTGCACATGGAGGACAGGAGATTAGAGCTCACGAACGGAGGTGAAAATGGGAGATTGGACGAGGAGGCCAATGGCCATGGCGGCACGAGGGCGGATCAAGCGGAGGAGAAAACGGGGTATCGTGTTTGGGAAGAGAGAGAGAGAGAAAAATAGTAAGGAAAATTGGTAAGCTTAGGGTAATTTACTCTTTTTAATTATTTAATTACATCATTGTTTATGTAATAATGATATATTTTATTATAGTTTTCATGTTGTGGTAAAGCCCAATCTACATTCAAATTTTGAGAAAGTTTGTGGTAAAGTCTTATTTATATATCTTATCGGTAGAGCTAACTTTATGATCGTTCGCTGAATTTCAACTGTTAAGATGTAGCTTATGTACGAGACTTATGATGCACCTTACCTATAGTATTATATACTAAAAAAGAAATTTAAAAAATTAAAAAAAACTATTTTCTTCTTCCAGCGAAGTGTGCCCCCCTACCCCCGGCATGACCCAGGCCCTCTTACAACTGGCCTCGTAACCCAGGTGCCCTTTGCCGAACGACGAGCCCTCCGGTGACCCAAGGCCTCCCTAGTTGGACGACGAGCCCCCCCGGCACCCAGGTGCCCCCCTTGGGCCCACAACCCAAGCTGCCCCCCTCCCACCCGCTACCCAGGACCCTCTCCCAGGATGACAAGTCATACACACCAAATTTTCACCCCCTGACCCTTGACAACGAACCCCCCACCAAATTCGGCCCTTTACGCGTAGCGATGATCTCCCCATTTCGCCCCCCCTAATCGGATCTCGACCTCGATCTTGGCTTGGCTTACCCCTGCGACCTCCTATGATCCCCCTCTTCCCCCCCCCCCCCCCCCCCCCCCCCCCCCGATCTTGACTCACCCCCTTTCCTGGCGACCTCCGGCGATGGCGCCCCTAGCCTGGTGGACTTCGAGCGAGGAGCCAAACATGTTGAATGTTCTTTTCTTTCTTCTATTTATTTATTTATTTATTTTTTTAGCTTTTTGTAAAATAAGACATGTAATTGTATCATCGTACAAAAACAAACCTACTTCGGCAAATGGAAAGTCACCTAAATGGAGAGCCCGCGTGTGAAGTTAGTGGTAAGAACATGAGAAAGGGTTCAACCTTGTGATCATTCCATTGAAGGGAAGACTTTTGTAATGACAGTATTTACGATGTGATGGTCTTCTTCCCCGTCTTTCTTCACTATTTCCGTAGAGTTTGGGGATTTATTTGTATGAATGCCCCCTAAGCTTTTTGAATTTAATAAATTTAGTCCATTAACTTTTTTTTTTTGACAATAAACTCCTTGAACTTCTAATTTTTGATAATTCAGTCATTTTTACTTAAATTCAATAAAATTAAGTCCATTTTTTGCATAATACTTACACATTATAGCTCAAAATGGACAATATTAATCATTTTTACTTAATTTTAATATAAATTTCTTTTAAATTTTAGGTTTAAATTTGAGTATAATTAAATTAAGGTTCAAATTTTTAAAAGAAATTGTATTGAAATTAAACAAAAATTATTGACAATGCTTTTCTTGGACTATTATGTGCAAATCATGTGTAAAAAACCGTGTAAATTTTTAAGAATTTGAGCGAAAATGACTTAATTATTAAAAATTATAAATTCAGGAAGCTGATTAATAAGAAAAAAATTTAGGAAAAAAATTGTCAAATTCGAAAACTCCAGAGAGTGCACAAATGAGTCGAGCCTGGGAGGAGACTTGATGAAAAGACTCCACCTTTTCTTTCGTTTTCTCAAATTTTTTTTATTTTTTTTATTTTTTATAATTTTTATCGAAGACTCACATTCAGTCATGCTTGGCCAAAATAATTGTAAAAAAATAAAAAGAAAAAAGAAAAAAGAACGAAAAGAAAAGAGAGAGAATCATGTGATAAGACTTGTAAAGGTCATCAAATGAAAAGCATCATATGGATTAGATATAATTTTACATTATTGAATCATATCAAAACAATATCTTTATTAAAGTGCTATAATAACTTGATATGATATCCTATTAGTTCTATCCTATCATACAATTGTTTTAAAAAAATCAAGCCATACAATTATCAAAAAAAAAAAAAAAAAAAAGCACACACACACACACACACACACACACACAAGCAGATAGGGCGCCAAAAAAAAAAAGACGTATAAAAGTTCAAGTTATCCCAAGTTATTGTGTTTTTTTATTCAGAAAAGAAAATAAATTATTATTATTATTATTTTTGTAATATTCTCAACTGCAAGTCAAATTATAAGCAGTCACAAATAATGTGAAAATTTAATTAAGATGAAAAAAATTAGGTACATAGGTTTTTGGACACTTAATGAACTTTAAAAAAAAAAAAAAAACAACGGTTGACTATTAAAATATTGAAATCACTAATACTGATTGAATATTAATCAAATAATCGATTAGTGAATGAGTATTTTTTTTATAAACAAAACGCATATTTAGCCCTTTTTTAGTGATCGGTTTGAATTATAAATTAAAATTTAATTTTTATCTTTTTCTTAAAAGTCAATTTGAGTTTCACTATTTTCAGTTAATATTACAATTTTGTAACTCAAACATTAAATGTTCATAGCTTTGTATATACAAGTCTAAATGATGATTTTTTTTAAATTACATGGAATTTCGAGATAAACGAAATAAGCTCTATATTGATTTTTTTTTCCTAACACATTTTCAGTTTTTATACTTTTTAACTCCAACAATTTAAACACCTAACCAAACGCATAACTTAATTCAAATCTAAATTATACAATTCAAACCTTTACACCAAACATATACTTATTAATAAAATAATTAAAAAAAAAAAAGGCCATTTCCCCAACTATGCATCCAAGATTCTTCGTATATCAGCGATTAAAACAAAGTAGTCCGGTTCTTTTCTGCGAACTTGAAAGTTTGAAAAAGGAGAGATCAGGAAAATTACAAGTAGTTGCATAACATTGACTTGGTAAACTTTAAATTTTCAAGGAAAATGGCTTGTAAATTGGAACCTTCCACTTTTTTTTTTTTTTTTTCTTTTTTAAATTTTTCTAGACTGACTTAAAGCAATTTAGAATTAGAGTTTTCATACAACCACACCAGAAAAAGAACTGGACAAAGACAATCATTATGAGAATTTATGTCAAATGTATTTGCTAAACAAAAGCTCAATCATGATTTTTCATATTATAGGTTACCAGGTAAATAACCCGTTTTGTAATCGTGAACGTTGAGCTGGCGAGCAATGTGACTAAAGTGAAATACGTGTAGTATGGGAAACACCACGTATTACCCAAAATAAATAAAAAAAAAAAAAAGAAGACTTCGGCACGTTGCCCTTTCGAAATTTTTGAATAACTAAAATATAGGATATATAGGGTCCATTTGGTGAATGAGTTTGAATTGAAAAGGTACAGTTTAAGTTGAAAATTTTTGTTAACTTTTTAAAAAAGTTAAAAACTTTTTCAGAAAAAAACAAAATCTTTTTCAGAAAAAGATAAAAACTAATATGAAAAAATACAGTTTAAACTTGTTCACTAAACAAGGCCATATTCTAAGATTATTTTTCTTTCACGTTTACGATCAATTGTAGTTCTATTTTGAGAATACTGTTAAATTCGATACTAAAATTTAATATTATGTATATTTATGGTTATATTTACATAAGTAACTAATGACTTTTTTCAAGTCACGAATTATAAGAAAGTCTTAAAAGTGCCAAGAGTACAAGTACCAAGAGTAGGGATGATAGTATTTTACGAGGGAACGCTCCAAATGAAACGATGATGAGGGACAAAATTCAGGGATAGGGATGGGGATGACGATAAAATCTTATTCCTGAATAATAGTAGGCTGGAGATGGGTAAAGCATTGCCCCACCTCTGCTCCAATATATATATATATATGTGTGTGTGTGATTTTATATTTAAAATATATGTGTGTGTATAATATACTATAAAAGTTATTTATGAAAATTGAAATTATATTTTATGTTTTCAAGTTTTTTTAGCCTAAATGTTTTATAAAGCTTTAGTTTTCAGAATTTGTAATGTTTTGAAAATACTTTTGATGGCTTTATTGTTAAGATTTTGTTTACATATGTTTAGCATTTGATTTGTTTATGAGATCTTTGATTTTAAACTAAATTTATAGTGAATTTTTAGTTTTTTATTTATTTTACTTTATTGTATTTTCAAATATTTATTATAATAGATACAGGATGGAGCATGTATGGGGAAAGCCCCTCAAATGGAAAATCACCGTCTTCGGCCCCGCTTTTATTTAGGTAGGGATGAAGAAGGGAAATCATTACCTAACCCTGAACTGCCCCTTTGGCATCCCTAATCAAGACCTTGAATTATATGATAAAAAACAAAATTCTCTGAAATTTTGGGTAAAAAAGTAAGTTAAATATGACAAGTAAGCAGGTTATGATGGCTCGATAACACGAGCTGTCACAAGACAAGAGGAGATCAGAGCTTGCACATGGAGGACAGGAGATTAGAGCTCACGAACGGAGGTGAAAATGGGAGATTGGACGAGGAGGCCGATGGCCATGGCGGCACGAGGGCGGATCAAGCGGAGGAGAAAACGGGGTGTCGTGTTTGGGAAGAGAGAGAGAGAGAAAGATAGTAAGGAAAATTGGTAAGCTTAGGGTAATTTACTCTTTTTAATTATTTAATTACATCATTGTTTATGTAATAATGATATATTTTATTATAGTTTTCATGTTGTGGTAAAGCCCAATCTACATTCAAATTTTGAGAAAGTCTGTAGTAAAGTCTTATTTATATATCTTATCGGTAGAGCTAACTTTATGATCGTTCGCTGAATTTCAACTGTTAAGATGTAACTTATGTACGAGACTTATGATGCACTTTACCTATAGTATTATATACTAAAAAAGAAATTTAAAAAATTTAAAAAAAATATTTTCTTCTTCCAGCGAAGCGTGCCCCCCACCCTCGGCATGACCCAGGCCCTCTTACAACTAGCCTCGTAACCCAGGTGCCCTTTGCCGAACGACGAGCCCTCCGGTGACCCAAGGCCTCTCTAGTCGGACGACGAGCCCCCCGGCACCCAGGTGCCCCCCTTGGGCCCACAACCCAAGCTGCCCCCCTCCCACCTGCTACCCAGGACCCTCTCCCAAGATGACAAGTCATACACACCAAATTTTCCCCCCCTGACCCCTTGACAATAAACCCCCCCACCATATTCGACCCTTTACGCGTAGCGATGATCTCCCCATTTCGCCCCCCCTAATCGGATCTCGACCTCGATCTTGGCTTGGCTTACCCTTGCGACCTCCTATGATCCCCCCCCCCCCTCTCGATCTTGACTCACCCCCTTTCCTGGCGACCTCCGGCGATGGCGCCCCTAGCCTGGTGGACTTCAAGCGAGGAGCCAAACATGTTGAATGTTCTTTTCTTTCTTCCTCCCCTCGCTGATGATCTTGACTCCACCCCCCTATTCCCCCCTAAAATTCCCTTGCGCCCCCTCCCCCCAACATCCCCTCTCGACCTCGACAAACCACTATCCAACCCAGGTGACAGAAACCCAACCCCCCCCCCGGGACGACATCGAGCCACCGACAAGGAGCCCCTAACCTTCCACGGGCGATGGTTGGTTTGTTTTTTCAATTTCTTTATTTTTTATTATTTTTTTAAAATTTCTTAATATGTAATACAATGAGGTAATGTGCATTGTAATTATCGTGCACAAACAACATCTTAACCGTTTAATTACATCTGAATGGTTTAAAAATGAGCTCTACCGATAGGGTATATAAACGTGACTGTATCATAGATTTACCTTCAAATTCTATAACATTAGCCTAATTATCCCCTTGAATGATTAATGACTATTAAAATGCTGAAATCACTAATATTGACTTACCATCAATCAAATATAGTCTATTAGTGATTGAAAATTTTTTAAGAAAATGGTTATTTTTCTGATAAAACAAAACCTGAGACATTTAAAAAAAATTAAAAAAGGATTATTTTCCCACAAATCCCATCCAAGATTCTCCCTAGATTCGTATAGCAAATTATACATTTCATGCGTACCTACAAAGATACGCAAAGAGAGATTAATGGCCTGTTTGGGGTTACATTTGAAGATGGTGTTTTGGAGGTAATAGATGGTTTGAGTTTTGAAAATTTACATTTGGTGAGAATGAACTGTTTGGAATGACAAAGTGTAAAAATTTAAAATGTGTTCGAAAAAAAATAACAATATGGATCTTGTTTTGTTCTTCTCGAAATTCAATGTAATTTAAAAAAATATATATCTCATTTTGATTTAAAATGATAAAATTATAATATTTTAATATTTGAGTATTTAAAAATATTTAGAAAAATAAATAGTAAAATCAAAGGAAAAAAAAAAAAACATTGTTTCCAAACGTGTGTCCGTACACTCTCTAAAATAAAGAAGTCCTGTCCTTTTCGATGGACTTTTTTTTTTTGGCAAGAGGGTTCTGTTCAATGGACTTGAAAATTAGAAAAAGGAGAGATCAGGAAAATTACAAGTATTTCCATGACATTGACTTCGTAAACTTTAAATTTTCAAAGAACAATGGTTTGGCAACTGGAACCTTCCTTTTTCTTTATTATTACTATTTTTTCTTTTTTTTTTTCTTTTGGAGAAAAAAATTTCTAAACTTAAAGCAATACAGATTTGGAGTTTTCATACAACAACCAAAACCAGAAAAAGAACTATAGAAATACACAATCATTCTCTAATGGTTCGTCTCATATTAGTACTCTTCCTTGTCTCTGTATAATAGTTTTTGAAAAATTAAACAACATCGACTTAAAAATTTCATCTCCAACCGGTGAACTAAACGCAAAATTAATGTTTTAAAAGCTTTAGTTTTCAGAATTTGTAATATTTTGATGAGACTTTTGATGACTTTATGATTAAAATTTCATTTGCATATATTAAGGATTCTTTTTTTTTTATGAGATCCTTGATTTTGAACTAAATTTATCATGAGTTCTACTTTATTATTTGTTTATATTTTATTATTTGTTTTTATTTTGTCGTATTTTAAAATATTTAATTATAATAGATAGATGAGGGGACATATATGAAAAAAACCTTCCAACGGGAATCCCCATCCTCGGCCCTACTTCTATTTAGGCGAAGATAGAGATGATTTTGGGTGCGGGGATGGGGAAAAGCATTCCCCAGTCCTGAACTGCGCCTTTGCTATCCCTAACCATGAGCTCGAGTTATATGATTAAAAAAAAAAAAAAAAAAGAAGTTCTGAAATTTTGGGTGAAAAAGTAAGTTCAAATATGACAAGTAAACACGCTATGATGGCTCGATAACACAGGCTGTCACAGGACAAGAGGGGATCGAAGCTTGCATGTGGAGGAGAAAGGTGATCGGTGCTCGCGCACGGCGGAGAGGAGATTGGAGCTCGAGAGCGTTGGTGAAAATGGGAGGAGAAAACGGGGAGAGTGGAGCTCGTGATGAAACGGCAGACTGTGATGGTGCAACAATGGATCGGCCGCCATCGGTTGTAGTTGGGAGAGAGGGAGTGGCAATGTCGTGTTTGGGAAGAGAGAGGGGGGGTGGGTAAGGAAGAGAGATAAGGAGAGAGAGAGAATAAGAAAAATTGGCAAGCTTTGGGTCATTTTGTATTCTTATTATTTATTTTATTACATCATCAATTTATGTCATCGTGATATATTTTATGATAGTTTTTAATTTTCATAAAAATCAACCTACTCTCAAATTCTATAACAAATAGTCTAATTATCTTATAAATGACTAATGACTAATGACTATTAAAGTATTAAAATATTAACTTACGATTAATTAAATAATTAATTAGAGATTGAATAATTTAAAATAATAGTTATTTTTTTAACTTAATAAAACTTGAGACATAAAAAAATAATAATAAATGAACATTAAAAAAAAAGTTATTTTTTTTAACTAAACAAAACTTGAGACATTAAAAAATAACAATAAAAAAGGATTATTTTCCTACAAATCCCATCCAAGATTCTCCCCAGATCCATAGCGCAAATTATACGCTCCTCGCGTTCTTCTTCTTCTTCTTATTTTTTTTTTTAAGGGAAGCATTCCATGCTTAATCTACGCAAAGAGGGATTAAAATAGAGTAGTGCTGTCCTTTTCAATAGACTTTGAAAATTCGGAAAAGGAGAGATCAGGAATTTTACAAGTATTTCCATAACATTGACTTCTAAACTTTGAATTTTCAAAGAATAATGGCTTGGCAATTGGAACCTTCCTTTTTTCTTTATTATTACTTTTTTTTTTTTTTTCTTGGAGAAAACTTTTCTAGACTTACTTAAAGCAATACAGATATGGAGTTTTCAGACAACCACCAAAACCAGAAAAAGAACTGGAGAAATACACAATCATTCTATTATGGTTTGTCTCAGATTACTACTCCTCCTTGTCTCTGTATTACTATTTGCTGGTTCTGAAGCTCAACAAAGAGGGTCCAACATAAGTCTTGGCTCTTCTGTAACACCTCATGATCAGAACTCCTCATGGTTGTCGAATTCGGGTCTCTTTGCTTTCGGATTTTACAAGCAAGGCGATGGTTTCTCTGTCGGCATCTTCATGGCGGGAATTCCCGAAAAGACAGTTGTGTGGACTGCAAACCGCGACTCGTCACCGGTCACCACCAATGCCACTTTGCAGTTCACAAGTGAAGGAAGATTTGTCCTGCAACCAACGACAGGCGAGGTGCAGTACATCGGAAATAGCAATCAGCCCGCATCTTCAGCTTCCATGCTCAATTCAGGCAACTTGGTCCTCTACAGTTCCAATGGGACGATAGTCTGGGAAAGCTTTAACAACCCGACGGACACCCTTTTGCCTACTCAACGTCTCCGAGCTAGTAACGAGTTGGTTTCGAGTGCTTCGGAATCTGATTACTCATCAGGACGTTTTCGTCTTAAGATGCAAAATGATGGCAACCTTGTTCAGTATCCAGTAAGAACTCCAGATACTGCTCCATATGCCTACTATGCATCTGGTACGAACGGGGGAGGAGACTACATAAGCCTAGTTTTTGATGCCGATATCAAGCTCTACTTGCTGAATTCTACTGGAGTGAATATTAAGAACATTACAAATAGAGAATATCCCACAAAAGACAGAGCTTATCTAATGAGAATCGATGTAGATGGGATATTCCGTTTGTACTCGTACAATCGGAGGCAAAGCAACAGCAACTGGTCGATCGAATGGTCATCTTCTAATGATAGGTGCGATCCCAAAGGCTTATGTGGAATAAACGCGTTTTGTGTCAATAATGATCAAGAAGCTGATTGTAGATGTCTTTCCGGGTTCGACTTTGTGCAAGAGGGAAATTGGAGCTCAGGCTGCGAGAGGAACTTTGTGGCAGAGAGTTGTGCGAACAAAAATAAAAGTGTTGCTTACGACATGGAAGAACTTCCCAACACAAGTTGGGAAAACAATCCTTACTCGGTTCTGCAGGTGCAAGAGAAAGAAGGATGCAGACAAGCTTGTTTAGATGATTGCAATTGTGAGGCCGCATTTTTTAAAGATGGAGAGTGCAGAAAGCAGAGGCTTCCATTACTATACGGTCGAAGATGGCTGGATGATTCGAATATTGCTCTCATCAAGGTATATACATCCACACCACATGTTGAAACAAGTGTTGCAAAAGAAAGTGAAAGAATTCGGAAGGACATCCTAATTATCAGTGTCGTTCTTGTTTCCTTTGGTTTTGTTATGTTGGTCATATCTGTGGTTGTCTTGTGGAAAAGAAATTTTTATGCGTATAAAAAGATAAACCAGAGGAGTCAAGATGCTGAGTTGATGGGAACCGATGTTAGTTTAAGGTCTTTTACGTATGAAGAGCTAGAGAAAATGACTGATGGTTTCAAGGAAGAAATTGGTAGAGGATCATTTGGGACGGTTTATAAAGGGACTATTTTGAATAGCCAAAAGGAAGTAGCTGTCAAAAAATTGGAAAAAGTGTTGGAGGAAGGAGAGAGAGAGTTTCAGAACGAGATGAGAGCAATAGGGAGAACCCATCACAAGAACCTAGTTCGGTTACTAGGGTATTGCTATGAAGGGCCAAACAGACTTCTGGTTTACGAGTATATGAGCAACGGATCGCTTGCAGATATACTCTTCAATCCCGAAAATAAACCTTGTTGGGAAGAAAGATTGGGAATCACCTGCGGTATAGCCAGAGGAATTCTTTATCTCCACGAAGAGTGTGTCACACAAATCATTCACTGTGATATTAAGCCCCAAAACATACTCATGGATGAGTATAGGCGTGCCAAGATTTCAGACTTTGGATTGGCAAAGCTGCTGAAGCCAGATCAAACCAAAACTTATACTGGGATCAGAGGGACAAGAGGTTACGTTGCCCCGGAGTGGCATCGGAATCAGCCCATTACAACCAAGGCAGATGTGTACAGCTTCGGAATTGTTATGTTGGAGATCATATGCTGCAGAAAGAATTTGAGTTGGGGGCTTTCTGAGGAAGAAGCTGTGTTGGAAGATTGGGTCTATGATTGCTTTCAGAACGGCGAGTTGCTTAAATTGGTGGGAAGTGAAGAGATAGACAAGAGACAATTGGAGAGAATGGTGAAAGTTGCAATTTGGTGCATCCAGGAGGAGCCGTCAATGCGGCCCTCGATGAATAAAGTTCTTCTCATGTTGGAAGGGACCATAGAAATCCCCATCCCTCCCAATCCAGAGTTCTTTTCAGCGCAAGTTTTTTCTTAGTACAAGCTCATTGTTTTTTGGTTTTTTGGTTTTTTTTTTTTTTTTTTTTCTGCTTTTTGTTTTTTTGGTTTTGTTTTGCATTGTGTTTTTTTTTTTTTTTTATAAGTTGCTCGAATCCAAACCGTTGTAGTTTCGAGAAGTCATGAATAATTGCTGAGTCATGATGCTTTTGTCTGACATTTCATCTTGATTTTTGACATGTTATCGTTTAGTTTTTGGTGTAAGGTAGTTAATTACTTGCATGTGTTGTTCCTAGACATTGCAAGGCTGTACTTGTAATAAAGAAATTGTAATTTCCTTATTGTCACGATTGAAGCAAATGGTTTCATTTTCTTCTTGGTCGTCTTCTTCTTCTTCTTTGAAAGGAAAAAGGCTTCTTGGGCTTGTTGTTCTTCTTCTTAGCCTTTTCTAAAGAATTAACTTTCACCGATCGATGATCACATAAACTTTGTTGTCCTCAGTCTTCGTTCACGAGTTGTAGAAGCTCCTTTACGAGGACCGTTTTAGAGGGGTTTTTTTTTTTTTTTTTTTTTTTTTTTTTTCCCAGTAGTTAGTAGAAAAAAAGTAGTAAAAACTATTGCTTTTCAGTAAGGATATTTTGGAACCACATTTTTAATAGAGAATTTGAAAGACTAATATGACATTAAAATTTTCTAATTTAAGTTATAAAAATATTTATAATATCTAACTAAAATGTTGTCTAATAAAAAAGTTTATATAAAATTATAATATATGAGTGAAACTTTTATACAAATTTTAAAGTTTATTTAGAATAGTATTTTTTTGGAAGTCATATTCTCTGACTCTTTTTGAGATTAAAAGCTCTTTTTTGATAGATTATGTAAACACTTGTAGAACTAGCTTTTGGACTTGATTAGCTAGAAAATAGCTGTTAGAAAACTGTGTGTGACAGGTCTTTACTCTACCAATGACAAAGTCATGTTTTTTCACGTTTTAAGGAACCGCCAATTATGCTAAGATTACATAAAGCATATTCCAAAAAAATAAAAATTGAGAGGAAAAAAAAAAAAAAAAAGAAAAGCACAAAATTAGCTTTTTCTTTTTTATTTTTTGTTTTGGTTTTACGTATGGGCAATTTAGTAATTTAAGATAAACACCCTACGAAAACATATATAACAGTCATTTTTTCAATAGTAGTCCCATTCAATCGATGTGTTTTTTGTAATTTACTCTCACAATTAATGAATCCCACCTGCCGTGGCCAATTGATTGTGAATGTAAACCAACTATTGCATTGAATTACACAGTTGTGTTTGGTATTGCTTTCTGTTTTTTTTTTTTTTTTTGTTAAAAGTTTTCTGTTTTTCTTTGAAATGCTTTCACATGTCTTTTAAGGCACAAAAATTAAAATGATTTTTGAATAACATTTGGTAAGCCAATGTTTAGAAAACTGAAACAAAAACAAAAAATGATGAAAATTGTTCTTGTTAAGGGATTAAAAAAAGTTAAAGGGAAAACAATAATTTTAATTTGCCGGTTAGAGACGAAATTTTTAAGGTGAAGTTAGTTGATTTTTCAAAAATTAATTATAAATTTTGTTGAATTTTTAAAGAAAAAAAAGGACAAAAACTGAAATGAAAAAAATACAATTTAGTTGGAGATAAACTTAAATTCCAAACAAATAACATTTGGTAAGCCAATGTTTTGGAAATTGAAAGAAAAACAAAAAGCAAGAACTCTTCCGTACGGTAACACCGGACTGCCAGACGGGAGAGTTCTCTCTATCTCTCTCTTTCTCTCCCTAGCGGGTTGTACCACATTCTTTCCCGAGTTATGCCGGTATCCTACACGGGTTGTACTGCCGGACAATTATTCCGCCAGATGGTAAAGTATTACAAATAAAAAGATGATGAAATTTGTTCTTGTTAAGGGATAAAAAATGTTAAAAGTTTTTTTTTTCTTTTCCATTTTTATTTCCTAAAATTTATATATAACATTTGTTTCAGGAATATACCAAAAGATTGTTTATCTTTTTTTTTTTTTTTTTTTTCTCTTTTATCTTTTTTTAACTAATATTAATATCTTTAAAAACACAATCAAACATAATTTAAAAACTATCATAATATTGTTTTCAAAAAATTCTAATTTCAATTTCCATATCCAAAACAAAACATTTTCAAAACGCTTCCAACGGAGTTATGATCTGGGGGCCTCGTGAACTTTGGGACAAGACTTTTTCTTCGAGCTAAGTTAGTTGTATGGGAATAAATTCGGAGAAATAAACGACTTCATAAATTTCTTTCATTTTCTTGTAGTTTTTATTATGGAGGAAGACTCAAGAGTCAAGACCCAGACTCAGTCAACAAACAATATTTCAGTCCTCAATCCAAGCCACAAGTGAAAAAGCCACACTATTAAATGCGTGGAGTCCACATCATTTCATTAGAATGGCAAACATAACCAAATAACCGATCTAGAGAGGAAAAAAGTGAAAAAAAGAAAAGAGAGAAAGAAATACAAATAACAATTTTACTATCAAATGAACCAATGTTTCAAGAAAAAGAAAACCATTTGATTCATATTCATTTACTAACCGAACCAATATTCACGCATATGTAGATAATAAAATAAAATTGTGATTTTTGAGATATAAAGACTATTTTGCATATACTTCACCATGAAATATTTGGTCTTCTATATTGATATTTTCAAGAAGTAAAATAAAACACAAAGTTTGACTTATGAAAACCAGAGTTTAAAGTCCTATGCTACTCAAAAACAGAGAGACGATGACTCAAAAGAATCCCAAAAAAGACAATTTTTATGACGGGACTTGTCTTTTTTATTATAAGTAGAGTAGGTAATATTATTTTACTCATCTGATCAAATTTTTTAACTATTAAATCTATATCAGAGAGTAATTATACGTCATGCATTGTAGAACTTCAATATGGACACTCGTAAATGAAACCATTAAAAATTACTCAACAATTAATGCGTTTCCTATCGGTAGTTAAAAATAGAAATTCCTACTTTAGATAGAGGACAACAAAATGTACACTTTTTAGCATTTATATTTCTTCTTATATATTGACATATATTGAATATTTATTTTTGTTTTATTTCCTTTTTGATTTATTATTGGCTATTTTGTAGTTGGATTTATCTTTTTAATGAACAATGATTAAGATTTTGTTCTCCTATTAATTTTTTTTTTTAAAGATCAGATTTAATCTAGTTTTTTTACTTTTATTTTTCTAAAAAAAAAAACCGTTGTAGGGAGTGCGTTAATTCCAAGAGACACTATTCTCATGTGGCATGCGGATTTTTAATGAAGTAGATTTTTTATATATCCCACCCACAAGGGTTATGCAGAGTTGATTACAAAACAGTTGGACTAGATCAATTGGATGGTTTTATCAAAAAATACGTCGGTGGTTATATGAAAAAGGAAAAAGAAAAAACACAGAGGAAATTTTCGAGTTTGGGTTACTGTAACATCTGTTATTTATGTTGCTAATGAAATGTTACTATTGTGTGTTTTTATATTTCATTTTGAGAAATATGAAGTATAATAATATTAATGTAAAGGTTTTGAAGCTTTAAAATTTAAATAACTACAAACACATTAAAAAGTCACTCCGTCATTCGTATTTTGACTGAAAAGTGGGTCCAATTGTGGGGCCACAAACGTGGTCCAAATTAGAGTAAATTGCTCCGTAATTGTCTAATTCAATTTGATTTCTTTTTATAAAATGGTTTGATATGGTTTGACTTTTCTTCCAAATCGTCAAAATGATCATTTTGACAAAATCAGTAATGAGACGGCACCGTCTTGTCCAACGTAATGATAGTTGGCCCTTTTGTTCGGGGGTGATCCAGTTCCTTGCCAACTATCAAACCCGATGGGATAAGACCAGGCCATGTACACCCCTACCATCGATAAAATTGATTCAATCGTAAGATCTTCTCAAGAAAAATGAGTAATGTTAATGATTATTTTCCTAGATTTTTGTTAAAGTAGAAATGTAATCATCACTATATGAAAGCAAACCAACTAAAACTTACGGTGAGTTTGGTAGACATATTCAAACTTAAATTTTTCAACTTAATTTTTGTTTTTTTTTTTGAAAAAGTCAACAAAAATTACTATTCAAACTTAAAAATATCAACTCAATTCAAACTCAACTCATTCACTAAATACCCCTTTAGTTCCACACACACAATCTTATCTTTTTTTTTTTTTCGTTCCCTTGTATAATCTCACGATAATTTTTTACTTTGTCGCTTATAAGAGGAATTACCGAAGCCGAGAAGCCTTGGTCTGAATTAAAACACTTGTTGTCGTTTTGATCTATGACTATTATTCATTTTAAGGGAAGACTTGTGAAATGACATAATGCTGTGATGATCTTCTTTGTCGTCTTCCTTACGTCTCTCTCTCTCTCTTCTTTTTTTTTTTTTTTAAGGAAAAAAAAGTTAAGGCTTTGTTATTATTATTTTTTGTAATATTTTCTAATCCAAGACAAATGTAAGCACTCACAAATAATGTGTACGTCCCTAGTCCGGTTTGTAAGAACGCTGATTTGATTGAATTCCTAAAAATTTTAACATTAACATTTCCACAAGAACAAAATTAAATAGATAAACAGTTTTTGTACATATCTATATCGAATATTAAAAGAGAAAATACCCTAGCTCGCCAATTAGTATAGGGTTAATTCCTTGGGAAAGGCCTGCTTTGTTGTAGTGATAATAGCATCTCGTAAAAAAATTAATTTAAATTTAATACCACTTTTAAGACTTTCATATCTAACATCGATACATCAGATTTTGTGAGTCCTATATTTTTACACTTCCATATTTGCCCTCAATAGAAACCCATATTTTTACATGTGAATTTTTGGCTAGTATTAAAATAACTTAGTGGTACTTATCACAATTATTCTATAAATAATAATAAAAATTACCAGAGGAAATTTTAATGATTATTAAAAAGAGACCCAATTTGTTAACAAAGAAAATTTTTTCTTAAAAAAACCAAAGAAATGTTTTCTTTCTCATTTTTAGAAATATAACCAAAAAGTGAAATTGTCCCAACTTTTACCAATTAACAACTATCAATAATAAATTTTCATTTGTTTCAAAAACATTCATATCCAGGAAGATTATTCCCAGATCCATCTAGCAATTTAAACATTCCAAGCCTGTGGTCTTAGCTTTCAACTGTACAAACAAGTCCTGTTTTTCAAACAAATGAGTTAATAAATAAAGACAAATAAGGAAGTCCCGTCATATTCTATGAACTTGAATAATTGAAAAAGAGAAGGAAATTTACAAGTCGTTGCCTAACATTGACTTGGTAAACTTTAATTTTTCCAAGAAAATAATATGGAAATTCGAAGCTTCCTTTAACTTATATCTTTTTCATTTTTCTTTTTTTTTCCCCCTTTCCAAAAAAAAAAAAAAAAAATTCTAAACTTACTTAAAGCAATTTAGAATTGGAGTTTTCATACAACAACCAAACCAGACAAACAAGTAGAGAAAGACTTTATTCTCTAATGGCTTGCCTTCGATTACTACTGCTCCTTGCTTTTGTGTTACTCTTTGGTAGTTCTGATGCTCAACGAAGAGAGTCCAACATTAGTCTTGGCTCTTTTCTAACACCTCAGGATCAGAACTCTTCATGGTTGTCGAATTCGGGTCTCTACGCTTTTGGATTTTACAAGCAAGGCGATGGCTTCTCCGTCGGCATCTTCATGGCGGGAATTCCCCAAAAGACTGTTGTCTGGACCGCAAACCGTGACTCCCCACCGGTCACCAGAAATGCCACCCTGCAGTTCACAAGTGAAGGAAGATTTGTCCTGCGATCAACAACGGGTGAAAAGCAGTACATCGGAGATCAAGATCAGCCAGCATCTTCGGCTTCCATGCTCAATTCAGGCAATTTGGTCCTCTACAGTTCCAACAGGACGAGAATATGGGAAAGCTTTAACTACCCGACGGACACCCTTTTGCCTACTCAACGTCTCCTAGCAGGTAACCATTTGGTTTCGAGTGCAACGGAATCGGATCAGTCATCAGGCCGTTTTATGCTCGCGATGCAAAGTGATGGCAACCTTGTTCAATATCCAGCAAAAACTCTAGTTACTCGTGCTTCTTCAGATGCTTACTATGCATCTAATACATATTTGGAAGGAGACAACGTGAGCCTAGTTTTTGACGCCAATATATATCTGTACTTGCTAAATTCGACTGGAGTGAATATCAAGAACATAACAGATGGACAATATCTCATAGAAGATGGAATCTATCTCATGAGAATTGATGTAGATGGGATATTCCGTTTGTACTCTTACAGTCGAAGGCATAGCAACAGCACCTGGTCGATCAAATGGTCATCTTCTAATGATAAGTGCAGTCCCAAAGGCTTATGTGGATTAAACATGTATTGTATCCGTAACGATCAAGGAACTGATTGTAAATGTCTTCCGGGGTTTGACTTTGTTATAAAGGGAAATTGGACTTCGGGTTGCGAGAGGAACTTTGTGGCAGATATTTGCACGGATGAGAGAGGTAGTCTTGATTACGACATTGAAGAACTTCCAAACACAAGTTGGGAGAACTATCCTTATTCAACTCTGCAAGTGCAAGAGAAAGAAGGATGCAAACAAGCTTGTTCAGATGATTGCAATTGTGAAGCCGCAATTTATAAAGACGGAGAGTGCAGAAAGCAGAGGCTGCCGTTACAATACGGTCGAAGATCGCTAGATGATTCGAATGTAGCTCTCATCAAGGTATATACATCCACACCACTTATAGAAACAGATGTTCCCAAAGGAAGTGAAAAAAGAATTCGAAAGGACATCCTTACTATCAGCATCTTTCTAGTTTGTCTTGGTTTTGTTATGTTGGTAATTTCTGTGGTTGTCTTGTGGAAAAGAAATTTTTATGCGTATAAAAAGATAAATCTGAGTTGTCAAGATGTCGAGTTGATGGGTGAAGAGGTTAGTTTAAGGTCTTTTACGTATGAAGAACTGGAGAAAATGACGGATGGTTTCAAGGAAGAAATTGGTAAAGGGTCATTTGGGACAGTTTATAAAGGGACTATTCTGAATAGCCAAAAGAAGTAGCTGTCAAAAAACTAGATAAAGTGTTGAAGGAAGGAGAAAGAGAGTTTCAGAATGAGATGAAAGCAATTGGGAGCACGCATCACAAGAACCTAGTCCGGTTACTAGGGTATAGCTATGAAGGGGCAAACAGGCTTCTGGTTTACGAGTATATGAGCAATGGATCGCTTGCAGATGTGCTCTTCAAACCAGAAAACAAACCCTGTTGGGAAGAAAGATTGGGGATCACTTGCGGTATAGCGAGAGGAATTCTTTATCTCCACGAAGAGTGTGCCACACAAATCATCCACTGCGATATTAAGCCTCAAAACATACTCATTGATGAGTATAAGCGTGCCAAGATTTCAGATTTTGGATTGGCAAAGCTACTGAAGCCGGACCAAACCAAAACCTATACAGGGATCAGAGGGACAAGAGGGTACGTTGCCCCGGAGTGGCATCGGAATCTACCCATTACAACCAAGGCAGATGTGTATAGCTTCGGAATTGTTTTGTTGGAGATCATATGCTGCAGAAAGAATTTGAGTTGGGATCTTCCCGAGGAACAAGCTGTGCTGGAAACTTGGGTCTATGATTGCTTTGAGAACGGCGAGCTGCTTAAATTGGTGGGAAGTGAAGAGATAGACATGAGACAATTGGATAGAATGGTAAAAGTCGCACTTTGGTGTATCCAGGATGAACCATCAATGCGACCCACGATGAATAAAGTTCTTCTTATGTTGGAAGGGACTGTAGAAATCCCCATCCCTCCTAATCCAGAGTTCTTTTCAGCTCAAGTTTATTCTTAGCACAAGCTCAGTGTTTTTTACTTTTTTTTTTTGGTTTGGAGATGGCTTGATTCCAAACAGTTGTAGTTCTGAAGTTATCCTTTGTCATGAATAATTGATCACTCAGATTGTTCTTGTTTGACATTTCATGTTGATTTTTGATATGTAAATCGTTCAATTGTCGGTGTAAAGCAGATCATTACTTGCATTTGATGTTCTTAGACATTGCAAGGCTGTTCTTGTCTTGTCAAACTTGAAGCAAGTGCCCTCAAGTTTCACTTTCTTCTTTGTGTCTCCTTCTTTGGGGCAAAAAGGTTTCTTGGGCATGTTGTTCTTCTTCTTCTTAACCTTTTCTTAAGAAAAGCTCTCATTTAATGATCACAGGAGCTTTGTTGTAATCCTCAGTCTTCATGGGTCCCTCATACGTTGCAGAAGCTCCTTAACGGGGAATCATTTGAAGAGCATTTACTTTTTCGCATTAGTCACTATAAGAAGAGTAGCAGAAAACTGTGGTTTTTCAGTGACTATTTGGGAAGTACATTTTTTATAAAGCTTTTGAAGTTTACAGAACCTTAAAAATTTTCTTATAAGTAATTAAAATGTTTATAATGTCCAAAAAAATATACAAGTAATATTCACAATGTCTAACTTAAACTCTGATATAAATTTTACAGTCTACTCAAATAACGTTTTCCAGAAATCATATTTTTTGTCTTTATTAGAAAATTTTTCTTGAGATTATAAGTTCTTTTAATAAATCATCTAAACACTTCCATAACTAACTTTTAGCCAAAACAACTTTTAGAAAGTTTTGCAAACATGCCCTTGTTCTACTAACAACCAAGTCTTATTTTTCAGGTAATTGTTAGTAACTGCCACTTATGCTGAGATTATACAAACTATATCGGCAATTTAGTAATATAAGATATACACTCTACAAAAAATACGAGCCATTTTTCCTAGTCATATTCAATTCAATCTGATTTTACAGTTACTATTGCGATTAGGGAGTTCCACCTATCGTGGCCAATTGATTGTAAATGTAAACCGACTTTTGCATTGAATTACACAAGTTGTGTTCGGTATTCTTTTTTCTTTTTCTTTGAAATGCTTTTCTCACGTTTATTAAGACATGAAAATAAAAATTTTTAGAATAGCTTTCGGTAAGCCAATGCTTTGGAAACTAAACAAAAACAAAAAGATGGTGAAAATAAGGGGGAAAAAAAAAAACCAATCCAAAGTTATTTTCCTTTTACCGTTTTTATTTCCAAAGAGTTATAACAAAACATTTTCATTAATATACCAAACACAGTGTGTCATTTCTTATACGCAAATCAATTTTTCTAAAAACACAATCAAACATAATTTTAGAAACTATCTTTACATCATTCCCAAAAAATTCTAATTTGTATTTTCATAGCCAAAACAAAACATTTTCAAAACACTTCCAACGGATTATGATCTGATGGCCTCCCCTTGTTGTTTCGTGGACTTTAAGACAAGACTTCTCTTCTAGCAATGTTTGTTGTTTCGGACTTAATTTGGAAAAAGACTTGATTCATAAATTTCTTTCATTTTCTTGTAGTTTTTATTTGGGAGGAAGACTCACGACTCACATTTAGTCAACACATAATATCTCATTGCTCAATCTAAGCCACAAGTGAAAAATCCATACTATAAAACGCGTGGAGCCCACATCATTTCGTTAAAATCACAACCATAACCAAATAACCAATCTAGAGAGAAAATAAATAACATAAATAACAATTTCACAATCAAATGAACCATTGATTCAAGCGAACAAAAAAAAAAAATCATTTATTCAAATAATGTAAAAAAAAATTGTGGTTGTTATAACTCAATGATTATTTTACATTTATTTTAACATGAAATGTGGGGTTTAAATCTTCTGTATTTAGGGTCCATTGGAACAATAGTTAGCATTGGTGTCTCATAGGTTGGCATTGAAATGTATGTTTGGCTTAAAGGTGAATTCGAAATGAACTATTATATAGAGCTTAGAGAATAGTGTTAAAATTTAAAATGTGTCGGGAAAAAACATGCAATATAGATCTTATTTCGTTTCGACTTGAAATAATTAGTTATGAACTTTTGAAGTTTGAATTTCATGAAAACTTAAAGTAGAGAAAGTGGGATATAGATTTAGGAATTTTAGAGTTTAATAGGCGGATTTTCTATTAGAACCAGTATTTTAGACAGTTATATTTAAAAATAGTATAAAATGAAATAAAATTTTAAGTTACAAAAATCATTATTCAAAGTCGTATGAGAGATGATTACTCACAAGAATTCGGGGGAAAAAAAAAAAAAAAACCACTAGGGACTATATACCCACAGGTTCAAAAATTTTGAATCATAAGTTATCGATCATAAAACTATATTTTCTAAGCCTTCCAACAAGGTATCAAATGTCGCAAACGGATGAATATATAATTTTTAGTGAATTTTACTAGTTATGACTATGAACCGGGAGATTTTGTTAGAACCCTATCCCAACCATGGTTTTGGTGTGTTTTGAGTTAGTGAAACATAATATTTTGCAACACTGTTTCTATTTTCTTAACAAGACATCATAAGCTTTCCAATGACATATCATTTGCCTTATTTAGACTTATGAATGAATTGTTATAATTTTTCAAAATTTAACCACAAATTTGGACATATGATGAACACTTGGGACCAACAATAGCAAACCCTAGTTATACGGTATCACAAACTTAAATTCTTACCAACATTCATCATGGTTAAAAAGTAGATATTCCAAGTTTGCAATGAGCTATCGTACGTTTAAAATAAATATGCACATAATTTTTAATATATAATAAATTACACAAGCTTATATTACAATCTAGTAAACTGAGATTTTATTATAAAACATGAAAAAAAAGTCCATATTAAGATTTTAAAATTTAGGAAACAAATTATTTACACAAAAATTAGATATTTTAAGCTTTCCAACAAGTCTTTAAGTGTCCTAAATTAAATTATGCATAAATCTAAATAAATGTTACAAATTAAAATTCCACATGATAAAATGATTACATTTTAAAAATGTGACATAATAATTGATGAAATGAACTATAAGTCATAACATAGAGACATAATAATTGATTAAATGAGTTGACCATTAGTGTATGATTAACTATAAGTACGGAAAATCTCAACCCTATACTATTGAATCACAAGTATTTAGATGAGCCAAGATAAAGTAAACTTGAGCATTACTAGATATATATTATGAGATTATTTTAACCCTATTCAATGATAACAACTAATTGAAATATGCCTTGAAAGCCCAAAATCAATGAAAGAAAACCCACTTATGAGTATGAACTTATGTAACTCCGCATTAATCCTCACTTAAACTAAGAAAGCCCAAAATCCTCACTTAAGGTAACTACCAAGTGATGAAATTGATTAATTAATTAAGAAATAAATTAATAAATATATAATAAAATATATTATGTTAAAAAAGTTAACTTGTAATAGTTAATTAATTAAAGTATTAATAAATTATTTATTGACTAATTAAGTATAAGAGCTAATAAGGGATTTAAAGTTGTGTAACCAAGATTATTATGTTAAGTAGTTACATAATGAAAATGGATGGTTGATTAGGAATTAATTAATCATAAATAATTTATCATTACATTAAGTATTAATTATTATAATTATTAAAATAATGATTAATAATTAATAGAAAATATAGTTAAGGAACATAACTAATTATTAAGGACATAGTTAGTAATTAGTTAATAAAAATTACGCAATGTATTCATAGTTACCCAATCAAATAAAGTAATAATTAAGGATTACCTAATTAACTAATTAATTGATTAATTAAATTAAATTAAATTAAATTCTAATTAGTATAATTTTTTTAACACTTAATAATTAATAGGAATTCATTATTAAAGTAAGTTACAGTGCAAGTAATTAAACCATCTTAATTTATAACAAACTTTTATAGATCCTTAAAGTTTGAATCAAACATAACGTCGTTAAGACTTAATAACCTACCTTCATGAGGAATTTTTTTTTTTTGTGACAAATGACCTTCATGAAGAAATTGGTTGTTTGGTTAAAATTTTATGAACATAAAAATTATATATATCTATGATTCCTCTAACTATGAAATGTTGTTAAATCAGGACAAGTTCCTGAACTTAAGTAGTAGGAGTTACTATTTCGGAAATTTAAACAAATAGGACAAGTACAAACCTCACTTACAAAATGAAACAAAGTGTTTCTTTGTTGTGATGTTTTCTATAAATTGTCATGCATTGTGACGAGTACATGAATGATATGTGTTACTATTGATTAAGTATATGATGTGCATAGTTGATTTTTTGCATAATATTGTCAACATACATATTTGCCATGATGCTTGATGCATATTTAGTGACATATAAAGTTACATATAGTTACACTTACTAAGAATGAGGCTAATGAAGGATAGAATTAAGTGTCGTACTAATCTATTTTCAAGGAGGACAGATAATATAAAGTTTATGAATTAGACGTAGAAGGCAATTGGAGGGTTGCTCCCTCAACTCCCCTTTTGGTCGCGTATATATGGGTACATAAACAAAGTCCTTTAAGTAAACAAGATATATAATAAAACATAATTAAATACACATATATCAAATGCATTTTTTAGCATTCAAGTTGTATTATATATGACATGTGATAATGTGTTATATGATAATATTTTGTAAAATATAATTTGCACTTATTGAGCAAAAGCTTATCTGTATGTTCATACTATAGGTAACGAAGGTAAACAACTTGTCACTTAGATTTTTTCTAGAATGAAGAATCGGTGCGGAGGCGATAAAGAAATGGAGTGAGATAGCACCACGAATTTAATTTCCGCATTTAGATTTCTTAAATCATTTTCTAGCTATTATCTTTTATACGTTTGTTTAAATGTTTTAGTACTACTAAACTAATAGGAGTCGTTTATGAGAAAAAGATTTTAGGATTTTCCTTTTAACTCACCTGACTTCCTAACTGTTTAAATATTATCTAAGTGTAAATTTGAATATGATGTTTATTATCTATATATTTTTATTTGCTTAGTTAATTTTTAATTTATTCAACTCTCTAAGTACAAATATGCTTTTTTTTTTTAAGTTCTGTAATTTTAGAACCAAAATATAAATAATTGTTAAGACTACGTTAATTTCAAATTACGTAAATTAGTTAATGGTAGTCGGAGTGTTATATATTGAGGTGACCAAAAAACAAACACTACAAGAAATTTGATTTTTGTTACCAAAAAATTAGTAGCGGAAAGTCCTGTTTTTGGTAACAAATTGTTTTTGCTACCAAAAAAATTTGGTAGCAGAAAGTGAGTCGCAAAAAGTATTTGTTACCAAAAATTTGATAACAAATACTTTTCATTACCAAAATTTATTTTAGTAACAAATTGTATTTGGTAGCGAAATGTGTGATATTCAGTTACCAAAAAATTTGGTAGCAAAATGTATTTGGTAACAAAAAGTATCCCTTTTTGGGAACCAAAATTTTGGTAACAAAATGTATTTCGGTAGTAAAAAGTTGGAGATTCAGTTACCAAATTTTTGGTAACAAAAGGTCTTTGGTAGCAAAAAAATGTGAGTTAGTTACCAAATTTTTTGGTAGCAAAATATATTTGGTAACAAATAATATAAGATTCTGTTACCAAATCTTTGGTAGCAAAATGTATGAGATTTAGTTACCAAATATTTTGGTAGTGAAAAGTATGATATTAAGAAACCAAATTTTTGGTAGCAAAATGTACAAGATTTAGGTACCAAAATTTGGGTAGTGAAAGGAATTTGGTAACCAATTCTTATGTTTTAGCCACAAAATATTTGGTAACAAAAAGGGCAAAAAAACTAAATTTTTGCTACCAAATATTTTAGGCCACCAAAATTTAAACAAATTAATATACTTGTATTTTTCCCAAAATATATATAAGAAAATCAAAATTAATTGACAAAATACCCAATATTAACTTAAGCAAAATGCCAAATATCTCTAAATATCTCAACACATATTAGAATCCAAACAAAATACTAAAATAGGCATACCTAAGCAAATCCAAATACTTGTGACCTACTAAATATTGTACTAGTAAACACTTAATCTAGCAAGAAGAAAAAAAGCTAACAAATTACGGCCGGAGCTGGCGGTGGTGGCGGATCTTCATTTCTTGGGAGGGTCGGTCCAGGATGATTTGATGGCACATTAAGCCGCTGAAGTAGATTTTGAATGAGCTCCCTTTGTTCTTTCAACTGGTCTTCCATGTCTGCCATACGAACTTTGCTTTCCCGAATTTCATTTTGAAGGCTATCATATCTTGGTTGTCCCGATTTGAGAGCTTGTGATGCTTGTCTTGGTACAGGACCTATGCCACGCTTGAAACCATATTTTTCATACCGCGCACTCGACAAAACTTAAGAGTAAATTTCTTCCTCTACATCAGAGTCAAGTTGCGACCCCTCTGATTATTCACTTAAACGAGGGTCACGAATCTTGATCATTTGATCCTGCATTAGGATCGGTGTGTTAAACTTAGAAGTTAGAATTAAAAAACAAAACAATAAAAAAAAAAAGATTAAGTGTTTGGTTATTTACATAATCTTCCTTTGCTCTCTCAGTTGTCCATCCCCGTGCGTCGCTCCAATGAGTTTTCTTGAAGACCTCAAAGTATCCTCCTGAAGTATTCGAATCAGAACTCGAATGTATGTTCTACATAGAAATCAGTATTTGTTAATTAACAAAAAAAAAAGTTAATGGATTTAAGTGGTAACATACTTAAGTGAGTAAAAGTTTATTACATGAACTTCATCCAAATGTTGAACTATAGATCTTGATCCACCCAAATAACATGCGGGGTTTTTGGAATGATTTTCTGAATAAACCTTTGATTTTTTCTGCATAAATGCAAAAAGAGACATTTAAATGTAACTAAATACCATCACAACATAAAACATTGAAACAATTTGTATATCAAAACGCACATTCTTCAACGAATGTCCCATTATTTAGTTAAGTTGTTTATTTACCTGCCATTCTTCATTTCCAAAGTAGTTGATGCACATCCACTGCCAATCAGCTGATTTAATGTATTGATTCGGCAAATGTTTCAATGGATCTTTTCCTTCCTTGATAAGTTCTTGGTATTTTTTGTGGCACCGATATCGATAACCTTTAAAGTGCTCGTAGAAATAGTGATAGACAATGTCTTGCAAATGCGGATGTTCCTCAAAATCTAAATCAAATAGATCCTGCAAGAATAAAGTTGAAAAATTTGGGAAATGTATTTGTTTTAAAGCCATAAGGTTCCAGACCACAAGAAAAGTGCTCTTTAATAGCACTGAGTAATAGCACTAAGGTTTGGGTCTCTTTCCTAATTGGCTACATAGAGGGGGTTATAAATAGTAAGTGAAAGAAGAAAAATTCCTTCAAACGTCTTATGCATTCATTCTGTTGATTTATAGGAATCTTGCCCCAACCGCTATATTGTAATGGTGCATGATGGCGAACTATAGAACCTATTTTGCTTGTAAATCGGCCCGCATTCTCCCCATGAACTCGGAGCTCACAATCCCTATACTTAACCTCAAGCTTTCCTTTTTTGCTCACTAATATGTCGGTCCTCGAACATTGGTTGACCGTGCTATTTACAAGTAAGATGTTAATATTAGAATAGTTTAAAATAAAAAAAATTCAACATCTTCATAATAAGAATGATCTTACATGTTGCTATAACTTGTTGGGTCTCTGGAATTGACTTAAGCACAATCAAGTCTCAATCCCCATTGTGTTCTTGATTATGAGATGGCTCATCATTTGATGCTGCTGATGTGGATGAGCCAACTGTGGTTGGTGGAGATGGCTCAACATACGGAGTAGATGGAATTGAATTAGTCGCTGGAGATGGCTCAGCAACCGGAGTTGACAGCACTGGTTTGGATTTTGTACCGGAACTAAACGATAACTTTCTCTTATGAGTAGACATAACTGGTATCCTGAAACAATACAATATATATATATATATATAGTTAGTGATTAAACAATGGTATAATCCCGAAATTAGAACATATTAACAACTACTTTATACTTTCATAAATGTTCACTTTTTTTTAACTCAAATAATATGACATACTCAATCACTATAAGCACTATAAGTTTCGATATTAGTTGGGGAATCGGTTTCCTCGGTGTCATCATTGATTTGTTCATCGATTTCATCATTGGGATCGATTTCGATATCAATAGTAAAACCATCGATTTCTAGTGGTAACTTCAACAACATATCGAAAGACTTGTTACTCCATTTACTCAATACTTTTATATGAAGTAACTTCACTAAAAAAGTCAATGCAGAGAACTTTGTGCATCCTCCATATAACTCTCTCCTTGCTTCAACGAACAAAGGGTCCACATCAGGTGTCTCTTCTTTGCAATCTTTGGTATCATTTCTTTCCGCACCAGCAGCTACTGAAGATGGAAAGATGCATAGGAATGCATCATTTAGTGCATTCACCATCTCATCTTCATCATCATCATTGTCACTCCCTTCTCCTTCTGCATCATATTCTTCATCTTGTACATTGGGAGTAGTTTCGGGATCCACCTCACCATGATTAATCCAGTTTACATAATTCGAGCTAAATCCTTTAAGAAATATATGACGCTCAACAATATCTATTCGATGGAATAACAATTCAAACATTTTTTACAAGGACAACGACACTTTCCTTCCTCATCTACATGACTACGTGCTTGTTCAAGAAATGTTTTCACTCCACTCCTATACGTCTCCGAAAGTCGATTCGTCACAAAGATCCAACTCTTATCCATATCTAAAACCAAACTATAAATCTGAAATCCAAAAAAATAATAATAATAAACCTAAATTTTTGGATCTTGATAAGGGGATTTCAAATAAATAATCTTGGGTTTTCACGGATTTTTACCTTGCAAGATTAAACAAATTTTCTATTGGCTGGTCAGAGCAATTTCACAGCGAAGGTCTGCTGACGGAGATGGGATGGTGAAGCTGGTGTTGGAGTAGGAATCGGACGGCAAAGGTCTGCTGACGGCGTGACGAAGGTCTGATGATGGCGTGGTGAAGGCACGGTAGGGCGTTTCAATTTGCTGAGTTTGATTCCATGGAGTACTGGTGGGAAAGGTGCGAAGAAATTTGGGAGAGAGGGCTAGGTCGAGAGAGTTAGAGGGAGAGAGAGTACTGTGTGGGGGGTTTTAGAAATAAATGAAGTTTTTGATTTTTTTACAGATAAAAATCAGGCGAGAAGCCCGCAGCGGTGGTGCGGGAGTGCGTAGCCAGTGCACGTCCAGCCCAGCAGCGCGCGCCCAGGCAGCGCGCGCCCAGGCAGCGCGCGCCCCAGCAAACATCTACGACCATCAAAATTTTTCATCTAAAAAGCATTCATTTTACTACCAAATAATAATTAGGTAGCATGAAACATGTATTTTGCTATCTTATTTGGGTTTGGTAGCCAAAAGAAATTTTTTAATAAAATGAGAAAAATATCATTTGATAACAAAAATTTATTTAAAACCATTTTTTGACCACATTATAATATGAAATATATATTTCAAGATGATATATCTTATTTTATATAATAAATAATAGGATACTATCATAAGTATATACATTATTTGTTCATATAAAACACATTATTGTTATAAATTTTGTATCAAACCTATTCATGAAAAACTATAAACAAAAGTAAAAAAAAAAAAATGTAAAGTCTAAAATATGAAATTATAAACTTTTTTGAAGATTTGCTACCAAATGTAACATTTGGTAGCAAAAGATGGCTTTCCGCCACCAAAATATTAATTTGGTAACAGATTCTTGTTTTAGGCCACCAAAATTTGGTACCAGAAAAGTATATATTTCGTTACCAAATATTAATTTGGTTGCCAAAAACATGTATTTTGCTACCAAACTTGGGTTTGGTAGCAAGAAGAAAAATTTTGTAAAAATAAAAAAATTATCATTTGATGACAAAAATTTATTTAAAACCATTTTTTAACCACATTATAATATGAAATATAGATTTCAATATGATATATCTTATTTTATATAATAAAATAATATGATACTATTATAAGTATATACATTGTCTACTTAATATATAATATATATACTTAGTACATAACATACCAACTTATATGTCCTATAAGAAAGAGATAAATCACCAAATAAATTTTTTCATATAAAACATATTATTGTTATAAATTTTGTATCAAACCTATTCATGCAAAACTATAAACAAAAAGTAAAAAACAAATTACAAGTCTAAAATATGAAATTATAAATTTTTTAAAGATTTGCTACCAAATGTAACATTTGGTAGCAAAAGATGGCTTTCCGCCACCAAAATATTAATTTGGTAACAGATTCTTATTTTAGGCCACCAAAATTTGGTAGCAAAAAAGTATATATTTCGTTACCAAATATTAATTTGGTTGCCAAAAATATGTATTTTGCTACCAAACTTGGGTTTGGTAACAAGAAGAAAAATTTTGTAAAAATAAAAAAAATTATCATTCGATGACAAAAATTTATTTAAAACCATTTTTTTAGCCATATTATAATATGAAATATAGATTTCAATATGATATATCTTATTCTATATAATAAAGTAATATGATACTATCATAAGTATATACATTGTCTACTTAATATATAATATATATACTTAGTACATAGCATAGCAACTTATATGTCCTATAAGAAAGAGATAAATCACCAAATAATTTTTTCATATAAAACATATTAATTATTGTTACAAATTTTGTATCAAACCTATTCATGAAAAACTATAAACAAAAAATAAAAAAAAATTACAAGTCTAAAATATGAAATTATAAACTTTTTTTAAGATTTGCTACCAAATATAACATTTGGTAGCAAAAGATGGCTTTCCGCCACCAAAATATTAATTTGGTAACAGATTCATGTTTTAGGCCACGAAAATTTGGTAGCAAAAAAGCATTTATTTCGTTACCAAAAACGTGTATTTTGCTACCAAACTTGGGTTTGGTAGCAAAATATCATAATTTGTTACCAAAAGAAATTTGGTAGCAGATGATCTTGGGGGAAATTATTGCTACCAAATTATGTTTGGTAGCAAAAAGAGATATTTAGCTACCAAAATTTGGTGACAGAAACTGATATTCTGCTTCCAAACTTTGGTAGCAAAATATACTATTTGCTACCAAAAAAAATTTGGTAGCAAATGAGTTGAGCGGGAAAAAATTTGACTTCCCGCCAACGTTTTTGCTACCAAAAAACTTTTGCTACCAAATTTTGATACCAGAAATTTATATTCTGCTACCAAAATTTGATAGCGAAATATCACCATTTGCTACCAAATGGAATTTGGTAGCAAATGACATTAGCGGGAAAAATTTTGGCTTCCCGCCAATTTTTTTGCTACCAAAATAATTTTGGTAGCAAAAGTTTATAATTTGCTACCAAATCTTGGTAGTGGAATGTTAACATTTTATTACCAAATAGTAATTTGGTAGCAAAATATTTTCGGCGGGAACCAAAATTCAAATCCTGCCATATCATCTGTTACCAAAAAAATTTGGTAGCGGATTGTCTTGTTTCTGCTACCAAAGTTGGTAACAAAATATCCATACCTTTCTGATACCAAAATTTGATAACGAAAAGTCTATTTTCTGTTACCAAACTTTTTTTGGTATCAAAAAGTTTGGTTTCTTAAAGTCAAAATTCTTGTAGTGAAATGAACTAGACTAATTCAACGACTTGTTGACGAACAACCTGATTTTACACGATAAAAAGTCTATAGGTGATTTAATAACCGAACCAATATTCGAGTAGATACATAATAATACAAAATTGTGGTTATATATAAAATTCAAAGATAATTTTACATCTGATTTATCACGAGATGTTGAGTTCAAACCTCCTGCTATCATATACAATAATTATTTAAATTCATTTGCTGCTGAAAAGAAAGTGATGATTGCTCAAAAGAATTCCGTAAATGAAAATTAATATATAGAAATTGTCCCTTTTTTAGCTATCACCTGATACTGTAGTTTTAATCATTTGATTAGTTTGATCTATTACATCTATGTGTAGAGTGCTATAAATTACAAATGTGAAACTCATATAGATCAAATGGTTTGATAAAAATAACTTCAGAGGACATTAAATAAGTTGTTGTTGCCGATGGTAAACAAAAACAGTTTCTACCGTAGAAATTTTTTTTATTAAAAGATGTAATTGTTAGCAATTATATTTCTAATTTTTTTAACTTTTAATATTAAATAGTTAACTTTTGTTTTTCTTTTCTTTTTAAGTTATTAATAATTTAAGTAAATATTTATGTAGATGGATTTATCTCTTTAATGAAGAAGATTAAGTTTGCTTTCCTATTTATTTATCTAAGGATCTAATGATACGAGGGACAAACTAAAACTTTGTTTGGTGGAATCAAGCCCTCTTGTTTTGGGAGATCCGGGAAGCTACGTAAATGGAGAACCCACTTATGGAGTTAATGATATGCACTATTGAGTATAAACTATTTGTCAACCTTGTGAACTCTTTTTCATGTAAAAGGAAGACTTTTGTGATGGCACTTACAATGTGGTGTGATGCTCTTCTCCCTCGTCTTTCTACGTTGCTTCATAAAGTTTGGAGAAGACTTCATAGGAAGACTTAACATTTTATTTCCTCCTCTTATTCTTTATTTTGGTCCGAGATGCACGTTAAAAAATGGAAAAGTATCGTGCTTATCCAAAATATATCATGATTATTTATCGTTATATACCTTGTTTTTTTGTTCTTTTCAAAAAGTATGTCTTATGTTTTGAAGTTTTGAATTTTATACCGCTAAATTATGTTTGATAAACAAATTTATATCATTTCCTAGTCAACACATAATTTGATATAAAATGTCAAAATATCCTTTAAAAAAACAAAAATTTAATGTTATTATCTTTTTATACCCTGCATTTTATTTTATTCAGAAAATATATCATGAATTATTTTGAAATTTTGAAGTTTTATACCATTAGAATTTATTTAACACCTAAATCTGTATTTTTTTTCCTTGATCAACACTTATTTTGATATTAAAAGTACTGAAAATACCCTCAAAATTAGAATTAAAAATTCATTGAAGAATTCACACTTAAGGGTTAAGGTCAAATGGTGTAGAAAAATACATGATTTTTAAATGTAAGGTTTCATTTTTTAATAAAAACAAAATTTATTGTATAAAACGTGAGTAATCCGAATTTTAATTTTTCTTGGTATTAGTCTTGCCTCATGGTTGTGGAATTTAACCAACCCTACCCCCACTTCATTTATTTTTGTTTCCTCGTATTCTTCTTTTGGCCTATACATATATATATATATATATATATATATATGTATTACAAATTTACATATTAACTCCCCTCATATTGATTTTTGACTTCCTAATTGGAGACGTTAGTATGAAAATAAAACATTTGTTGACCCTTTTGATATAATATTCTTCCTTGTCTTTCTTACGTTATTATTCACAATTTCTTTCTGTTTTTTTTTTTAATCCAAAACTCACGTTCAGTACAGTCATCCGAAATACATGTATATATATGTGATAATATTTTTTAAATTTTCTATTGATCATAAATAAATCAATAAATATTTGTATTGTGAAATCAAATCAAAACAATATCAACTAAAATTAATATAATAATTTTAATTTTAATTTTAATCAAAACAATATCTAGCTTTCTCTCTTTTTCTCTCTAGCAGCTTGTACCATGTTCTTTACCAAGTTATGTTGGTCTCCTACTGTCGCAGGGACAGTAAACAATCCGAAATTTTCACCCTGTGATGGCCTAAGGAATCACCCTTAGTCAGCCAAAATCCGAATCACACTAGGCACACATGCAACACAACAAACGTAGGGAAAATCAAAGTACTCACGCAACACACGCGCAACCAAAAACTACTCGTACGGGAAATCTCACCCAACCTTTATTACACACAGAACAAAGGATTACAAATGTCTAATCACACTGCAGGATCATGACATCTTCATGTCTCTGCATATGACCACGAAATTATAAAGACACACAGCATACAAGGCAGTTATTTTTACAAAAATAACGGCTAGTAACCGCCATTAGTGCTGGACCAACCCAGCACAGCCACCTGGTCAATTTAAACCGGTTCCCAACTGTCGGATTTGCTGTCTCGTCCCAAAGCACGCCAATTGTCCATGTGACTTGCCTGGCTCCACTCAGATCCCGCCACATACTCCCACTGGATTAAGGGTGCTGGTAACCGCCACCCACATGTGCAATCTGGCCAAGTGTCTCAGTCTCACGGTTTCTTGGGCTGACTCACGCCCACGCGATCCTTAGGACAGTCGCACAAACCAAACCAGGGCCTTTAGTGCTCGCTCATTGATCCGCCTAATGCACCAATCACGCTGTCAGTCTCCCTAGCCGAATCGGGTTCAACCCAAGGCTATGCCAACACATGACATCCCTTGGCGTCCCGCACACAGTGGCCTTGGTGGTAAACCCAAACCAACCAAGCCATGCCCCCAGCGCTCTAAGGGGCTAACAAACCACCCCCACCAGAAGAGACCGACGTCCTCGTCGGGAGGCTGTTCAAGTAGGCATTGACCTGTTCTTCAAACTGCCACAAGGAAACCGCCTTTTCCCAAGTAGCATCAGCAACGCCACCACCTTTCCATTGAACCAGATATTCCGTTCTCCAGTTTTTCTTACTTGCTCCCAAGGTCCGGTGATCAAGGATCTTCTCAATCTCCTTATCAAACTCAATCCGGATTGTAGGAGGAGCTCGCTTTGCTTGAGTCCGACTACTACCCTCACTATCCTCATGGAATGGCTTCAGAAAACTCACATGGAAAGTAGGATGAATTTTCAAACGTTCAGGCAGCTTCAACCGATAGGCAACATTCCCGACGCGTTTCACCACTTCAAACGGGCCATCATACTTCGCAACCAGCCCTTTGTGGAACCGCTTATTAGTCACCTTTTTCCAAATTTGGAGAGTAAGCTTCAACAACACCTTGTCCCCCACATCGAACTCCAAAGCTCTACGATGTTTATCCTCATATTTCTTCATCCTCTTGGCTGCCTTGGCTAGACTATCACGTGCTAGTTCTAGCAACTCCGTCTTGTCCCTTGCAAATCTGTATGCTGCAGGGCAACTCCCTTGGGACTTTTGTTTGGCAATCTCATGAGGAGTCAAAGGCTGCTGCCCCATCACCAACTTGGAAGGACTCATTCATGTGGCTGAGGACTTATGCATGTTGTAACAAAACTGTGCAACATCGAGTAAATCCACCCAATCCCTCTGACTTGCGCTCACATAGTGTCTCAGGTACTCCTCGAGCAATTGATTCATCCTCTCGGTTTGGCCATCAGTCTGCGGATGATTGGCCGTGGAAAACTTCAACTCAGATCCCATCATGTTGAACAAAGCCGTTCAAAACCGGCCTGTGAACCGAGAGTCTCTATCACTGACAATGTCCCTAGGTAAGCCAAATAGTTTTACAACATGCTTGAAAATCAACTCCGCAGCCACCTCGGCCGGGCAAGCATTTGGCGCAGGAATGAAAATCGCATACTTCGAGAACCGGTCCACCATAACCAGCACCGAACTCATCCCCTTGACTTCAGGAAACCCCATAATAAAGTCCATCGAGATCGACTCCCATGGCTTTTCGGCAATAGGAAGAGGCTGTAACAATCCCGCCTCATGTTTCCTTTCCAACTTGTCTTTTTGGCAAACCACACATGTCTTTACATAAAACTCAACGTCATCACCCATCTTCGGCCAAAAGTAGGATTTAGCCAACAAAGCCAACATCCTTTCCGCTCCTGGGTGACCCGCCCATTGAGGATCATGCGTCTCCCACAATAATTCTTTTCGAAGACTGCCGCCACTAGGCACAAACAACCTATCACCCTTGGCAAATAACAAACCGTCTTCAATTCAGTATCTTTTCACCATACCCTCGCTGACTTCCATCTTCAGCTTCACGTAATTTGGGTCGAGCACCGCCTGCTCCCTCACCCGATCTAGAAAAGTTGACTGCACTACCGACAATATAGCAACAAATACTTGAACATCCCTCCTGCTCAAAGCATCAGCCACTTGATTCTGCCTTCCCGGCTTGTGTATCCACACAAAATCAAACTCAGCTAAAAACTCTTGCCATCTTGCTTGCTTCGGGGTCAACTTCTTCTGAGTCTTGAAATAAGTATTGGCCACATTATCCGTCATGACCGTGAACTTCGTGCCCAAGAGATAGTGCCTCCATGTGTCAAGGCAATGCACTACCGCAGTCATCTCTTTCTCATGGACCGAATTCCTCTGTTCACATTCTTTCAATTTCTGACTCTCAAAAGCAATTGGATGTCCCTCTTGGATTAACACACCCCCAATAGCACGGTCAGATGCATCCGTATGCACTTCAAAAGGCTTCTCAAAATCAGGCAACTTGAGGATCTGCTCGGACGCAACCGCAGCTTTCAACTTGTTAAAGGCCTCTTGACACCCATCGGTCCAACACCACTTTTGATCCTTCTTGAGCAAGTCTGTCAAGGGATTCACTCTCTTCGAATAACCCTTGATGAACTTGCGATAATAGTTGGCTAGTCCCAAAAAGGATCTTAACTCAGTCACCTTTGTCGTGGGAGACCAATCAAGGATCGCCCTCACCTTCTGGTCATCCATCCTAATCTGCCCCTTTCTGACCCAATGACCAAGGAATTTCACTTCCTTACAGCAGAATTCACATTTCTCCTTTTTCACAAAAAGCTTGTATTCCCTAAGCTTTAAGAACACTTGCCTCAAATGACAAACATGGTCAGTCAAAGTCTCACTATAAACCTCAATGTCATTGAGGTAAACCACCACAAATCGATCCAGGAACTCATACAACACATCATTCATCAAATTGCAAAACGTGGCAGGTACATTAGTTAAGCCGAAAGGCATCACCATAAATTCGAAAGACCCATACCTAGTCACATAAGTAGTCTTCCCCTCGTCACCTGCTGCCACCCGAACTTGCCAATAGCCCGACCTCAAATCCAACTTCGTAAAGAAGGATGCTTTGGACAAACGATCAAACAGGTCAGCCACATTAGGAACAGGATACTTGTTCTTTACCGTAACCTTGTTCAATGCCCAGTAGTCCACGCACATCCTCATCGAGCCATCTTGCTTCTTTTGGAATAACAACGGAGCACCATAAGGAGCTTTCGATGGCTGAATGAACCCTGCCTCAAGCAACTCATCCAACTGTCTCCTCAATTCTACTAACTCTGAAGGTGCCATCCGATATGGGGATTTGGCCGGGGGTCTTGCACCCGGTTCCAACTCGATCTTATGATCAACCGCACGGCGTGGAGGAAGCTCTTTTGGTAATTCAGGAGGCATTATGTCAGCAAACTCTTCCAAAACTCCAGCCACCAAATCAGGGACCTCAACAATAACGTCCGGCGTGATCTCTATCAACGCAGCCATGTATGCTTGTTGGCCCTTCTTCACTCCAGCCTTGAACTGCTTGGCAGATTGCAATTCAATTTCTTTTCTCTTTTCACCAAGTGCTTGAACAAAGCACGGATGGTTCTCATCACTAATGAAAATTCCACGTAAATAAGGCACCACAGAAACTTTGGCCTTCACCAAAAATTCCACACCAAGGATCAAATCAAAATCATCAAGAGGAACGACCATCATATTTACCTAACCTTCCCATGAACCAACAACGAGGTTGGCCACTGCCGAACCAAGAATAGGCCTTGTCTCGGAGTTCACCGCTTTTATCTTGCTTGAACTCTTAGCCACAGTGAGTCCCAATTTATCCACTTCATCTTGAGACACGAAATTGTTCGTAGCACCACTGTCCATCATGGCCCTCACTTCCCGTCCGTTCACTCGCACCATCACATACATCAAACCCTTGAATTGGGTCTGCTTCTTCGTCGAAAGTGCATTGAGTAACTGAAGGGGGTTCATGCGAGTCGGTGCCTCACTAGGCTCGGCCTCATCCTCAGCACACAGCGCGCCTAACTTCTCTTTCTTGGGACAATCTCGAGCATAGTGGGGTCCATCACACAAGAAACAGCCCTTGTTCTTCTTGTTCGAGGAATCACCCCCACCTTTCTTCACGCCGTCCTTCTTATTCTGACCCTCGGATTTCTTCCCATCTTTCCCACCGGTCTTAGACTTCTTACTGTTGTTCCCTTTTTTCTTCTCCAAAGAGGAACCAGCCACCCGGTAATCAACAAGACCGTCTGCAGCCGCCATGGCCGTGGGAAGATCCTTTATGCCCTGTCTACGTAACTCGGCTTGAGCCCATGGCTGCAAACCCGACAAGAAATTAAACAACTTGTCCACATCCGACATGTCCTTGATGTCCAACATCAACGAACTGAAATCCTTCACATAATCCCTCACGGTTCCGGTATGCCTCAACTTTTTGAGAGATTCTCTCGCAACCCATGCGGTGTTACACGGGAGGAATTGATCTTTCAATTCCTTCTTGAGGGCTTCCCACGTCTCAATCCGAGGCCTGCCAGCACTTGCATCATCCTCCATCCGAGTGCGCCACCATAGTTTTGCATCACCGGATAGATACATGCTCGTGAAGGTAACTTGTTCCGACTCTGGTACACGGGCAGCCTTGAAGTACTGCTCCACGTCCCACAAGAAATTTTCGAGTTCCTTCGCGCTCCGAGCGCCATTGAAGCAACCCGGTTCACGGACATTCACTGTGGAACCCTTACCACCCTCAGACCGACTCGGGGTACTCTCTAATGCCCTCTTCAACACGGAAATCTCCATGTCTACGCCCCTGAAGTTCTCCTTGACAGTGTTCACAAATTCGGAGAAATCTTCAATCAATGACCGCATTCGAACGTCAAACTCCTTGACCCAGTCTCTATGGGCAGATTTCAAGATCGCAATCTGCTCCACATGTTGCTCATTTTGAACCGACAGACTAACCGCATCATCCGTCGTTGGAGCACTAACAAAGTCCTCCAAACGAGAAACTCTCCGCTTCAATTCCTCCATTGCAGCGACTCGCCCCACCAAACCTGGCTAGGCTCTGATACCAACTGTCACAGGGACAGTAAACAATCCGAAATTTTCACCTTGTGATGACCTAAGGAATCACCCTTAGTCAGCCAAAATCCGAATCACACTAGGAACACACGCAACAGAACAAACGTAGGGAAAATCAAAGTACTCACGCAACACACGTGCAATCAAAAACCACTCGTACGGGAAATCTCACCCAACCTTTATTACACACAGAACAAAGGATTACAAATGTCTAATCACACTGCAGGATCATGACATCTTCATGTCTCTGCATATGACCACAAAATTATAAAGACACACAGCATACAAGGCAGTTATTTTTACAAAAATAACTGCTAGTAACCGCCATTAGTGCTGGACAAACCCAGCACAGCCACCTGGTCAATTTAAACCGGTTCCCAACTGCCGAATTTGCTGTCTCGTCCCAAAGCACGCCAATTGTCCATGTGACTTGCCTGGCTCCACTCAGATCCCGCCACATGCTCCCACTAGATTAAGGGTGCTGGTAACCGCCACCCACATGTGCAATCTGGCCAAGTGTCTCAGTCTCACGGTTTCTTAGGCTGACTCACGCTCACGCGATCCTTAGGACAGTCACACAAACCAAACTAGGGCCTTTAGTGCTCGCTCATTGATCCGCCCAATGAACCAATCACGCTGTCAGTCTCCCTAGCCGAATCGGGTTCGACCCAAGGCTATGCCAACACATGACATCCCTTGGCGTCCTGCACACAGTGGCCTTGGTGGTGAACCCAAACCAACCAAGCCACGCCCCCAGCGCTCTAAGGGGCTAACACCTACATAGGTTGTACCGTCGGACGATCATTCTGTTGGATTGGAAAGTGTTCCAAACAAAAAGATGATGAAATTTGTTCTTGTTAGGGGATAAAAAAAGTTAAAAGTTGTTTTTCTTTTTCCATTTTTATTTTCTAAGATTTATATATAACATAACATATTGTTTCAGGAATTTACTTAAAGATTGTTTATCTTTTTTTTTTTACTCATATCAATATCTCTAAAAATATAATCAAACATAATTTAAAAGCCATCTTAACATCGTTTTCAAAAAATTCAAATTTCTATTTTCATATCCAAAACAAAACATTTTCAAAATGCTTCCAACGGAGTTCTGATCTGGTGGCCTCCTCTTGTGGTCTCGTGAACTTTGGGACAATGCTTTTTTTCCTGGCTAAGTTGGTTGTATGGGAATTAATTCGTAGAAATAAAGGACCTCATAAACTTCTTTCATTTTCTTGTAGTTTTTATTTTGGAGGAAGACTCAAGACTCATATTCATTCAACAAACAATATTTCAGTCCTTAATCCACGCCACCAGTACAAAAGCCAAACTATTAAATGCGTGGACTCCACATCATTTCTTTAGAATGGCAGACATAACCAAATAGCCAAAATAGAAAGAAAAAAGGAAAAAAGAAAAAGAAAAGAAAAAAGAAATACAAATAACAATTTTACTATCAAATGAACCATTGTTTCAAGAAAAAGAAAATCATTTGATTCATATTCATTTAATAACCGAACCAATATTCACGCGCATGCAGATAATAAAATAAAATTGTGATTATTGAGATAACGATTATTTTGCATATGAAATTTTTGGTCTTCTATATCGATATTTTAAGGAAATAAAATAAAACACAATGAGACCATTAAAAAATTAATCAATAATTAAAGTAGTTCCTATCGTTAGTTAAAAATAACAATTCCTATTCTAGATATAGGACAAAGAAAGGATACTTTTTAGCAATTTCTTCTTATGTATTGACATTAACTATTAAATATTTAATTTTTTTATTTCCTTTCTTATTTATTATTGGTTACTTTGTAGTTGGATTTATCTTTTTAAAGAACAATGATTAAGGTTTTGTTCTCCTATTTATTTTTTAAAGATAAGATTTTATCTTGTTTTTGTATTTCATTTTCTAAAGAAAAACAGTTTTAGAGAATGTGTTAATTCCAAGAGACACTATTCTCATGTGACATACAGATCTTTAATAAAATAGGTTATTTATATATCCCACCTATAACGATCATGCAAAGTCGACTATAAAACTATTGGTCTAGATCAGTTCAATGGTTTTTGGACTATCAAATCGATTTTACATGATAAAAAAATACATCGGTAGTTTAAAACTTGACGAGACCATTCACATCGCTATCTAGTCCAGTTTATTAAATTTAAATTATAGTTTAATTAAATTAGACTAGATTGTTGAAAAATAAAAGAAAACGGAAAAAGAAAAAACATGGAGGAAACTTTGTAGTTTGGGTTACTGTAACATCTATCATTTATGTTGCTGATTGAAATGTTACTATTACTATTGTGAGTTTTTATATTTCAGTGTGAGAAATATATATAAAATATAATAATATTAATTAAAAGGTTTGTAAGCTTTAAAATTTAAATAACTTTAAAGGCCTTAAAAAGTCACTTTGTCATTCCTATTTTGGTTAAAAAATGGCTACAACTTTACTGTCAAAAAAGCGGTCTAAATTAGAGTAAATTACTCTGTAATTGTATTTGATCTCCTTTTATAAAACCATTTGATTTAGTTTGGATTTTATTTTCAAATCATCAAAATGACCTTTTTGACAAAATCGGTAGATTAGGATCAAACCAGACCATGCCCACTCCTACAATTGAGAAGATTGATTCAATCATAAGAGCTTTTTAAGAAAAATGAATATTCTTAATGGTTTTTTCTTTTTTTAGATTTTTATTAAAGTAAAAATGTAATCACCACCATCTGAAAGCAAATCAACTAAAACTTCATCCGGCATCGACAAAATCTTTTTTTTTTTTCCTTCTATAATCTCATAATAATTTCTGATTTCGTCGGCATTCATGTTAGGAATTTCTTATGCGGAGAAGACTTAAAATCCGTTTGATGAATGAGTTTAAGTTAAAAATTTTATGTTTGAATTAAAAATTTTAAGTTTAAGTTAAAAAATTTTTATTGAATATTTATTAAATAAAAATTTTTTTAAAAAAAAATACTAAAATTTTAAAAATATATATATATAAAAATTGATATAAAAATTTTGAATTTAAATTGAAGTCTGAGAACGGCTTAGATTATAAAACTAATGTTGACCTTGTGGTCCATGACCGTTATTCATTTGAAGGGAAGACTTCTGAAATGACCTTATGATGTGATGGTCTTCTCTCTCCTCTTCCTTACGCCTCTCTCTCTTTCTCTCTTTTTTATTTTTTATTTATTTTTTTACTGGGGACTCACGTTAACCCGATAAATGCTCATCTTAGAGAGAGAGAGAGAGAGAGAGAGAGAGGGGAGGGAGAATTATATGACACGGTTTAAAAAACATCTTATTAATGATTTGCATTTTTGTATCTGTTGAATCATATTAAAACTATATATATCAAACTAGAATTATATAATATAAAAATCTGATAGAACTTTTATAAAATTTGATAATGGTGAACTGTGTTCAAACATAGGATTATTTTTATATGATTCCACATACAAAAAAAAAAAAAAATCAATCGTAGCCACAGTAAATAAAAGTATCTACCAAAAGTATAATTATTCTTTTAAGAGAGAGAGAGAGAGAGAGAGTTATGTTATGTTTTTTTTTTAAGAAAAATGGATTATTAGTTTTTAAAATTTTTTATATAGTTAGTATTCGAGATCATTTTTAAATAAAAATTAATAAATCTATTATTAGTCTAAAATCTTCCGAATCTAGCTCCAACAACCTGGATCGAATTTCACAAATTTACATATTTGATGAACATTCATAGATTCAAATATTAAAAATTGATAAAACTTAATTGAAGGAAAAAAGAAAACCGATCCTATAAAGTACATTTTGGGAGAATAGTTGGCATGTAAATTGTGTACTAAATGATATGCTAATCAAATTACTAGACTCTAATTTTCTAAATATTTTGTGCTCGAGGTTTTTCTTAAGTTAAGAGAAAAGATAACTAGTGTCAAAGCAAGATTAAGGATCTTAATTAAGTTCATACCTAAAATCTTAACCGGTCCTATACCAAGCCCCTAACTCAATTTATTAAAATTAAAAAAAAAAATACAAAAGGTCAAAGAAAGAATAACCCAGACATTAAAATCCCAATTGGAAATATCACCCAACGGGAAGGACAAAAATTTATACTCAAGGTTGATGGTTAAGAAATTATATAAATAGTTAAAAATATCTTATTTCGAAAGCAAAATGTCCGAGGCATAAAACGTACAAGCTATCCAAAGCTATTATATTTTGTTTTGTTTTGTTTTGTTTTTGTTTTTGTGTTTTTTGTATGTTTTTTGTATGTTTTTTAGTTTTTTTCGTTTCTTTTTTCGTTTCTTTTTTGCTTTTATTTTTTATTTTTTATTTTTTATTTTTGTTTTTGGGAGGAAGCAATAGTTAAGGCTTTATTGTTCTTATTTTTTGTAATATTTTGTAATCCAAGACAAATTGTAAGCACTCACAAATAATGTGAACGTGCCTAGTCCGGTTTGTAAGAACGTTGCATGCTTAGTTTGAATTCCTAAAAATTTTAACATTAATATTTTCACAACTAGAGAATTAAATAGATAATAGTTTTTGAACGTATCTATATTCTGTATCGAATATTAAAAAGAGGAAATACCATAACTCGTCAATTAGTATGTAAAAAAGATGAATTTTTTTCTTTTTAGAGAAAATAATTAATACTGATTGACCATCAGATCATCATTTTTAAAAAATTATTATTTTTAAAATTAATCAAAACATAAGACATTTATTAAAATGGTAATTTTCTTACATATCCAGGGAGAGTCTTCCCAGATCCATATAGCAATTTAAACATTCCAAGCCTGTGGTCTTAGCTTTCAACTCTACAAACAAGTCCTGTTTTCCAAACAAATGATTTAATAAAAAAAGACAAATAAAGAAGTCCTGTCCTAATCTTAGAACAAGAATAATTGAAAAGGAGAGATAATGAAATTTACAAGTTTTTACGTAACATTGGCTCGGTGAACTTCAAATTTTCCAAGAATATAATTTGGAAATTTGAATTTTCCTTTGTTTTTATCTCCATCTTTTTCTTCTTCTTTTTTTTTTTTCCTTTTAAATTTTTTTTCTGAACTTATTTAAAGCAAATTAGTTTGGAGTTTTCATACAACAACCAAACCAGAAAAACAAGTAGAGAAAGACCTTCTCTAATGGCTTCTCTCATATTACTAATACTCCTTGCTTTTGTATTACTATTTGCTGGTTCTGAAGCTCAACAAAGACAGTCCAACATTAGTCTTGGCTCTTCAATAACACCTCGCGATCAGAACTCCTCATGGCTGTCGAATTCAGGTCTCTACGCTTTCGGATTTTACAAGCAAGGCGATGGCTTCTCCGTCGGCATCTTCATGGCGGGAATTCCCCAAAAGACTGTTGTCTGGACCGCAAACCGCGACTCCCCACCGGTCACCTCCAATGCCACTCTGCAGTTCACAAGTGAAGGAAGATTTGTCCTGCAATCAACGACGGGCGAGGAGCAGTACATCGAAGATGATCAGCCAGCATCTTCGGCTTCCATTCTCGATTCAGGCAATTTGGTCCTCTACAATTCCAGTGGGGGGATAGTATGGGAAAGCTTTAACTACCCGACGGACACCCTTTTGCCTACTCAACGTCTCCGAGCTGGTAACGAGTTGGTTTCCAGTGCTTCGGAATTTGATTACTCATCAGGCCGTTTTCGTCTCAAGATGCAAAATGATGGCAACCTTGTTCAGTTTCCAGTAGGAACTCCAGATGCTACTCCATATGCCTATTATACATCTGGTACGAACGGGGAGGAGACAACATGAGCCTAGTTTTTGATGCCAATATCCAGCTCTACTTGCTGAATTCTACTGGAGTGAATATTAAGAACATTACAAATGGAGAATATCCCACGAAAGACACAACTTATCTAATGAGAATCGATGTAAATGGGATATTCCGTTTGTACTCGTACAATTGGAGGCAAAGCAACAGCACCTGGTTGATCAAATGGTCATCTTCTAATGATAAGTGCGATCCCATAGGCTTATGTGGAATAAACGCTTTTTGTGTCAATTATGATCAAGAACCTGATTGTAGGTGTCTTTCGGGGTTCGACTTTGTGCAAAAGGGAAATTGGAGCTCAGGGTGCGAGAGGAACTTTGTGGCAGATAGTTGCGCGAACAAAAGTAAAAGTGTTGCTTACAACATGGAAGAACTTCCTAACACAAGTTGGGAAAACAATCCTTATTCGGTTCTGCAGGTGCAAGAGAAAGAAGGATGCAGACAAGCTTGTTTAGATGATTGCAATTGTGAGGCCGCATTTTTTAAAGATGGAGAGTGCAGAAAGCAGAGGCTTCCATTACTATACGGTCGAAGATGGCTGGACGATTCGAATATTGCTCTAATCAAGGTATATACATCCACACCACATGTAGAAACAAGTGTTGCAAAAGAAAGTGAAAGAATTCAGAAGGACGTCCTAATTATCAGTGTCGTTCTTGTTTCCTTTGGCTTTGTTATGTTGGTCATTTCTGTGCTTGTCTTGTGGAAAAGAAATTTTTATGCGTATAAAAAGATAAACCACAGGAGTCAAGATGTCGAGTTGATGGGAAATGATGTTAATTTAAGGTCTTTTACGTATGAAGAACTAGAGAAAATGACGGACAGTTTCAAGGAAGAAATTGGTAGAGGATCATTTGGGACGGTTTATAAAGCGACTATTTTGAATAGCCAAAAGGAAGTAGCCGTCAAAAAATTGGGAAAAGTGTTGGAGGAAGGAGAAAGAGAGTTTCAGAACGAGATGAGATCCATAGGAAGAACCCATCACAAGAACCTAGTTCGGTTACTAGGATATTGCTATGAAGGGCCAAATAGACTTCTGGTTTACGAGTATATGAGCAACGGATCGCTTGCAGATATGCTCTTTAATCCTGAAAATAAACCTTGTTGGGAAGAAAGATTGGGAATCACCTGCGGTATAGCCAGAGGAATTCTTTATCTCCACGAAGAGTGTGTCACACAAATCATCCACTGCGATATTAAGCCTCAAAACATACTCATGGATGAGTATAGGCGTGCCAAGATTTCTGACTTTGGATTGGCAAAGCTGCTGAAGCCGGAACAAACCAAAACTTATACTGGGATCAGAGGGACAAGAGGGTACGTTGCCCCGGAGTGGCATCGGAATCAGCCCATTACAACCAAGGCAGATGTGTACAGTTTCGGAATTGTTATGTTGGAGATCATATGCTGCAGAAAGAATTTGAGTTGGGGGCTTTCTGAGGAAGAAGCTGTGTTGGAAGATTGGGTCTATGATTGCTTTCAGAACGGCGAGTTGCTTAAATTGGTGGGAAGTGAAGAGATAGACAAGAGACAATTGGAGAGAATGGTGAAAGTTGCAATTTGGTGCATCCAGGAGGAGCCGTCAATGCGGCCCTCGATGAATAAAGTTCTTCTCATGTTGGAAGGGACCATAGAAATCCCCATCCCTCCCAATCCAGAGTTCTTTTCAGCGCAAGTTTTTTCTTAGTACAAGCTCATTGTTTTTTGGTTTTTTTTTTTTTTTTCTGCTTTTTGTTTTTTTGGTTTTGTTTTGTTTTGTGTTTTTTTTTTTTTTTTTTTTTGTAAGTTGCTCGAATTCAAACCGTTGTAGTTTCGAGAAGTCATGAATAATTGCTGAGTCATGATGCTTTTGTCTGACATTTCATCTTGATTTTTGACATGTTATTGTTTAGTTTTTGGTGTAAAGTAGTTAATTACTTGCATGTGTTGCAAGGCTGTACTTGTAATAAAGAAATTGTAATTTCCTTATTGTCACGATTGAAGCAAATGGTTTCATTTTCTTCTTGGTCGTCTTCTTCTCCTTCTTTGCAAGGAAAAAGGCTTCTTGGGCTTGTTGTTCTTCTTCTTAGCCTTTTCTAAAGAAATAACTTTAACCGATCGATGATCACATAAACTTTGTTGTCCTCAGTCTTCGTTCACGAGTTGTAGAAGCTCCTTTACGAGGACCGTCTTAGAGGGGGTTTTTTTTTTTTTCCCCAGTAGTTAGCAGAAGAAAAGTAGTAAAAACTATTGTTTTTCGGTAAGGATATTTTGGAACCACATTTTTAATAGAGAATTTGAAAGACTAATATGACATTAAAATTTTTTAATTTAAGTTATAAAAATATTTATAATATCTAACTAAAATGTTGTCTAATAAAAAAGTTTATATAAAGTTATAATATATGACTGAAACTTTTATACAAATTTTAAAGTTTATTTAGAATAGTATTTTTTTGGAAGTCATATTCTCTGACTCTTTTTGAGATTAAAAGCTCTTTTTGATAGATTATGTAAACACTTGTAGAACTAGCTTTTGGACTTGATTAGCTAGAAAATAGCTGTTAGAAAACTGTGTGTGACAGGTCTTTACTCTACCAATGACAAAGTCATGTTTTTTCACGTTTTAAGGAACCGCCAATTATGCTAAGATTACATAAAGCATATTCCAAAAAAATAAAAATTGAGAGGAAAAAAAAAAAAAAAAAGAAAAGCACAAAATTAGCTTTTTCTTTTTTATTTTTTGTTTTGGTTTTACGTATGGGCAATTTAGTAATTTAAGATAAACACCCTACGAAAACATATATAACAGTCATTTTTTCAATAGTAGTCCCATTCAATCGATGTGTTTTTTGTAATTTACTCTCACAATTAATGAATCCCACCTGCCGTGGCCAATTGATTGTGAATGTAAACCAACTATTGCATTGAATTACACAGTTGTGTTTGGTATTGCTTTCTGTTTTTTTTTTGTTAAAAGTTTTCTGTTTTTCTTTGAAATGCTTTCACATGTCTTTTAAGGCACAAAAATTAAAATGATTTTTGAATAACATTTGGTAAGCCAATGTTTAGAAAACTGAAACAAAAACAAAAAAATGATGAAAATTGTTCTTGTTAAGGGATTAAAAAAGTTAAAGGGAAAACAATAATTTTAATTTGCCGGTTAGAGATGAAATTTTTAATGTGAAGTTGGTTGATTTTTCAAAAATTAATTATAAATTTTGTTGAATTTTTAAAGAAAAAAAAAGGATAAAAATTGAGATGAAAAAAATACAATTTAGTTGGAGATAAACTTAAATTCTAAACAAATAACATTTGGTAAGCCAATGTTTTGGAAATTGAAACAAAAACAAAAAGCAAGAACTCTTCCGTACGGCAACGCCGGACTGCCAGACGAGAGAGTTCTCTCTATCTCTCTCTTTCTCTCCCTAGCGGGTTGTACCACATTCTTTCCTGAGTTATGCCGGTATACACGGGTTGTACTGCCTGACAATTATTCCGTCAGATGGAAAAGTATTCCAAACAAAAAGATGATGAAATTTGTTCTTTTTAAGGGATAAAAAAATGTTAAAAGTTTTTTTTTTCTTTTCCATTTTATTTCCTAAAATTTATATGTAACATTTGTTTCAGGAATATACCAAAAGATTGTTTATCCTTTTTTTTTTTTTTTTTTTCTCTTTTATCTTTTTTTTTTAACTAATATTAATATCTTGAAAAACACAATCAAACATAATTTAAAAACTATCATAATATTGCTTTCAAAAAATTCTAACTTCAATTTCCATATCCAAAACAAAACATTTTCAAAACGCTTCCAACGGAGTTATGATCTGGGGGCCTCGTGAACTTTGGGACAAGACTTTTTCTTCGAGCTAAGTTAGTTGTATGGGAATAAATTCGGAGAAATAAACGACTTCATAAATTTCTTTCATTTTCTTGTAGTTTTTATTATGGAGGAAGACTCAAGAGTCAAGACTCAGACTCAGTCAACAAACAATATTTCAGTCCTCAATCCAAGCCACAAGTGAAAAAGCCACACTATTAAATGCGTGGAGTCCACATCATTTCATTAGAATGGCAAACATAACCAAATAACCGATCTAGAGAGGAAAAAAAATGAAAAAAAGAAAAGAGAGAAAGAAATACAAATAACAATAATTTTACTATCAAATGAACCATTGTTTCAAGAAAAAGAAAACCATTTGATTCATATTCATTTACTAACCGAACCAATATTCACGCATATGTAGATAAAAAAATAAAATTGTGATTTTTGAGATAAAGACTATTTTGCATATACTTCACCATGAAGGTAATATTATTTTACTCATCTGATCAAATTTTTTAACTATTAAATCTATATCAGAGAGTAATTATGCGTCGTATATTGTATTGTGGAACTTCAACATGGACACTTGTAAATGAAACCATTAAAAATTACTCAACAATTAATGCACTTCCTATCGGTAGTTAAAAATAGAAATTCCTACTTTAGATAGAGGACAACAACATGTACACTTTTTAGCAATTATATTTCTTCTTATATATATATTGACATATATTGAATATTTATTTTTGTTTTATTTCCTTTTTGATTTATAATTATTGGCTATTTTGTAGTTGGATTTATCTTTTTAATGAACAATGATTAAGGTTTTGTTCTCCTATTAATTTATTTTTTAAAGATCAGATTTAATCTAGTTTTTTTACTTTTATTTTTCTAAAGAAAAACCATTGTAGGGAGTGCGTTAATTCCAAGAGACACTATTCTCATGTGGCATGCGGATTTTTAATAAAGTAGATTTTTGATATATCCCACCCACAAGGGTCATGCAGAGTCGATTACAAAACAGTTGGACTAGATCAATTCGATGGTTTTTAGACAATCAAAGTGATTTAACATGATCAAAAAATATATCGTTGGTTTGAAACTGGATGAGACCATTCAAATAGTGATCTAGTCCATTTTATTAACTTTAAAATGCAGCTTAAATTAGAGTAGATTGTTGAAAAAAATATATGAAAAAGGAAAAAGAAAAAACACAGGAAATTTTCGAGTTTGGGTTACTGTAACATCTGTTATTTATGTTGCTAATGAAATGTTACTATTGTGTGTTTTTATATTTCATTTTGAGAAATATGAAGTATAATAATATTAATGTAAAGGTTTTCAAGCTTTAAAATTTAAATAACTACAAACACATTAAAAAGTCACTTTGTCATTCCTATTTTGACTGAAAAGTGGGTCCAATTGTGGGGGCAAAAACGTGGTCCAAATTAGAGTAAATTGCTCCGCAATTGTCTAATTCAATTTGATTTCTTTTTATAAAATGGTTTGATATGGTTTGACTTTTCTTCCAAATCGTCAAAATGATCATTTTGACAAAATCAGTAGTGAGACGGCACCGTCTTGTCCAACGTAATGATAGTTGGCCCTTTTGTTTTGGGGATGATCCAGTTCCTTGCCAACTATCAAACCCGATGGGATAAGACCAGGCCATGCACACCCCTACCATCGATAAAATTGATTCAATCGTAAGATCTTCTCAAGAAAAATGAGTAATGTTAATGATTATTTTCCTAGATTTTTGTTAAAGTAGAAATGTAATCATCACTATATGAAAGCAAACCAACTAAAACTTACGGTGAGTTTGGTAGACATATTCAAACTTAAATTTTTCAACTTAATTTTTGTTTTTTTTCTAAAAAAGTCAACAAAAATTACTATTCAAACTTAAAAATATCAACTCAATTCAAACTCAACTCATTCACCAAATACCCCTTTAGTTCCACACACACAATCTTATCTTTTTTTTTTTTTTTTTTCGTTCCCTTGTATAATCTCACGATAATTTTTTACTTTGTCGCTTATAGGAGGAATTACCGAAGCCGAGAAGCCTTGGTCTGAATTAAAACACTTGTTGTCGTTTTGATCTATGACTATTATTCATTTTAAGGGAAGACTTGTGAAATGACATAATGCTGTGATGAACTTCTTGGTCGTCTTCCTTACGTCTCTCTCTCTCTCTCCTTTTCTTTTTTTTTTTTTTAAGGAAAAAAAGTTAAGGCTTTGTTATTATTATTTTTGTAATATTTTCTAATCCAAGACAAATGTAAGCACTCACAAATAATGTGTACGTGCCTAGTCCGGCTTGTAAGAACGCTGATTTGATTGAATTCCTAAAAATTTTAACATTAACATTTCCACAACGAGAAAATTAAATAGATAAACAGTTTTTGTATATATCTATATCGAATATTAAAAGAGAAAATACCCTAGCTCACCAATTAGTATAGGGTTAATTCATTGGAAAAGGTCTGCTTTGTAATAGTGATAATAGCATCTCTTATAAAAATTACTTTAAATTTAACACCACTTTTTAAGGCTTTCATATCTAGCACCACTACATTAAATTTTGTGAGTTCTATACTTCCATATTTGCCCTCAATAGAAACTCATATTTTTACATATGAATTTTTGGCTAGTATTAAAATAACTTAGTGGTACTTATCCCAATTATTCTATAGATCATAATAAAAATTACCAGGGGTAATTCTAATGATTATTAAAAAGAGATCCAATTTGTTAACAAAGAAAATTTTTTCCTAAAAAACCAAAGAAATGTTTTCTTTCTCATTTTTAGAAATATGACCAAAAAGTATAATTGTTCCAACTTTTAACAATTAATAACTATCAATAATAAATTTTCATTTGTTTCAAAAACATTCATATCCAGGGAGATTCTTCCCAGACCCATCTAGCAATTTAAACATTCCAAGGCTGTGATCTTAGCTTTCAACTCTACAAAGAAGTCCTGTTTTTGAAACAAATGAGTTAATAATAAGACAAATAAAGAAGTCCTGTCATATTCTGTGAACTTGAATAATTGAAAAGAGAGAAGGAAATTTACAAGTCCTTGCCAAACATTGACTTGGTAAACTTTAAGTTTTCCAAGAAAATAATATGGAAATTCGAAGCTTCCTTTAACTTATATCTTTATCTTTAATCTGTTTTTTTTTTCCCCTTCAAAAAAAAAAAAAAAAGAAAATTTCTAAACTTACTTGAAGCAATTTAGAATTGGAGTTTTCATACAACAACCAAACCAGACAAACAAGTAGAGAAAGACTTTATTCTCTAATGGCTTGCCTTCGATTACTACTGCTCCTTGCTTTTGTGTTACTCTTTGGTAGTTCTGATGCTCAACGAAGAGAGTCCAACATTAGTCTTGGCTCTATTCTAACACCTCAGGATCAGAACTCTTCATGGTTGTCGAATTCGGGTCTCTACGCCTTTGGATTCTACAAGCAAGGCGATGGCTTCTCCGTCGGCATCTTCATGGCGGGAATTCCCCAAAAGACTGTTGTCTGGACCGCAAACCGTGACTCCCCACCGGTCACCAGAAATGCCACTCTGCAGTTCACAAGTGAAGGAAGATTTGTCCTGCGATCAACGACGGGTGAAGAGCAGTATATCGGAGATCAAGATCGGCCAGCATCTTCGGCTTCCATGCTCAATTCAGGCAATTTGGTCCTCTACTGTTCCAACGGGACGAGAATATGGGAAAGCTTTAACTACCCGACGGACACCCTTTTGCCTTCTCAATATCTCCGGGCAGAGAATATGTTGGTTTCGAGTGCTTCGGAATCAGATCACTCATCAGGCCTTTTTTGCCTCAGGATGCAAGGTGATGGCAACCTTGTTCAATATCCTGCAAAACCTCTAAGTACTCTTACTTCTTCAGATGCTTACTACGCATCGGATACGTATGGGAGAGGTGACAACATGAGCCTAGTTTTTGACGCCGGCATCTATCTGTACTTGCTAAATTCGACTGGAGTGAATATCATGAACATAACAGATGGACAATATCTCATAGAAGATGGAATCTATCTCATGAGAATTGATGTAGATGGGATATTCCGTTTGTACTCGTATAGTCTGAGGCATAGCAACAGCACCTGGTTCATCGAATGGTCATCTTCTAATGATAAGTGCAGTCCCAAAGGCTTATGTGGATTAAACATGTATTGTATCCATAATGATCAAGAAGCCGATTGCATATGTCTTCAAGGGTTCGACTTTGTGAAAAAGGGAAATTGGAGTTCAGGCTGCGAGAGGAACTTTGTGGCAGATAGTTGCACGGATGAGAGAAGTAGTAGTCTTGATTACGACATCGAAGAAGTTCCAAACACAAGTTGGTTGGACTATCCTTATTCGATTCAGCAGGTGCAAGGGAAAGAAGGATGCATAAAAGCTTGTTCAGATGATTGCAATTGTGAGGCCGCATTTTACAAAGACGGAGAGTGCAGAAAGCAGAGGATGCCGTTACAATACGGTCGAAGATCGCAAGATGATTCGAATGTAGCTCTCATCAAGGTATATACATCAAGACCACTTATAGAAACAGATGTTCCCAAAGAAAGTGAAAAAAGAATTCGAAAGGACATCCTTGCTATCAGCGTCTTTCTGGTTTGTCTTGGTTTTGTTATGTTGGTAATTTCTGTGGTTGCCTTGTGGAAAATAAATTTTTATGCGTATAAAAAGATAAATCTGAGTTGTCAAGACGTCGAGTTGATGGGTGACGAGGTTAGTTTAAGGTCTTTTACGTATGAAGAACTAGAGAAAATGACGGATGGTTTCAAGGAGGAAATTGGTAAAGGATCATTTGGGACGGTTTATAAAGGGACTCTTTTGAATAGCCAAAAAGAAGTAGCTGTCAAAAAACTAGATAAAGTGTTGAAGGAAGGAGAAAGAGAGTTTCAGAATGAGATGAAAGCAATTGGGAGAACGCATCACAAGAACCTAGTTCGGTTACTAGGATATTGCTATGAAGGGACAAACAGGCTTCTGGTTTATGAGTATATGAGCAATGGATCGCTTGCAGATACGCTCTTCAAACCAGAAAACAAACCCTGTTGGGAAGAAAGATTGGGGATCGCTTGCGGTATAGCCAGAGGAATTCTTTATCTCCACGAAGAGTGCACCACACAAATCATCCACTGCGATATTAAGCCTCAAAACATACTCATGGATGAGTATAGGCGTGCCAAGATTTCAGATTTTGGATTGGCAAAGCTACTGAAGCCGGACCAAACCAAAACCTATACTGGGATCAGAGGGACAAGAGGGTACGTTGCCCCGGAGTGGCATCGGAATATGCCCATTACAACCAAGGCAGATGTGTACAGCTTCGGAATTGTTTTGTTGGAGATCATATGCTGCAGAAAGAATTTGAGTTGGGATCTTCCCGAGGAAGAAGCTGTGCTGGAAACTTGGGTCTATGATTGCTTTGAGAACGGCGAGCTGCTTGAATTGGTGGGAAGTGAAGAGATAGACATGAGACAATTGGATAGAATGGTAAAAGTCGCACTTTGGTGTATCCAGGATGAGCCATCAATGCGACCCACGATGAATAAAGTTCTTCTTATGTTGGAAGGGACTGTAGAAATCCCCATCCCTCCTAATCCAGGGTTCTTTTCAGCTCAAGTTTATTCTTAGCATAAGCTCAGTGTTTTTGACCTTTTTTTTTTTTTTTTTTGGGTTGGAGATGGCTTGATTCCAAACAGTTGTAGTTCTGAAGTTATCCTTTGTCATGAATAATTGATCACTCAGATTGTTCTTGTTTGACATTTCATGTTGGTTTTTGATATGTAAAGCGTTCAATTGTCGGTGTAAAGCAGTTCATTACTTGCATTTGATGTTCTTAGACATTGCAAGGCTGTTCTTGTCTTGTCAAACTTGAAGCAAGTGCCCTCAAGTTTCACTTTCTTCTCTGTGTCTCCTTCTTTGGGGCAAAAAGGCTTCTTGGGCATGTTGTTCTTCTTCTTCTTAACCTTTTCTTAAGAAAAGCTCTCATTTAATGATCACAGGAGCTTTGTTGTAATCCTCAGTCTTCATGGGTCCCTCATAAGTTGCAGAAGCTCCTTAACGGGGGATCATTTGAAGAGCATTTACTTTTTCACATTAGTCACTATAAGAAGAGTAGCAGAAAACTGTGGTTTTTTAGCGAGTATTTGGGAAGTACATTTTTTATATAGCTTTTGAAGTTTACAGAACCTTAAAAATTTTCTCATAAGAAATTAAAATGTTTATAACGTCTAAAAAATATATAAATAATGTTCACAATGTCTAATTTAAACTCTAATCTAAATTTTAAAATCTACTCAAAATAGTATTTTCCAGAAATCATATTTTCTGCCTTTATCAGGAAAAACTTCTTGAGACTTAAGTACTTTTAATAAATCATCTAAATACTTCCAGAACTAACTTTTAGCCAAAACAGCTTTTAGAAAGTTTTGCAAACATGCCCTTGTTCTACTAACAACGACGTCTTATTTTTCAGGTAAGTTGTTAGTAACTGCCAATTATGCTGAGATTATACAAATTGTAAATGTAAACCGGCTTTTGCATTGAATTACACAAGTTGTGTCGGTATTCTTTTTTTTTTTTTTTTCTTTGAAATGCTTTTCTCACGTTTATTAAGACATGAAAATAAAAATGGTTTTAGAATAGCTTTCGGTAAGCCAATGCTTTGGAAACTAAACAAAAACAAATTGATGGTGAAAATAAGGGAATAAAAAACCAATTCAAATTTATTTTCCTTTTTCCGTTTTTATTTCCTAAGAGTTAAAACAAAACATTTTCATGAATATACCAAACATAGTGTGTCATTTCTTATACTCAAATCAATATTTCTAAAAACACCATCGAACATAATTTTAGAAACTATCTTAACATCATTCCCAGAAAATTCTAATTTGTATTTTCATAGCCAAAACAAAACATTTTCAAAACACTTCCAACAGATTATGATCTGATGGCCTCCCCTTGTTGTTTCGTGGACTTTAAGACAAGACTTCTCTCCTAGCAATGTTTGTGGTTTCGGACTTAATTTGGAAAAAGACTTGATTCATAAATTTCTTTCATTTTCTTGTAGTTTTTATTTGGGAGGAAGACTCACGACTCACATTTAGTCAACACATAATATCTCATTGCTCAATCTAAGCCACAAGTGAAAAATCCATACTATAAAACGCGTGGAGTTTACAAATTTTAGAGTTTAATAGGAAAATTTTCTATTAGAACCAGTATTTTAGATAGTTATATTTAAAATTGTATAAAATGAAATATAACTATATACCATAATTTTTGTTGGACTATGAACCGCGAGATTTTGTTGGAACCCTATCCCAGCCATGGTTTTGGTGTGTTTTGAGTTAGTGAAACATAATATTTTGCAACACTGTTTCTATTTTTTGAGCAAGATATCATAAGCTTTCCAATGACACATCATTTGCCTTATTTAGACTTGTGAATGAATTGTTATAATTTTTCCAAATTTAACCACAAATTTGAATATGTGATGTACACTTGGGACCAACAATAGCAAACCCTAGTTATACGAGACCACAAACTTAAATTCTTACCAAAATTCATTATGGTTATAAAGTAGACATTCCAAGCTTTACAATGGGCTATCGTACGTTAAAATAAATATGCACATAATTTTTAATAAATAATAAATTTCACAAGATTATATTGCAATAGTAAACTGAGATTTTACTATAAAACACAAAAAAAAACGTCCAAATTAAGATTTTAAAATTTAGTAAACAAATTATTTACACAAAAATTAGATATTTTAAGCTTTCCAACAAGTCTTAAGTGTCCTAAAATAAATTATGCATAAATCTAAATAAATCTTATAAGTTCAAATTCCACACGATAAAACGATTAAATTTTAAAAAATGTGACATAATAATTGATGAAATGAACTATAAGTCATAACATAGAGACATAATTATTGATGAAATGAATTGGCCATTAGTGTATGATTAACTAAGTACGGAAAATCCCAACCCTATATAGTTGAATCACAAGTATTTAGATGAGCCAAGATAAAGTAAACTTGAGCATTACTAGATATATATCAAGAGACTATTTTAACCCTATTTAATGATAACAACTAATTGAAATATGCCTTGAAAGCCCAAAATCAATGAAAGAAAACCTACTTATGAGTATAAACTTACGTAACTCCTCATTAATCCTTACTTAAACTAAGAAAGCCCAAAATCCTCACTTAAGGTAACTACCAAGTGATGAAAATTGATTAATTAATTAAGAAATAAACAAATAAATATCTAATAAAATATAATTATGTTAAAAAGTTAACTTGTAATAGTTAATTAATTAAATTAATTAATAAATTATTTATTAACTAATTAATTATAAGAGCTAATAAGTGATTTAGAGTTGTGTAACCAAGATTATTATGTTAAGTAGTTACATAATGAAAATGGATGATTGATTAGGAATTAATTAATCATAAATAATTTATAATTACATTAATTATTAATTATTATAATTATTGAAATAATTATTAATAATTAATAGAAAATATCGTTAAGGAACATAATTAATTATTAAGGACATAATTACTAATTAGTCAATAAAACTTATGTAATGTATTCATAGTTACCGAATCAACTAAAGTAATAATTAAGGATTACCAAATTAACTAATTAATTGATTAATTAAATTAAATTAAATTAAATTCTAATTAGTATAATTTTTTTAACACTTAATAATTAATAGGAATTTATTATTAGAGCAAGTTACAGTGCAAGTAAATTAAACCATCTTAATTTATAACAAACGTTTATAGATCCTTAAAGTTTGAATCAAACATAACGCCGTTAAGACTTAATAACCTACCTTCAAGAGGGATTTTTTTTTTTTTTTTTTGACAAATGACCTTCATTAAGAAATTGATTGTTTGGTTAAAATTTTATGAACATAAAAATTATATATATGTATGATTTCCCTAACTATGAAATGTTGTTAAATCAGGACAAGTTCCTGAACTTAAGTAGTAGGAGTTACTATTTCGGAAATTTAAACATATAACACAAGTACAAACCTCACCTATAAAATGAAACAAAGTGTTTTCTTTGTGTGATGTTTTCTATGAATTATCATGCTTTGTGACAAGTACATTAATGATATGTGTTACTATTGATTAAGTATATGATGTGCATGTTGATTTTTTGCATAATATTCAACATACATGTTTGCCATGATGCTTGATGCATACTTAGTGACATGTAAAGTTATATATAGTTACACTTACTACGAATGAGGCTAATGAAAGATAAAATTAAGTGTCGTACTAATCTACATTCAAGGAGGACATGATAATATAAAGTTTATGAATTAGACATAGAAAGCAATTTGAGGGTTGCTCCCCCAACTCCCTATTTTGATCGCGTGTATATGGGTACATGCACAGAATCCTTTAAGTAAACAAGATATATAATAAAACATAATTGAACACATATACATCAAATACATTTTTTAGCATTCAAGTTATATTATATATGACGTGTGACAATGTGTTATATGATAATATTTTGTAAAATATAATTTGCACTTATTAAGCGAAAGCTTATCTGTATGTTCATGCTATAGGTAACGAAGGTATGTAACTTGCCACTTAGATTTTTTCTAGAATGGCAAATCAGTGCGAAAGCGATAAAGAAATGGAATGAGATAGCATCACGAATTTAATTTCCACATTTAGACTTCTTAAATCATTTCCTACCTATTATATTTTATAAGTTTGTTTAAATGTTTTAGTACTACTAAACTAATAGGAGTCTTTTATGAGGAAAAGACTTTAGGATTTTCCTTTTAACTCACTTGACTTCTTAGCTTTTTAAATATTATCTAAGTAGAAATTTGAATATGATATTTATTATCTATATATTTCTATTTGCTCGGTTAATTTTTAATTTATTCAACTCTCTAAGTACAAAAATGCTTTTTTTTTTTTTAAGTTCTATAATTTTAGAACCAAAATATAAATAATTGTTAAGATTACATTAATTTTAGATTAAGTAAGTTAATTAACGGTATGAAAAGTCGGATTGTTATATATAGAGGTGACCAAAAAACAAATGAACTAGACTAATTCAACGACTTTTTGACTAACAACCTGATTTCACATGATAAAATGTATATATGTGATTTAATAACTGAACCAATATTCGAGCTGATACATAATAATACAAAATTGTGGTTATATATAAAATTCAAAGATAATTTTACATCTGATTTATCACGAGATGTTAAGTTTAAACCTCCTATACAATAATTTTTTAAATTCATTTTCTGCCGAAGAAAAAGTGATGATTGCTCAAAAGAATTCCGTAAATGAAAATTAATATATAGAAATTGCCCCTTTTTTAGCTATCACCTGATACTGTAGTTTTAATCATTTGATTAGTTTTTCAATAGTTGAACTATTACATCTATGTGTAGAGTGCTGTAAATTACTAATGTGAAAACTCATATAGATCAAATGGTTTGATGAAAATAATTTCAGAGGACGTTAAATAAGTTGTTGTTGCCGATGGTAAACAAAAACAGTTTCTACCGTATAAATTTTTTTATTAAGCGATGTTTGTTAGCAATTATATTTCTAATTTTTTTAACTTTTAATATTAAATAGTTAACTTTGGTTTTTCTTTTCTTTTTTAAGTTATTAATAATTTAAGTAAATATTTATGTAGATGGATTTATCTCTTTAATGAAGAAGATTAAGTTTTGCTTTCCTATTTATTTATCTAAGGATCTAATGATACGAGGGACAAACTAAAACTTTGTTTAGTGGAATCACTCCCTCTTGTTTTGGGAGATCCGGGAAGCTACGTAAATGGAGAACCCACTTATGGAGTCAATGATATGCATTATTGAGTATATAATATTTATCAACCTTGTGAACGCTTTTTCATGTAAAAGGAAGACTTTTGTGATGACACTTATAATGTGGTGTGATGGTCTTCTCCCTCGTCTTTCTGCGTTGCTTCATAAAGTTTGGAGAAGACTTCATGGGAAGACTTAACAATTTATTTCCTCCTCTTATTCTTTATTTTGGTCCGAGATGCACGTTAAAAAATGGAAAAGTATCGTGCTTATCCAAAATATGTCAGGATTATTTATTTTTATATACCTTGTTTTTTTGTTCTTATTCAAAAATTATGTATTATGTTTTGAAGTTTTGAATTTTTATACCATCAAATTATGTTTGATAAACAAATTTATATCATTTCCTAGTCAACACATAATTTTGATCTAAAAATGTCAAAATATCCTTCAAAAAATTAAAATTTAATATTATTTACCTTTTATACCCTGCATTTTGTTTTTATTCAGAAAATATATCGTGAATTATTTTGAAATTTTGAAGTTTTATATCATTAGAATATATTTAACACCTAAATCTGCATTTTTTTTCCTTGATCAACACTTATTTTGATCTTAAAAGTACTAAAAATACCCTCAAAATTAGAAATAAAAATTCATTGAAGAAATTCACACTTAAGGGTTAAGGTCAAATGGTGTAAAAAAAATACATGATTTTTAAATGTAAGGTTTCATTTTTTAATAAAAACAAAATTTATTGTATAAAACGTGAATAATCCAAATTTTAATTTTTCTTTCTAATGGTATTAGTCTTGCCTCGAGGTTGTGGAATTTAACCAACCCCACCCCCACTTCATTTTTTTTTTCATCTTATTCTTCTTTTGGCCTATATATATATATATATATATATGTGTGTGTGTGTGTGTGTATATATATTACAAATTTACATATTAACTACCCTCATATTGATTTTTGACTTCCTAAATGGAGAAGTTAGTATGAAAACAAAACATTTGTTGACCCTTTTGATATAATAGTCTTCTCTCTTGTCTTTCTTACGTTATTTCATAATGTTTTGGAGAAGACTTCATAATAGGACTTCACAATTTCTTTCTGTTTTTTTTTTTTAATCCAAAACTCACATTCAGTACAGTCATCCGAAATACATGTATACGTATGTGATAATATTTTTAAAAATTTTTATTGATCATATATAAATCAATAAATATTTGTATTGTGGAATCAAATCAAAACAATATCAACTAAAGTTAATATAATAATTTTAATTTTAATTTTAATAAAAACAATATCTAGCTTTCTCTCTTTTTCTCTCAAGCAGTTTGTACCATGTTCTTTACCAAGTTATATTGGTCTCTTACATAGGTTGTATTGTCGGATGATCGTTCCGCTGGATTGGACAGTATTCGAAACAAAAAGATGATGAAATTTGTTCTTGTTAGGGGATAAAAAAAGTTAAAAGTTGTTTTTCTTTTTCCATTTTTATCTTCTAAGATTTATATATAACATAACATATTGTTTCAGGAATATACTTAAAGATTGTTTATCTTTTTTTTTAAACTTATATCAATATCTCTAAAAATACAATCAAACATAATTTAAAAGCTGTCTTAATGTCGTTTTAAAAAAAATTCAAATTTCTATTTCCATATCCAAAACAAAACATTTTCAAAATGCTTCCAACGGAGTTTTGATCTGGTGGCCTCCTCTTGTGGTCTCGTGAACTTTGGGACAAAACTTTTTTTCCTAGCTAAGTTAGTTGTATGGGAATTAATTCGTAGAAATAAAGGACTTCATAAATTAATGTATTGACATTAATTATTAAATATTTAATTTTTTATTTCCTTTTTTATTTATTATTGGCTACTTTGCAGTTTGATTTATCTTTTTAAAGAACAATGATTAAGGTTTTGTTCTCCTATTCATTTTTTAAAGATAAGATTTTATCTTGTTTTTGTATTTCATTTTCTAAAGAAAAACAGTTTTAGGGAGTGTGTTAATTCCAAGAGACACTATTCTCATGTGACATACAGATCTTTAATAAAATAAATTATTTATATATCCCACCCATAACGATTATGCAAATTCAACTGTAAGACTATTGGGCTAGACCAGTTCAATGGTTTTTAGACTATCAAATCGATTTTACATGATAAAAAAAATATGTCGGTAGTTTGAAACTTGACGAGACCATTCACATTGCTATCTAGTCCAGTTTATTAAATTTAAATTACAGTTTAATTAAATTAGACTAGATTGTTGAAAAAATAAAAGAAAACGGAAAAAGAAAAAACATGGAGGAAACTTTGTAGTTTGGTTTACTGTAACATCTATTATTTATGTTGCTGAATGAAATGTTACTATTACTATTGTGAGTTTTTATATTTCAGTGTGAGAAGTATATATGAAATATAATAATATTAATTAAAAGGTTTTCAAACTTTAAAATTTAATTAACTTCAAAGACCTTAAAAAGTCACTTTGTCATTCCTATTTGGGTTGAAAAATCGGTACAACTCTGTAGTCATACAAGATTAGGTTTCCTTTTATAAAATCCTTTGATTCAGTTTGGATTTTATTTTCAAATCATCAAAATGACCTTTTTGACAAAATCGGTAGATTAGGATCAGACCAGGTCATGCCAACTCCTACCATCACCAAGATTGATTCAATGGTAAGATTTTTTTAAGAAAAATAAGTACTCTAAATGATTTTTTCTTTTTTCTTTTCTAGATTTTTGTTTAAGTAAATATGTAATCACCACTGTATGAAAGCAAATAAACTAAAACTTAGTTTGACACGCACTAAATCTTTCTCTTTTTTTTTTTTACTTATATAATCTCATAATAATTTCTGATTTCATCACCTATTCAACAAATTACCTAAGCGGAAAAGGCTTAGTACGAATTAGAACACTTGTTGACCTTGTGATCTATGACCATTATTCATTCAAAGGGAAGACTTTTAAAGGGGAGCCTTCGGAAATGACCTTTTGATGTGATGATCTTCTCTGTCGTCTTCTCTCCTTTTCTTTTGTCTTTTCTTTTGTCTTTTTTTTTTTTTTAATTTTTCTTAATTGAAGACTCACATTAAGCCAATAAATGCTCATCTTAAAAGAGAAAGGGACAATTATATGACACGGTTAAAAAAACATCTAATTAATGATATACATTTTTGTATTTGTTGAATCATATTAAAACTATATCATACTAGAATTATATAATATAAAAATCTGATAGAACTTTTATAAAATTTGATAATGGAGAATTGTGTTCAATTAGAGGATTATTTTTATATGATTCCACATACCAAAAAAAAAAAAATCAATCTTAGCCACAGTAAATAAAAAGTATCTACCAAAAGTAGATATTATTCTTTTAAGAGAGAGAGAGAGCAAGAGTCATGTAATGTTATATTTTTTTTAATAGGAAAAATGGATTATTAGTTTTTAAATATTGTTATATAGTTAGTGTTCGAGATCATTTTTAATTTAAAACTAATAAATCCGTTATCAATCTAAAATCTTCCAAATCTAGCTCCAACAAACTGGCTCAAATTTCACAAATTTACATATTCGATGAACACTTCTAGATTAAAATATTAAAAATTGATAAAACTTGATTGAACGAAAAAGAAAACCGATCGTATAAAGTACATTATGGGAGAATAGTTGGCATGTAAATTGTAGACTAAATGCTATGCTAATCAAATTACTGGACTCTAATTTTCTAAATATTTTGTGCTCGAGGTTTTTCTTAAGTAAAGAGGAGAGATAACTACCATCATAGCAAGATTAAGTATCTTAATTAAGTTCGTATCCAAAATCTTAATCCGTCCTATACCTAGCCCCTAACTCAATTTATTAAAATAAAAAAAAAATTACAAAAGGCCAAAGAAAGAATAACCCAGACATTAAAATCCCAATTGGAAATATCAGCCAACGGGAAGGATAAAATTTTATACTCGAGGTTGATGGTTAAGAAATTATATAAATAGTTAAAAAAAATATCTTATTTCGGAAACAAAAGCCCAAGGCATAAAACGTACAAGTTATCCCAAGTTTTTTTTTTTTTTTTGGTGAGGAAGCAATAGTTAAGGCTTTATTATTATTATTATTGTTTTGTAGTATTTTGTAATCCAAGACAAATTGTAAGCACTCACAAATAATGTGAACGTGCGTAGTCCGGTTTGTAAGAACGTTGCATGCTTTGATTGAATTCCTAAAAATTTTAACATTAACATTTTCAAAACGAGAGAATTAAATAGATAAACAGTTTTTGATCGTACCTATATTCTATATCGAATATTAAATGAGGAAATACCATAACTAATCAATTAGTATATTAAAAAGATGGATCTTTTTCTTTTTAGAGAAAATGATTAATACAGATAGACCATCAATCAAATGATCCCATTTTTAAGAAAATTACTATTTTTTAAAATTAATCAAAACTCAAGGTATTTATTTAAAAATATTTAAAAAATGGTCATTTTATTATGTATCCAGGGAGATTCTTCCCAGATCCATATTGCAATTTAAACATTCCAAGCCTGTGGTCTTAGCTTTCAACCCTACAAGTTTTTCAGACAAATGAGTTAATAAATAAATACAAATAAAGAAGTCCTGTCCTAATCTTTGAACTAGAATAATTGAAAAGGAGAGATTATGAAATTTACAAGTCTTTGCATTACATTCACTTGGTAAACTTTAAATTTTCCAAGAAAATAATTTGGAAATTCGAACATTTTTTTATCTTTATCTTTTTTTTTTTCTTTTTAAATTTTTTTTTCCTAAACTTATTTAAAGCAATTTAGATTGGAGGTTTCATACAACAACCAAACCAGAAAAACAAATAGAGAAAGACATTCTCTAATGGCTTCTCTCATATTACTACTACTCCTTGCTTTTGAATTACTATTTGCTGGTTCTGAAGCTCAACAAAGACAGTCCAACATCAGTCTTGGCTCTTTTATAACACCTCAAGATCAGAACTCCTCATGGCTGTCGAATTCAGGTCTCTACGCTTTTGGATTTTACAAGCAAGGCGATGGCTTCTCCGTCGGCATCTTCATGGCGGGAATTCCCGAAAAGACCGTTGTGTGGACTGCAAACCGCGACTCCTCACCGGTCACCACCAATGCCACTTTGCAGTTCACAAGTGAAGGAAGATTTGTCCTGCAACCAACGATCGGCGAGGTGCAGTACATCGGAAATAGCAATCTGCCCGCATCTTCGGCTTCCATGCTCAATTCAGGCAACTTGGTCCTCTACAGTTCCAATGGGACGATAGTATGGGAAAGCTTTAACAACCCGACGAACACCCTTCTGCCTACTCAACGTCTCCGAGCTGGTAACGAGTTGGTTTCGAGTGCTTCGGAATCTGATTACTCATCAGGCCGTTTTCGTCTCAAGATGCAAAATGATGGCTACCTTGTTCAGTATCCAGTAAGAACTCCAGATACTGGTCCATATGCCTACTATGCATCTGTTAAGGTTGGGGAAGCAGACAACATAAGCCTAGTTTTTGACGCCAATATCAATCTGTACTTGGAAAATTCGACTGGAGTGAATATCAAGAACATAACAGATAGACAATATGTCATAGATGGAATCTATCTAGTCAGAATTGATGTAGATGGGATATTCCGTTTGTACTCGTATAGTCGGAGGCGTAGCAACAGCACCTGGTTGATCAAATGGTCATCTTCATATGATAAGTGCGATCCCAAAGGCTTATGTGGATTTAACATGTATTGTGTCCTTAATGATCAAGAAGCTGATTGTAGATGTCTTCCGGGGTTCGACTTTGTGAAAAAGGGAAATTGGAGTATAGGCTGCAAGAGGAAATTCGTGGCAAATAGTTGCACAGACGAGAGTAATAGTCTTGCTTACGACATTGAAGAAGTTCCAAACACAGGTTGGCTGGACGTTTCTTATTCGACTCAGCAAGTGCAAGGGAAAGAAGGATGCATACAAGCTTGTTCGGATGATTGCAATTGTGAGGCCGCATTTTATAAAAACGGACAGTGCAGAAAGCAGAGGCTGCCGTTACAATACGGTCGAAGATCGCTAGATGATACGAATGTCGCTCTCATCAAGGTGTATGCATCCACACCACATGCAAAACCAGGTGTTCCCATAGAAAGTGTAGAAAGAATTCGTAAGGACATCCTAATTATCAGCATCTCACTTCTTTCTCTTGGTTTCGTTATGTTGGTGATTTCTGTGGTTGTCCTGTGGAGAAGAAATTTTTATGCCTACAAAAAAGTAAATCAGAGGCATCAAGATATAGAGTCGATGGGCAACGAGGTTAATTTAAGGTCCTTCACATATGAAGAACTAGAGATAATGACTGATGGTTTCAAGGAAGAAATTGGTAAAGGATCATTTGGGACTGTTTATAAAGGGACTATTTTGAATAGCCAAAAGGAAGTAGCTGTCAAAAAATTGGAAAAGCTGTTGGAGGAAGGAGAAACGGAGTTTCAGAATGAGATGAAAGCAATTGGGAGAACCCATCACAAGTGCCTAGTCCAGTTACTAGGATATTGCCATGAAGGTGCAAAAAGGCTTCTGGTTTATGAGTATATGAGCAACGGATCGCTTGCAGATGTGCTCTTCAATCCAGAAAACAAACCCTGTTGGGAAGAAAGATTGGGAATCACTTGTAGTATAGCGAGTGGAATTCTTTATCTCCACGAAGAGTGTGCTACGCAAATCATTCACTGCGACATTAAGCCTCAAAACATACTCATTGATCAGAATAGGCGTGCCAAGATTTCAGACTTTGGATTGGCAAAACTACTGAAGCCAGAACAAACCAAAACCTATACGGGGATCAAAGGGACAAGAGGGTACGTTGCCCCAGAGTGGCATCGGAATGTACCCATTACCACCAAGGCAGATATGTACAGCTTCGGAATCGTCATGTTGGAGATCATATGCTGCAGAAGGAATCTGAATTGGAATCTTCCCAAGGAAGAAGCTGTGTTGGAAGAGTGGGTCTACGATTGCTTTGAGAGAGGTGAGCTGCTTAAATTGGTGGGCAGGGAAGAGATAGACATGAGACAACTGGAAAAAATGGTGAAAGTTGCACTTTGGTGCATCCAGGATGAGCCTTCGATACGTCCCTCGATGAAGAAAGTGTTGCTTATGTTGGAAGGTACTGTTGAAATCCCCATCCCTCCTAATCCAGAGTTCTTTTCAACACAAGTTCTTTCTTAGTAGATTTGTTAAATAAATGCTTCGCTTACATTGTTTTTGTCTGTCCTTTCATATTGATTTTGAATATGTGTAACGTTCAATTATCAGTGTAAAGTAGATAACTAGTTGTATTCGACGTGCTAGACATTTCATGGTTGTGCTTGTAATAAAGGAAATTAGAACTTCTTTCTTGTCACAATGGAAGCGAAATGCCATCAGGCTATGATCAAATGTACTTCACTGCATTGGATTACTTTGCTAATGACAAAGTCATCTTTGTTTCAAGTAGCCCTAAACAACGCTATGATGTCATGAGACATGTCATCCATGAATTTCCGTATCGAAAAAGTGACGTATCAGTACAGTTAATATATGATCCTAAATTGAATTTCCTTCGTCAAAATATTAGGTCTCACATGATTAAATGACAACTTATTTGAATAGGTCTGAAAAGTTATTTTTTTTATAAAAAAAAAAAATCCATTTCAAACTAAAGATCTTTTTGGATTGGTGTTTGGGAGAGCGACAAAATGAGTGTGGTTTGAATTTCGAAACAGTGAAAAGTTTAAGTTGAATTTCAATCTTTTTAAAAACTAACATTTCAAACTTATGTTCAGAATATAGGAAAAATATAATTAATTAAGATAACCGTGGTTGGTTAAAAAAATAATCTCTATTATTCTAAAGTAAATGCAAATTAGAAGTGTCAAAACCCAGGGAAAAAAATGAAAGAAGGAAAACTTATCATTACAAAAGTTTTCCTTTAAATTTAGCGTTACCCTTGTTAGGCAAAATAATACAAAAAGAGAAACTTGAAATTATAGTAAAGAAAAGAAATTAAGATAACAAAAAAGAAACAAGATCGCCAGCATCAAAATGTTGGAATTGGAAACATGTTTGCTAATAAAAAACCGAGACACTTGTATCACACATGCACTTACTACAGAATCACCTCCTCATCATATTTGCTCGAAGTTCGATAAGTATCTATCTTTCAGGATACAATGGTGGGCACACCATGATGCTACTTATAGGGAGCTAAAAAACGTTGACACTATATCAAACTAAACCTAGGTCTTAAGAGAGAATTTATTTTAAAAACATGATTTTTAGCTATTTTAGATGGGTAGAGGGAGAAACCAACTTATAGAATTCAAGGGAGGCAATGGCTTGATCACAGAATTAATTCCCTAAACCAGATTTAATCCAATTAGTTCCAATCATTTAACCAAAATTATTCCAATTAATTCGATGCTTAAACACAAATAATTAATATTACGAAATAACTTAATACTCCTCTCGACAGTTACAATTTTGTTAGAAAAAGGAGAAAGAAAAAGGCGAAACCAAGTCAACATGGGTCCAACATTTATGTCTCCGGGCTCAGGCTTGCACATTGGTCCTTTGATTCAATTGTTCGTGATTTGCACCCCACACGCGCACAAGAGAGAGCCTCCATGCTTACAAGCTTACCAACTAATCAAGGCATCAAGGAGCTTTGATCTGTCTCCCATGTGGGACAAGTTTTTTTCTCCTTCTAACTTTACCAACTCCTTCTCAGCACTTTAGATCTCAATTTGTCATTCTCTCGTCCATGATTCCAAACAAATGAACATATTTCATTCCTCACAAGGAGAACATAAATCCATTTTGACCCATCACTAATAAAAAGTGGGTCCAGTTTAAATTCGAGTCTCAAATTGATTCCTCAAAATGGATAATTAAGCCATTTTTACAATAGTCTTATTCACTCCGACGGAATTGAATACATTACTCTCATGATATTCTTACCTATTGTGGCCCACTGATTGTGAATGTAAACCAACTACTCTACCAAACCACACATCTCATGGTCTTCCTCCCTGTTGTTTCGTGGACTTTGAGACAAGACTTTTCTTCTAGCTAGGTTAGTTGTATCAAACTTTAAGGAAAGACTTCATAAATTTCTTTCTTTCTTTATTTATTATTATTTTTTTTAGTTTTTATTTGGGAAGAAGACTCAAGACTTACATTCAGTCAACTGATAACATCTCATTCCTCAACCGCAGGTGAAAAGGCCAAACTATAAAACGCGTGGAGTCGACATCATTTCTTTGAAGTGGTGTTCACAGTGAAAATTCATTAACTTGATAGTCTCACTAACCTCCAGTCACGTAAAAGTAATTTATAAAAAAAAAAAAATAGAGAACATACAAAACTTGTAGAGGTTCGTCGAAATCCTTTGGCTACGTCCTCTATTGATTCTACTGTTTTAGAGAGATTACAATTGAGAGTCGTCTTAGATAAGTACAAAAAATAGAAGTAAATAAATAAAACTAGTGAATATTTCTAGCCCATAATTTGAATTGCTCTGAGATCTTCATAGAGGATAATTTTCGATATGTTGAGCTAGAATATCAAATATTATAGATTCTCTAATTTAAATCGCACGAGTGCTCAAAATTTTATTGAGCTGTTGCTTTGCCTCATCCGTGGTATCCTCTGCTGAGATCATTAAAGCCTATATACTTTTAGTATAAAGGCATGCCTCTATCGCGAGCATTTATTTACTCCTCTCTAATTGGCTAAATTTATTCTCACCTGTTAGGTGTTAGAGTAAGGCTTACATTTTTTGGTTTCTCCTCTCGCAAGAGGGATTAGGAATTAAGTCTTTCCACAGGCGAGAATTATGGAATAACAAATGACAACCATAACCAAATAACCAATATAGAATGTAAAAAAGAAAAAAGAAAACATAACCAATTCACGATTAATTAAGTGGATCATTGTTTCCAAAAAAAAAAAAAATAGTCACTGATTCATATTAATTTTATAACTGAACCAATATTTGGGTGGATACATAATAGTACAAAATTGTTGTTATATATAGTATTTGAAGATAATTTTGCATCTGATTTCACTACAAGATATGTCAAGTTCAAACCTCCCACTATCATAGACAACAATTATTTAAATTCCTTTGCTGCTGAAAAGAAAGAGATGATATTACTCAAAAGAATTCCATAAATGGAAATTAATATAAAAAAAATTGTCCCTTTTTTAGCTATCACCCGATGTTGTAGTTTTAGTCATTTGATTAAATTTTCTATAGTTTGATCTATTACATCTATATGTAGGGTACTGTAAATTACTAATGTGAAAACTCATATAGATCAAATGGTTGATAAAAATAATTTCGGAGGACGTTAAAAAGCTGTTCTTGCCGGTGGTAAACAAAAACAGTTTATACCGTAGAAATTTTATTATTAAAAGTTGTTTGTTAGCAATTATATTCTTTTTTTTTTTTTTTTACTTTTAATATTGAATAGTTAATTTTGGTTTTTCTTTTCATTCTTAAGTTATGAATAATTTAAGTAAATATCTCTTTAATGAAGAAGATTAAGTTTTGTTTTCCTCTTTATTTATCTAAAGATCTAATGATACGACTTTTTTTTTTCATTATTATTGATAAGAACTGATGATATGGCTATTATTCTTTAGAAAAAATAGTTTTGGGGAGAGAATTTTAGACAACGTATTCCCATGTGCACTGAGATCTTTTATAAAGTAAGATTACTCATGTTTCTCAACTCCCGTTCACTATGGTTATGTTGAGTCGACTGAAAAATATTGGATCTAACCAATTCAGTAATTTTTAACCATCAATCCAACTCTATGTCAGAAAGTATATTGGTCGTTTGAAATCAAACTGGATCGTTCAATTAGTGATCGGGTCCGACTTATCAAATCTAAGGTACAGTGTAAATTGGATCGGACTGTAAAAAATAAAAAATAAAAAAAGCTAATGTGTACTTTGAATGACTATAATATCTATTACATATGGACTTAGGAATTTGGATGGTGTTCTTATTATTAGTATTTTGATTTTGATTTACACTTTGGATTCATAAATGTGATATATAGTAATAGTTATATAAATTTTCAGGTACTCTTCAAGCTTTAAAGTTTAAATAACTTAGAAAGCGCAAATTGCTCGTTTGATCATTTTTTTTTTTATGATGTTGTAATTTAGGTTCCTCCATTTGGTTTTTTTTTTTTTGCTAAAAGCTCACTAAACCTTTAAAAAGTGTGTAAACTAGTGTTTTATTAACAAATGTTAAGTATTGGATGGAATAGATCATGTATATAACATATGTAAATTGAATCATGTAAAAGAAATTTTTTTCTTACCCGTAAATATTAACCATGTGTGATTCACATGACATTTTTGTCAAAATTTTTAATGCATGTTAACGAAAAGAACTATTTTACACCCTTTAAATATTAATCATGTGTGATTCACATTACATTTTTATTAAATTTTTAATGCCTATTAACAAAAAGAACTATTTTGCACCCTTTGGGAGCTTTTAGCCAAAAAAAAAAAAAAGTTGGAACCAAATTACAACTTCATAAAAAGGTTAAAAACCATAAGGGCAACATTTCCTAACTTAAAAAGGACCACAACAATTAAAACAAACAACACAAGTGAGGCCAATTGTGAGGCCAAAATAGTAGTCTAAATAAGATTGAACTATCCTATAATAATCTAAACCGATCTGATTTCCTTTCGTAAATTGTTTTGGTATGGTTTGGATTTTTTTCCAAATCATGAAAATGGTCTTGCCTTACAAACCGGCAATTTGAGACCGGATCAGACATTGCACACTCTTACATATTATCAATTAAAATGAGACTGATTCAAATTCAAGACTTTGTCCAGAAAAACAAATAGTTTTAATGACTTGTTTTAGAGATTTCATATAATCATCTCACACACACAAAAAAAAAACTAAACTAAACTAAACTAAACTAAATTAAACTAAACTAAACTTTGTTTGGCAGAATCACTCCCTCTTGTTGTGGGAGATCCGAGAAGCTACCTAAATGGAGAATCCACATATGGAATTAATGGCATGCAATATTGAGTATAAAATATTTATCAACCTTTTGTTCCATTTTTCACGTAAAGGGAAGACTTTTGTGATGACACTTATAATGTGATGTGATGGTCTTCTCCCTCGTCTTTCTACGTTGCTTCATAAAGTTTGGAGACGACTTAACAAATTATTTACTTTTCTTTTTCTTTATTTTGGTCCAAGATGCACATTAATAAACAGAAAAATTATCGTGCTTATCCAATATATATAAGGATTATTTATCTTTACATACCTTGGTTTTTGTTCTTATTCAAAAAGTAATCTATTATGTTTTGAAGTTTTGAATTGTATACAATCAAATTATGTTTAATATATAAATTTATACATTTTGTAATCAACACATAATTTTAATCTAAAAATGTCAAAATACTCTTAAAAAACTAAAATTTAGTGTTATTTACTTTCTTATACCAAGCATTTTATTTTTATTCAGAAAATACATTGTGAATTATTTACCATTAGAATTTATTTAGTACCTAAATCTATATTTTTTTCCCTCGATCAACACTTATTTTAATCTTAAAAATATTGAAAATACCCTCAAAATTAGATAAAAATTTCATTGAAGAAATTCAAACTTAAGGGTATTTTATGCATTTAAAGGCCTAATGGTGTAAAAAAAAGATTTTAAAATGTAGGGTTTCATTTTTTTAATAAAAACAAAATTTATTCTATAAAACATGAATAATCCAAATTTTAATTTTTCTTTTTAATGGTATTTTGTGTATTTTTAACTCAAAATTAAGTGCAACGGAGAAAATGTATAAAAGTTTGTATGTTAAACATAATCTGATGGTACAAAAATGTAAAACTTCAAAATATAAATTATATTTTCTGAATAAAAGCTAAAGATGTGATATAAAAATATGAATAGCCTAAGATTACAATCATATATTATCATATCATATCCAATCATATCATATTTTAAAAAATCTAGTAATTGAAAAATAGATAAATACTAACGATTGATTATCAGATCATATCAAATCATATCATATTAAAATAAATCCAGTAATTTGAAATTTTGATAAATATCTGATGATTAAAAATTGTGTTTAACCATAAAGTATTTTATAATATCCTGTCTACAATTTTTTTTAATTTAAATGAGGTGTCTTTATTTCAATATAAATAACAATAAATAAATGAATTGATTTTTTAGACTACCATGTTCGAGTCAATTCAAAATTAAATGGACGTAAGCAAAAGAACCGACAATACCAAGAATGACAAAAATTATAAACTTAGGAGTTGACCATAACGACTAAGCAATCAAATTCGAGAAATTTTGGGTCTATAATATATATATATATATATATATATATAAGCCTTATTAATATTGAGTATTAACGGTATTTTAGGTATTTTAGAAAGTTGAATAAGTTCCTCGAAAAATCAATTTTTTTGGACAAGTCATTATTCACGAAATTGAAAACTACATATAAATACATATAATAATAAATTAATTATTAAAAAAAAAAAAAAGACAAGTCTTTCATGAAGGTCAGAGAATTTAACATATCAAAAGGATCATCTCTTCCCTCTTCCTGTAAACTAGTACTACTAGCTTTTTCTTCCATCTTTTTGGATCATGGCTTCAATATTTTGTGTTCTCCTTAGCCTCTCCATATCGTTTCTCATTGCCTCAGCTGCTAAAGAAAAGAATTGCAGCCAACCTATAAGCCCGGGCTCTTCCCTTTCCCCAATAACTCACCGCAACTCATGGCGTTCTTCCTCCGGAGACTTCGAATTCGGGTTCTATAAGCAAGGCAGCGGCTTTGCTATCGGAATTTGGCTGGCGAATTCCGACGAGACGGCAGTTGTGTGGACAGCGAATCGTGACGATCCCTTGGTCGCTGTGAATGCAAAACTGGTGTTTACCAATTATGGTAAACTTGTTTTGACAACTGAGCAAAGACTAGAGAGACTCATTGCTAATGCTACACGCCCTGCATCTTTCGCCTGCATGCATGATTCGGGGAATTTCGTTCTGTACAACGAGAAATTCGACGTCGTTTGGCAGAGTTTTGAACATCCTACAGACAGTATGCTGGGAGGTCAGATTCTTCCCGTTAGGGGTCAGTTGTTCTCTAGTCTTTCCGAGACTGATCACTCGACGGGTCGGTTTCATCTCAAGATGCAGGATGATGGGAACCTTGTCCTCTACCCCGTAAACACGATAGATTCATCTTCGGATGCATACTGGAGCACCGCTACTTTTGGCGCAGGCTACAATTTTCACCTCTTTCTTAGCAGTACAGGCCTTTTGTCACTAATCAACACGACAAATTCCGAACGCGTTTATGACTTGAACGATATGTCGACTTCTGATAACAACCAAAACAGCAGCATTTATCGCGCGACTCTTGATCCTGATGGAGTCTTCCGGTTGTACTCTCATGCTCGCGATGAGGATGAAAAACTCCAGGCGCCGATACGCATCTGGTCGGCGTTGGAAAATCCTTGTGAAGTGAAAGGTTTCTGTGGCCTAAACAGTTATTGCACATACTATGATGCGCAGCAAAACTGTGTTTGTCTTCCGGGGACTGATTTCGCTGATCTGAGGAGTAGAACGTCGGGTTGCTTGCGAAACTACACTGAGATGGGCTGCAGAGATGGGAAAGAAAACGCGTCGTTCTATCACATGACTAGAATGGAGAATATGATGTGGGGAGATCTGCCTTATGCCAAGGAACAAACGTCTTTGGAAGAATGCAGCAAGTCTTGCTTGGAAGATTGCAACTGCGGCGCAGCCTTGTTCGATTACAAGGCTCGCGCTTGTACTAAACAAAAGCATCCGCTGATATACGTTAGAAGGGATATTCAAGAACAAACTTCAGCTTTCTTAAAGGTGGGCAGTAGAAGCAGTGTCAAAAGCAGGAATGAGACCGAACCTGTTGAGATGGTGAAGCCACCTACCATCACGGTGATCACAAACAAAAAGGCTTTGGTGCAAATTGTTGTTCTAGCTTCTGGATTCATTCTGTTTTCGTGTGTTGCCCTGGCAATCTCTGGAATTTATGTCTTCAAAATTCGGGTTCTAAGGTACAAAAGGCTGAGAGACATTGGAGCTATGGGAATGAACGATGATGAGCTTACTCTTAGAGCGTTTTCATATAACGAGCTCAAAAGAGCGACTAATGGTTTTAGAGAAGAATTGGGCAAAGGCTCATTTGGAGCAGTTTACAAAGGGAGTCTAAACAAAGGTAGAAAGCTTGTGGCAGTTAAAAGGCTTGAAAAGTTGGTTGAAGAAGGCGAAAAGGAGTTCAGAGCAGAGATGCGAGCAATCGGAAGAACTAACCACAAGAACTTGGTTCGGTTGTTGGGATACTGTGCTGAGGACTCGAAAAGGCTTCTGGTTTATGAATACATGAGAAATGGTTCCCTAGCCGATCTTCTTTTTGGTAAAGACACAAGAGGTTTGGATTGGGAAGAAAGGGTGAGAGTTGCAATAGATGTTGCAAGAGGTATTCTCTATCTACATGAAGAGTGCAAAACCCCAATCATTCACTGCGATATCAAGCCACAGAATATTTTGATGGATGATTTCTGGACCGCCAAGATCTCTGACTTTGGGCTGGCAAAGTTCCTAATGCCGGATCAAACGAGGACTTTCACAGGAATCAGAGGAACAAGAGGGTACTTAGCCCCAGAATGGCAACAGAACATTCCGATATCTGTTAAGGCAGATGTTTACAGTTACGGAATAATGCTACTGGAAATAGTGTGCTGCAGAAAGAGCTTGGACATAAATGTACGAAACCCAGACGAAATTATTCTTGCTAGTTGGGTTTACAAGTGCTTTGTTTCTAGAGAGCTGAACAAGCTTGTTGCCGGTGAAGAAGCAGATAAGAAGACTTTGGAGAACATGGTCAAGGTGGGTTTGTGGTGCATTCAAGATGAACCAGCTCTTCGTCCTTCTATGAAGTGCGTGGTGCTTATGTTAGAAGGGATTACTGATGTTTCTATTCCCCCTTGCCCAACTTCTTCTACCATGTAAAAACCTGAGCTCATGAGTCATGGTTTTCGGAAGAAAGTCTTGGAAAAGCAACTCAATCTTGATTTGAGAAATTTACTTCGGCGACAATTTACTCAACTATACCAACGTCCCTGTTTTGTTTGTTCGGAGGCGACACAAGCCTTGATGAACACAGAAGGTCCATGCTAGAGTGGATCTGTTGCAAGTTGTCCATGTATGCATGTACTATATTACTATAATTTTACGCACATCATCAAATATCTTGTTATGCTACTTACATATTCCTATACATAAGCAAAATGTCCATTCATGTGTTCAATGGTTTGGCAATTGAGTATTAAATAAAAAACTCAGAACTGAGAAACACATACCAAGTACAATTTTGATTCCATTAAGAGTATATTGTGAACTCCTGATTTGAATGTAGAAATATACAGTAAAAAATTAAAATGCATAACATGAAATTACCATGAAAGTAACAAGAACACATAAATTAAATTGTTGCTATCACGGATGACAGCGGTCTATAATAATAAGGAACATTCAAACCTTGGATGCACCACAGGTGTCATCATAACTACTTGATCTCCTTGCTCGAGGTGCAAGGCATTTCTACTAAAGTTTCCCACTTGAGTTGCAGTGTTTTCAATATCTCACCACTCGTAATAAATCCTTGGATCATTAAATTATAAGTGCAATCATTAGGAGGGCATCTTCCATTTGTCTAAACAAGTTTGTGGCTTCATCAATAAGGCCTCCACCAAGAAGTGCAATCATTATGCTATATGTTCTCACATCAGTTTCTGAGCCTTTGGATGATAGTTGAGAAAAGAGACCCTTTGCAGCTACCAAATTTCCAGCTTTACACATTGCTTCAATGAGGATGGTGTATGCCACGTTATTGAGTGGTAACTTATTCTCTTCCATTAGCTGCAATAATGAGATTGTTGAGTCAAGCTGTCCATTTTTGCAGAGACCATCAAGTAAAATAGCACAAATTTGACTACCTGGAAGTAGCCCACGAGCTTGCATCTCTTGAAGTAGATTCTCAACCGCCCAAGTTCTTCCTGCCTTGCAAAGTCCATGAATAAGATAGTTGTATGTCACTAATTCTGGAATTAATCCCATAGACGTCATTCCTTCAAATAGTCTAAGGGCCTCATCCATCCTCATCTCATTGCAATATCCATCGATCAAAAAAGCCATGACTATGCAGGTCAGATTCACAACCCATGGCAATCATCGTATCAAATACGTTCCTTGCCTCATCCATTTCTCGCTGCAAGCAATAACCATCCATAAGTGATTTATAGGTTACCACATTAGGCTTGATGCCTCTCTGGACCATAACAACCATCACACGATGTGCATCTGCAGCCATACCCTCTTTGCAATGCATGTCGACCAAGACACTGAAAGTTAAAACATTGGGAGTGATTTTTTGACCTCTCATTTTATCAAATAACCTCATAGCCTCTTTATGTTTGCTTAACACGCTAGCTCCATGAATTAAGGAAGTGTAAGTAACTACATTTGGAACAACACCTTTACTAGTCATTTCTGAGAAGAGGTTATGAGCATCAACGAATAGGCCGTCCTTACAAAGGCCGTCTATAACTGTGTTGTAGGAAACTATGTTAGGCTTGCAGTTTCTATATTTCTCCATGTTCCTTAGCAACTCAAGAGCTGCAGTAGTGTTTCCCAATTTACAAAAACCATTCAGCAATGTGTTGTAAGTAATGATATCGGGCTTACAGCCTCCCCTAATATTTTTTTTTTTCATAGCATTCTTTCGCCTCATCGACTTTTCCTTTGAGCAAAAGGCCTTTCAATAAACTAGTCAGGGTCACAGTGGTTGGTGCATAACCAGATTTAATGAATTTTCCAAAAACAGAAAAACCGAAGCCCATGTGGTTCCGATGACAGAAGCAGTTAATCATAATGTTTAGAGTACAATGATTATAATGGATTCCAAGAAGACCCATTTGCCTGTGTAGAGAAATCACAACAGAAAACTGTTTCAGTTTTGCAATCTGACCCAACAGCTGATTGAAACGAACATCAGAGGCAGAGGACGAGTTCGGAGCAACCCATGAAACAATTTCAAAGCCTCACGTAGGTTTCCAATTTCATTGTGGTTTCTACCATGTTTGCTTCCAATAACCTCATCTGAAGAGGCCTTAGAATGGATTTGAGCTACCAAATTCATCAACACAGCACAACAAAGAGGAGGAGGAGATGAAAGCAAAGACAAACCTCCAGAGCCATAATGAATCCGAGCAGATCTGCTGAAGAAACCCAATTTGCTGTCGAAATAACTCTCTTCATCTCGTTACATCCGCAGAAATTTCAGCTTCAGACACTAATTGTGTTTGTTCAAACAGTGCTCCCTCTCTCTCTGACTATGAAAAAATGGTTTAGGTCTCTCTTTTGTCACTAGAAATAACCCTGATCACGTTTACCCATTTTTTTTTTCACTTTTTTTAGAAGCTATATAATAAAATGTGTGGTGATGTGCTTAGGCCTCTCTTGCGTAATTCCGGACCCCCCCCGGTCTAAAAGAAGTAGAGAAAGACTACAGTCTAACCCAATTTATATACTCTATCAATAAAACTTATTTTAGAGATCGTTCAGATACTTTAATGGTTGAGATCATGATTGTCTATGACAATTACATTTCACCTTACTTCATACTATTATAAACTAAGAAATTTAAAAAAACAAAAAAAAAACAAAGCAAAAAAAAAAAAAATTTTAAAAACCAACACTTCCAGGGGAGCCGACCTTCCACCATTGCCACTACCTCCCCCACCGGCCAACCCACACCCCCCCCCCCCCAAGGCGAGGAGCCCACCCGCACCCAAGGACCTTCCCCACTTACGCACACCCCGTGTGCCTAAACCCTGGCAAGGAGCCCCTCCCACCCCCCCCCCCCCCCTCTCGCTAGACAGCGAAATCGCCCCCATTAGAAGGCAACCGGCCTCCCTCCCCCAACCAATCCCCCACCTGCAAAATTGTCACAAGGAGAAACCACCCCCCACGAGACCTTCGGGCACCCACCGGCCCCTCGATGACCTTTCGCCCTCCCCGGCGAGGTTCCACCCCCGGCGACCTTGAGGGAGTTTAATTTTTTATTTGTTTTCTACAATCCTATAGATCAGGGTTTATTTTTTGTTATTGTATACCTTCTATCTCATCCATTAGATATGATTTCGATGATTTTATATGAAATTTTACTGATATGGTATATAAAAATGACCTTATCACATATTCTCTTAATTAAGTATTTCTTCTTGTTTTTTTATTTTTTGTTAGGATTGATTTTATACCGTCCCCCTTACTTTTTTTTTATAATTATTATTACTATAAATTTTCTTAAGCCCTTTAACTGAAGTTCGTTTTCTTTTTCAGTTTTGTTTTCATTGTTTTAACTTGCAGCATGTGATATTTGAGTTTTCAAAGAAGATATTGGGAGTTAAATTTATGTCTTTGGAGGAACAATTGGAGTCAAAAAAATTTAATTGGAGTTCAATTGAATTGAGTTATGTGTTTGGTGTGCTATTAGCTTACTGGAGTTAAAAAGAAATGTAAAATTTTGAATTTTGTTGGGAAAAAAATTCAATATGAAGCTTATTTCATTCATCTCAAAATTCTATGCAATTAATTAAATAATAATAATTTTCACTTAGATTTGTAGATATAAGTTATGGTTTTTTAAAGTTTGAATTATAGAATTATAGTTCGAGCTGTGAATAGTGAAAACTAAATTAACTTTTCTAAAAAAGACAAAAAATAATTGAAGTTGAGTTGAGTTGAATTGCTCCCCCAAACATGAGCTTGGTTCTCAAGTAAAAGAATAAATGGTAAATTGCTCATTTAGTTCCCAGACTTATAAGTTCGTGCTTTGGCCCCTAATCTTTCTTTCATAGATGGAATATCCCTAAATTATTAAAATATTATCATAACAATCTTTGTTCGTTAATTTTTTGATGCATTCTGTAATACCATAATTCAAGACTTACTACTCACCCGTAAGAGGAACCCATGCCTCATCACTCATGGGAAAGAGATGGGGATTGAAGTTTGATAATATTCTAATCTGATTGCTCGAGGGAGATGGATAATTAATGAAGTAAGCTTTGCTCCAACATCTATCAGAAGAAACTTTTTCCCAAAGGAAGAGGTAGAGTTTAGCCAAGCGGGAGAGAAGTGGATTAGGTCTTCTCAATGGTGTATGCCGAGAGCATCACGAATGAGACAATGTGACAGCTTAGTAAAATCCAGAGAGTTGTGGAATTTAAACTAGATAATCTTAAGTATTTGAAATTCAAGTTCAACAAACCGTGGATTATTCTCCTCAAAAATATCAGAAGCAGTTGAAATTACAAATTTAAAGATATTCATTAGATTTTATTTATTTATTTAAATTATTGTAGTTATCTAAAGGGGACCTATAAATAAGGGTAATTCTCCCATTTGGAATCGAACAGTGCTTTTTCTACACTCCATAGCCAAGAGCTAGCACTTATAATCTCTCTAAAAATAGTGAAACTATGGCACCAAGTGAGGATGTAGCCCAAGAGATTCCGGCGAATCTCCAAAATATCTCTTGCGTTCTCTACTTTTCTACAAACTTACTTTTATTGTTCATCGTGAGCGGAGCGTGATGAGGATAATACGGAAGGCTCGCCCGTAACAAAGCCTCGCAGGCGAATAATCCCCCTAATTACAATGTTGGCCAATCATTTGGGAGGTAGAATAATAAAAGGGGGATAGATGATAACAGCGACAATACTGATTACGCTACAGGGAGAGGACAAAACCATTCATCAAACCCACTAGAAGATCTCACTTCTATGCTCAGTCCATGACCCCTTTGCCAAGACTTCTAAAATTTCGATTCTTATGCATTTAGTTCATGCATTTCTTTTATTTAAGTTGTTTTCTTATTCTGTACTAGGCGTAGAGGGCACACTAGTCCTTTAGGATATTTTCACTTTTGCAAATCACTTAGGATTTCCTTATTATTCATTTCAAGCATTGAATAATAAGGATTTCAAAGCTTTTCTTCTTCAATTTTGCTTCGACTACTATAAATTACTACTGCGGTGTCAATGACATTGAGGGTAAAATACCCAATACTATGTCTAAAAAAAAAAAGAAGGGGATCAAAGACTCTAATTGTATAGGGCGGCACATATCCCCTACATCCTCTATCAAACAATGACAAGCAAGGAGTGACGAGTCTAAAAAACTTAGAAAATTCTAAAATTTTGCTTACTGAGCAAATGGAATACTACTCTCCCCGCATGGAAAAGGCTAAAAACTTGGTAAGTTTTCAAAGAAACATCACTTAACCTCTCCTAAATATGGAGATAGATCAACACTACCGTTCAATGAGGCAACAAAGTTGTCCTCTCCCCATAGGGATTACCTTTAAAAAAAAAAAAAAAGAAAGAAAGAAAGAAAAAAGGAGGCAACAAAGTTGTCCTCTCCCCAAGGGGTTACCTTTCGAAAAATTAAAAAATAAAAAAGGTAATAAAGTTATCCTCTCCCCATAGGGGTTACCTTAAAAATAAATATTAAAAAAAAAAAAGCATCAAAGTTGTGCTCTCCCCACAAGGGTTAACTTAAAAAAATAGAGGCAACAAAGTTGTCCTCTCCCTACTAAAAAATGGAGGCAACAAAATTATTCTCTCCCCACAGGGGTTACCTTTTAAAATAAATAAATAAATACAACAAAGTTATCCTCTCCTCCTAGGTTTAGCTTTAATCATAAGAGGTAATAACATGGAGAATAAAAGCCTAAATTAGTTTCAATAAAATAAAATAAAATAAAATTGATGGCCATGTCTATTCTATCCTTGTGGGAAAGGATCTTTAAAAAAATATCCTAAAATAAACTATAGGAGAGGCCAAAAGACTTAGTGAAAATGTCAAGGAAATTACACCTTAGTCCTCTCCCATGAGCAATAACTGAAGAAGACCAATAAGTTTGTCCTCGATGTAGAGGAATGCAACTAAAATCCTAAGGTATGTCTTTGATGTTATTTTAGATGATTCCTAACCTATATCTTGCAAGAAAATAATCAAAAGTCCACATAACACTAGAGAATAAAAAGAGGAAAAATGAGAGGTTTTAACCTCCATTTATATAATAAGCCAAATGGCATCATCCCCCTAACCATTCGATCTGAAAACTGAAGATCCAACAGTTGAGCAGAAAGCCTAACATTCCAGATTTGTCCTCTCATATGAGGACACGACGATTAGCTTCTCGAAATGCATGTGATAGATTGACATGACTGTTGCACTTCTTGAGATGCTTCTTCTTGAGCTGCCACCGCTATGCCTTTTGGGAGGCGAGACGTCACACCTCACTCCTAATGAGGGTACTAATTAGTCTTCGACAATAAAAGCACGAAGCAACTCAACAGAGTCAGTCCATGCCAGGGGCAAATGTTACACCATAATTCAAGACTTACTCTCACCTGTGAGAGTCATACCTCATCGCTCATGGGAGAGAGATGTGGATTGAAGTTTCGTAATAGTCTACTCCTAATTGCTCGAGGGAGAAGGATAAGTAATGAAGTAAGCTTTACTCCAACACCTATCAGGAGAGGTTTTTTCCCAAAGGAAAAGGTAGAGTTTAGCAAAGCAGGAGAGCTGTGGACTAGGTCTTCCCAATGCTCTACGCTGAGAGCAACACGGATAAGGTAATGTGATAACTTAGTAAAATCCCGCGAGTTGTGGGATTTAAACTAAAGAATCTTCAGTATTTGAAATTCAAGTTCAACAAACCGTGGATTATTCTCCCCAGAGACATCGGAAGCAATTCAAATTACAAATTTAGAGATATTCACTAGAATTTATTTATTTATTTAAATTTATTATATTTAATCCAAAGAGGGCCTATAAATAAGGATCATTCTCGCCTTTGGAACCGGACAGTGCTTTTTCTACACTCCATAGCCAATAGCTAACACTCGCAATCTCTTTTAAAATAGTGAAACTCTGGCACCAAGTGAGGACATAGCCCAAGAGATTCCGACGAACCTCTATAAAATCTCTAAAGTTCTCTACTTTTCTACAAACTTACTTTTATTGTTCATCATGAGCAGAGCATAGTGAAGATAATTTCGAGATGACAAATTTTCACCGTCAATAGATTCTATCAGTAATTTGATCAAAAAGTGATGTTAACTAACAGATTCCATCTAAAAATTAATAGAATAGACTACTGTAATAACGTTTTTAGTAGTTTATGATCATTCCAGTTAAAAAAACAAACATGAATCAAAGTTATACAAGCTTAAAAGTTAGAAATCATCCAAGCAATTTACCCAAGAATAAAAGCTGCCTTTTGTGTGCTGTATTTACTTCTCAGTTTTTGTTCTAAGAGTGTATATGTTGTTAGCTCTCGGTCTAGTGGAATGTGTAGCCTAGGAACCGACCAAGTCGTCGAATGTATTAGTGTATCATCAATATGCTGATACACAATTCACTTATTCAACCAGTTTTTTCATATTGAGTTTGTTTTTTCATGTAGTTAGGTGAGGAATTAAAATAAAAATTTTCACACATTTCAATAGAACACATGAATATTAAATTTTTGCCTTTTTTTTTTTTTTTTTCATTACACATTAAATCCACAAAGTTGATTAAAAAACGGGATCTGTTGGGCATCGGGTATCGGTTTTCAGTGAAATTATATTTCCCTTCTCTGAAAGTACAAAATTTCATTTCAGGCGCAATGGCAATGGTGACCCAACAGAAAAAGATGATGATTCTCGTGTCTCAAACGATCATTATAGCACCATCAACCAGCAGGTGGCAAACAGTTCTACTTAATACAGCTCAAAACTCAATTCTCTCCCACTAAATTTTTTGGAGCAAAAATACACATTTGAAGGACCAATCTAGATATTCGTAGAACAAGAAGTTTTATGTGCAAATGCTCTCCACCCTCATCTCCATCATGACCATGGAGAATGACTGTCAAGAGTCCTAGTAACTTAAACATAGCACCGAATCTATGAGAAGTTTTCCGTACCATTCCACCCAGTGAAACTTAAGCTGGCTAGTACCGTAGAATGACAGCACAACCAATAAGGTCATCATAAAAATGTCTGATATTTCTGAAATTTCCACTTAAACACGGTAATAATCTATAATTATTGTGGACTTCACAACAATCAAAAAATTATCCATGAGATGGTTCAGCGGACAACATTCCAACAAACTACTAACCATGTCTACTAAAATTTATGTTCTCATATCTTGTTGATATTCACCTCATCATTGCAATCCCTTGCAATTTGCAAATCCCTAATTTTTTGGTTACTCTACAATGAGAAGACAACGGCCGGGGTAACGATTTTTTATTTGTGGTCATTCGATCAATTCAAAGAGTGAGGAGTGTTGGGACTGGAGGGAAGCTTTAGGATTTTTCTCAGGAAAAAGGAGTTTTGTTTCCCAGAGACTGCTTAACATAGCTTCATCAATCCAATGGTGGGAAATAGTAGGATTTTGGAGATTTTATAAGAGAGATATGGAGCATTTCCACGAGGGCTCTACAGAAACTGTGAGACTCTTTTCTGTGCACCGAAAAAAAAATTTGTATACAATAATCTAAGCTAAATTTCGTAACATAATGTTAATGTAATCTTACGTAAATCCAAAAAAGAGAAAATCTACAAGTTACATTTTGACACCCCTTAGTATTATGCTGCAAACATTCTTCAATGATATATATAGCACATCAAACCGCAGGTGACAGACATTTTTGCTAATACAAATCAAAACTCATTCTCTAACAGTACCAACCCCCCTTTTTGGGCGAAAAAGCACATTTGGAGGACCAAACTAAAACTTCAAACAATGAGTTTCCTATGCAAATGCTCACCAGTGGAACCACCATGCTCTCCATCATGATCATGAAAAATGAGTGTCAAGACTCCTACCAAACACAGCACTGAACCTACGAGAAGCTTGTCGTACCGCTCGACCCAGTGAAACTTAAGCTGGCTAGCGCCATAGAACGAAAGTGCAACCAGCGAAGTCATCACAGCTATGGTGCTGCAATTCAAATCTCAAATTGTGAGAATTACATGTCAGAGTATCCCAAAATGCACACATGGCATAAAGGACGAGTATGACCAAAAAACATAACTCTCAAAGTTCGATCCAAGATTGACAAAATGATCAACGGTTTGGTTAGATAGCAAGAATCTAAATATATGGCATGTACTTCGCTTACATGTTTATGGAGACATAACATCAACAACAATAAAATAAACAAAAAAGTAATAAAAAGTGCTCGAAGTCCTAGAAGTAAGCTTGTCCGTAAAAACACTAAATCCAAAAGGACAACACAACAGCCAACCATGCCTTCTAAAAGCCTTTTTTTTTTTTCTTTGGGTGCTAAAACGACATAATATAATCTAGATATTATGATTCCAGGCTATGCTAAATCTCAAAAGTATTTCAAGGGATTGATATTGACTCTGCCCGATATCAACCTATCAAGTTCAGCTTTTAAATGCCAAGAGGTAACTAAAAATGGCTCAAAAGTGTGTACTGTAAACATAATTGCTTTCTTAGGTATTTTCTTCACATTTATTCGTATTAATTATTCTAGAGAGACAAATACTGACGAAAGCCTCCATTTGAAACAAAAAAGGATGAAAAAGATTAGGGCACTAATCTTCATGTTGATTATATTTCAAAATAACTTCCTTCGCTCTTGCTTGATTGTGAGAATTTTGACAACAAGGTTGATGATAATCAAACAAATCAATTGACTGTTAAACGACTTAAAACACTACCTGAATAGCAGCACTATAATTGCAAGTACCATCATGGAAGATGAATTCCCAACAGCAAGAAATACTGGAAGTGTAGTTGCGCAAGGAGACAATGCGGGAACAAGAACCAGCCCAGCAACAGCCATCTTTTCCATGGGTTGGTTGTGGGAATGGCTGTGACCACCCCTACCAGATAAAAATAACAAAACATAACTACCGCCAAGGACTACAAGCAAAAGTGAAGCAAGCTTGTGTACTGTTTCTTCGCCAGCAATGGTATTTGCCATGGTTACTGCTGTGATACCAAGAATTGAAGTGGAAATCACATGCAAGATTGCTCCAAATGCAGCTGCAAAACAAAACTGCAGTAAGTAAAGATGAGTGCCAAAAACACTGACTGAAAATTTTCTAAATACAGACTTCCATAGCTTCTTCAGAATAACTAAAGTCGCATAGGCTAAGATCTATAAGAGAAACTTACGCATAACTGATAAAATTAAAGTCCAGTTCTCAACTTAAATAAATGAAATCCAACTTTTCACATAAGCCAAGTTTAATAAAATGCCTCATCATAATACATATGATCTCATATGTAGCAATTGCTTAGGTAGAATACCTCGAAGACAACTCATCGGCTTCTCTATATCATGGTGCAACGTTTTGTTCTAGAACAGATAATTTGTTTCACAAATAAGATTTATGCAAAGGGCTATGGCCTGAGTGAGCTCAGATCAATGCAACACGAATATCACCAAAACCTTCTTATGCCATATTGAACCAACCCAAAGCAGACAACGAAAAATAGAAGACTAAAACAATGTAATTGACACTTCAAACACCTTAACGTGATTAGAGTCTTTGAAAGCAATTCCTATCGACTGCATTATGGATTTGGCTTTTCCTTGGAGGACAATCTCGGGCACTTTATTTGTGACATTTCCAGGGGGAAAAAAATAATAATAAAAACCGGTATTCCAAACATTATTCATATTGTATATACATGTGAATATATACATGTAATGTCTGTATGTATGAATACACAGCAGTGATCATCGTTTACGTGAAGAAAACCCAGAAACCTGTCGACCATATATTTTCTGTTCAAAGTTTATTGATCTATAACTTACTCCTAACATAGAAAATGGACAACAAATTCAGAAAGAGAACTTGACTATGAAAACAAATAGCCACATATATAAGTATGAACCAGTCGAATGCATGTCAAGATATTTGTAAATAACAAAAAACCCATCTTTTTCTTGGGTTCAAGAACACTCAAACAGACAAAGCAAAGCAAGCCTTGGGCAGATTTTTGCAACGCACACAAGATGTTCGTGAAAATGCCTGAAAGAAGAAAAAAATCAACAAGAACCAAAATTGCAAAGAGAAATGGCAATGGAAAGCGTAGATCTGGAAGGAAAAAAAAAGGTGGGGGGAAGAAAATGGAGAACGTACTGACGAGGAGAGTGCGGGAGAGAGTCCATTTCTGGGCACGGCCGACGATGGAGAAAGGGAGCCAATGCGTGGGGATGAAGGAGTGAAGAAGCGACACCGTCGCGATTCCGCCGATCGTCGACAGATCTTCGGCGTTGAAACCTTCCATTCTTTCGAAATTGCCTTTAAGAAACCTTACAACAAGATCCGAACAATTTGCAGAGTTTTTTTTTCTCAGGAATTTTGCGGATCTACATCATACATTACGCCTCTGTTGTTTGAGGTTTTTTTTTTTTTTTTTTCCTAGCCTTGTAGTTTAGGAAAAATGATTTCAGGCAGGATTTGGTTTTTTTTTTTTTTTTTTTTTTGGTTTTGTTTGTTTATTTGTTTTTTCAGATATCTGAACGCAAGATAAAGGCAAAACTTTTCTTGAAAAATATCCCATTTCCAACGTGTGAACTCTTAGTTTGCGTTCGATTACTTGATTGTTGATAAAAATTTTTAAATTAAAATTAGTTAATTTTTTAAAAATTAATTAAAATTTTTTATGATTTTTCTGAAAAAAAAAAATTAATCTTGTGTTTGATTCATCAGTTAAAAATGAAAATTTTAAGTTAGAATAGGTTGATTTTTCAAAATTAATTATAAATTTTATTAATTTTTTAAAAAAAATAAAAACTGAAATTAAAAAAGTGCGATTTAGTTGAAATTGATTTTAACACCAAATGAAGCTTAAGATGAAAAAAATACAATTTAGTTAGAATTGAGTTAAAATGTCAAACGAAACATAAATAAAAAAATTTGTTTCAAAAAAATACAAATAAAAACAAATTTTCTCCCTTTCAAAAAAAAATTGTTCTTTTTGTTTTTTGAAGGAAAAAATAATAATTGTTCTCATTCTCAAAAAAAAAATAATTCAACATAATTTTCTCAAAAAGAAAGGAAATGATTATTACATACATAGTTTAACGGTAATATCATATTGAGTTTACAGGTTGAATTTTGCAACTGGGGGTGGGGGGGGCCTCATTGTCGCCAAACGTTGGGAGGGTGTTCTTAGGTTGGGTTTTGCAGGGGGGTTCCGTCGCCAAATGTGTGGGGAACAGGGTTGGGTTGTTTCACAAGTCAAATTTTGTTTTTTTTTTTTTTGGGGGGGTTGGTTGTGGGGTTAGCAAGTCGGCTTTTGCGCGGAGGAGGCACCATCGCCAAATGTGAGGGTTGGGGAGGGGAGGGGGGGGGGGGGGGGGGGGGGGGTGGGGTTTCGTAGGTGTGGGTTGTTTTACCACCGGCCAACGAAAAGGTTGCCAGAAGAGAGGAGATTTCTCAAGTAGGGAGCCGCCTTGGGGAGGGTGCGCTAGTCGTCAAGGGGTGGTTTTCCGATGGGGTTGGATTTTTAATTACTTATTTATTTATTTATTTATTGCTTTGAATTTTTTTTTTAATTTCATAAGTTATAATACTACGAGCTAAGATCTATTTTAAGTATCATACAAAAACATCTCAATCATTAAAATATATTAAACGGTCAATAAAATGAACTCTACCGATATAATATATATAAAAAGAACTTTACTGTAGCATTTTTCACTTTTTTAATATTATAACTTTTCTATTTTTTTATTTTTTGAAAAAAAAAAGATAGAAAATTACATATCAAAGCTAACAGGTGGCATGACTTTTCCTTAAATTAAAAAAAAAAAAAAAAAAAAAGTGGCACGACATCAAACATCACGAAAACACAACTCTCAACAATCATTCCACTAGAAAACCCAAACAATTAAATAGGAGTTTAGATCTATTGTCTCATTTTTCTATCTTAATGGTTATTGTCAACAGTGTGTTGATGACTCATAAATTTTTAGTATTTAGTTTCTTCTGTGGCTAAATTTTTAATTTCATATAATATGATATAACATTATTAAGAGACAGTCAATGAGATAAGTAAATCCATGACAATGAATGTTGACTCCTCAAATATGTACACCAAAGATTGAGGATACATATGACTTTTAGGGTTCGTTTGAGGTGATAATTGGATATGGAGTTCTGAAGATTAATTTGAAAATGTGTGTTTGGAGAGTTGTGAATTAAAAAAGATCTATGATAAAGAAAGTAGTGTAAAAATTTAAAATGAGTTTGGAAAAAAGATATATAATATGAATTTTGTTTCATTTGTCACGTTTTTCTATGCAATTTGAAAAAAAAATCAACTTATTTCGACTTAAAATAAGAAATTATAAACTTCAAAGTTTGAGTTTTTTGAAAAGAAAGAGACAGAAATAAAAAAGTGATATAAATTAATTAGAAGTTTTGGATTTTAGTAGTGAAAACTTCGTCTAGGGTTCTTTAGAACAGGGACTAAGATATTTTATAATTGATGGAAGTAACTACTCGATCAAAATCGAGAATGTTGAAGCATCAAAACATATAAAACAAAGGGGGAAAGAATTCTAACATTTTGGAAACACAATGTAATCTCATCAAAAAAACAAAAAAAAAACAAAAAAACAAAAACAAAAATAAAAACAAACAAACAAAACTAACAAACAAACAAAACACACACGCACAGCGTAACAATGTTGGGCCTGGGGCGACTAGGAAATTTTTTTTTTTTTTTGTATTTTTAAAATTTTTTTCCTTACTTTTGCAGTATTGTGATGTAATTTTTTTTAGTATTCTAATTACTTTAATTGTTGTGTTAACTTCATTTAATAATCTTGTGATATTGTTTGTTGGTAAAGTAAGAAAATAATATAGAAATGATTTTTTAAAATAATCATTTAAAAAAAGATATTTGAAATAATATAAGATAATAAAAATGAAAAAAAAAATCTTAGAATAACCAACGAAATTCTAGTGAATATTGGTGAATACTTTCGTGAAAGGTATTTTTAAAAAGACATATTTGGTTTATCTTTGATTTGTCTGGAAAGGGGAAAAAAATTATAAAATCATTTTAGGTACAACAATATTTTAAAAATGTACTTTTTTTTGTGACGTTTCTCAAAATATCATTTGGTATAAGTTACTTCTAAAATGGAAAATATAGTATACAACATATTTTATAGGCACTAGTGAAATATGTTTTTTAAAAGATGATTAATTATAGTATTTTTATTTTTCTCTTTACAATAAATTATGTATTTTCAATTTTATCCCCTTTAGGTTTGAGCTGTTTTCTCCTAACCACCTAATCATTGGAGAAGAAACCGTCGCCGAAGAAGACGACGAGCTCGGAGGCAGAGAAGCAACCGCGGGGTGGCCATAGTTCCTGCGTCAAGGCCAACAGCAACGATGACCCAAAATCTCTAGGTACACTTGCGAACAAGGTAGTGATTTTCATGATCCCTTACGCGATTAGGGTTGCGATTGTCACCGCCTTTCTTGCCGAGGCGTTGTTGATCAGTGGCATGCCATTTGTCGTCCTTGTCCTTGCAACAACGATGGTGGACAGGAGCGTGAGAATGATCTTGTACGCATTGGAGAAAGAAGAGGGAGATCTTGCGCATTCGACGTCGGATATCTCGTTGGCGGTGGCGATCTCCTGGGGTGGGTCCCATCGTCTGATCTCTTGGAGCTCCACTGGGTTATCTCGTGGTGATGGCAGCTCGGCATTGGTTACGAAGACGCAGAGCTGCAATACAGAGAGAAAAATGGGAGGAGGGAGAGAGAGGAGGAGGAAAAGAGAGAAAGGGCATTTTATGGTATTATGTATAATAATGATAATCTGATTATGCTCTATATATTAACATGTCTAGTTCTTTTTTTTGTTTATAAATTCAACTTCAACTAAACTGTACTTTTTCAGTTGGATTTTTGTCAAAATCGTTAAAAATTATAACTATTTTTTGAAAGTCACTCAACTCCAATTAAAAATTTTAATTCTAACCGGTGATCTAAATATAAGTTTTGATTGATTCGGCAGTTGGAAATGAAAATTTTAAGTTGGAGTTAGTTTACTTTCAAAAACTAGTTATAATTTTTTATAGACTTTTCAGAAAAAAATAAAAATGATATGAAAAAGTATAAGTTAGTTGAAGTTGAGTTAAAATGACAACCGAAACATTAATTTTTTATGCTATTATTTATTATAGAAATCCTACAAATAACATAATTGATAAGTAGTGGTGAAAAAAATAGTAGGTTTTTCAAATAAGGTAAGTTATAGCATATTATTATCTATTATTTTTAAAGATCAATGAATTATTTCCAATTTTCACGCTCCTAATTTTAGGTCTAGGTTTCTCTCTTCTAATACACTATTATCTCTCCATCTTTCTCTCTCCTTCCTTCCCTCTCTTCAAACTCTTGATGTCTTCCGACACCTGAGGAACTTCCAAAACGGAATCTCTCGATGGGAGCCATCAAAGAGACAGACCGTCGACCACACGACGACAAGAGTCGCGACCATGCAATGGCGATAGTCCATGACCACGTGATAATGAGAATTGCTACCTCTTCGCGTGAATGTCTAGTTTCAGTTCGCAGTAAGCTTCGGTGGACGTCGCAAATCCTGCGATGTATCTTCTTCTTCTTTGGCGACGGCGTCAACGAGCTTCTTTGTGGTTTTGTTGGTTTTTTTTTTTTTTTTTTTTTCCCTATAGGTACAGGGATCAGATTTCTTCTTCAATCTTTCTCGGTGTTGCTCAGATGGCGGTAAGGTTGGGCAACATGAGTGTTTTGGTGCTCCATCGGCGTTGCTTCTGTGGCAATTTTGGGGGGCGAGAGTATTTGGGTTAGGATTGTGTATTTGCTATTAATTTGGGGTTCGGGGGTTATTTTATAATATTAATTAATTTTTGACAATTTTGTAAATATAAAGAAGTTTTGTAAATATATAATATATATTTGTAACATGAAGAAGTTTTGATTTAAGTAAATAGTTTTGAATTACTTGTAATACATACATATAGGTTGCTATATTTGGATTTACTAGAAATATTTGATTAACGCATAATAATGATTTTTGTAAATAGATATATTATGAATTTGTAATAAAAAAAAAAAAAAAAAAAAAAAAAAAAAAAAAAAAAAAATATAAAAAAACTAATGAAAATTTGATTTTATGTAAAATATTATTATGAATTTACTTTAAATACATACCAACATATATTATTTAATGGATTAATATCATTATTAGTAATATGTTAAATATGGAAAAGTTAAAAACCACATTAAGTTTATATAGAAATATTCATTCGCATAAAATACTATATTTACTAGTAAATAAATTTCTTTACTAGTAAATATTGTTAACAAAAATAAAAATTAAAAAAAATACCATATTTACTAGTAAATATTGGATCTTCTGTTTTCACAAAATATTAGTGAAATTTTAAGAGAATCTTGTAACTCTGGTAATCTCTAAGTAATCCAAATATTTATCACAAAATTTTATTTTTTATATTTTTTATTTTGTAAATATGAAATTAGAAATTGTTGTATTTGCATGATAAAAAATGGATTTATTAGTAAATATTCATATTTACACGTAAATAATGGATTTACTAAGAAAAAATTATATATAAAAAAAAAAGACAATTAAAGAATTTAATAGAAACATCTAACTTTCTTGTAGTCGTCATTTTATAATTTATTTGTCTTATTCTCTCATATATTGTCTGAGTAAATGCAACATTTACTAGTAAATATCTCAAGTTAAAAATATAAACAGTATATTTATTAGTAAATTATCATATTTACACAAGTAAATAAGAGTAAATCTTTGCATTTACTTAGTTTTTAGTGAAAATTTGTATTTATTACTTATTAAGAAAAGGGAATAAATAATTGCTTTTAAAGAAATGAAATTAATTATATATTATAATTTTAAAATCAACCCCCAATTTAAAAAAAAAAAATCCTAAATCTACCCCCAATGAGATATGTTTGTGATCTGCAGCTACTATCGTCGCTGCCGCCTCCAGGAGGAGTCATCGGAGAAGAAGCCGTTGCCAGCGAATCTGAGGATAAAGCAGCTAGTCGAAGAATGGAAGGGCGGGCAGAGAGAGGAGAGGAGAGGAGAGGAGAGAGAGTCAAGGTATTTTTAGGTTTTTTTATCTTTTAGTTATCCTAATTATGTTATTTAATAACAATAGTTTAATTTATGCTCTCTTTTAAAACTTTATATTGTATTATGATATTTTTGACCAATCAACGTATTTATTATTGATCACCTAAAATATGTTACTTGGGACTTTGTCCCCTTCTAAAATAATAAAAGCAACCTAATTAATTGTCGTGGGCTAGAGCCCAGGCCCAATCCAATCCTAAAGCCCAACCCAATAGCGCCAATGTTCTTCATGCCCTAGACGTTGCACGAGCTTCCTATATAACACAACTCCATTAACAAAGATCGAAGGTTTTTACACGCCTGGTTCGTTCATAAAACCTCTCAGCTTACCCTCTCACTTGGAAACCCTAGAGGTCCGACATGTTCTCTCTAACACAGCCGCCTATTTCATTTCATATCTCCATTTTCATCCCAGGACGATCCTTGTGACTAACGACAGGATTCTGGATCTGGTTTTTTTGGTTGCAGATGGCGACTGTTCCGGGGCAGTTGATCTGGGAGATCGTGAAGAAGAACAACTCCTTTTTGGTTAAGGAGTTCGGCAATGGCACCGCCGGCGTTCGCTTTAGTAAGGAGCCGAACAACCTCTACAATCTCAACTCCTACAAGTACTCCGGTATGTTTCTTTCCTTGAACGCCTCCCTTCGTTTTCTTCCTCTTTCTGTTTGGTTCCGGGAATAGCTTTGGTCTGGAAGAGTGTTCATTTTCTGTATTTTTTTTTCTCAGAAAGAATTGGAATTAGATTTTTGAGTCCCAAGATTGACATTCAGTGCCTGTTTGGATGAGTTGTTGTTCGAAGAATTTATTTAATTTTTATTTAATTTTTATTTTCTGTGGAAAAGGAATGTAAATGAATCTGAAAGTCTGTGTTTTGGTCTGAAGTTGCGTAAGAATTAAGAATAATGGAAAGAAAAGTTAATGATTTTAATCCGTATATTAGTTGTTTCTCTCTTTCAGCTGATTTTCATTTTGGGGACTGAGAAACTAAGCCATGGAAATGTATTGAAGTTTGGATCTTTTTTTCATTTCCTTATTGAAACAATGCGGGATGAGATCTTGTCACAAATCGAAATGATGTGCCATCCCTATTTGATGAGATGAGAATGGTGGTAAAATTGTGTTTCCAGATTCATTTGAATTCATGTTTATGAAAATGAGAAGAAATTATGACCGATTTTTAATGGAATGGAGAAGAACAATTTCTGAAACTTTGATTCAGCATGTTCTTTACGTTTCCGCTACTACTTTGTTTCCGCTACTATCTATGCGCCATTCCTTCAGTGAGGGGTTAACTGATCATCAGTATACTTTTGTCAGGCTTGGCAAACAAGAAAACCGTCACCATTCAACCTGTCGGTAAAGATCAATCCATTTTGCTTGCAACCACTAAGACCAAGAAGCAAAACAAACCTGTTTCTTTGCTTCACAAGTCTGTTATGAAGAAAGAATTCCGCAGGATGGCTGATGCAGTTGCAAACCAGGTATATATTTTTTCATTCATACTAATTAAAATTACTCTACACTCTTTTCCTTCCCTTTGCTGAGGTTCATGAGTATAATGTATGTTCCTTGTATTGAAGAAATCGTGGTTTGGTGTCAATAAGTTCAGTTTCTCCATTTGTAGCAAAAATAATAATAGATAAGATTCAATTCCTTCTATAGCTAAAAAGTTAAAGGGGATCTTGAGTTTTTGAAAATGGAATTTTCTTGAGAATATATTTTTTAAATACTTGTTTCTGTTCCTGTGCTGAATAGGTTGATATTTTTAGTCTTGCTATCTCTGCATCAAAAGAAAATACGTGAATTCATTAACTATTCTCTCAATTATCATTTGCAAATGGAATTTCTTTATAATATATTTTTCAAATACCAGTGCTTGTTCCTGTTCTGAATAGGTTGATTTTTTTAGTCTTTATATCTCTGCATCAAAAGAAAATACGTGAAATCATTAACTATTCACTCTACAATCAACAATTTAATGCCTTCAAAGCAGAATCTCAACCTAGAATTAGTTTAGACAGCGTCAGATCCTCATCATTCAAATGGTACTGAAAAGAATATGATTGATAAGCATTCTTGGTTTATTATTGTAATATACCTACTGACTCATAAGTAAGTTTCTTCTGATCGAGCATTTACTAGTTTATAGAAGGTGATCCTATCCATTGTGTGTTTTATTTGTTCCTCTGACTAAACTTATTTAGATGTATTATCAGTCTGCTGCCAATTTATAGTTTCTGAAGCAGTGATGAGCCTCTAACATGTAAGAAGAGCATAAATGAATTGTTCTTCAATGAAATTCACTTGTTACGCTTGGCTTCTGAGCATGTGTAATATTGTTTTCAAATGCTATTCCTGGGTTGTTTGCAGGTTTCGTGTTTTGATTTGTATGCTTCTAGTTCTACAAAAAATTCTTGTTGCTTGCTCTCGGTTTGCCTTTTGTTGGTGCCGTTTCTTGCAAAATTAGATTGTAATTCAAGGTTCAATGAATGTATTGTTTGGATGTATGATTTGATGTCTTTGCTGCAAGCTGATAATCTCTTTTGCAGTGATGAGCCTCTAACACGTAAGAAGAGCAATTTTGTATTGTTCTTCTATGAAATACACTTGTTACGCTTGGCTTCTGAGCAATTGCTATGTTTTAAAATGCTATGTCGTCATTGTTTGCCAGCTTCATGCCTTGGTCTTCGATTGTAGACTTGTAGAAAATTTATGTTGCTTGCCTTAGTTTAGCCTTTTGTGAAAATTTTGATTTTGGTTTATCTTGGGGACATAAAATTTATAATTTAATTTTCACTTCCTAAGCAGTTATCCCTTTCCTCATCTGAAAAGAATATTTTCTTCTATTCTCATTGCCAGGTGGGAGACAATTACTACAGGCCGGATTTAAAGAAGGCAGCCCTTGCAAGATTGAGTGTCGTACACAGGAGCCTCAAGGTCGCCAAGTCTGGTGTCAAGAAGAGGAACAGACAGGCTGTGAAAGTTTCGAGTCGGAAGTGAGTGGAGCGATGGGAAAGTCTAGAGTGTTTTTTTTAGATGCCAAATTTTCAACTTTAGATGTGAACAACAACATGATGGTTTCTGAGTTTGCTTATTGTCAACTTAGTTTTGGGCAAGTTTCGATGAGTTATGGATTTGGATAGCAGGATTTATATTTGTTAAAAATGAAAAGGTCTACCTAGTGTTCGTCAAGTTCATGAGCTGCCATTATAAAATTAAAGGATGATCGTGATAACATTTTACATTTGTCACCTTACATGAACTTGCAAAAAATCCGGTCTATAAATTTCAAGGAGACAATGAGGAGCTAGATTGCCTAATTTTCTTTGCAGTTGGACAAACACAACGGACATGTATAATGATAGTATAGACAAAATGAAAGTCGCAGGACATGTAAGTTGCAAATCGTATGGTGATTAAGGATACTATGGGCAGTACTTAGGATCTGTTTGGGAAAAAAAAAAAACAAAAAAAGTTTATGACCATCCGAAATGGCATTTGGATGGATACGTTCGCATGGAATCATTTGAACATTAAGAGCTAAATGTGTGTTTGGCAGACTAAACTGTTCTAGCGAATCTTACAAAATGAAAATATTAATAGCCTCGAAAGAGTATGTGGTAGAGATTCTCTTAGAGTCACTACCACTAGAGCGTCTTTTTGAACCGTTAATATGTTGTTGGTGTATCATAATTATCATACATCTTATCTTATATTTGTATATATTAATAAATAAAAATTAAGAAAAAAAAAACTCCCACCCCTTCCCCTGATGTCGGTGACTTCCTTGCCGCCGCCAGCGATTTGCCCCCCGCCCTCCCCCGGATGACAACGAGCCCAAGCACCCCCCCATCTCTGACGCCGACCCAACTTAGGCCCCCTAGTCCCCCTACCCTCAATTTTGAGGAGCCCCCCCCCCCCCCCCCCCCCCCCCCGCGCAGCGACCTTCCACCCACCGGCGAGAGAAGAGAGAGAAACGAGAAGAGACTCCACAGACTCTTCCGATAGCCTCTTGTTGTTGTTGTTGTTGTTGCCTTTTTTTTTTTTTTTTTGGGTGTTTGTGAATGGAGTTTTGTTCTTCTTTTCGAACATATAGAAAAAGAATCATAATAATCTGATTTAAATCAAAAGTTATGGCATTTTTAAACAAAGATAAGTAAGAAGAGTTATCCTTTTAAAATGATTTAAAATGGAATATTGTACATTCAGCATAAATAGCATTACACTGAGTTCCCAATGATGGTACATAAAACCAAAAGGTACCCTTGAAATATGTTATTCGGGGGTGGGGGTTTGGACGTGTCAAGTTGCCAATGATAACGAGAGCAATACTAATAGCACCAACCAAACGGTATCCTTGAAATATGTCATAGGGAAGTGGGGGTTGGATATGTCAAGTTGCCAATGATAACAAGAGCAGTACCGATAGAACCAAATAAATGGTACCCTTGAAACGTGTTATTTGTTGGGGGGGGGGGGAGGGTGGTGTTTGTCAAGTTGTCAATGATAACGAGAGCACTACCGATAGCGTCAATAGCGTCCCTTCTAGTTCCCTTTACTAGTAGGGGGAGCCATTACCAGGGCCAATGATCCAACCCCATAGTCCATTAGTGGGTAGGGTGGTAAACTTGAGGTGTCCTCGACAACCTGGCGGTTGTTCAATCTTTTCTAATGGTATATTGGGAAATGTTCTTCCCAAACACCCCTTAGACACCTGCTAACAACAACTCCTCACCTCCTGACAAGAGAAGTTCACAGTTTCAAATCCCCAGGACTGCATATGCAACAAATTTTTCGAGGAAGAACAAGGCCTACAAGAATTCTCATCAAAATCCTAGTACTAACTCCTTTTAACTTAATTGATTAACATCTCTAGAAAATATCATGTCAACCAAGTCGTGCTGAAACAAAACGGTCCAAGAATTATGGAAGAGATAGTAGAGTTATCAAATGGATCATGTCATACAAGGCACAAACCAATTAATTAGACACAATCATCACTTCATGTCTTTCGTGGCCTGGCCAATTATTTATTCATTTCATGTCATGCTAGCCTACAAGACCCGACGCATTGGCCCGTCACGATCAATGATCCATGCTTTTATGCATTGTGTCGTGTCATATCGTGCTTAGATATTATGTTGTACCAACCTATGTGACTAATCTTATAGTCCATTTAAATCCATATGACGCATTGAGTGCGCCTAATACCCGCACAACCCACTCACATAGATCTTGCTAGGCAGCGTCACGAATTAACGTGGCGTTGTGCTACCTACCAATGATCCGGCACAACCTATTTGACAACTCGAATGGACCATGAAAAGATATGTGACGACTTGAAGTTTGATAACCTTGTGCTTAAGGATAGTCTTGCATTAGTGGTGGAAGATGAGAAGTCATATTAATCACGACTGTTCTTAACACCAACTAAGTTTAGTCATGCCGCATGTTTGGGTTGACAGATAAACTTTGATTCTTTCACTCTTGGATCCGAAATTTGTGTTGCGAAAGTCATGAAAATGGACGAGAAATCAGGATTAACTGATCCTAAATTTTACAAATAATATTATTTAATGTAATGTTTTTTTATTCAATCATTGCAAATTTTCATTTTTAGAATAATCTAAGATTAGGGGTTTATTTATTTATTTATTTATTTTTCAAATTTTAGACTGCAATAACTATGACAAAAAAATAAACATAATATTCGAAGGAAGAAAGAGGAAAATAGGCAAAAACAAAACAAAACCTCTAGGAGTAAAAATAAATAGCATAAAAGTTTTTAATAGATGGTAAATAATATATACAGTGAATTAAGACTTAGGTCTCGTTTGGCGTTTGTTTGAACTCAAACTGTACTTTTTCATCTCAGTTTTTGTTATGTTTTGAAATTTTTTTTTTTTTTTTTTTCTGAAAAAGTTTGTCTTTTCTTAAAAATCAATAAAAATTTTCAACTCAAACTATACTTTTTCAAATTCAAACTCATTCACCAAATGGATCCTTTCAGGGAAACAAAAACACCCCCCCCCCCCTTTTTCTTCGTTGCTCTCCCTAAATTCCATGGCAGCCATCATCGAAGGCTGTCGATCGCTGTCGCCTCACGGTTGCGGCTACCTCAATGTCGCTGTCTCCTCACCTGTAAATCGTTTTGTTTACGTGTGTAAATATTTGATTTATATTTATGTAGTATACTAATATGTGCAAATCCTTGATTTTATTCAGTAAATTTTTGATTTACACGTAAATCTTTGATTCATCATGTAAATCCTTTATTTATGTAATTTCCGATTTGTGTAGATTATTTAATTTAATCCAGTAAATCCTTCATTTAAGTAAAATACTTACCTATTTGATTTTCCATCTCCAGCGAACGTTTTGAAACCAACCCCCACCTCTGCTAAGAACAAGAGGGAAAAGCATCGCCTGCCACAGCTGCTGTTGAGAACCCGAGGGAGAAGCGCTGCCGGCTAGAGATCGCGATCCTACGAATCTACGATGCGAAGAAGAGAGAAGAGAAAGAGAGATTGGGTTCCTTCGCTACCTACGACGGCGACCACGACGGCAACATGTAGGAGAAACTCCCAGTTCGCGATGAAGATGGCATCGCAATGGGCACCGATGGGCGATCGCGTGGAGCAGTCACCAGAAGGACAATGAGAAAGAGACGAGAGTAGGGGGTGCATGGCGGCGGCTTGAACGGTTACTGGGTGGATTTGTATAGCGGTTTGTGAAAATTACAAACCATGACTGCTCAAAGTTTGGTCGGTTTGGGCGGTTGTTTCAGCGAACGGTTTGGGTAGTTTGTTGGCTGTCGTGAGTTTTGCATCAATGTTTTTAATATATCATAATGAATTTGTAAAAATCCTTTACATCTTGCCTATAGTAATACTGTTTCTAAGCAATCTTTTACCTTTTTACCAAATGAGAGAGTCAAAATAGAAAATAAGAATTTTTTTTTTTTTTTAACTTCCTCATTAAATTTAAAGCAAGATTTTTTTGTTTAAATTTCCATCAAACTACAAAATAAAGTTCAAATTCTAATCGCTAACAATATTCTATGATCATATCTCAATATTCAAAATACATGTCACAAAAGAATAGTAAAACATAATAATAATAATAATAATAATAATAATAAGATTATACTAAAAGGATAAAAGTAGTCAAGATAGCATACCAACTCTTTTTTGAAACTAAAAAAAAAAAAGAAAAAAAGAAAATGGATGATATCTTAACATGTTAGTAATAGTTCAACGATGCAAATAGAAGTGGTAACTAAATGAACCACGTTATCAAGTTTGCTCATTAAACTAGTTAATTATTAAACTAGTTAATTATGGGGTGTTTGGTGTAGTGGTTTGAGTTGAGATTTTTAAGTTTGAATAGTAAATTTTTTTGAATTTTCAGAAAAGACAAAAAACTTTTTAGGAAAAAGACAAAAATTTTTTGGAAAAAAGATAAAAAAAAGTTTGAGTTGAATGGGTTGAGTGGTTTTAGTTTTAGGGTTTATTTATTATATAAAAAAAGTTTAAAATTGAACTATAAAATTCATCATAATAATAAAATAATAAAAATACTAAGCGGATGGGACGGTTTGAAGCCGCGGTTTCATTTATCAAAATCATGAAAATTACTATGTTTTAAATCGAATATGATATTAATTTTCCATGGTTTCAATTTATATTATTTACCTTCAATTGACCAACTAATTTATAATATGTAATTTCACATATTGGAAATAGCATTACACATCAAATCACAATAAAATAGAATATCACACGCCATTTACGCAATATAGCATTACACATCAAATCACAAAATAAAATAGCATATCTGACGCCATTTACTCACATCTTTTATGTCAAATAGAGAACATTAGCATTGACATTTACAATAAAGTTGGGATTACAATCCACTAGTACCTGAGGAAGAGCCCTAGTTAATACTCTCCATTAAAGAAAAAAAAAAGTGCCATTTTCTTAAGGAAAAAAAAAAACACACACACACACACACACGCACACAAACAAACACAAAATTCTGCCACATAAATTAAAAGAGAAATGTTAGACATGTGCCACCACTACTCTTTTTTTAAAAATAAATAAATGAATAAACCTTTTAAGTTTTTTTTTCCTCTTATAATTGTGCCCTTTCTTATTATTATTGTTGTTGTTTTTATAATTAGAGGTATTTTGGAGGGACATGAATCTTTATGCTCCTAAATTGAGTAGCATTCCTCTGGTTTTCGATTCCTAAAACTGGCGAATTGAGATGGAAGATCTTACAGTAGATTTTAACAAAAACGACATCAGTTAAACGACATTTTGCTTTTGAATGAATACGGAATTTGATCGCAATCGGTAGAATCAAGGGGTTAATAGCTTAATTCCATTAATAATTAAAGAGTACCAATAAGCCTAGCATAAAAAACTTGAAAAGAAAAGGAGTTAAATCATTACTGATTCCACAAACACATCCCAGCTACATTTCAAAATGGCTAAGATATTGATATTGATATTGATATTGATATTGTTTTTGTTTTGTTTTATTATTATATATATTTTTTTGGGGGTACCTTTTTCTCTTAAAATCAGTACTAACTCTTAACATGGTAATCCCACATTCCATGTATTACAACCACTTCTCTTATAATATAGTCAAACGACACACAATTTCGTTATGTAACATGTCTGTGCATTTAGGCAGGAGGGGAGAAAAAAGCCCAACATTTTTCCACACTGCATATATACGACAAAAAAGGATGCAAAATGTATATTAATAGAGGAAACAAAAAACAAAATTAAAATCCAAGTCGTCCATGAAATAGGGGATTCGGTACAATCCTAAAATATTAAATTTGACGCCACCACATAAACAATCAATTAAGTACCTTAAAAGAAAGAAGCAGCTTCCCACATCCTAAATGTTTTTCCCTGTTTTTCTTTTTCCTTTTTTTTTTTTTCTTTCTCCTGTTAAACATTGGAAGCTTGCCTCTCCAGTGCTATTTCTCTCACCTCCCAACCCATAAACAAAAAGAAAATAAGCCAAAAAAAAGGACCGACCAAAATCTAAGACTGATGCAGATCATCATAGGCTAACTCAATGTTCACTAGGCATGCTCTTAAGGATATCGGAGTCACCTGAAACACACAACCATCAATAACAATCAGGATCACATATTCATGAAAAAAAAAAAGAATGAAACAATGGTTTGAGAGCAAAAGAAGTGTCGTTGGCAATAAGCACCTGGATCAACAATACTTAGGCAGCATACTCTGTAGTACTTCCCACATGCGGTGCCCAAGTCTACGTTGTCTGTCATATTTTTAAAAAAGTGTTTTAAGCATCAAATCCGAGTAAGATTAGGAAAAAATTACAAGCCAGTTTAAATGCATCGGATTAAAAGAGGCCACGACTTCCCATTGCTAGAAAGCAGCAATAAGAAGGCACAGAATTGAAAACTTGCTACACCAAATTCTCAACACACACAAGTTAGGAAGTAGAAGAGCATCTCTAACTATTTAGTTTAATCAGTTTCTAACTAAGTTTTGCACATATTGATCAGAAACAGGACTAAATCATGTAGATAAAAAAAAATAAAAAAAAAATAAAAAAGATAAAGCCAATGGATGAACCCCTTTTTTCTTTTGCTGGAAATAAGACAGATGAACCTATTCTCTAACCCAGATTAGACATGAGCTAGCGAATTATATTTGTTATCTTTGTCTTAAAGGATATGCGCCTCTGAGACAGAAAATTGATACATATTACACCCAACAATAAACGACCGTTCATGCAATTATTTAATCATTTACAGTTTAAAAATGTAACCCGGTAAATGCAGATTCGTAAGCAACAAGGCATAAGCAAGACAGAACTCTTGGAACAGATTAAAAAAAAAAAAAAAGTGATATCACAGATGACATCTATAGTTAGAAACTTACTCCCATTGTAGTGATGAACTCCAACCTTAGCCAACATAGCATAGTATTCGATCTCCGATTTCCGTAGAGGAGGGCAGTTATTGGCAATGATGATCAGCTTCCCTGCAAGCGATACGTGAATAGATTATAACACTATCAAGAACTAACACTGTCACCTCCAACTCATAATTTTCCAAAATGATTAATTCCAGATAAAAACCAGTGACTGCAGACAGAATCATTGCATAAAAATAGAACACAAGATTTATTATAAAAAAAAAAAAAAAAAAAAACCCTCATGATATTTCAGTAATCACCAAGATTCATAATCAAGCTTCATTCTCTTGAAAACAAAAAAAGAAAAATCTCTACTCAAAGACCAAAACTAACAAAAAAGATAATCTACTACTTTAGAAAAAAGAAAACCAGTTTGCACATAAAACAAGGAATAATTCCAATAATTCAGAAATGTATATACAGATTTGTAAACAAATTTTACATTAAAAAAAAAATACCTTTGGAGTTCCTGAGGGACTTGAGGACTGTTTTGTAGCCCAAGGTGTACTTGCCACTCTTCATTACGAGAGCAAGCCTGTTGTTGATGCTCTCATGAGTCTTCTTCTGCGCAAATTCAAAAGAAAAAATTTAAAAAAATCAAAAATAAAAAAATATCAACAATCTGTTTGGCAGTCGAGAAATCTAAAAGGAAAAAAAAAAAAAAACCTAGATTCCTATTCAATAGTCAATCAAGCTAGAAAATACTGATCCGAAACATAAACAGATCCACAATTTTGAGACCATAATTAGAGGAAAAATAGATCGATAGAGAGAGAAAATATTACGGTTTTCTTGGCAGCCACCATTGTTGTTGGATGAGAATGGAGATTCTTAGTTGAGCTTGGGAGCGGCGAAGAGTTGCGAACAAACCACAGAAAAATGGGCACGACGCTGATCCTTTATATGGAACGCGCAGGATTAGGGTTTTGAGGCTGCTGGGGTTGGTCCAGTTTGTTTGCTTTGATAGTGTAGCCTAAGACGCGGATAAGGTTATACTGGTTCCCGTTAAAGTAAATCAGTGCCTAATTACATATTTCTCCCTCAGATTTTGATGATTTAAACTTTTTTACTTTAATTCATTTACAGCATGTTTACTTACCTGCAATCGGAGTTATCATGAATCGGAGTGGGTAGGATTCGGAGTCAGCTGGATTCGGAGTCAGGATTCGGAGTCAGAATATGCTGTTTACTTGGATTTCAGGAATCGGAGTCGGAATCACTGTCAATCCCATTCATGCGTTTACTTAGAACAGGAATCGGAGTCAGTTGCTGTAAATTTACTTGTATACCCCTTTATTTATTATGTTTTCAAAAATTAAAAAATTGATTAATTTTTTTTATTTAATATCTCTTTAATCACTACAACTACTATCTTCTTTCTTGCTAAGAGTCGAGACATGATTTCTCTACATTATCATCATACAAAATTTGATTTAGCTTACAATTTATAGAAAATAGACAATCATAACTGCACAAGTAATGAATACCAAAAAAAAAAAAAAAAAACTCATACAACTAACCCAAGGACTACACAAATTATTGCGAAGAAATAATAATTCAAAAATAATTCAAAAAAAGACTGTGCAACTGCAAAAACACTAATAGCCACAGTGATAGGCCGGCCCGTACCTACAGCGCTTAGTTAAGTGTGACTATTGGGACTTTTTGTGTGTTTCCCTCTCAGAAAGAAACTTCGCGCTTGGTTCCAAGCTTTCCTAGGAATCTGCTAACAAGAATTCCGATGATGAACTGAAGTGGGTGTTCACCGGAATTCATGATGCAACGACTTAGAGCTTCAAAAACAACCATTTCTGGCACTTTAGCAGCTGCCCACTTGAGGAAGAAAGCTCTCAATTCATGGGCTGCTATTCAGGACACCTTTTTCTCTACCAAGGTATTTTCTCTTTCCTCGGTAATTTGTTTATAGCGGCAACAAAATCAATTGGGATTTGGGGTTTTTTCAATTCGGCTTGTTTGATTTTGGCAACTATCTTTTGTGGGCAGTTATATATATATATATATATATATATATATATTTGTTTAATGTTTGTGGTATGATGTTGATGAGATAGGATATATTTGAAAGGCATAGGGTAGTCTTCGCGATTGGAACTTCCGTGGCATCGGTTGCTACAGCTTGGTTTGGTGAGTTCTTTTGATTCTCTACTTTCGTTGATTCTTCTACCCAAAAATTATTGCAGAGAAATAATAATTCAAAAAAAGACGGTGCAACTGCAAAAGCACTAATAGCCACAGTGGTAGAGTCCGTAAATTAGGAGAAAACCAGTGGCGAAGTTTGACAACTTCACTACAACAGAAGTAGTTTTTTCATTTATACTTTTCTTTTTGGACAAATTACATTTGTCCCCCTGAACTTTAATTCTTGTTATAAAATACCCCTCAAACTTCAATTCATAACATTCCTTCCCCTGAATTTTGGCAAAATTTGTGAATTTTCCACCTCAATTAAATTTTTGACGGAAAAAAAATGCATCTAATACTTATTGTAAGCATTATTTTGGGATATTAAGTATATAATTATGAAATGATACCATTTGCAGTACTTCTGACACCTGTTATTCTTATTACATATGAAATTACAAAGTTATCTATAAGAGAGATATGGAAAAAAAAATAACAATCGGCTCTAAATATTTACTCTTTTAATTTAATTATATGCATTTCAAATTTAATATCTGCAAATCATATTTCAAACGAGTGTTATGTATATTTTTTTCATCAAAAAATTAATTGAGGGGGAAAATTCGTAAATTTTTTTAAAACTCAGGGGGGAAAGAATGTTACAAATTAAAATTCGGAGGGAAAAATTTTGTGACAATATTTTGTGATAATATCTAAAGTTCTGGAGGGAAAAATTTGTCCTTTTTTTTTTTAATTACTTTGATTTACTTTCAATTTATATATTTTGTCTCTCTTTTTTATAAGGAACAATTTAATTGGAGCTAAATCTATACACCAAATAAACCTTTACTTTCAATATATATATTTTGTTTCTCTTTTTTATACGGATTACTTATGAAAAATTTTCCCTAGATGTGGCTCATGTTATCTCTTGTCCGCCCAAACTTCAAAACATAACTTTGCTCCTCCTGTCTATAGAATATAAATGAAAAAACTACTTCTGTTAATTTGAATGACAGAAACTACATATCTCAAATAAAAGATATATGGTTTTTGAAATATTAAATGCGAAATTAATTTATCCACCTAGTCTAATGCACATTTTAAGTTCATGAATTAATTTCTTTAACTAATGCTTTATTTGCATGTTATAAAAATAAAAATGGAAAGTTTCGAAGTTTTTTTTTTTTTTTAGTTTCTCATTGTAATTAGAATTTTAAATTTAAATTAGGTTTTAAAGAATAGAGGATTACTATATAATAAACTAATTAAAATCCAGTTTTTTAACCGAAGTAGTTTTTTCCGTTAATGTTTGAAATATTGAGGTAAATGTTATATTTTGAAGATCGGAACGAAAGTGTTGTATACAAACCATATTTGGGAGGGAATTTTGGTATTAACTCTTTTTTGGTTGTTGACTATTTAAAATTGTGGTAAATTGTAGTTTTAAGTATATAACTGAAGTAAATAGCATGCTTTTAAATAATAAATTATTAGGTAAGTTCAAATTCATTAGGTAATTAATGATTTTAATAAATAACAAGTAAGAAAGGTCAAGCGAAATAGGAACGGATACAAAATGTGACGGAAGGTCTTCATTTCTTTTTATTTTTCCTGGAGAATTCAGCTATCAAAGTGATCACATTTGAATATATATATATATATATATATATATATATATATATAAACTATTCCAACATGATCAATTTAGGGGGAAAAAAAGTACGTTTTAGAAAATAGTAATTTTGAGGGTTGTGTAAATACAAATATATATTTTTACAGCAGGACATGTCCTTTTTAATTGTTAAGAGAAGTTATTTTTTAATCGTTAGATTAGTTTTTTTATGGTATGATTTATCGTTTATGACATGTTAAAATTATAGTGTGCGAGATAATATTACTTCTAGTTATATATATCTTCAATGACATTTAAAAAAAGTAAAGTCCTCTGGCAGTTTTCAAATATGATAAGTATTTCTACCAGTTTTTAAAGTTCATGAAGTAAAGTTACAATAGCATCAAAGTTCATCAAGCAAAAATGAAAATTTTCCAAAATGTAAATTGCTTTGAAAACTAGTAGAAATAGACGGAATTGCTAATATAGTAACAAAATATAGTTTTTAATAAGGACGAATTTTGTTTTTACCCCCGAATTTTAATACTCTTGTAAGTTTCCACAAAACTTTAAAAAATAATGTTTATATCTCTCACATTTTAAACTGATAGCAAGAATATTTCTCAAACTTAAGCCGTTTTCCAAAATACACAAATTTTTTTTTCTTCATAATTTAGCTATATAAGACTTAGAAAAATTTATTCTTTTCCCTCCCCACCCCTCCTCCCAAAACTTTAGTGCATTTGAAACTTAAGTCTGGAAAATTGAAAAACTAGTCGTTAAAACTTTCTAACTTTAAACTGTTATCACTTGTTGCATGTCATATTTGGTCCACTAAAGACTAACGTGACACTAATTTAAAACATAAAAAATTAATTCTAACTAAAAATTTTTAGTAACACAAAAATAACCTTAAATTAAAATTCATAATAATATATTTCATGTAAAAATATATATACAATTACTAAAACTTATTATAATTGTTTTTTTTAATATAAAAAAAAAAGTTCAACTAAACAAAAACATTCCACATGATAGAAAAAAAAAACAAGAACTAATTTAATATATATATATATATATATTTGAAAAGTTCAACTTCATTAAACAATATAAACAAAAAAGGACAAAGCCAACACCTGAAAGACAGTATATATATACAAGAGTAAAAATGGATTTCAAAAAAGATGCAAATTAAAACTTAATTAAAAAAATATGTAGAAGGCTGCAAGTACTTATATATATATATATATATATATAATACTTCATCAAAATTTATCTAATTCATATTATACATATTATATACATATGTTATTCATATCATACATTTATTATATTCATATATGGAATCACGGTTTTAGAAAATCGACAATAAATACATATGAATTTAATTGAAGAAAATTAAAAATTTGAAGTATTTTCTATCCAATTTTTAAAAGAGTTATCAAAAGTGAAAGTTTTTTTAATTTTTTTTAATGAGGAAAATTCATTAAACTCAATAAGGATATACAAAAACACAAAACATAACAAATGACTCTATTTTACATGAAATAAGACCCTTCAACAAGAACAGATTTATCAGTAAATTATGATGATACTCAAAGGAAAAGATATATATTTATGGCTCAATAATAGATATATACCTCAGCATTTTAAAATCGAGCACATTAAGACTCTTTTTAACAAAATCTCGACAATTGATGGAATTTCCCAATCAATCGAGGATCAAGTCTCAGTAGCACTATGGTCACTACTAACTTTGCATAAAAGCAACCCTAGCAGGACCAAAACACCGTCAAGATTCAGATCTAGCAGACAACCAACCAATGCAGAAGGTGGGAAAACCACCTCAAACGACCCATACATATTTTGGTATAATAATGTCTGCTTTAAGTCTCATGCCTACATGGTTTTGTTCTTGGGCTCACCCCAAAATGTCTCATACCATTAAGAGGTAGTATTTTACTTATGAATTATCACATGTATCCATTCCCAAATGATGTGAGACTGCACAGTTTACCATATTCCTTGTAGGAAATGACGACTTTCACATCACCTCCATTATTATAAAAAACAAACAAAACAATAAAGTTGACGAAAATATTGTCATTATTACATATAAACCTAAATAAAATTAAAAAAAAAAAAAACCAATCAAATAGAAAGAGTCATGGCTGAAAAACAATCCACATCATTTGGAGAAACTAGATTGCCGAAGTCACTACAAGACCTCCTTGGCACGTGATGATGACACACCACTACTAATTATCTCATTCCTGCCTTGTTCATTCCCATAACACCCATTCTCCTCCTCATATGGACTCGCCTCTGCCAAGACCATCACCATATGATCCCTACCTCCATCTCAAGAGTCGGGAAACAAGAGATAGGGCGAAGGCCACCATAAGAGTTCGGCCCCAAGAGAGGAAAACGATTGAGAAACATTAGTATTCACATGTTAGAGAGAGAAAGAGAAGAAAGAGAGATAGATACTTTTTTTTAATTCTACTTTTGAGAATTAGAAAAATTAGAATTTTGATTTTAAATTATGTCAAAGAAGCAAGAATGTATTTTTCTAACTATAACTTTGTAATTAAAGTCTATTAAAGTATTGATCATGATTGATTAGATGAGCCAAATTATCCTTAAGAAACAAAATTCAGCAATTTTTTTTTACATAACCATCTAAAAACCTTTATTTACAAGTAAAAAAACAAAAAAATGCTATTTACTTAATTTTTCATTTCCTTTATTCTCAAGACAAATCCAAAACAGTCTGACACAAAAGTAGTGCATGTGTTATTGCATATATAGTTTAACGATAATTACATACCTGACTCCACCATATAGAGTAGAGTTCGAATCCTTGCACCTCCAAATTATTTTTAAAAAAATAATTAAAAAACTCCAAATAGTGAACTCAATAAGGTACACAGATAAAAACTCCTTATGAACTCGGAAAGGCTACAAATAATGCGAACCAATACAAACGTTTTATGGTTAAAACAATACCATTTATATAACTATATATAAATATATATATATATATATGTGGTTAAAACATTACCATTTATATAACTAGATATATATTATATATATATATTCCATCTTCACACAAAAAAAGATCATCAACTCCCCCGTTTAAATATGACTTTTCGCTTGCTAATGGTCTTCACTATCTGAGATGAAAGGGAACGAAAGAAGATCATGAATTCGTCAATAGTTCCCGAAAAAACCAATAAAACAAACAATTAACAGTTTCCTACAAGACTGAGACTATTTATAAAAACAAATGCATAAAAGGCAAGGATAAAAGTTTAATTTGTAAATGATTGTGAAGAAATAAAGAAAAAAGTTTGGCATAAGTAGCTATAGAGAAAAATAACAATGACGGTGCTCCCGTTAAATTAAAATCCTAACTCCGTCGTTGTATCCTATGTAGCTATATTTACAACTACTTCCAAGTATGATGCAACACATAGAAAGCGTCCGGTGTTATCAACTCAACCAAACTATCGGTTGAAGACCCGACCATTTATATTACTATTATTTTACATCACATTTCTGAATCCAAAGTGTAAATCAAAATCTAAATACTAATAATAAGAACATCATCCAAATTCCTCGGTCCATATGTAATAGTCCAAAGTACAAAGTATATCTCTCTCTCTCTCTACACAGTCTGATCCAATTTAAACTATACCTTAGATTTGACTAGCCGGACCCGATCACTAATTGAACGGTCCAGTTTGATTTCAAACGACCGACATACTTTCTGACATGGAATTGGATTGATGGTTAAAAATTACTGAATTGGTTAGATTCAATATTTTTCAGTTGACTCAACATAAACATAGGGAACGGGAATTGAGAAATATGAGTAATCTTACTTTGTAAAAGATCTCAGTGTCACATGGGAATACATTGTCTAAAATTCTATCTCCCTAAAGCTATTTTTTCTAAAGAATAATAGCCATATCATTAGTTCTTATCAATAATTTTTTTTTAAAGAAAAAGTCGTATCACTATCATTAGATCTTTAGATAAATAAAGAGGAAAACAAAACTTAATCTTCTTCATTAAAGAGATAAACTTAATATTTACTTAAATTATTGATAGCTTAAAAATGAAAAGAAAAACCAAAATTAACTATTCAATATTAAAATTATCTTTGGATTCTATATATAACCACAATTTTGTACTATTATGTATCTTCCCAAATATTGGTTCAGTTATTAAATTAATATGATTCAGTGACTTTTTTTTGTTTGTTGAAACAATGATCCACTTGATAGTGAAATGGTTATGTTTTCTTTTTTCTTTTTTTAAGTCTATATTGTTTATTTGGTTATTGTTGTCATTTGTTATTCCATAATTAAGACACACTCCTCACCAATGGAAAGACTTAATTCCTCATCCCTCTTGTGAGAGGAGAAATCAAGAAAAGTAAGCTTTACTCTAACATTTAACAGGTAAGAATAAAGTTAGCAACATGAGAAAGGAGTAAATGAATGCTTGCGGGAGAGGCAATATTTATAGCCTCTATTGCCTTTGTACTAAAAGTATATAGGCTTTAGTGCTCTGCGCCGAGGATACAATGGACGAGGTAAATAAAACGATAGCTTAGCAAAATTCTGAGCGCTCGTATGATTTAAATTAGAGAATCTACAATATTTGAAATTCAAGATCAATAGATCGAAAATTATTCTAATTAATGGAGATCTCAAAGCAATTCGAATTATAAACTAGGGATATTCACTAGGTTTTATTTATTTATTTCTATTGTTTGTACTTATCTAATAAAATTCTCAATTGTAATCTCTCTGAAAATACTAGAATCAATAGAGGACGTAGCCAAAGGATTTCAGCAAACCTCTACAAGTTTTATATGTTCTCTACTTTTTTATAAATTTACTTTTAAGGAGGTTAGTGAGACTAATTTCAAGTTAATAAATTTTCACCGTTAACACCATTTCAATGAAATGATGTGGACTCCACGCGTTTTATAGTTTGGCCTTTTCCACCTGTGGTTGATGAATGAGATATTATCTGTAGACTGAATGTAAGTCTTGAGTCTTCCTCCCAAATAAAAACTGAAAAAAAAAAGAAGAAAGAAATTTATGAAGTCTTTCTTTAAAGTTTGAAACAACTAACCCAGCTATTGAAGAAAAGTCTTGTACCAAAGTCCACGAAACAACAGGGGGGAAGACCATAAGATGTGTGGTTTGGTAGAGTAGTTGGTTTACATTCACAATCAGTGGGCCACAATAGGTAAGAAGATCATGAGAGTAACGTATTTAATCCCGTCAGAGTGAATTAGACTATTGTAAATATGACTTGGTTATGAGATTTGAATTTAAACAGGACCCACTTCTTATTAGTGACGGGTCAAGATGGATTCATGTTCTCCTTGTGAGGGATTGAAACGATATATTCATTTGTTCAGAATCCTGGACGAGAGAATGACAAATTGAGATTCAAAGTGCACAGAAGGAGTTGGTAAAGTTAAAAGGGAGAAAAAAACTTGTCCCACATGGGAGATAGAACAAAGCCCCTTGATGCCTTGATTAGTTGGTAAGCTTGTAAGCATGGAGGCTCTCTCTTGTGCGCGTATGGGGTGCAAATCGCGAACCATTGAATCAAAGGACCAGTGTGCAAGCCTCAGCCCGGAGACATAAATGTCGGATCCATGCTGACTTAGTTTCGCCTTTTTCTTTTCCCTTTTTCCAACAAAATTGTAACTGCCGATAGGAGTTATTTCGTAATACTAATTATTTTTGTTTAAGCATCGAATTAATTGGAATAATTTTGGTTAAACGATTGGAACTAATTGGATTAAATCTGGTTTAGGGAATTAAATCTGTGATCAAGCCATTGCCTCCTTTGAATTTAATCAGTTGGCTCCTCCCTCTACCCATCGAAAATAGCTAAAAATCATGTTTTTTCAATACAAAAATTCATGGATGATATGTTTCATGAAATCATAGCGTTGTTTAGGGCTACTTGAACAAAGATGACTTTGTCATTAGCAAAGTAAATCAATGCGGTGAAGTACATTTGATCATAGATGGGAGTTATTCTAAGGCCGATTCGAAGGAAAAGACTAAGAAAAAGAATAGCAAGCCAAAGAAGCCTTTTATTTCACCAAAGATCAAGAAGGCTAAAAAGAAGGTGAAGCCTGATGGCATTTCGCTTCCATAGTGTCTAAAGCACGTCGAATACAACTAGCTAGTTATCTACTTCACACCGATAATTGAACGTTACATATATTCAAAATCAATATGGAAGGCCAAATAAAAACAATGTAAGTGAAGCATTTATTTAACAAATCTACTAACAAAGAACTTGTGTTGAAAAGAGCTCTGCATTAGGAGGGATGGGGATTTCAATAGTACCTTCCAACATAAGCAACACTTTCTTCATCGATGGACGTATCAAAGGCTCATCCTGGATACACCAAAGTGCAACTTTCACCATTTTTTCCAATTCTCTCATGTCTATCTCTTCACTTCCCACCAATTTAAGTAGCTCGCCTCTCTCTAAGCAATCGTAGATCCACTCTTCCAACACAGCTTCTTTCTCGGGAAGATTCCAATTAAGATTCCTTCTGCAGCATATGATCTCTAACATGACAATTCCGAAGCTATACACATCTGCCTTGGTGGTAATGGGCACATTTCGATGCCACTCCGGGGCAACGTACCCTCTTGTCCCTCTGATGCCCGTATAAGTTTTGGTTTGATCTGGCTTCAGCAGTTTCGCCAATCCAAAGTCTGAAATCTTGGCATGCCTATTCTGATCAATGAGTATGTTTTGAGGCTTAATATCGCAGTGGATGATTTGCGTCGCACACTCCTCGTGGAGATAAAGAATTCCACTCGCTATACTGCAAGTGATTCCCAATCTTTCTTCCCAACAAGGTTTGTTTTCTGGATTGAAGAGCATACCTGCAAGTGATCCATTGCTCATATACTCGTAAACCAGAAGCCTTTTTGCCCCTTCATGGCAATATCCTAGTAACTGGACTAGGTTCTTGTGATGGGTTCTCCCAATTGATTTCATCTCATTCTGAAACTCCATTTCTCCTTCCTCCAACAGCTTTTCCAATTTTTTGACAGCTACTTCCATCTGGCCATTCAAAATAGTCCCTTTATAAACCGTCCCAAATGCTCCTTTACCAAGTTCTTCCTTGAAACCATCAGTCATTATCTCTAGTTCTTCATATGTGAAGGACCTTAAATTAACCTCGTTGCCTGTCGACTCTACATCTTGACACCTCTGATTTACCTTTTTATAGGCATAAAAATTTCTTCTCCACAGGACAACCACAGAAATCACCAACATAACGAAACCAAGAGAAAGAAGTGAGATGCTGATAACTAGGATGTCCTTACGAGTTCTTGCTTCACTTTCTACATGTGGTGTGGATGCATACACCTTGATGAGAGCTATATTCGTATCATCTTGCAATCTTCGACCGTATTGCAATGGAAGCCTCTGCTTTCGGCACTCTCCATCTTTATAAAATGCAGCCTCACAATTGCAATCATCTGAACAAGCTTTTATGCATCCTTCTTTCCCTAGCACTGGCTCAATTGAATAAGAATAATTCTCCCAACTTGTGTTTGGAACTTCTTCAATGTGGTAAGCAAGACTACCACTCTCGTCTGTGCAACTATTTGCCACGAATTTCCTCTTGCAGCCTGTACTCCAATTTCCCTTTTTCACAAAGTCGAACCCCGGAAGACATCTACAATCAGCTTCTTTGTCATTAAGGACACAATACATGTTAAATCCACATATGCCCCTGGGACTGCAATTATCTTTAAGTGGTGTGGATGTAGACACCTTGATGAGGGTAATATCTGAAACTTCTTGCGTTCTGTGCCCGTATATTAATGGAAGCCTCTGCTTTCTGCACTCTCCGTCTTTATAAAAAGCGGCCTCACAATTGCAATCATCTGAACAAGCTTGGTTGCATCCTTCTTTCCCTTGCACTTGCTGAATCGAATAAGGATAGTCCACCCCCCACTTTGTGTTTGGAATTTCTTCAATGTTGTAAGCAAGACTACTACTCTCGTCTGTGCAACTATTTGCCACGAAGTTCCTCTCGCAGCCTGAACTCCAATTTCCCTTTTTCACAAAGTCGAACCCCGGAAGACACTTACAAACAGCTTCTTGATCATTAAGGACACAATACATGTTAAATCCACATAAGCCCCTGGGACTGCACTTATCATTAGACGATGACCATTCGATCGACCAGGTGCTGTCGCTACGCCTCCGACTATACGAATACAAACGGAATATCCCGTCTACATCAATTCTCATGAGATAGATTCCATCTTCTATGAGATATTGTCTATCTGTTATGTTCTTGATATTCACTCCAGTCGAATTTAGCAAGTACAGATAGATATTGGCGTCAAAAACTAGGCTCACGTTGTCTCCTTCCAAATATGTATTAGATGCATAGTAAGCATCCGAAGTAGCACGAGTAACTAGAGTTTTTGCAGGATATTGAACAAGGTTGCCATCAGGTTGCATCCCAAGAAGAAAAAGGCCTGATGAGTGATCTGATTCCGAAGCACTCGAAACCAACTGGCTATCTGCTCGGAGACGTTGTGTAGGCAAAAGGGTGTCCGTCGGGTAGTTAAAGCTTTCCCATACTATCCCCCCACTGGAACTGTAGAGGACCAAATTGCCTGAATCGAGAATGGAAGCCGAAGATGCTTGCTGATCTTGATCTCCGATGTACTGCTCCTCGCCCGTCGTTGATCGCAGGACAAATCTTCCTTCACTTGTGAACTGCAGAGTGGCATTGAAGGTGACCGGTGGGGAGTCGCGGTTTGCGGTCCAGACAACAGTCTTTTGGGGAATTCCCGCCATGAAGATGCCGACGGAGAAGCCATCGCCTTGCTTGTAAAATCCGAAAGCGTAGAGACCTGAATTCGACAGCCATGAGGAGTTCTGATCGCGAGGTGTTATTGAAGAGCCAAGACTAATGTTGGACTGTCTTTGTTGAGCTTCAGAACCAGCAGACAGTAATACAAAAGCAAGGAGTAGTAGTAATATGAGAGAAGCCATTAGAGAAAGTCTTTCTCTACTTGTTTTTCTGGTTGGTTGTTATGAAAACTACAATCTACGTAGCTTTAAATAAGTTTAGAAAAAAAAAAATTTAAATAGAAAAAAAAAAGATAAAGATAAAAAATGTTCGAATTTCCAAATTATTTTTCTTGGAAAATTTAAAGTTTAACAAGTCAATGTTATGCAAAAACTTGTAAATTTCATTATCTCTCCTTTTCAATTATTCTCGTTCAAAGATCAGAACAGGACTTCTTTATTTGTATTTATTTTGTTAACTCATTTGTCTAAAAAACAGGACTTGTTTGTAGAGTTGAAAGCTAAGACCACAGGCTTGGAATGTTTAAATTGCAATATGGATCTGGGAAGAATCTCCCTGGATACATAAGAAAATCACCATTTTATAAGTATTTTTTAACAAATATCTTGAGTTTTGATTAATTTTAAAAAATAGTAATTTTCTTAAAAATGATGATCATTTGATTGATGGTCTATCTGTATTAATCATTTTCTCTAAAAAGAAAAAGATCCATATTTTTAATATACTAATTGACGAGTTAGGGTATTTCCTCGTTTAGGATTCGTTTGGTGTTTTAATTGAGTTTGAGGTGAGATGAAATTTTTAAGTTTAAGTTGAGTTAACTTTTTAAAAAATAGTTATAAATTTTGTTGATTGTTCAGAAAAAGACAAAAATTGGGATGAAAATTTGAGTTGAATTTGAGTTAAACTCATTTACCAAACAAAAGCTTAATATTCGATATAGAATATAAATACGGTCAAAAACTATTTATCTATTTAATTCTCCGTTATGAAAATGTTAATAAGATGAGAAAATATAAATATAAAAAATATATAAGCTTCTAGTCCACCTTTTTTATAATTTGAAATATATATATATTTTTTAATATATAGATAAGAATATACATTTTTTATAAGATAAATTAATCATAAAGACCGTCAGGAAGGTAGCACTAGACATGTCATGTGTAAGTCATCCGTCGATCTCTACCTATACTCTCTCTATGAACAGCAATTTGAAAATCAACTTAAATGTGGCCAGCTTTGAATACCTTATTTTAAGTAAATGAAGAGGCAAATTATTGAAGATCCCATAGAGACCATGTTCACCAAGGAGATCTCATGCTATAATTACGAGGATCAGAAATGTGAGGTTCGTTCAAAGAGTGACAAAAATGACACTATCTTATCTTTTTGTATAACGGGGAGGCAAAAAATTTCGTAGTAAAATACACTCAATAATAATTTAGAAAATCAAAAAAATAAATATAGGATATGGAGATCTCATAAAAATTTTTATTTTCATGTTAATCATAATTTCATGAAAATTTCTCAGAATTTTCGCGAGCTTTTATCATATTGTACTATTACTACTTACGGAAATCATTTATAAAAACAAGTGACATTTAAACGAGTCTTAAATTTTTATTGATACTTTTATTGTTCTGTTTGTTTCCCACTAAAGTTGTTCGCTGACGGTCAAAGATGTGTAGCTGCTACTACTACTAGCTACTCCAAGAATAATGAAAATAATCTCGATGAAATTATTCAATTAACAAGAAAAAAAAAAAAAAGAATAACAACATTGATGCCAAAACGTTTGTATAATTGTGATTACATATATAATTTAATATTAATTTTATCTATTATTTTATTAAAATATATAGAGTTTAAATTATTTATTTTTAATTTTAATAAATAAATAAAAGGTTTTATATACTCAACATCGTGTGGATTATTACCACAAAACCAAGTCCAATTTGCCAAAGACGTCAACAGGCACGTGGAAATTATAGTAGTTAGATAATAAAGGCACTGGTCAGAGTTCCGCCGGCTATTCTTTGACTTGGTCTTTATTATTATTTTTAGCTACACACTGTTGACGTGGTCTGCACGCGCACATAGAGCTCCGCAAAAATATTATTTAAAAAAGAATTAGCTAGCAATGAAAATAAAAAATGGGTTAATTATAGAAATGACCTTGAAATTATATATTTTATCACATATTGATCCTGAACTTTTAGACTCCGTTTGGTTAAATGATTTAAGTTAAGATTTTTAAGTTGAGTTGAAGATAAGTTAAATTGAGAATTAGAATTGAGCATTTGGTAAAAAGTTTGAGTTGAAAAGTTTAACTTTAGTTGAGTGTTTGAAAAGATAAGTTAACATGCCATTGTAAGTTATGAATGAAAATATGGAAAAAATAAACTAAACTAAAATAAAAGCACACATCAACAACATACATCAAAATATTTTACAATATTTCTTACATAGTTATAAAATACAATCACAAGAATTACGTAGTTACTAACTAAAAGTACTGACAAAAAAACATGAAATTCTCCCCCTAATCTGGTTTAAATAGATAAAACTAGACTTGATTTCAAGTGGATTTATACCATAGATTTCGTCTGTTCCACATATAATCGACCAACACGTCTATCAACTGATTCATTGCACCCCTCGTCGATGCATCTTGCTGCCTTCCTGTACTTGGGCCTGTATCATCGATCCCGTCAGCCAATACGTAATCCACATTAAGATCGACATATCCATCTACAAGCACATCATCTGCTGCATACTCTTCAAGAATAGGATCCTCAACCTGTACTATCCTTATGAAATTATGAACAATCGCACACGCCACTAGGATCATTACTTATTTGTCCATGGGATAATTATTGATGCCTTTAAGTATTTTAAATCTGGACTTTCATACACCAAAAGTTCGCTCAATACAATTCTGCAGTGATGAGTGTGTGTAGTTAAATACTTCCCTGTGATTGTCCAGTTCGACGTGACGTCTTCAATATTCGGGTAAATGATACGTCTCTCATCGATATGGACTAAGGAAAGAATCCTTATTCGCGTATTCTGAGTCGGCTATATCAAATTTTGTTATGAAGTAAACATCACATTATCAACATAATTCCAATTTTTTATTATTACTTGATTATTTATAAATAGTTATATCATGTGACAGATGATCGTACCAGGTGACGGTACTGGGAAACCATGAATGCAAGTCTTGAGTGTTCCTCCCAAATAAAAACTAAATAAAAGAAAGAAAGAAAGAAATTTATGAAGTCTTTCTTTAAAGTTTGATACAACTAACCTAGCTAGAAGAAAAGTCTTGTCCCAAAGTCTACGAAACAACAGTGGGGCAGACCATAAGATGTGTGCTTTTACTTTAGAATAATAGAGATTATTTTTTTTAACCAACCACGGTTATCTTAAATTAATTATATTTTTCCTATATTCTGAACCTAAGTTTGAAATGTTATTTTTTAAAAAGATTTCAATTCAACTTAATTTTTTCACTGTTTCGAAATTCAAACCACACTCATTTTGTCGCTCTCCCAAACACCAATCCAAAAAAAATTTTAGTTTGAAATGGATTTTTAAAAAAAAAATAAATTTTCAGACTTATCCAAATAAGTTTTGTCATTTAATCATGTGAGACCTAATATTTTGACCAAGGAGATTGTAATTTGGAGGAAAAGTGTGCAAGCGGGCCAAGCTACATTGAAGGTTGTTTTGAACTTCCAGATGAAGTGTGAAAATTCAATTTAGGATCATACATTGACTGTACTGATACGTCATTTTTTCGATATGGAGATTCATGGATGACATGTTTCGTGAAATCATAGCATTGTTTAGGGCTGCTTGAAAAAAGATGACTTTGTCATTAGCAAAGTAAATCAACGAGGTGAAGTACATTTGATCATAGATGGGAGTTATTCTAAGGCCGATTCGAAGGAAAAGACCAATAAAAAGAATAGCAAGCCGAAGAAGCCTTTTATTGCACCAAAGATCAAGAAGGCTAAAAAGAAAGTGAAGCCTAATGGCATTTCGCTTCCATAGTGTCTAAGCACGTCGAATACAACCAGCTAGTTATCTACTTTACACCGATAATTGAACGTTACATATATTCAAAATCAATATGGAAGGCCAAATAAAAACAATGTAAGTGAAGCATTTATTTAACAAATCTAATTAGAAAGAACTTGTGTTGAAAAGAGCTCGGCATTAGGAGGGATGGGGATTTCAATAGTACCTTCCAACATAAGCAACACTTTCTTCATCGATGGACGTATCAAAGGCTCATCCTGGATACACCAAAGTGCAACTTTCACCATTTTTTCCAATTCTCTCATGTCTATCTCTTCACTTCCCACCAATTTAAGTAGCTCGCCTCTCTCTAAGCAATCGTAGACCCACTCTTCCAATACAGCTTCTTTCTCGGGAAGATTCCAATTAAGATTCTTTCTGCAGCATATGATCTCTAACATGACGATTCCGAAGCTATACACATCTGCCTTGGTGGTAATGGGTACATTTCGATGCCACTCTGGGGCAACGTACCCTCTTGTCCCTCTGATGCCCGTATAAGTTTTGGTTTGGTCTGGCTTCAGCAGTTTCGCCAATCCAAAGTCTGAAATCTTGGCATGCCTATTCTGATCAATGAGTATGTTTTGAGGCTTAATATCGCAGTGGATGATTTGCGTCACACACTCCTCGTGGAGATAAAGAATTCCACTTGCTATACTGCAAGTGATTCCCAATCTTTCTTCCCAGCAAGGTTTGTTTTCTGGATTGAAGAGCATACCTGCAAGTGATCCATTGCTCATATACTCGTAAACCAGAAGCCTTTTTGCCCCTTCATGACAATATCCTAGTAACTGGACTAGGTTCTTGTGATGGGTTCTCCCAATTGATTTAATCTCATTCTGAAACTCCATTTCTCCTTCCTCCAACAGCTTTTCCAATTTTTTGACAGCTACTTCCTTTTGGCTATTCAAAATAGTCCCTTTATAAACAGTCCCAAATGATCCTCTACCAATTTCTTCCTTGAAACCATCAGTCATTATCTCTAGTTCTTCATATGTGAAGGACCTTACATTAACCTCGTTGCCTGTCGACTGTACATCTTGACACCTCTGATTTACTTTTTTATAGGCATTAAAATTTCTTCTCCACAGGACAACCACAGAAATCACCAACATAACGAAACCAAGGGAAAGAAGTGAGATGCTGATAACTAGGATGTCCTTACGAATTCTTTCTTCACTTTCTTTGGGAACACCTGGCTCTGCAGTTGGTGTGGATGCATAGACCTTGATGAGAGCTACATTCGTATAATCTTGCGATCTTCGACCGTATTGTAACGGCAGCTTCTGCTTTGTGCACTTTCCGTCTGCATAAAATGCGGCCTCACAATTGCAATCATCTGAACAAGCTTGTATGCATCCTTCTTTCCCTTGCACTTGCTGAGTCGAATAAGGAGAGTTCATCCAACCTGTGTTTGGAACTTCTTCAATGTCGTAAGCAAGACTACTACTCTCGTCTGTGCAACTAGTTGCCACGAATTTCCTCTTGCAGCCTGTACCCCAATTTCCCTTTTTCACAAAGTCGAAGCCTGGAAGACATCTACAATCAGCTTCTTGATCATTAAGGACACAATACATGTTAAATCCACACAAGCCTTTGGGAACGCACTTATCATTAGAAGATGACCATTCGATCGACCAGGTGCTGTTGCTTTGCCTCAAACTATACGAGTACAAACGGAATATCCCATCTGCATCAATTCTCACGAGATAGATTCCATCTTCTATGAGATATTGTCTATCTGTTATGTTCTTGATATTCACGCCAGTCGAATTTTGCAAGTACAGATTGATATTGGCGTCAAAAACTAGGCTCATGTTGTCTCCTCCCCCGTCCGTACCCGATGAATAGTAGGCAGATGAAACACCATCTGGATTTCTTACTGGATACTGAACAAGGTTGCCATCATTTTGCATCTTGAGACGAAAACGGCCTGTTGAGTAATCAGATTCCGAAGCACTGGAAACCAACTCGTTACCAGCTCGGAGACGTTGAGTAGGCAAAAGGGTGTTCGTCGGGTAGTTAAAGCTTTCCCATACTATCCCCCCACTGGAATTGTAGAGGACCAAATTGCCTGAATCGAGCATGGAAGCCGAAGATGCTGGCTGATCATCTCCGATGTACTGCTCCTCGCCCGTTGTTGATCGCAGGACAAATCTTCCTTCATTTGTGAACTGCAGAGTGGCATTGGAGGTGACCGGTGGGGAGTCGCGGTTTGCGGTCCAGACAACAGTCTTTTGGGGAATTCCAGCCATGAAGATGCCCACGGAGAAGCCATCGCCTTGCTTGTAAAATCCGAAAGCGTAGAGACCTGAATTCGACAGCCATGAGGAGTTCTGATCGCGAGGTGTCATTGAAGAGCCAAGACTTATGTTGGACTGTCTTTGTTGAGCTTCAGAACCAGCAAATAGTAATACAAAAGCAAGGAGCAGTTGTAATATGAGAGAAGCCATTAGAGAATGTATTTCTCTACTTGTTTTTCTTGTTTGGTTGTTGCATGAAAACTACAATCTAATAAGTTGCTTTAAATAAGTTTAGAAAAAAAAATTTTTAAATGAAAAAAAAAGATAAAGATAAAAAAACTGTTCGAATTTCAAATTATTTTTCTTGGAAAATTTAAAGTTTATCAAGTCAATGTTTATGCAAAGACTTGTAAATTTCGTTGTCTCTCCTTTTCAATTATTCTAGATTAGGACAGGAGTTCTTTTTTTGTATTTATTTATTAACTCATTTGTTTCAAAAACGGGACTTCTTTGTAGAGTTGAAAGCTAAGACCACAGGCTTGGAATGTTTAAATTGCAATATGGATCTGGGAAGAATCTCCCTGGATACATAAGAAAATGATCATTTTTTAAGTATTTTTAAAAAATGAGTTTTGATTAATTATAAAAAATAGTAATTTTCTTAAAAATGATGATGATTTGATTGATGGTCTATCTGTATTAATCATTTTCTCTAAAAAGAAAAAGATCCATCTTTTTAATATACTAATTGACGAGTTAGGGTATTTCCTCATTTAATATTCGATAGAGAATATGGATATGGTAAAAAACTGTGTATTTATTTAGTTCTCTCCTTGTGAAAATGGTAATAAGATGAGAAAATATAAATATAAAAAATATAATAAGCTTCAAGTACACCTTTTTTTAATTTGAAAAATACTTCTCTTCTTTTTTTTTTTTTTTTTCTTTTTTAATATACAGACAAGAATACATATTGTTTACAAGATAAATTGACCACAAAAACCTTTAAGAGGAGGAACATGATAAAGAGCTTTAAAAATGTCATGTGTAAGTGTCATCTATCGATCTCTACCTATACTCTCTCTATGAATATGAATTCGAAAATCAACTTAAATTTGGGGAGCTTTGAATACCTCATTTTAAGTAACTGAAGAGGCAAATTATTGAAGATCCCATACTGACCATGTTCACCGAGGAGATCTCATGCTATAATTACAAGGATCAGAAATGTGAGGTTCGTTCAAAGAGTGACAAAAATGACACTATCTTATCTTTTTGTCTAACGGGGAGGCAAAAAAATTTGTAGTAAAATACACTCAATAATAATTTAGAAAATCGAAAAAATAAATATAGGGTATGGAGATCTCATAAAAATTTTATTTTCATGTTAATCATAATTCTTGAAAATTTCTCAGAATTTTCGCGAGCTTTTATCATATTATACTATTACTACTTACGGAAATCATTTATAAAAACAAGTGACATTTAAATAAGTCTTAAAATTTTTATTGATACTTTTATTGTTTTGTTTGGTTCCCGTCAGCGAACAAAGATGTGTAGCTACTATTCTACTAGCTACTCCAAAGAATAATGAAAATAATCTCAATGAAATTATTCAATTAACAAAAAAAATAAAAAAATAAGAATAATAACAATGATGTTAAAAAATTTATATACTTGTGATTACATATACAATTTAATATTAATTTCATTATTTATTTTATTAAAATATAAAAAGTTTGAATCATTTATTTCTAATTTCAATAAATAAATAAAAGGTTCTACATACTCAACATCGTGTGGATTATTACCACAAAACCAAGTCCAATTTGCCAAAAACGTAAACAGGCACGTGGAAATTATAGTATTAAGATAATAGAGCCCCTGGTCAGAGTTCCGCGGGCTATTCTTGACTTGCTCTTTTTTTTTTTCATACTCTTGACGTGATCAGCACACGCACACAGAGTTCCACAAAAATATTATTAAAAAAATTAGTTTGCAATGAAAATAAAAAATGGGTTAATTATAGAAATGACCTTTAAATTATATATTTTGTCACTTGTCAGTCCTCAATTTTTGATTTTACATATCACATCCCTCTAAGTTTTTTTATTGTTACTGTAATGATTAATTTGTTAATATTCTGTAAAAACAACTAAACATAATTTGAATATATTCTGATCATATAAGCTCTATTTATAAGTAAATAATGTTTTTTTTTAAAGAAACTATACCTCAAGTAGAGATATTTTGGAAGAAAATTATACTTTAATCAAAGATATCAATTACAAACTATATTTAAATAAAAAATATATAACGTCATAGGTTTATTTTGGTGATACGATTCCCCTTCTACAAATATTTAATTGGGATTTTAATTTTAATTAAAACTCACGTGATCTAAATATGTTCAATATAGAGGTCATCTTTATAAAAGAAAACAATTCAAGATAGTGTGACATGCAAAATTAAAAATAAGAATTAACTTAAAATTAAGAATATAATTCAGAGGTCATTTATAAAAATAACACAAAGAAAAACTCATTTTTATGTTAAAATGATTTAATTTCAATAAGGCTCGGATTATAAGGTATATGACTTATTTTTCCCTTCTTATATTTTTTTAATTATTTTTTTTTAAGTTTAAAAGGGAAACGCTTCAAGTGGTTAAAATGTATTGTATTATCTCAGTCAAGTTGTTCGCAATTGACACAAATGGACAAAAAGTAGCCACTTTTTTTTCTGGGTTAATTTCACTTTTAGCACCTCTGAAAAAAATAATATTAAAAACAGCAGCACTTTTTGTTCTATTCAATTTCAGCACTTACCGTGGGGCCCAGTAGCATTTAATGTATATCAAAGTACAGGATTACCCTCATCTCCTACCCACGAAATTTTCTCTCTCCCTCGCATGGCCGAAAAAAGTTTTTTTTTTTAAAACCACCATGTACAGTGGTTTAGAGAGAGAAAACTGAAATCTAGAGAGAGAAAACTGAAAACTTATTTCCGCCTAGCCCCCCACCACCCATTTTGAAACCCGAAGCTTCATATAATATAGATAAACTTCCATGTAAAGAGAGAAACTTCCATTTACAGAGAGAAACTTCCATTTACAGAGATAAACTTCCATGTACAGAGAGAAACTTCCATCGAAAGTTTCTTTTTTTTTTAAATTAGAATTTTTTGACATTTTTAAGTAAAGGTCATAACCATTATGACCACCCGGTCATAACCGTTATGACCATAACCTGGCTTTTTTTTTCGAATTTTACATTTTTTACTATTTTTTATCAATGGTCATAACCATTATGACCGCCTTGTCATAACCGTAATGACCAGTTCTTTTAATTTTTATTTTTAAAGCATTAAAATTTTTCGTTTGTTTTATTTTAAAAGAACTTTTTTAACTATTAGTTATTTAGCTATGGTCATATCCATTATGACCACCCGGTCACAACCATTATGACCACGCTTTTGTTTTATATAATTAAAATTGTTTTAAGTCGAACTATTTTCACTATTTTTTAGCGGTGGTCATTTCCATTATGACCACCCGGTCACAACCATTATGACCACCCCTTTTTTAAGTCGAACTATTTTCACTATTTTTTAGCGGTGGTCATTTCCATTATGACCACCCGGTCACAACCATTATGACCGGTTTTTTTTTTTTATTAAAAATTTTTTATTTTTTATGTCGAACTATTTCACTATTTTTTAGCGGTGGTCATTTCCATTATGACCACCAGGTCACAACCATTATGACCGGTTTTTTTTTTATTAAAAATTTAATATTTTTTATGTCGAACTATTTCACTATTTTTTAGCGGTGGTCATTTCCATTATGACCACCCGGTCACAATCATTATGACCGGTTTTTTTCTTTTTTTTAATTTTTTTTAAAATTTTTTTGTCGAACTATTTTTTGGCGGTGGTCATTTCCATTATGACCACCCGGTCACAACCATTATGACCGGTTTTCTTTTTTTTTTTTAATTTTTTTTAAAATTTTTTTGTCGAACTATTTTTTAGCGGTGGTCATTTCCATTATGACCACCCGGTCACAACCATTATGACCGGTTTTTTTTTTTTTTTTAATTTTTTTTAAAATTTTTTTGTCGAACTATTTTTTGGCGGTGGTCATTTCCATTATGACCACCCGGTCACAACCATTATGACCACCCCTTTTTTAAGTCGAACTATTTTCACTATTTTTTAGCGGTGGTCATTTCCATTATGACCACCCGGTCACAACGATTATGACCGGTTTTTTTTTTTTTTTTTATTAAAATTTTTTTATTTTTTATGTCGAACTATTTCACTATTTTTTAGCGGTGGTCATTTCCATTATGACCACCAGGTCACAACCATTATGACCGGTTTTTTTTTATTAAAAATTTAATATTTTTTATGTCGAACTATTTCACTATTTTTTAGCGGTGGTCATTTCCATTATGACCACCCGGTCACAATCATTATGACCGGTTTTTTTCTTTTTTTTAATTTTTTTTAAAATTTTTTTGTCGAACTATTTTTTGGCGGTGGTCATTTCCATTATGACCACCCGGTCACAACCATTATGACCGGTTTTCTTTTTTTTTTTTTTAATTTTTTTTAAAATTTTTTTGTCGAACTATTTTTTAGCGGTGGTCATTTCCATTATGACCACCCGGTCACAACCATTATGACCGGTTTTTTTTTTTTTTTTTTTTTAATTTTTTTTAAATTTTTTTTGTCGAACTATTTTTTGGCGGTGGTCATTTCCATTATGACCACCCGGTCACAACCATTATGACCGTTTTTTTTTTTTTTTAATTTTTTTTAAAATTTTTTTGTCGAACTATTTTTTGGCGGTGGTCATTTCCATTATGACCACCCGGTCACAACCATTATGACCAGTTTTTTTTTTTTTTTAATTTTTTTTTTGCCACGTCACCATACAATTTTTGGGTATGTATAAAGTCATATATGCCCTCAGCCAACCCTAAGCTGAAAATTTTCGTCCTAGCCCGCCATCCTCACTCCATTCCCTCCACATCCATAGCGACAGTATATAACCAACTGAACATAGAAAATTTTAATTTTTCGTCTCTAGTTTCGTTGATTTTCTCCCACCCAATCCTCGCGAATCATCCCTGGACCATTACCCATTGATCGAAACTGTCTCCCAGTATTAAAAATCCTTCCACATCTTGTTTCACTCTGTTAATCCGGCCGAATCTGCCAGATCTGCGTCAACGGCGTTTCCGTGGACCAGATCTACGACATAAGCCATCCTACCTTGCTTCTTAACTGTTCCTCATTTTTTAAATTTGTATTTAACCCTTTGACAGGAAAATTGTTTGTAGTTTTACAGTAAATGGAGGACGTTTGTGTTTTCATCAAGTATAATGGTCGATGGGACGGCACATTGAGTTACATCGGTGGAGAAATGAAGGGAATATTGGTGCCCGAGACGGCAACATACGGAGGTCTTATTGAGTTGGTCAGACGGGCAATCGGTATGAGGGTCCCAACCAATACTATAGTCATGAGATACGGTGTTCACCCTAGTATGCCTCTTGTCAGGATACAGTGTGATGATGACGTTAAATTCTATATACAATTGAAGAAGAAGGATGTTCATGTGCTTAGTAAATTTCCTATTACCGTCGACGTTTTGGATGATACTGCGGCTGACGTCACGCCACCGGAGGTGGGTGAAAGCAACCACATTGACGGGCAATTCTCCAGAGTGGGTGCACAGAGTGATGAGGCCATGCAAATTGCTGATGAGAGAAATAAAAAAATTTCATCTCCTATTACTCGTTGCCCTCAGCTTCCACCTCATGTTGACGAATTGAATGTTGGGGGTGATGCTTGTAAATCAAACGATAATAGCGTCGACGTCAGCATTGGAGATCATTCTTTTGCCAATAACTTAACATCTCAATCCGATACTGTACCAAGCCCTGACAGGTTATCTGGCTCAGTAGTTGTTGCTGATTATACACCTGTCGCAATTTGCAGAAACTGTATTTTTCTTAACAAAAAGTTGTTGCAATACCATCTTCATCACGATGCCATGAGTAAACACTATCAATTCAGAGTGAAGAGGTCGACCGCTACTCTGTTACACGTTATATGTATAGATATCCAACAATGTCCATGGCAATTGCGTGCGACCAGGATGCGAGGTAGTGAAATGTTTGTCGTTAAGCGCTTCGACGACGTCCATACCTGTTCAATCGAAATTGTTCAAGGGCATCATCGTCAAGCCAAGAGTTGGATGATTGGGGAGTGTGTCAAGGCAAAATACTTGGATCCGACTAATACCTCATATAGACCTCGAGAAATCATGCGAGACATGCAGGCCGAATTTGGAGTCTCTTTCAATTATCTCCGAGCATGGCGAGGCAAGGAAGCAGCACTAACCAGCTTGAGGGGCAATGATTCAGATTCATACAATGGTAATGCATTTCCCTTTACTCTATCTTATAATACGTTTATCACTGACATTATAAGTCTTATAATAGGCTTTAATAACTGTTAAGTAAACTTGATTACATTACAGTTCTTCCCTCGTGGGCTGAAATGGTTAAGAGGAAAAATCCTGGTTCCGACATTGACATCGAGACCGACTCATCAAATTGCTTAGAGTGTCTCTACATGTGCGTAGCTGCTTCGAAGCACGGTTGGCCTTATTGTCGGCCAGTAATTGTGGTTGATGGATCCGCATTAAAGGCCAAATTTGGAGGGGTGCTTCTTGCAGCTTGCGGTCACGACGCAAATGGCTGCATATTTCCACTTGCATTTGGTATCGTTCAGTCCGAAAGCAACGACTCATGGACATGGTTCTTCGAGAAGCTCCGAGATTCAATCGGGCCTAGAGATTCTCTTGTAATTGTCGCTGATAGGCATAAGGGTATCGAGTATGCAGCCAAACTCGTGTATCCGGAGGCTGCCTTCGGGATATGCGTCCAACACTTGGCTGCAAACCTGAAGACCAAGTACAAGGATTTCAAAGGCCCTTTGAAGACATATTTTGATGGTGCATCTAGGTCGTATCTTTTAAGTGAGCACCATCGTCATATGGAATCAATCCGTACTCGTAACCCCGACATGCACCGATACCTCATGCAGGCCGATCCGAAAAAGTGGTCGCGAGCATATTTCAACGGTCGTCGGTATGCAATCATGACAACCAACATCGCGGAGTCATTTAATAATGTGGATCGGAAAGCCAGGTTAATGCCAGTTGGATTCTTAATGGAATGGTTGAGGGAACTACAACAAAGATGGTTTGTCAACAGGCGTGAGGAGGCCCTAAAATTGACTTCGAAGCTTGCTCCAAAGGCTGAGAAGATGCTTCACACCAACTTCTCAATAGGCCTAAAAGTAACGGTACGTTATCATGCCAACTGCCACCACGTATTTGGTATATGCGGATTTTCCCTTAATCCAACTTTACTAAATTCGTTAAATTTCCACTTCTTACAGCCGCGGCCAGCCGATCAGTTTGAGTACGCTGTCACCAACAATGCCAGCCAAATATGGATCGTTGATATGAGCCAAAAGACATGTACGTGTAGACGATTTCAGGTAGATCAAATTCCATGCCCTCATGCCATGGCCGTGTGTAACCACCGACGGATAGATCCATACAATTATTGCTCGGCATACTACACGAAAGATTATCTTTATGGTTGTTATTCAGCTGTAGTCCATCCTATTGGCAGCTCTGATGGCTGGGATGTGCCTGAATCAATCCGGTCGCAAATCGTCAATCCTCCCAAAACGAAGCGTGGTCCCGGAAGGCCACGAGTTCGAAGGATTTTGTCCCAAGGTGAAGATCCCGAGACCGTTCGTTGTGGTAGATGTAATGGCTATGGACACAACCGACAAACGTGTACGAGTGCAGTACCCTTAAGGCCCGTCGAACAAAGCCAACTCCGTCCTTGTGACGAGAGGACGAAATCTGTGTAATACTATTTTTTCAATGGTCACAATGGTTGTGACCATTCGGTCACAACCATTGTGACCGAACTCAGTGGTTATTGAATGCCATGCAAAAAAAAACAAAATCAGATTAACCGAAAGATTTCCACGTAATTACATTGTTAATCATTTTATTATTATTAATATAATATTATTAGTTTTAACGGTGTACGCCAACCGAGGCAGTATATTCATATTTGTATATCCTGCCATCAACTTTTGGGGCTGGGCCTTAAAAAGGCGGTAAACTTCGTTGTGACCGCCTGGTCAATATCGTTATGACCGAGTGTTAGCCCCTATGTAAAGCTTATTTTACCGTGGGCCCAATGGTTGTGACCGAGTGTTCAAACCCGTTATGACCGAGGTCCTTTGTCAATATGGTTTATAAAACAACTATAAAATAATGAACATAAAATTTTTGTCAATTTTATTATTATTTCCCCTGGTCACAATGGTTGTGACCGGGCGGTCAAAACAATTGTGACCGAAGTCCTGTCCTGACTCGTTATCTGTTTGTAAAAAAAAATTAAAAGATTATATTAATTATAATAACCTTTTAATGATAAAATATAACTATTATATTATTATTAGTGTTAAAGTTACCCGATAATCGAGGCATTAAATGCCTGCAGTCTAAACAACATCATTAGATTAACCTAGGGAACCGTAGCGAATAATGCGGTCAACTTCGTTGTGACACTCTGGTAACAATGGTTATGACTGGGGTGAATTACCGTGTAACAGGAGCCTTTACCCTGGTCACAATAGTTGTGACCGGGCGGTCACAACCATTGTGACCGAAGTCCTGACGCAAGATAATGTTTAAAAAAAATAATTTAATATTATATTAATTAAAAAATAATTTTAAACCTTCGAATATTATTATTATATTATTATTAGTGTTAAAGTTACACGATAATCGAGGCATTAAATGCCTGCAGGGAAAACTCAGTAACTTTTGGGAACCGTAGCGAAGAAGGCGGTAAACTTCGTTGTGACACGTCAGTAACTATGGTTATGACTATAGTGAGAAGCTTTGTGTTGAACGCTTTTACCCTGGTCATAATGGTTGTGACCGGGCGGTCACAACCATTATGACCGAAATGACATGGAATACCAACAGTCTTTTGTACGACTCTGAGTGACAAAATACCAAATTTACCCTCATCTCCTCCACGCGTAATAGTTAGTCACCCTATGCCGCTATTGGGTTAAAATTTTTAAAAAAGCTTTTACAGTTGCTAGAGAGGGAAACACCGGTTCTAGAGAGAGAAAGAAGAAATCGTATCGTTTTCGACCAGACGTCTCGTGCATAACCGTCGTCAACCATCTACTATAGCCGTAAACCGGCGATTCCATATCCATAGAATGGTGACAATTACAGATATTGAGACCGGTCATAATGGTTGTGACCGGGTGGTCATAATGGAAATGACCACCGCTAAAAAATAGTTCGACAAAAAAATTTTAAAAAAAATTTAAAAAAAAAAAATGAAAACCGGTCATAATGGTTGTGACCGGGTGGTCATAATGGAAATGACCACCGCCAAAAAATAGTTCGACAAAAAAATTTTAAAAAAAATTAAAAAAAAGAAAAAAACCGGTCATAATGATTGTGACCGGGTGGTCATAATGGAAATGACCACCGCTAAAAAATAGTGAAATAGTTCGACATAAAAAATATTAAATTTTTAATAAAAAAAAAACCGGTCATAATGGTTGTGACCTGGTGGTCATAATGGAAATGACCACCGCTAAAAAATAGTGAAATAGTTCGACATAAAAAATAAAAAATTTTTAATAAAAAAAAAAACCGGTCATAATGGTTGTGACCGGGTGGTCATAATGGAAATGACCACCGCTAAAAAATAGTGAAAATAGTTCGACTTAAAAAAGGGGTGGTCATAATGGTTGTGACCGGGTGGTCATAATGGAAATGACCACCGCTAAAAAATAGTGAAAATAGTTCGACTTAAAACAATTTTAATTATATAAAACAAAAGCGTGGTCATAATGGTTGTGACCGGGTGGTCATAATGGATATGACCATAGCTAAATAACTAATAGTTAAAAAAGTTCTTTTAAAATAAAACAAACGAAAAATTTTAATGCTTTAAAAATAAAAATTAAAAGAACTGGTCATTACGGTTATGACAAGGCGGTCATAATGGTTATGACCATTGATAAAAAATAGTAAAAAATGTAAAATTCGAAAAAAAAAGACAGGTTATGGTCATAACGGTTATGACCGGGTGGTCATAATGGTTATGACCTTTACTTAAAAAGGTCAAAAAATTCTAATTTAAAAAAAAAAGAAACTTTCGATGGAAGTTTCTCTCTGTACATGGAAGTTTATCTCTGTAAATGGAAGTTTCTCTCTGTAAATGGAAGTTTCTCTCTTTACATGGAAGTTTATCTATATTATATGAAGCTTCGGGTTTCAAAATGGGTGGTGGGGGGCTAGGCGGAAATAAGTTTTCAGTTTTCTCTCTCTAGATTTCAGTTTTCTCTCTCTAAACCACTGTACATGGTGGTTTTAAAAAAAAAAACTTTTTTCGGCCATGCGAGGGAGAGAGAAAATTTCGTGGGTAGGAGATGAGGGTAATCCTGTACTTTGATATACATTAAATGCTACTGGGCCCCACGGTAAGTGCTGAAATTGAATAGAACAAAAAGTGTTGCTGTTTTTAATATTATTTTTTTCAGAGGTGCTAAAAGTGAAATTAACCCTTTTTTTCTTTGAAAGCCAGAACGAATTTTCTCCCCGCCCCCACCCCCACAATGGACAAAAGTATCACAAAAAAAAAAAAAAAAAAAAAAAAAAAAAAAAAGTCTCAAAATGGACAAGACGTACCCACTGCCCTTGAGGAGCCAGGCCGAATGCTACGTTTGGTACGAGAAAATTATGCAAACAATAATCATTATTTTATTTATTGATTAACATGACATATATTTTATTATCTGGATTAACATAAGATAATTTTTAATTTTATGAATATTTGATTTGTATGATATTAGTCTAACTTTAAATTTTTGTGTCAATATTAATATAATGATCTTTAATTTTATATCATTTAGGTGTTTTTCCCTTTAATACGAAGGAAAAGGTGAAGGAAACAAGTGGGTTGAGAGAAAATTGATGAAAAATGGTAATGTAATTTTTGTTTGGTATGAAGGAAGAAACAAGGGGAAAGAAAATTGGGTGAAAAAAATTTCTAATAATTTTAATTTCTGCAATGTTGCATGAAAAACATAATTCCACTCATAATTACTAAAAGAAAAGGAAAGGATGCGCATGGGGATTGAAATGTAGAGTTAGAAAATGAAACTGATATCATGGGAAAGAGAAAGGAGAAATGTTCCTCCTTATTTATTTATTTTAGAGTAATGATCAAAATGATCCCTAAATTCTTTTAAAAGTGACGATTTGGTTTATGTTTTTTTAATTTTGACGAGATGACCATAAACTCTCTAAATGTTAGCAATCTTAATCATTTCCGTCCAATTCCGTTAAGTTTCTAACAAAAAATATCATGTGACCCATCATATGAGTTCGATTAACTATTAAAACACGAAAATACTTTTTTCCCCCCCTAAACACTACCCAATATACATTTAAAATAATTTTAAAAAAAAAGAGAGAAGAAAAGAAGAGACAGAGAGATCTGCCCAGGCCAACCGCCTATGTCGGCTTTTTCGTCATAGAGTTCAAACGACACCCCCCCCCCCCCCCCCGTGGTTGTCTTTTCCATCGCCGAGCTCAGCCCCCCCCCCCCCCCCCCCCCGCGTCGTCTTCTCCGTCACGAGGTCAACCCCACCTCAAACTGAAAACCCAACCTAGGCCCCCCCTGGTCTTCACCGTCGTCTAGCCCAAGAATCGGCCATAGAATAACTCCCATCTATGATCAAATGTACTTCACCGCATTGATTTACTTTGTTAATGACAAAGTCATCTTTGTTCAAGTAGCCCTAAACAACGCTATGATTTCATGAAACATGTCATCCATGAATTTCCGTATCGAAAAAGTGATGTATCAATACAGTCAATGTATGATCCTAAATTGAATTTTCACACTTCATCTGGAAGTTCAAAACAACCTTCGATGGTAGCTTGGCCCGCTTGCACACTTTTCCTCCAAATTACAATTTCCTTGGTCAAAATATTTGGTCTCACATGATTAGATGACAAAACTTATTTGGATATGCCTGAAATGTTATTTAAAAAAAAAATCCATTTCAAACTAAAAATCTTTTTGGATTGGTGTTTGGGAGAGCGACAAAATGAGTGTGATTTGGATTTCGAAACAGAGAAAAAATTAAAAGTTGAATTGGAATCTTTTTAAAAATAACTTTTTAAACTTATGATCCAAATATAGAAAAATATAATTAATTTAAGATAACTGTGGTTGGTTGAACATATATTCTCTATATCATTCTTACATAAATTCAAATTAGAAGTGTCAGAATCCAGGGAAAAAAAATGAAAGGAAGAAAACTTATTATTACGAAAGTTTTCCTTTAAATTTAGCGTTATCCTTGTTAGGCAAAATAATACAAAAAGAGAAACTTGAAATTATAGTAAAGAAAAGAAATTAAAATAACAAAAAAGAAACAAGATCTTTAGCATCAAAATGTCGGAATTGGAAACATGTTTGCTGATGAAGAGCCGAGACACTTGTATCACACTTACTACAGATTTACCCCCTCATCGTATTTGCTCGAAGTTCAATAGGTGTCTATCTTTCAGGATAAAATGGTATAGGCACACCATGATGCTACTTCTAGGCAGCTAAAAAATGTTGACACTATATCAAATTTGTGATGTCCTAGAAATTTATAAGCTTGATTCATGAATTATTATTGTGGATTTTCTTCATTAATATACTTCTAATAAATTATCTTAATAAATATCAAATTTCAAGATCATGAATAATTGCATATGTATCATTAGTATGATGATATCGATGATATAGCAACGTCGAGTTTCTCTATTTAAATGAGAAATTTTAATTACATAAAAGATGAGTTGAGCGACATATAAACTTATATGAAAATTTTATTATGTCGTATTAAATGATAATTTTAAGAAGAACCCCGATTTTTATTAATTGGTCGATTTAATGGTCTTAATATTTATTTTGATCATATCAATAGGTAAGTTTTGAGAGTATAATTAGGAAATTAATGTGTCACATAGAAAAAAGATCAGTGATTAGTATTTATTCTTAGAAAATCCAAAGGTAGGAGATTGATCAAGAATTGTACTCAAGTTTGAAATCAATGGTGTAGATTAAATGCTAGAGAATCCTAAGCAAATCAATGGCCAAACTTTGGATATTAAGTAACCAATAAGAACTTAGGGTAAGGATTGGTGTGTTGGAAGATCTAATGGATGAGAATGAAGATGACAACCTTGGATCAATGGTGGAAATTGAAAGAAAGAAAAAATAAATAAAAATGAGAAAGGCTTGGGAGGATCCGGATTTTTGATTCAAGAAACAAGAACAGAGTTGACCAAATGAAAAAAAGAAGGAAGTGTTGCATGCATGCAACCTTGTGGAAGAAATGGCATGGTTTATTTAGACAAGTTAACCCAAAGAAGAGACAAGTGAAAGTGACATCTTATCTCAAGTTTGTTGAATCAAAATTTTCACTTCAAACCCTCCTTGAAGTGGCGGCAATGAAGAGAGAAATCAGTCAAAAATTTTTCAATCTTTCCCCTCAAAATACAGCTCTCTTAAAGTAAAAGTTGACTGAGAATAAGCCTCTAATTTTTCATTTTTGGTCTCACACAAGTTAAGCTCAAAAACCCTAGCTCTCTAGCCACCTCTAAGCTCAAAACAAAAAGAAGAACCACCAACACTATTCTTCATCTCCAACACCCCTCAAGCACTCTCCTTCATCCATTTTCAAGCTCTAAGAAACCCCGTCACCAAGACCGAAGAAGTGAGAAACGGAGATTAGAGGACGTTCTACTAAAGGTAACCTAATGATATTCTTTGTGTTTTAGTCATTTTTAGAGAACTAAAGCATATATTTAGTTATGATCTTAATATTAGACTTCTTCTTACCTAGGAAAAGTTTTGAGAAGAACTTGGAAGGTTCGAGATCTTGAAGGATCCCCGGAGCATTTCGGTAAAATCTATGAACCTTGTTAAAGTTTATAGCAGTTGTGGTAATATAGCATGCATTAAAAAATTTGATATGAAAAATAAATTATATATTAAGATTTTACAGAGGATAAATTTCATTTTAGGCTTTGGAATCACTTAATTCGTTTTTATATGTCTAAAGTTATGTGCCCTTGAAGTTGTGACACAAAACTAGAGAGAAAAAGAACATCCGAGATACAACATAACCATAGGTTTATTATACTCCGAACCCTTTAGACTCAAAATTTTAGATTATAAGTTATAAATCTAAAAACTATATTCTTTAAGCTTTCCAACAAGGTATCTTATGCCTTGAACGGATAAATGTGTAATTTTTGACGAATTTTATAAATTTGGGCTACGAACTAAAAATCCTTGCTGGAACCCTATACTAGCCACGGGTTTTGTAATTTTTGAGTTAGTAAACCTTAACTTCTTATAAAACTGTTCTTGTCATATAATATAGACATTATAAGCTTTCCAATGATATATCTTTTGTCTTATTTAGACTTGTAAGTAAATTGTTATGATTTTTCTAATCTTACCTATGAATCTGGATTTGTGGTTCAAATGTAAAACCAACAGTAAATATACCTAAGTTTGATGGCATGAATCACTCAAGTAATAAAGGAAATAACTTTACCACTGTAAAGTAAATATCTTAAGCTTCAAAATGAGATATCATGTGTTTAAAATAGATATGTATATTAATTTTAATAAATCCCTTAAAATGAAGTGTAATCTGGTACTATGGGATTTTACCATAAGACACTTAAAAAAACGTCTACATTAATGTTTGAAATACTTAAAACCTTGGAAAACAAGTTAAAATGATAGAAACTAGATATTTCAAGCTTTCTAACAAGTCATGAAGTATCCAAAACAGAATTATACTCAAGTCTAAATAAATCTTACAAATTAAAATCCTACACCGATAAAACGATTAAACATTAAAATATGACAAAAGGGTAAGTCATGACATATGAACATATTTAGTTATGAAGTGAGTTAATTTTTAAGTGTATGATCAAATAATGTGAAAACCCTAACTTTATTAAATTAAATCACAAGTTTTAAATGGGCTAAAATAAAGTATATTAGATGGTTACCGAGCATATACCAATAAATTACTTTAGCCTAACTAGATGAACATAACTTAGGGATTGGGCTAGCCCAATAATAAAAGAGAGGTATATCCATAGGTGACTCCTTGTCATCTTGATTGATTAATTAATTAATTAATTAATTAATACATAACTAAATATAATTAATAAAGTAATTAATTAATTAATAACTAATTAATTAATTATAAGAGTTAGTATATAATAATCAAAATTTTTATGTTGAATTACTACATAATTATAATACATGATTAATTATAGATTAATTAATCATTAACCATTGATGTAATCATAAAAAATAATAATGGATGATTAACTAGAGATTAACCAAACATTAATTATTAGATTAATCAAATTATTAATTATTACTAGTAGAATTAATAATTAATAATTATTATATGAGAAAGAATATTTAAGTAACATAACTAAATTATTAATAAGATAATTATTAATAAGTCAATTAAATTATATAATTTAATTATAATTACTCAATTAAATAAAATAATAATTAACTATTATTTAATTAATTAGTTAATCAATTAATTAATTAATTGATTAATTAATTAATTAAAATAATAAATTAAATGATAATTAGCAGAAATTTATTTTAACATTTAATAATTAATAAAAATTAATTGTTAAGGTTAATTATGATATAAGTAAATTAAGTTCACTATAGTTTATAAAATGAATAAAGTAATATTACTATAATTCTATTTAATAATGAGATATTGTTATATCAGGACAATTTCTCAAATCAGTATAGTAGGAGATACAACTCCGGAAGTTTAAGTACATAAGACAAGTAAGTACAAACCTCACCTACAGTATGGAACAAAATATTTTTTCTTTGTTGATGCTTTACGTTTGCTATGACTTGACTTGATGATATGATGAGTCTATGAGTTATACGTATTGCTTTGATTAATTATTTGATGTGCATAAACTCCTCTTGTACTGACATGATCAGCATGCCTCACATATATTTATGTCATAATGATAGATATATAGTGACATGTAAGTCTACACATTGCCACAATTAATAAGAATGAGGCAAATAAAGATAGGATTAAGTGTCGTACCAATCTCTAATTATTGAGAGGATATGATGAGAACGAAAGTTATAAAATATGACCTTAGAGGCTGTTGGAGGGTTACTCCCCTAACTCCCCATTGGTTGCGCGCATATGGGTACGCCATAGGGGCCTTCTTAAGTAGACAAGATATGTAAATAATAAAACATAATTGAACACACATATTTCATGTACATTTTTAATCATTCATGATGTTACATGCGATGATATAATTTTATAAAAATGATTTGTGATATATTATTTGTACTTGCTGAGCGAAAGCTAATCATTGTGTGTTCGTACTGTAGGTAACGTGGATAAGCAGCCCGTTACTTAGATGTTTATGGACTGGTAAAACTGTGCGGAGGCAATGAAGGATGGGAGTGGAATACCACCACGAATTAAATTTCTGCATTTAGATTTCGTAAACTATTTTGTATCGACTATGTTTATAATTATATTCCAATGTTTTGGTACTACTAAACTAGTCATGTATTTTACAAGAAAAGACTTTAGACTCTCTTCTTATAATTTATATGAAGTTATAACTTTTTAAAATATCATCTAGGTACAATTTTAAATTGGATAATTAGTTGCTAGAGGTTTTCAATTTTTTCAATTAAAAGTTTTAGTGATTCTAACTTTTGTAGTACGAGTATGATTAAAAAAAAATCTGTATTTTCGGAACCAAACATAAATGAGTGTTAAGATTAAATTAAATAAAAATAAGTAAGCTAGTTAACGGTCTAAAAAGTCGGGTCGTTATATTTGGTATCAGAGCGGTATCCTACCATCCTACCTTACATCGTTTCCACATCAGTTTCATGCCTGTCCAAGTAAGTTAGAATATATTTTTTTATTATTATTATTTGTAGTTATTATTGACCTTAATTTTAAAACTAGACATCCCTATATTATCATCATCCCACTAATTAGAGGATCATCATCCAAAGACACACTTCTTAGTGAGTTCGGTGCCAAAATGACGGCTGCATTTCGAAGAGCCAGACCAGATCACTATTATGGAGAAACTCATCTGAGAGATTGACTACATCACATCGAGTCCTTCTGCAGCTCGTGTGACATAACACGAGGGGCATGATCGAGATTAGCAGTGATCCAGCTGAGGCGTGCTGCTAGGCGTTGGTGGGAGTCCATTGGGCAAGACCTGAACTTCATTCATTGGAGAGATTTCCGTCGTAACATTATGGAGTACTTTGTAGGTCCTTTTTCTTTACAGAGAAGATGGCCGACTTGACGTATGCTCAAGATGTTGTTTTTTCACTCGGGCTATGAGATGGGCACTTGTACATGGTAAGAGCATACAGGAGTATAAAAGCCAATTCAAGGAGGATCTCCTAGTCGAGTGCCCTTATGAACTGTGCCAAGAGGACGCATGTGAGCTATTTTGATAGGGAGTTCCTCAGGAGATACGAGCACTTGTGTATTTTCCCCAAACATATCCAGATTATGACCATTTATGTTCAGAGGTCATTTACGCTGAGATACACCTGACAGCAGAAATGGTAGATACTCCTCCAACAAGGGAATTAGAGAATGTGGAGGATGCTAACAGCCATGTTGAGGTACCAGTTCTGCACCAACCAGAAGCCATGGGAGACGATGATGCCCGCATTGGTTTAGAATAGGAGGACCCCACCGAAGTTTCACTGAAGGAGAAGATGACAAGACTGATGATCCATGAGTATTGGTAAAAGATCAAGTGTAGTAGTTTACTATCAGATACTTTGTCATTTGTTGTGGATGTTTTAACTATTATCTATCTTATGTATTTGGTGATGCATGTGTTATCTCTATGATTTATGTATCCTCTATGACTGATTATGACCAGTATGATCGATCGTTATGTGAACTTATGACTATGTGATGTTTTGATATGATGCTTTTAAGATATGATATGTCATGATTTATAGGTCGTACCTCTGTCATTTATATTTGAATGAAACTCACGTCATAAGACTATACTTAAGCTATTATAACTGCATACGAGATATTAAACAAGCATTGTTCTTTTAGGTTGAACACTAGAGTTATATATAAAGCTATGGTACGTCCTCGAACGACAGCAGCAAGACGACCACAAAAAGCGAACCTATCTGAAATGGTCGTTAACCTAAGGCGAAGATTGGAGGAACAGGAGTGCGAAATGTAGAATCTCCGCGAGTAGCTTGCTCAACAAAATCAAGAAGTACCCCCTCCATCAGCTGCCCCATCTCAACCTGTAGCACCAGCTATGCCTGCAACACAAGCTGCCTAACCTGTGATTCGACAAGAACCATTGTATGAGAGGTTCCGACGTATGAAACTACCAGAATTTGAGGGATCCACCAATCCTTTAGAGGCTGAGGAATGGTTAACCTCTCTTCAAATAGTCTTGAACTTTATGGACCTCACGGATCAAGAAAAAGTGTTATGTGCTTTCTATGTCATGAAGAAGGATGCTCGTTATTGATGGAAAACTGTGCAATTGAGGAGGAATGTACTTGAGATGACATGGAATGACTTCATTCAGGAATTTAACGACAAATTCTACAACCAGATGGCTATGAAAGCATAGCAGAATGAATTCAATAACATCAAGCAAGGCACTATGTCCATAACTGAGGCTGTCCGCAAGTTCGACCAACTAGCACGACTCTACCCTCACCTTTTGCTAACTGAGGATGAAAGGGTTAGGCGGATGTTGGACATATTTCACCCTGAGATAGCGGTAGTGATCGATAGTGGTGAGAAACCACCTACGACTGTTGTTGAATTTGTTAAAAAAGCACCACGTGCTGAGTATCATCTTACTCAAGTTAAACAAGAGAGGGCCAAGTTTTTTGAAGAGAAGAAGAAAGAGAAGTCACAATCGGAGCAGAACCAAGGAGATCAACAAAACAACCATGGAAACAAATCCAATCTTAATGGCAATCACTCTAATCAGAACCACAACAAGTGAAAAGGGAATTTCAATGGAAATAAGAACTAGAAGAACCATCCTCAGAAGAAGAATAACACCGTTTACCCTATATGCACCAAATATGGGAAGAAGCTTCTGGGGGAATGCAAATTTGGCTCAAATACTTGTTACTTATATGGCAAGGAGGGTCACTATGCCAAGAATTGCTATTCTAACAAACAGAATCAGACTGGACAGAACCAGTTAAAGTCACAAGGGACTCAACTCCATAACATGCAAGCTAAAATCAAGAGCTCGCAGTTTTGCCAAGGACGTTTGGAGGCCCCGCCAGGACTGAGCGCTTACATTTTCACCTACACCAAGAATGATATTGAAGTTGGAACCTCGAATGTGGTGACATGTTAGCTTTCTGTGGCCAGCCAAGATGTACATATTTTATTTGATTCTGGAGCAACTCGTTCCTTTGCATCACATACATTTGCTAGGAAGCTCATTCAATTTAGAGATAGAATCAATCAGGCCTTTAGAACGACCTAGCCTTCAAGACAAACTTTGTTGTCAAGTTATTAGTTACGTCATGTGCCAATAATTATTGCTGGTAAAGAACTGTTCGTTAATCTAGTTATTTTAAAAATGTTCGAATACGACATCATCTTAGGGATGGACTTTCTAGGAAAATACAATGCGAACTTTGAATGTCGGGCACGTAAGATGACATTCAAACCTGATGGAGCAGAAGAGTTCGAATATGTCAATACTTCTGAGAAGCAACCAAGAGTGATGATTTATGCCATGAGGGCGCCAATGATACTACATAGCGGATGCATTGGATACCTAGCCAATATCATAGATACGATGAAAAAAGAACGATCTAAACCGGAAGATGTGGCAGTAGTCAAAAACTTTATCGAGGTCTTCCTAGAAGACTTACCTAGAATACCTCCTGATCGTGAGATTTCATTTGAAATTGAATTGATGCCCGACATAGTACCCATATCCAAGGCTCTATACTGCATAGCCCCAGTCGAACTCAAGGAATTACAGATGCAATTTCAAGAATTTTTGGATAAGAGATTCATACATCTGAGTTACTCACCTTGGGGTGCACCAGTCTTATTCGTCAAGAAGAATGACCATATGTTAAGGATGTGCATTGACTACCGTGAGCTCAACAAGGTGACTATTAAGAATAAGTATCCTCTTCCAATAATCGACGACCTCTTCGATCAGCTTAAAGGAGCATCAGTCTTCCCCAAGATCGACTTACGTTTGGGTTATCACCAACTGAAGATTAAAGAAGGCAATGTCCCAAAGTCAGCAATTCGTACATGTTATGGTCACTATGTGTTTTTAGTCATGCCTTTTGGATTGACGAATGTACTTGCAGCTTTCATGGATTTGATGAATCGTGTATTCAAGGAATATTTTGACAAGCTTATCATTATATTCATTGATGATATATTGATTTACTCGAAGACCCAAGAAGAGCATGAAGAGCATTTGAGAATCGCTCTCTAAACTCTAAAAAACCTCCAACTTTATGCAAAATTCTCTAAATGTGAATTTTGGCTTGACAAGGTTCAATTCCTTGAACATGTGATCTCCAAGGATGGAGTATCTGTTGACTCATCTAAGATCGAAACTGTGAGCAAGTGGCTAACACCAAAGAATGTGACTGAAGTACGAAGCTTTTTAGGTCTAGCCTACTACTACAGAAGATTTGTTGAAGGATTCGCAAAATTAGCTGCACCTCTTACCGCACTTACTCGGAAAGGAAAGAAGTACGAATGGACGGAGAAATGCGAGGTAAATTTCCAAGAATTGAAGAAGAAACTCAATAGTGCTCCTATTCTCACGATTCTATCAGACGAGGGAGAGTTTGATATCTACAGCGATGCATCCAAGATGGGCTTAGGACCAGTTTTAATGCAAAACGGGAAAGGCGTTGCTTATACCTCATGGCAATTGAATGAGCATGAGAAGAACTACCCGACCCATGATTTGGAATTAGCAGCTGTGGTGTTCGCTCTTAAGATCTGGCAACACTATCTTTACGGTGTTAAATGTCAGATTTCTATAGATCATAAAAGTCTTAAGTACATCTTCACTCAGAAAGAACTCAACATGAGATAGAATATGGTTGGAATTGGTTAAGGATTATGACTGTGAGATTCTTTATCATCCCGGAAAGGCCAACAAAGTCGCTAATGCACTGAGTCGGAAGTCGTTTGCCACCCTTATGTCAATTCAAGCACTACCACAACCGCTTCAAGAAGGTATTTTCAAGCTTGGAATTGAGCTCATTACGGGAAAACTTTCCTCATTGACTCTCCAGCCTATAATTCTTGGTGAAATCAAGGAAGCTTAAGGGCTTGATCCTAGCTTGGTCAGGATAAGGAAGGAAGTTATGGAAGGAAAAGAAACTAATTTTGGTGTGTCAGATTAGGGTATCCTTAATTTTAAAGGTAGGTTATATGTGCCTAGCAATGAAGAACTTCGGAAGCAGATTCTGTCGGAGGCCCACGACACTCCATACTCTATCCACCCTGGAGCAACTAAGATATATAAAGACTTGAAGGAGCATTTTTGATGGAACAAGATGAAAAATGACGTGGCAAATTCGTGAGTAAATGCCTAACCTGTCAGAAAGTTAAGGCAGAGTACAAGCGACCAGCTGGGCAATTGTAACCTATTGAAGTTCCAGAGTGGAAATGGGAACAAATCACTATAGATTTTGTGGTCGGATTGCCAAAAACCATTGAAGGTTATAACGCTATCTGGGTAATCGTAGATCGTTTGACAAAATCAACACGTTTCGTAGAAATTAAAGTGACTTATTCCCTGGAGAAGTTGGTGGAATTGTATGTATCTAATGTCGTTAAGCTACACGGCATTCCCTTATCAATCGAATGCTATAGCAAAGTTAATCCAGTCAATTAAAAATTCCATACAATCCTCTTTCGAAAGATTTATGCTTTTAGTTCTTTAAACCAAAATCAACATATTCTTATGTATCTCAATTTTCCAAACATAAAATTAAGCACCAATTTTTAAAAAGGTTGTACAAGGTAAAAATATATTTCTATACCATACACTTACATTATCATAGTTAAATCCAATCAAAATTAACTTTCTCAAAATTAATTCTAAATTATTTTCCCCACAAATTGATGGCCAATCAATAAACACAGATTAAACACTCAACACACTTGAATAAACTGAATCGAACATTATTAAGTATTCAACAAAATAAGCAAATATTCATTACAACCTCGATTCCATTAATAATTCGAGCTAAGGAAATTAATTCATACTTCGTTCAATAAAATCAAAACAAACAATCTCAATTATTAGAGTCATGATTCATAGAGAAGAAAATGAAGGACAATCAAAATAATTCGGGTAAAATAAAAATCAGAAAAACCCCAAGCTAAGTGTGTAGTGCAATTCCTTGCCTAGCCAATAATCCAAAGGCCGTACTACACTCCTTGCTTCTGAAAATTTCAGATTTTCTTCTCTATCGCTCATCCTCTTTTTTTCCCCTCTGATTTTCCTCACAGCTTCCTTTTCACCCAATGGTCTATGTTTCGGCTCCTTTCTTTTCTTTCCTCAAAAACCGACTCCCTTAGCTCATTGTTAACTTTCCCTTTTATCCCACTACCCAAAAGAGATGCCCTAGTTGCACATGCCCTTTTAATAGCTAATATTGGTGGCCATCTTACAGCTGTCATGCTTAGACAAAATGGGTAAGTGAAACAATGCCAGCTGTAAAGCACAACTTGGGTCAGCAATGTACTTTTAAATTAATTCTTCACTGCTGTAACTTTGCTGTGATATTGTTATAGCATTTCTGTAGTAAACAGATGCAAATACCACAACTAAAAGCTCCCTCTCAGTAGTAGTATAATTCAGTTGAGCCTCTGTCAGTGTCTTACTTGCGTAATAAATCAAATGGAATACCTTGTCATGATGTTGGCCCAACACTGCACCCATTGTATAGTTGCTAGCGTTGCACATCAACTCAAAGGGCAATGACCGTTCAGGTGACTTGATGATGGGTGTAGACACTAACCGCTTCTTCAACTCCAAGAATGCCCACTGACTATCCTCGTCAAAATTAAAAGGTTGATTTTTCTCTAGTAAAGTACACAACGGCTTAAAAACTTTTGAGAAATCTTTGATGAGTCGTCTATAAAAACCAGTATGTCATAAAAAGCTTCTAATCCCTTTAACTATTGCCAGTGGTGGCAGCTTATCAATCACTTCAATCTTGGTTTTGTCTACCCCAATGCCCTCGTTGGAGACCTTATGCACCAAGACGATGCCCTATTGTACCATGAAGTGGCATTTTTCCCAATTAAGCACCAAGTTAGTTTCTTTATATCGCATCAATACATGTTCTAAATTTGTTAGACAGTCGCCAAATGAATTACCGAATACCGAAAAATCATCCATGAATACCTCTAGTGATCTCTCCACCATATCAGTAAAAATATACATCATACACCTCTAAAATGATTCGAATGGCATCCGTCTGAAAGCAAAGTTCCATATGGACAAGTGAAGGTTGTCTTTTCCTGATCTTCTAGTGCTATAACAATCTGGTTGTAGCCTGAATAACCATCCAAAAAGTAATAATACTCTTTCCCTGCCAATCTGTCAAGCATTTGATCAATGAATGGCAGCGGGAAATGATCTTTCCTTGTTGCTTTATTCAGCTTCCTATAGTCCATGCACACTCTCTACCCAGTTACTGTTCTTGTCGGGATTAGTTTGTTGTTGTCGTTCGTTACGACAGTAACTCCTCCTTTCTTTGGTACACATTGGACTGGACTGACCAAGAGCTGTTTGAAATGGGATATATAATCCCTATATCTAGCCACTTAATCACTTCTTTCTTCACGACTGCCTTTATGATTGGGTTCAGCCTCCTTTGTTGTTCGATCGAATTGCTGTAGCATTCCTCCAGCAAAATTTTATACATGCAGATTGATGGGTTGATTCCTTTAATATCTGCAATAGTCCATCCAATTGCCCTTTTGAACTTTTTCAACACCTCTAGTAGTTAAATTTCCTGTACCCCCGTTAACCCAGAAGAAATAATCACATGCAAAGTATCTTAATCGCCCAAATAAGCATACCTCAAATGTGAAGGCAATGGTTTTAACTCCAAAATAGGTTGTTCTTCAACAGATGGTTTGTGGGATTTCACGGCCCTTTTTGACAATTCCAGTGATTTGAAGCGCTTCCCGGCTCTAAGTGTCGTATGTTTGCTCTCCATCCAAGACACTTGATTATCACTAACTTCCTCATCTTCATCTGACATAGCCAAATCATCTTTGTTTGTCATCTTTGGAGAGCATTTCTTCTCAAATTCAGCAGCCACTAATGAATCCAGAACATTGATGGCCGAACATTCCTCAACATCATCAGCAAAATGTATAGCCTTGAAGACATTAAAGGTAACATGTTGATCATGAACTCTTATGGTCAATTCACCATTCTGTACATCTATCAAAATCCTACCAGTAGCCAAAAATGGTCTTCCTAGTATAATCGGAACGTCCTTATCTGCCCCATAATCTAGCACAATAAAATCTGTTGGAAAAATGAATCTGTCCACTTGCATTAGCATATCTTCAATTTTTCCTTCCGAATGAGCCAAGGACCTATCCACCAATTGCAAAATGACTGTAGTGGGTTTTGCTTCCCCAATTCACAGCTTTTTGAAGATAGAAATGGGCATCAGATTTATACTTGCTCCCAAATCATATAGTGCCTTTCCGATGTACTGATTTCCAATGGAGCACAGTATCGTGAAACTTCCAGGATCCTTCAACTTAGGCGGCAGTTTGTTCTTCAGTATTGCATTGCACTCTTCGGTCAATGCTACTGTCTCAAATTCTCCTAATCTCCGCTTCTTCGAAAGGATGTCTTATTCTACGAGTGGAATGTTGATATGTAGTTGCTTCAACATGTCTAAGAATCTTTTGAACTGCTTATCCCACTTTTGATTCTTAAATCATTACGGAAATGCTGGTGGAGGTCTCTCTGATCCACTTTGTTGTAGCATTTCGCTTTTCTATATCTCTCTGATCTTCTTTGCTGCTGCTTTGCTATAGCTTTACTGTAGCATTTCACTCTGCTGCAGCATTCTGATATACTTTAGTTTCTGATTGTGGACCTGGCTGATTTTGGATTGAAGAGAATTCTACCTCTTTGGCAGATTGTCGAACTAGTTATTCAATCGGTCTGCCATTACGAAGTATGATAGCTTTGCAATATACCTTACCATCTCTTCTAGGGTTCTCTGTATCGCTAGGAAGCGATCATTAGGGTCTATTGCTCAAGATGTTTGCTAACTGCCCAACTTGATTCTCTAATGTTCTTAATGACACAGCTTGACTCTGAATGAAGGCTGATTGATTCTGGATGATGACATCATTCTTCCCCATGTATTCCTTGAGTAGCGCCTCGATGCAATTTGGTTGTTCTTAAGACGGATGTCTTTATTGCTATTGTTGAAAACTTGGAGGATGTATGGGTTTGCTAGGCCCGGTTGAAGAATTAACTCCCTAATTACCCCATGAAAATTTCGGATGCTGCCTCCACCCTGGATTGTAGGTGTTGGAATATAGATTATTATTCCTACATAGCAAACCGAAGTTGGGTTAGCTGGGCAATTTTCAAATGTAAGACCCTTACCATATTAAGCACACACAACATCCACTGCCTGCACCGAACTTGCTCCTGCTGCCATATTTATGGATTTCAATATGTTGGACAAAGAAGACACTTGAGCTGTCAAAGCTGTAACGGCATCTACTTCATGAACTCCCACTACACGCCTTCCCATAACAACTTTCTCATTAGGCCACTGGTAGTTGTTATTAGACATTCTACAAAATCACATAAGCTTTATTGTACGACTTCATCAAAAGAGCACCATTCGTAGACGCATCCACCATACTCTGAGTTTGAGCATGAAGACCATTGTAAAAGTTTCCGTTTGGATCCAATAGGGAAATCCGTGGGATGGGCATTTTCTGAGTAACTCTTTAAAATGCTCCCATGCTTTATAGAGAGCTTCTCCATCCACCTGCTGAAATGATGTGATGTCATTCTGAAGTTTGGCATTTTTGTTCTGAGGAAAATTCTTCACCAAGAATTTCTCAGCCAAATCATTCTATATTGCTACCAAATCTGGTGGTAAAGAATTCAACCAGGCTCTTGCTCTGTCCCTTAGAGAATAGGAAAATCACTTGAGTCGAAGAGCTTCTTCAGTTACACCATGTAGCTTGAAAGAGTTACTCACTTCCATAAACAATCTTAGGTGCAGATGAGGATCTTCGGCTGGCATCCCACTGAATTGACCCACTGTTTAGAGCATTTGAAACATAATAGGCTTCAACTCAAATTGTTGGGCTTGAATTTTCGGTCTAACAATGCTAGGATGCAGCCCGTGCAACATAGGTAGAGCATAATCTCTTTTTGCCTTGTCTCTGTCATCTGCCATTGCCGCAGCATTGTTGACATTATTATTCACTACTGCTCCTTCAGCCCTTTCTTCCATCCTTGCAGCTCCTTGTTGTTCCCTTCTTCTTGCTCGAAAAGTTCTTTCAATTTCTGGATTGAGGAGAACTAAATCTGTGTTCCTAGGCCTGTTCATGCAAGAAAATCACACCTACAAAGAAAACAATCAGCGTTTTAAGTAACTTAAAGAAAGCAAAATAAAGGAAAAATAATTAGTTTCTCTAATAGTAATTTTCAATAATCTCAATCCCCAGCAACGGCGTCAAAAACTTGTTCGCCAAAAATATATATGCAAAAAATACTACGCAACAGCACGTAATCAAACAAGTAATACAGTAGTGAGTTGAGTATCGTCTCCATAGGGATTGTATTATCAAAAATCAAATTATAGAAAATAATTGTTCTAAAACAAAATTTAGAATAATCTGTAAGCAAAAATTATAGAAAATTGAATGTAAACAAATGAGTTTAATTAAAAATGCAAGCAAAAGGTAAAATGTGGCAATATCTAAAGCTTAGGTTGTGAATCAATAATGGATAATGGCTAGAATTAATGATTTTCCATTGGTTGCAAATCTGACCGCAAATGCTGTAGGAATGCTATAGCAAAGTTAATCCAGTCAACTAAAAATTCTAGACAATTCTCTTCCAAAAGATTTATACCTTTAGTTCTTTAAACCAAAATCAACATATTCCTATGTATCTCAATTTTCCAAACATAAAATTAAGCACCAATTTTTAAAAGGTTGTACAAAGTAAAAATATATTCCTATATCATACACTTATATTATCCAAGTTAAATCCAACTAAAATTAACCTTCTCAAAATTAATTCTAATTTGTTTTCCCCACAAATTGATGGCCAATCAATAAACATAGATTAAACACTCAACACACTTGAATATAAACTGAATCGAACATTATTAAACATTTAACAAATAAGCAAATCTTCATTACAACCTCAATTCCATCAATAATCCTAGCTAAGGAATTTAGTTCATACTTCGTTTAATAAAATCAAAACAAACAATCTCAATTAATAGAGTCATGATTCACAGAGAAGAAAATGAAGAACAAGCAAAATAATTTGGGTCAAATAAAAATCAGAAAAACCTCAAGCTAAGTATGTATGCTCTTGTTCAGTTCCTTGCCCAGCCAATAATCCAAAGGCCGTACTACACTCCTTGCTTCTGAAAATTTCAGATTTTCTTCTCTCCCGCTCGTCCTCTCCTTTTCCCCTCCGATTTTCCTCACAGCTTCCTTTTCACCCAATGGTCTCTATTTCGGCTCCTCTCTTTTCTTTCCCAAAAAATCGACTCCCTTAGCTCATTGTTAACTTTCCCTTTTATCCCACTACCCAAAAGAGATGCCCTAGTTACACATGCCCTTTTAATAGCTAATATTGGTGGCCATCTTACAGCTGTCGTGCTTAGACAAAATGGGTAAGTGAAACAATACCAGCTGTAAAGCACAACTTGGGTCAGCAATGTGCATTTAAATTAATTCTTCACTGCTGTAATTTTGCTATGACATTGTTATAGTATTTCTGTAGTAAACAGATGCACTCCAACTGTCTATTCTATCATCTCCTCTAGTCTAGTGAGCTTCAACCTTTTTGGCACTATGGGCTCCTTCTGTAAGCCAAAATACAAAATTAAACTTAAAACATGCTAAAATGATCTACAACTAAAACTATCTAGTATTATATAAAATACTAAAAACTAAGGCATATTATCTTAAAATAACAATAATTAATAAGCTCAAGAGCATGTTAAATAACTCTATTTCATAGAGTTATCAGTTCCATTGGGTGAGAGAAAGGGGATGAATTCGGATTTGGTGTGATATTAGATAGAGGGAAGCAAAAACCCAAAAATATATGCACTCCAGAATTGAGCGAAGGGAAGAGAGATAGGCGAATAGGCTCGAAGAATAGAGCTTGCAGAAGAATTCGACAAACGGAGAATCTCTACTACACACAGTCAAAAATGGTGGTATTAGGGAATCGAATGTATTTGATTCGAAGACCCGGAGTAGAGAGGGGAAGAAGGGGATCAAAGGAACTGGCCAGCACATGAGAGAGAGGATGGTGTACAATAAACTTAGCTTTGTTTACTATTTAATGGTCTAAAAATAGATTAGGAATTAAATGACTCAATAAATAAATTAAGTTGAGTTTGAATTCAAATTTATGTATACCAACTTATTCATTAAACAAAGCTTAATCTTCCCAATTCATTAATATCCTTCTCCAGTCTCAACGTCGGGGAAATAAGAAAAGAAACAAAAAGCTGTCTTCGATAATGGAGACCAAGTAAGGAAGTTGAGATCAGATAATGAACCGCCTGTCCGAAACTCAAGGCAAGAAAAGAAGGAAAACTACACGTGGGCCCCATGGTTTTTCTAGTAAATTCAACAACAGCACTTGTTATCAGTCGATCTGCACCACCCCTATATACCTATCACTGTCAACAGAATATTAGCATGCCCTTCAGTCTCCCCCTCTAATTGTGATCATCCATCTCTAAGCAAAACGGAGCTTGATTTATCGGATTCATCCGCCACAGATCTTTCCAATATATATATTCAATTTGTTTTGTTGCTCCTGAATTGAGGTGGGTTTAAAGGCCCAATTTAAATGTAAGATTTATAATTTAATTTTTTTTCAATTTTATTATTTATATAATTTTATAACTTAAATTTTAAAAATTCATAATTTTATATAAATAAATGAAAATAAGATAATTTTTTTAAAATTATATAAAATTTTAAAATGAACTAAATAAGTTTCATATTATTATTTTTAATATATTTTAAATTTTTACATATTTTAATTTTAGGGCCTGTTTGGTGTACAAGTTTGAGTTAATATTTTTAAGTTTAGTTTGAGTTAAGATAAGTTTAGTTTAAATGTAAAGTGTTTGGTAAAAAGTTTGAGTTGAAAAGTTTAAGTTGAGTTGAGTGTTTGGTGAAAAAGTTTAAGTTGAGTTGAAATTTAAAAAAATAAGGGCCTTGTTTGGCTGTTAAGAAAATGAGGGGAATCAATTTTTTTAATTTTTCTTAACATTCTATCGTATGTTTTAGTAAATAAAATTAGGATAAAATGACAGCATGCCAAAATAATAAGATTAAATCAACTTAAAAATTTGAGAATGCAAAAGATGTCGTATTATTATTTTATTGTAATATTATACCCCAATAATAAGTACATTGTTTGTAATGTCAAAATCATCAAAATAATTTTATGCACATATTTCCGACTCTAGCAGTGAAGATAGAAGAGGTCGTTACATTCACGTGGTTCTATACCATGGATATGATTGGTATCGTTCCCACATAGCATCCGCAATTCTTTCTCTCAGCTGATTCATCGCTCCTGTACTCGATTCATTTCAGTATGCTGTCGTTGTTGGACACTGCACTATTTTACCTGTTGTAGATCAAATTTTTGAAAATATACATTTACATTAGTTACAATGGGACACATTTAACCCTTGAATTGTTCAACAATATCCGCGGCCTATATTTATTATTGTTTATATAAATAAATAAATTGGATTACCAATATGTTTTATAGTTAGATATTTATTAAATGTCAATAAGCGAACTTGAAACAAAGATTGAGCATATTGCAAATTACTCACGCTGCCTGACTAAATGCACGACACAAACAACAGTAGGCAAATTTTTATAAAAACAAGACGTAAATATGGCACAAATACACAAATAAAAAAAAAGGTTATAAATCAATGTTTTGTCGAACTAAAACGAAAACAAGGAAAAAACGAATCTATAACTAAAAATCAACTTGGCGGTGGCAGCTGGGAGGCCACAACGGAGTCAATAATGCCCATTCGGTCGTCATCATCAAGCAGACAGAATGGTCACTGAAGCCGCTGATGAGCATCGAAGTAGTACCATATTATCGTTCTCTGATATTGTGGAATATCCATCTCCTTCATGATATTCATGCAGTCCAAAATGTGATCTTTATGGCTGTTTTGGTCACTACTTATCGCGGATTGCGAGCGCCCGCGGAAATGATTGACTATTTCCTGCATGGCCGAGAAAGTCATCTCATCCGTCGCGTCCCGTTGCTTCCGCTTGCCAGTACTCCCCTGTGACCGTGATGGACCGCATTCCACGTTAACACCTCGCGTGTTAGCCTACCTGCGTGGATTAATTTCCTCCTCTAAGACCGGCTGTGTTCGGGACCCATCCATGGAGAAATCAAATTCGTAAGATGGCGTACTTCCACCTCCCATTGTAACAGATCCGTACCCCGAGGCACCCGCCGCATGGTTTTTTTCAAAAATGTTGAAATACAATTCCTTATTACGAAGCCGCTCGTAACGGAGATGGGTACACTCCTTGTTATCCTGAAAAAATGGCAAAATGATTAACATTTTAAAGTTCCGGCCCCGTTAGTCGTCAAGCACAAAATTATAAACTTTATCATTATAAAGTTGTATTACTTTGATGAAGCTGTGCCATATTTCATCCGAACAAACAACTGTATCCGTGTTCGGATCATAACCAAGGCCGGTGTGGGTTTTCAAGACCTTCCAACCCCTATATATTTTCCTCATTGCGTTCTTTTTTGGTATACAAGGTGAATCCGAAAGCTGGAATCCCGCCGAAACGAGTGTTAAACTCATTGGCCCATAGCTCCTTCCTCTCCAAGAAACAAGCTCCGATTCTCCCTTTTTTCTCCACTCCACTGCTTCGATCGTCGCAACAATGGACTCTGAAATTGGTGGTCCAGAGATCACTCCTCCATTGCTGCTGATCCTCCATTGAGTTCGAGCTTCAAATGCTTCTGGCGGAACCAAATTCGGTCCGAATCGGAGCTCGAATTCGAGCGGCTCTTCTCCAACCTCAACCAGGCCACCTTGAAGAGAGAACCCGGTTCGTCTCTGTTTCACCACTATCTCACAAAACTATATATATATATATATATATATATACTTTTCCTGTAATTTTTTTTTTGGGTATTTTTTTCTTTTGCAGGAAGTTTATCGAGCGCGATCTTTCTAGTGGCTGGCACTACGGTATATACGAATAGGAACTTTTCGGTTTCTGATTTTCTTGTTTGAAGTGTTGTTTTTCAGTCATGCAGATTTGGAACTTGCTTGAAATCGTAGCTTTTCGGTTTTCGTGTTTGGAAGATGAGATTTTTGAGAAATGTGTGATGAACTTGTTCCAAGGCTGTAACATTTTTGTAGTTAATACTTATGCACAAACACAAATTTAGCTCTAAATATGACAGACTACGTCAATATTTGTAATAAGTTTTTGAGTGTTCTAAGGAGTTTTGCAAAATTCCTGTTTATGGAATTTGTGCGTTTGTTGGATATTCGAGGTAATTTGCATGTTAGCAAACTCTTTTTGAGTGGGGAAAGTAACGCCTTAAGCAAAGTAATCTCTTACACCTCAATTCCATAATTTCGTTTTTTGCCCCCACCGTGTCTGTTTTTTTCTGTATTCAATTTTTCTTCAACAGAACTTCGCAATCATTAGTTATTCTTTTGGTCAAATTGAGTGGTTAATTCTTTTTAGTTATTGTTTCATTTTTATGTATAAATTATATTCAGGTAGGTGCCGGGATCCTTGCAATTCCTGCTGTGACTCAAGAATCTGGATTTCTGGCCTCTGCAATTACATGCATTTTCTGCTGGGTTTACATGGTAATTCTCCAAGGTTCTTGTTGTTGTTATTTATTCAAGTGTTTCCTTTGTTAGTGGCAATAAAAGCTCATCTAATGTGCTTAACATTACAAGGCGATATGGACTTGGATCATGCATCCAAAGTTCACTTTCCCATGCATTTATAAATATATGTCTCCGTGTGTGTGTGTTCGCGCGGCCGCGTTCGTGTGCGTCATTTCACCTTGGAAAGTCTCTAAATTAAAGTATACAAAAGAGTAAGGTTTGTAAGAAACATCAAAATGCTGCAGGTTGTGACAGGGCTGCTGATTGCTGAAGTAAATGTTAACACTATGTGTGAACTGGGTTCTGGTGGTGTATCACTGGTAATTCTTCATCCCCTCTGTACAAACTATTGTCCGTTTTTTTTTTTTTGTCCCCCCCCTCCCCCTCAATCGAAGAACTTGGTTGCTTCTTGCTTGAACAAAAAGGAGCGAAATCTTCCCCCTTTTTTGGATAACTGAGACAACAATGTGGAATTAACGGAGGATGTCAATTATAGCAGGGGATGTTGGAGTATGGAACTGCTTCATATGTTCTGTTATAGATTGACTTCCACTATTGTTTTGTGTTGATATTTGAGTGTTTTGATAATCAGTGATACTGGAGTATTAAATATGCACTTTCGTGCCTTTTTTTGTTTTAAAATTTCCCTCTCTTGGAAAAGCCAAAAAATGCATCCTTTCTCATGAATATGAGGGGGATTCCAGGCTTGAGTAGAATTAAAGATAAGTTTTGTTTATTGTGGTGTGGCATAATTTTCTTTTTGTATCTTGTTATTTTGTCCCTCGTTTGGTTGGATTTTCTTGTCCTCCCATTTTCGTACTGCCTTTTTCTTTAAGAAAAATTTGACTTTTTACGGCAACATATTAATCTAAGTATTGCGGCCAAAACAATGATTTTGTGTCTGCATTTATCTGTGTTTTGGCTGCTGATAACATCATCGTATGTGCATTTTATATGATACGTTACATCTTTCTTGTCAATGTCATTTTTGCTTTTCAAGAGTTCATTTGAAATTTGTTTAAGTCTGACATAGTTCATTTTCCTTGTGACTATGAATTCAGGTATGAATGGCCATGAGAACTCTAGGGAAAGTAGGAGTTCAAATTTCTAGGTATGCAGTTCTTTCTGAAATCTTTTACAAGTGACTCAGTTCTATTTGAATAAAATTGCTAAACTTGTGTTGGTGTTGACACACTAATTATGAAGAATGTTTCATTCTTTTGCTTTCAAATATTTATGAGCACCCACAAACATATTAGATTGAATTACATGAAAAAGCTAATGACAGGTCGTAATGTATAGAAGAAATAAGGGAAAGAAGAAGCTACCTGCTGCGAACTGTGATGCTGTCCTCTCTAAATAAACAATTGGTGAAGCCAAGTAATCAACCAATAAGACTACAACTAGAATAAAATAGCAATAAGAAACTCATCTAGTCGATTACCAATCCGAAACATATAGAAACTAATCCGTTTTCATTCTTTTGTTCTAATAACTTTTTCAAACAATCGTGATAATAACTGTATGACTTAACAACAATTATTATCCCATCATCATGAAATTGTGAAACAAGAAAATAGAGAAATGAAGTATTGTGGCTGGCTCCTCCAGTATTATTAGACATCTCCCACTGACTCATTCATGTGGAATCAACATCGCCTTGGTAGATAAAGTATGGATTCTATCATTTCCGGCTTTTTCTACACATTCGAAACCAGTTGTTACTCAATGCTACTTCGGCAAAATGTAGTGTACAGGAACATTCTCATTTTCTCAAAGCCAGGGGTTGATCATTAGAGTCCAGAGTAATTATAAAACTCGAGAGCAGTTGGAAGTTTGACTACTTTCTGAAGTTGGGAAACAATGCAAGGATAATTTTCGCATCAATAAGAAACAAAAATTTTTTTGAAGAAAGAGGATCAGAAATCCTTCACAACCAAACAAAAAACTTTACCTAAATTTTGATTAACTACTTTTTATCTGCACTGGCTATTGGTTTAGATTTTACATAGTACGTGACTTGGAATGTCTGATGTCCTTTTTCTTCTAATAATTCATTTAACAACTTCTTTATCCTGCAGCTGGTCATACATTTTTATACATTACGCTCTCCTAGTTGCCTACTAGCTCCAGTTACTTCTTTACAGTTAAATGTGTATATGTATAAATATATATATAAATATATATAAAATATCTCACCCAGCAAACCGTGCATATATGCTATATAGAAGAAGAAGAAGAGAGAGATATTAGGATGAAAATAACTACAACTATATGATTTATATGAGACAGTATTTTTTGTATGTAAGTTAAATTTTCGATAATATGGATACACCCATTTCATAAATATGTTTTTGACTTAAAATATAGAATGGGGAATAATTGTTTACTATTAAATATTTCAAATATATATGTACGCACATAGAACCAAAACGCAAAAAAAAAAAAAAAAAAAAAAAAAAAAAAGAAAAAAAAAAGGGGCCGTTATGAGAGATTTCAGAATAATATAAGTTAAAGCAGACACCCTGATACGTACGAGTTTTAAAATTTTGATTTTTGTGGATAAAATTTCTTTGCAATTTTGCAATTGTGCCCTTATTGAATAAGACAAATTACAATTGTATTCAAATAGTTAGAAACCTATACCTATATTCTCATAAATAATAATAACTGATTTTTTTTTTAATATGTGTCCCTAATAAGAAATTTTTTTTAAGCCCGCCACTGAGTTAAAAATAGAAATTTTATACCCCCTTTTACATTTAGCAACAAAAAAAAAATGCAAGAAATTTCCAAAATGAAACTATATCATATTATACATATATATGTATATATTGATAAGAAAAACGTTCACCTAACTGTGATCGTGAGGGTCTAACAACCAATCATTTGGTGACACATAAAGACATCTGCAAAGCTAGCTGGACTGATGAAAGCCAGATCAGCAATATTGCACTCCATAGTTATGTGCTTTTTGGGGGAAAATTTAAAATCAATTTTCACAACCAAACAAAGTCGGCTCATTTGTTTGATATATCGTTTTAAACCTTATGTTTTATGTATTGTCCATTTTTTTTTTCTATTAATTATATATGAAATGAAATACCAAAACAGGGCCGGTATTACTGGGACCCTTTATACTCCATATTCACCAATATTTCTCAGCCGATTTTCCAACTTCACATTATTCCGAGGAAAAAAACAATCTAGTTGAAAGAAAATTAGGAGAGACAAAGTTTTGGTCAAATATTTGAAACTTAATAAAATTTTTTAAGTCAACTTCATTATGACAAGTAGGAAAATGTCGCGAAAATAATTTAGTTCCTTAGCTCTTGAAGCTAGCTATTTTGCACGGTGCGTGATTAAGTGTATGTGTGTGTATATATTAGTATATACGAGTTTAATACCCGTGCTACGCACGGTGATGTAATAATCATTGTATTTATTTTGTTTTTTATAAAGATTAAAAAATTGTAAGTAAATAAATTAGTTTTATATTTGATTAATAGAATAATTATGCGCAGTTTTTATAAGTATTTATTCGATTCTTTTAATATAGAAAAAAAACATATTACATACAGAAAGAAGAACGATAACATTATAATATTTACATTGAAGTTTATGTGTAGATGTTGGATTTATATATATATATATACACAAACATATATACATATATATTTACAAACTGAGTTGTTATAAATACAATGTTTTGGACTGGAGATTTCTTCAACTGTGTTTAATCTTTTTTCCTTTTTCTTCAGATCTGTCATCAGAAGAAAATTAAATTAGTTTATATTTATAAATAAAATTGAAATTTGTATAATTATATAATATATAAATGTAAATAAATTATAATTATACCTTGATTCTTTTCGTTTTCTAAATGGATCAACAGAAGATGCTTGAATTTCTGTCGATGAAGTCTGTTGATGAGCACTGAAATAACAGTAAGTATAATTATATAATTATTTATAATTTATGTAGATAAAAGTACAAAATTTGAAAGAAATTGTTAATAGTAATGTACCTGGATTCAACCTCTTCTGTTATTGATTCAGTAATGAAAAGCTGTTTTTTCACACCTTTTTTAGTTTCTGGTAGTGGTGTTTCTGGATCCAAAGATGTGAATGGTTGTGGGATATGTTTTGGGGATTCGATTGGTGGTGCAGGCAACAACATTTGTGGTTCGTCGTCATCAAATGTTTTAATAACTGTTGTATCAATAAATGCACCTCTTGGACGAAATTGAATCAGAAATATTTTTGACATGCCTTTGAGTTCATTGATGAGAGGAGGAATGATGTTTGGATCGGTATATCCTTCTTGAATTGTTAGTATGGAGCAAGCTTTATTGACCAGTGATTGTACTGTTTTTCCAAGCATCACAATATTGATTCCTCCAGTGCTGTCTTCGATTCGAGCATTAATTTTGTACCTATTATAAATAGTAGGAAATTAGTAAATTTTATAGTATTTAACAGTGATTTAATAATATTTTTTAATAAAAGTTGTGAATATTACCAACTCATTGGTATTGTTGTTAGATAGGCATGAGTGTCGCACCACCATGAAGTTCCTGATTGTTTCACACGTCTATAGCAGCGTGGACAGGCATTGTAAAACCAACCTTGTTGTTCATCAATTTCAGTAATGGTTGCTTTTACAGTAAATTTCTCGTCCTGTTATTTAAGGGAAAAAAAAAGTTGTTAAATTATATATTTTATTTAAAAAGTAATTAATTAAAATTTACCTGGTTTTGATATGGATCTAAACGTCGAAGTTCTGCAATCATCAGTCTATTCATTCTTTTTTGCTCTTGTAATGTTATTGGCTTCTGTGTTGATGGAGCAATAAAGTCTATTCCTTGAATGGAATGACTAAACCTATAAACATATAAGATATTAAAGAATGTTAATATATTTAAGAACTTGTAAAATATATAAATAACTATCATATTTTTTAATAAATATTAAGAATACCTTTTTTTGATTTTCTCTGATTCAGGAATCTGTGGTTCAAAATAAAATGATGTTGCAGAAGTGCTTGCTACATAAAGTCCACCTGTATTTTTATAATTATTGAAAAGATTAATTAGAAATATATTATTTTTATTTGAAATAAATTTGTATCGATTAATATTTATTATATTTATACTTACCGAGATATTGTTTTACTACCATAGCTGTAAAAGCGATTATAACTGGCTCAGACATTCTTTGAATAGCATCTTCATCCAAATTTTCTCCTATTTCTCCCCAAAGAGTTATGCTTAATGATTCTTCTCTGCAAAACATAATAAATTTGAATCAATAAATTATTAAGAAAATATTGTTATTTCAATGAATATATATTTATAATAATATATAATTTATAATTACCTGATGTTTTGAATTATCAGATTTCGTCTTTTGACTAATCTATTTCCCACATTAGATTCTTCAACACCTTTTATAGATATCAGACGACCAATAACATCTGCAATCAAAATATAAATACAAAATTATTAAATATTTATATTTATATTATATAATTATATTGTTTAAGGTAATAAAGATTAGAATATTATGTATTATTTACCTGAAAGGATGTCATTAATGTCAACTCTTGATGCTAATTGTTCATATTTCACAAAATTAAATTTGTATTGCGGTATCTCAGGAATATCTTCTCCAACTTCTTTGAAGATCGTAAATCGCGCAAACTGCAACATTGCTCTATGTGAAACAATTTTATATCTCTGTTTGTTGTGCGTAACAAAAAAGTTGCTGATCTCATATATGTTGCCACTTTGTATTTTGTTTGTTATAAAGTCAGCATCTTTTGCACGAATAAATCCATGTATTGCCTCATCCTGTACAAAAAATATATATTAGTTTATTATAATTTATATATAATAATAACAATACAAAATTTATATTATTAAAAAAAATTGGCAAAAAAATCTAATATAATTACCTGTTCATCCACTAATAAGCAATCAACGCTTATTAGATA